>CM060563.1:22198473-23398473 GCA_030625065.1 Alectoris magna | reverse complement strand
TCAATTACGGAAACCAGATCACACAAGCTTTCAGAGCACACCACATGTTCCAGCTCTTTCGTACAACACATTTCCAGAGACAGTTTAATAATACTCTCATTGGAGACGTACAGGCACTTACATAAATGGTTCTGCTTTCTCAGCTGTAGGCACCGTTTTTGACAGAACTCATCTGAGCATGTTCACATGAAATACAGAAATGAGTTGAAGTACTTGTGTCTTTAAAATGAGGAGAAGAAAAAGCCAGTCTGAACTCAAATACCTTGGCTTACCAGTATCATGTTTTTTTAAAACTGTTTACAGACATTTTAAAATCACTACTTACATGCCCCAAAATGATGCTTTTAAACATCATTCCAACTACGGTTAGCTCAAATTATCTAAACTTCCCCTCCCCCCCCCCCCCCCCCCCCCCCCCGAGTATAGCAACGTGATGCCTCTTAAATTTAATTTACATAATAATTATTAAACTAGATTTCTCTGAAGACTCATAGAATACAATCCATATTTTATCAATAAACAGATGGTTATTGCATATTTTACAGTTTATACAGAATTGTATGGAATGCACTACAGGATACTAACTATGGCATCACTTACAGACCACATCACACAAATACCACTTGTGGGTTAGAGCTCATGAGATTTTAAGAACTTTTAAAAAACATTTATCAATAAATTACTTTCCTCAAAGGAGAACAAAATACTTCTTATGGAGTCTGAAAATTAAGAAATTGAGAATGAGAATGTGGTACATCAATGATTATGAAACAGGATACAAAATCATTCTTCCACTGAATGCCACTGATCTGCCAGTTGTTGATAGCACAGAAAATAGCTTTTGTACCTGGAAGCTGTCAATGCTGTCAACAGAGACAAGTGAGGTGTTATCAGATGGACATGGCATGGAATGCCTTTTCTGTTTAAGGTTTGAGGATACAGCTTGCACATGAAAGCCTATCAGTAATTGTAGCCATGGAACTATTCATTTCATATGTTACATTGGTACTGTTCAAAATTATTTCATCCGGATGTTTTCCTACAGTCAGTGAAAATCATAGCCTGAAACAATTTAAACTTTTTGAGGGAAACAGAGTAATACAAAAGAACCCCCTCTAACCTACTTCAACTCTTTCACCCACATGAATGAGTGTTTGCAATGAGCATATTACAGCTCAAAGGAATGCTTTTATTCAGAATTGCCCATCATCAATATTTCACTAGTTTACACAATCATCCTAACTCTATAAGCGTACTCCTAGTGCAGAGACAAATTCAGACGAAGGAGATCACCTTCAAAAACCATTAAAAATTAGGGAGGTGAGTCAACACTTGCATATTTTTGATCTTTCTATGATTTTAGATTAAAAGAGGACTGTTTATTTCCACTCCACAAAATTGAGATTACTGATCTGTCTGGTTTCACAGAGCATTTCAGATAAACGAGTTTTTCTTTACACTACATGCTATGGCTTCCTTCGGTGAGGAGAAAAACAGAATGACAGTAGGGAAGAGGACGCAGCCCCTATTCCAGCCTGATACATTACTAAGCCACACTTCCACTGTTTGCAATATTATTAGAAGCGCTGTTACACACAATCACTGGTGCCAGAGGACTCAAAATCAAATCTGAAGTCATTATAGAAAAATGATGCTGCAGAGCTCAGTTTTAACTTCACTGAAGTAAGAAAATAGCTGACAAATGAAGCCATCCACTCTAATGCGTCTCAGCTTCAAATAATGCATGAAACAATTGGAAACCCAGCCTTTAGGGCTGCTGCTGATGCTTTAAATTAGCCAATGGTACTGACAGAGTTAAAAATACTGAAATGTAACACCGCAGAATTAAAAAGATAACAATAAGTTGTGAGCCTAACTAAAATGCAGGTTGAAGCCAAAATAACATGATTAATACTACCTGGAATCTTGAGCAGCATTTGAAAACTCAAATATAATATGTCTAAGGGGAAGAAAAGCACACTTCTAAACTACAAGCAAGATTATGAATACTTTCAACTAATTTAAAAGAATTTATTCCTTTCAGGCTATTTGTGCCATTAAAAATACCATTGTTCCAATTTCACATTAATCTGATTTATACAAACTTAATATTTGATGCAGCACATTTCCTTTTCAAATACTTCTGATACCCCTGTCCCACAGGCTTTTCCAAATATGCATACAGCTTATTGTCTGCATAAAGTCACATTACATACTTCAAGGGCATCTCCTACCAAAAACTGAGGGCTTACTGTAAATCTGACAGTTCTTAGCAACCCAGAAAACATTCCTTTGGGAAGAATTTAAGCTAATTATTTCTTTTACTGAGATTATTCAAAAATTAGTACCTTTTCTGCTCAAGTGTTCATCTATTTCTTCTCTTATGCAACACTTGAAGTCACAATTCTGTTTATGAGACTGCAATCAATTCTGCAGTACTCAACTACAATATCTCAACAGGTTTTGGTGAATAATAAAGCAGTCAATTTGAGCTCCTGCAGTCCTGTTCTTATTTTAGTATTTCTGTTAATTACAGAAGATAAATACTCAAAGCCAGTTCCTACATCATATTTTACTTGTGGGATCAAAGGCAACTTTCAGATTCCTAACACAAGCACTACTAGCTGAGCTGTCACTGTAATACTCATTGCAGATTAACCAAGAACGATTTTACCTGCACCAGTGTTCACTACAGTTCTAGAACACAACAGAACTCTGCCAGAGGTTCTGATTTATGCAGACTGTTCGCTGGCCTGCTGTGATTCTTACTCAAGTAAGAAATAAAAAGAAAAAACTGTTGCCAATGAGGAAAAAAAATACAGTCGTAATTTATTTATTTTAAAGGTAATGTTTCAGTATTTCAAACAAGAAAAAAACCACCAAATAGATATTAAGAGAAATATTACAGGAACTTCAAAGCTAATATATAATGGAAACACATGTATATTAATTAGCATCTAATTCTTTTTCTTTGGTACTTAAATCCGCAGCATTACAGTCATTTTGCCAAAGTCAGAAATCAGACGTGTTGCCTGGTTTCCATAACCACTTTCTCTTACTAATCCAGAATGTTCTCATGGACCCCTAAGATAGTGTATGATTCTCACAGGTGAATACTTATAGAGAATAATGATGGAATCTGGTCAGATTTTGATAAAAATTGTGCTGAGTCATCTGATGTTCTAAATGAAGACAGCAGCAGCACAATTACCTTGTAAATTCTTTTAACACCAAAAACTAAAATGAAATTGTCTTCATGAAATCCCTCCATCGTTCCTCGGAACAATGCTTGAGGCACTATGCCCAATACTGTCATTATCACAGCTCTACATCTTACGTAACCATGTAAACCAGGAGTAGAAAGAAAGATGGTGAATGATTAAAATCCGCCATTTTGAGAATAATGCTTGAAAACAGATCACAGTGCTCAGATGACATCTGCCAGTTCTCACAACTTTCAGTATCAGTTTATAATGTCACCAACAATTTCACTGCATAGAATCAAAAACAGGCTGGTCTTTGTGTTCTCCATTTTGGCTCCTTGAGAAGATTTAGCTGAGAATGTTGAACCCAGTCCATTGTTTTAATTGCTTTAAAGCGAGAAAAAAGAAGCATCCTTCCTGAATCATTCCTCTTTACCTCATGCATTTTGACTCCACATTTCTAACACTAGAAACCCAAACTATTCCCTCATATCACATGCTGCCTGGCAGAAGCAAAAATACATTATTTTCTACATAGTTTTCACATCACAAAAGCATTAAAGCTGCTCTTGTAAAAAGATATTCTCAAAAGCAACTTAGTTTACAGTGCTTTTCTTGAACTTCTTGTTTCCTTCCTATGCTTTCTTAAAATGAAATGTTATACACTCTACTCCTTTTTTTTCCGTAGTTACCCAGCGAAAGAGGAGAAAATGCCAGCTCCATCTAGGTCATAGATTACAGCTATCCTTTGGAAGCAGAGGTAAACTTGTTTTTTTGCATTAGGAAGCTAGCTGAAGTGAAGCTTGCATAAAGCATGGAGCTAGGGCTGTACATATGACGTACAAAAGCACAGAGCTCAGTAAGGCCTACAGATTCTGCACCGGACACTAAAACTTCTAAACATTAAACTTTTACAAAACTGAAAGGCTTTTATTTCTCTCACTGTAATTCCATGTGAAGTTCTGCTCAGAATTCAGTGAAATTTAAAAAGTTAGAACATCAACACACAAAAGCCACTGATAGCAAGCAGAGGAATCCATTGCATGTAATTTCAAACAAAGCAGAAGAAGTTTCACAAATGAAAACCCTAACTCAGAAGTACCCCACATTACAGCTCTGCAGGCCTATTTTTACTGTAATCAATTCTTTAAAAGACTGCTCAGGTTTAAAAAGCTTATTTGCAATCTTTTCAACAATATAGCTCTATCTGTTTAAGTTTCATAGGTAGCATCCATCTGTAGTCTAAGTATTTAACTATAATTGGATGCTACTTATTCAACTAGAACATTTTTTCTGACATTTATGTTACCTCAAAAGGACACCACCACCTTCAGAAATTCCATTTCAGATTGAGCTAATTGAACTTTTGAAGGCATGGAAATCTTGTCATGAATCAGCATGGTTGGTCATGACTTTGAAGAGGTAACGTATCATAGAAATTGACTTTTTTTCAGCCTCAGTGAAAAGGAATCAAGTTGCATGAAAAAATAAATTAATTCTCGGCAAGGCAGATCCCTAGAGGTACATTCTCTAAATGCTGCACTCCCACAACACACACACTTTGAAGACGGCTTTTTTGTCTTTATGGAGAGGCTAAAGCTATTCTAAGCTAAACGTTATTGCTTTTATTGAATAACTCAGTCTACTAATGAGAACGTTTGAAGAACTAGAATGTATTGCGAAGTATACATTATATGTTCAAGGTAAATCATTAAGTGTATGGAGAAACTGAAAAGCTCTGGAAAGTCTCTGGTGAAACTGATTGTGGAATATAAATCAAATTACCTGTAATTGATAGAGCTTCTTATTCAGAAGTCATTAACCTAAATGCAGGTCACGCGAAGTAGAAAACAAGCAATAAATACAATTTCCTAAGTGAAAAGAATGGGTATTCTCTGACCGGCTACCAGCAGTCAGCAGCAATATACACTGCTTACAAGAGCGCTAAATAGCTACAGAAAATGGTGCATGAATCATGGTGGTGTAACAAGCCTGTTTCTTCTCCTAAGAATAAAAACTATTCTTTTAACTATCTCTTAGAAAGTCCACCATCAGTTTAAAAAAAAAAAAAAAAAGCAAGTTACATGCTATGCAACACTTTTAATGTGAAAGTTAAAGAGGTTCCAAGTCTAGAAAACTTCTAAAGTCAAATTAGGCACTGCAATACCTGATAGTAATTATAGTCAGACATCCCACCCCACAGCTGAAGCCTGAGTTCTTCTGAGGCTGTGGCTTTAAAAAAAAAAAAAAAGTGTTATTCCTTTGTATGCAAACTTGATGCACAAAATTAAGCTTGCCATACCATGCAAAACATTGCATTAAGTTAGGCCACATAATATTCAGAGAATAGGACTGTCATTTTCGTTCTATTCAAAAGCTATTTGGGATCAAACACATCGGGTATTTCAATTACTTTGGCAGTTTGAGAAAATATAACAGCTGGAGAATTTATGACAAACCTCCTGTATTTACACATGCTTTTAGATATCATATTTTCATCAGTAAAAAATTTTTTCTTTTATAGAGAAAAGTAACTACTCCTCCACCATAAATTTTAGTAAAATAGAATATGAAAGTACTTGCCAACACTAATATTAACAGCCTTCCCTTTCAATATACAGAAATACAGCCCATTCAGCAGAAGGATGAAAGATTGCTAGAGTTTACAAAAGAGTATATGTTACCAATATGCTCTCATAAAATATCCACAAGGACTACAAAAATCAGTCCTTGGCTGATGGGGTTTGGAAAGGCTAAAACTGTCACTTAAGTAAGGCTGGAAAGGAGCTTCCAAAGGAAGACGTTGGTTGCAAAAAACTCTCATAGCTCTTGGATTAAGGCTCAACTGAGCTCCTAGGCTTGGGGTTGAGAAGAAAGGCAGTTCTTATAGTTGCAGGATGAGTAAGGCTAAAAGGGCTCCAAACAAGGGGAAGGCTGCCAAAACAAATTCCTCTGGGTCCTTGTTGGTAGTCTTAGGAAAAGGACCTGAGGTTAAGATTGGCAGAGATATTCACAGAATCACAGAATCACAGAATTATCGAGGTTGGAAAAGACCTAGAAGATCATCCAGTCCAACCATTACCAATACTTCCCAGCTAAATCATACCCCTCAACGCAACATCCAAACGTTTCTTGAACACTCCCATGGTCGGTGATTCCACCACCTCCCTGGGCAGTGCATTCCAATGCCTGACTACCCTTTCCGAGTAGTAATACTTCCTAATGTCCAGCCTGAACCTCCCCTGGCGCAGCTTGAAACCATTCCCTCTAGTTCTATCACTGATTACACGAGAGAAGAGGCCGACCCCCAGCTCACCACAACCTCCCTTCAGGAAGTTATAGAGAGCTATAAGGTCTCCCCTGAGCCTCCTCTTCTCCAGGCTGAACAATCCCAGCTCCCTCAACCGTTCCTCATAAGGCCTGTGCTCCAGACCCCTCACCAGCTTCGTAGCCCTCCTCTGAACACGTTCCAGGGCCTCAATGTCTTTCTTGCAGTGAGGGGCCCAAAACTGAACACAGTACTCGAGGTGCGGCCGCACCAATGCCGAGTACAGGGGGACAATTACCTTCCTGTTCCTGCTAGTAACACTGTTTTTGATGCAAGCCAGAATGCCGTTGGCCTTCTTGGCCACCCGGGCACACTGTCGGCTCATGTTCAGCCGAGCATCAATCAGTACCCCCAGGTCTGTTTCCTCAACACAGTCCTCCAGCCACTCCGCCCCAAGCCTATAGCGCTGCCTGGGGTTGTTGTGGCCAAAGTGCAGGACCCGGCATTTGGTCCTGTTGAACTTCATCCCATTGGCTTCAACCCAGCTCACCAGTCTATCCAGATCCCTCTGCAGGGCCTCGCTACCCTCAGGCAGATCGACACTCCCTGCCAATTTGGTGTCATCCGCGAACTTACTGAGGGTGCACTCAATGCCCTCATCCAAGTCATCAATAAAGATGTTGAAGAGGACAGGCCCCAGCACCGACCCCTGGGGAACACCACTCTTGACTGGTCTCCAACTGGATTTGACTCCATTTACCACCACTCTCTGGGCCCGGCCTTCCAGCCAGCTCCTTACCCAGCCGAGAGTGTACCCATCCAAGCCACGGGCTGCCAGCTTTTGAAGGAGAATAGCATGGGAGACAGTGTCAAAGGCTTTACTGAAGTCTAAGTAGACCACATCGACCGCCTTTCCTTCATCCATAAGACGGGTCACAGGATCATAGAAGGAGATCAGATTGGTCAAGCAGGACCTGCCCTTCACGAACCCATGCTGGCTAGGTCCGATCTCCTGGTCATCCCACACCTGCCGCGTGATCTCCCTCAAGACAATCCGTTCCATTACCTTCCCTGGCACCGAGGTCAGGCTAACAGGCCTGTAGTTCCCCGGATCCTCCTTACAACCTTTCTTGTAAATGGGAGTCACGTTGGCAAGCCTCCAGTCTTCTGGGACCTCACCCGTTAACAAGGAGCGCTGAAAGATAACGGAAAGCGGCTCAGCGATCACCTCCGCCAGTTCCTTCAGCACTCTCGGGTGAATCTCATCCGGACCCATGGACTTGTGGCAGTCCAGTTGGAGTAGTAATTCCCTGACCGCTTCTTCAAGAATCACAGGGGGTTCAGTCTGCTCCCCAGCCGAGACTACCAAGCCAGAGCGTGGGGAGCCCCGGGAATAACTGAGATGACTTTTAAAGGCAGACGTAAAGAAGGCATTCAGAACCTCTGCCTTTTCCTTATCGTCTGTGATCACATTCCCAGCCTCGTCCAGTAAAGACTGGAGATTCCCCTTTGCCCTCCTCTTACAGTTGATGTATTTATAAAAGAGTTTCTTGTTTGTTTTTACCCCAGCGGCCAGCTTAGATTCAAGCTGGGCTTTTGCCTCTCTGATTTTCCTTCTACACGTCTTAACAGCCTCTTTGTAGTCATTCTGAGTTGCTTTTCCCTCCTTCCACAGGCGATAAATTCTCTTTTTCTCCCGCAACCTTAAGAACAGCTCCCTGTTCACCCACGCCGGTCTTCTTCCCCGCCGGCTCATTTTGCGGCTCAGGGGGACCGCCCGCTCCTGCGCCTTTAAGACTTCCTTCTTCAAGAGCGACCAGCCCTCTTGGACCCCTTTGTTCGCTAAGACTGAACGCCAGGGGACTGCCCCTACTAGTCTTCTGAACAAATCAAAGTCTGCCCTCCGGAAGTCTAAGGTGGCAGTTTTGCTATTCTCCCTCCAGGCTCCACCTAGAATCGAGAACTCTACTATTTCGTGGTCACTCTGTCCAAGACAGCCCCCAACCTCCACATCTCCCACCAGACCAAGATCTCCCAGATCTCCCAGATCTCCCACCAGACCAAGCATTCTAGAGCTTCAGCATGAGTAGGTCCAAAAAAGGGGCTGTCAATGTAAGGGGGGCTGCCCAAGGAAATCTCCCCCTACAGCTTCCTCCTCTGGACTATAGCTGGTGGTCTTGCATTAAGGCTACAGTTGGGATAGGTACTAGGTTTTAAAAAGAGATTCCAGAACTACAGTTTGTCTCATAATATGGTTCTGCATGCTCCTGTACTAATCTAACCAAATTCACAAGAGTTTTCTATTGCCCTCAATTCTTCAATGGCATCTCAATTTTGTTAAATGTGCCTTTCACATCAGCACAAACAAGCTCATGGACATTTTCACTAGAGGGATACGTAACCCTGAACTCTTTTCCCCTATATACTTAAGCATTTTCACAATCTGAGGATTTAATTTTCCCGGATATTTATAAGTCCATAGAGATACAATCTGTACTAATGAATGACCTAAGATCAGAAGGAATTAAAAGAATTGAAACCTGAGCTATCTGCCTTTTTTTTTTTTATTTTATTTTTTAATAAAACACCCAAATCCCAATTCTCTTTTAAGAAACTTAGAGTTCTGCTTTTCACTCCTTTACATCTCTGTAGATCAGGAATAACTCATGGAGAATGGGAAAATTCTGATCAGGTCAAACACTAAAGAAGATTATAATACATTACCATCAAGACTGAAGCACAGAGAATAAATTAGTTTGGGAAAGCAATGCCCCACCAGCTGCCATTGTACAGAGAGAGGAACACCCGATTTGTTCATTCTTGTACCTTTTACAAGTAATAAGATTTCAAAAATAAACTCATAACTAGACTTACAATCAACATAAATTTAATATATATTGATTCTGACAGATCATAGCAGACCAATGAAGCTCAAAGCTTCTCTGTTTCCCTTAGCATCGGGGTTGTCAACATGTCAAAAAGCTCAGGAAGTTCACATTCGTATTTTCCTAATAGACATCTTTTTAATTATCAAAAATACCTCTTATGCTTAAGGAAACGTCAATTCTAGTAGCACAGAATGATACTTCAGTATATATTTGTATGAACTAATTTCTATTCTCTTCATAAGTTATGCACAGTTACATTGACTTATTATTGCTGTTTCCTGGCTAGTTATCCTCTCTCCTTCTGTGTGTATTTTATTACTCAAGACAGTAAGAAGGATATAAGAAGTTAAGTAAGAAAATTACATACAACTGATATTTTATATAATCAAAGAACTGTTTGAATTGGAAGGAACTCTTAAAGGTCATCTGGTCCAAATCCCTGGCAATGAACAGGAGTATCTACAGCTAGATCAGGTTGATCAGAGCCCCAGCCAGCCTGGCCTTAAGTGTCCAAAGGGACTGGGTATCCATCATTTCTCTGGGCAACTTGTTTTAGTGCCTCACCACGTCCACTGTAAAACACTCTCTTTATATCCTATCTAAAGCTCCCCCCCTCTTTTAGTTTAAACCCTTTCCCCTTGTCCTGTCACAACAGACCCAGCTAAAGAGTCTGTCCCCTTCCTTCTTATGGATCCCTGAAATACTGATACTGAAAGGCCACTCTCAGGTCTCCTCAGAGCCTTCTCTTCTTCAGGCTGAACAGCCCCAGCTCTCCCAGCCTGTCCTCAGTGGGAAGGTGGTTCCACCCCGGGATCATTTTTGTGGCCTCCATCTGGACATGTTCCAACAGCTCCACATCTCTCTTGTCCTGAGGACTCCACATCTGGACATAGTACTCCAGGTAAGGTCTTACCAGCGCAGAGTAGAGAGTAGCTGTGTGATTTCCCTCCACCTGCTGACCACGATATGGTTGGCTACTTTTTTCTTTTTTTTAAACCTTGCTAAGCTTCCAATTTCTAAATCATCTCAGTATTTACTGTTTTATTTAATTATTCCTATGTATTTACATTCTGGAATACTTATCTAAACATCCTCATCCTTTATTATATAAAAAACCACAAATCTAAGTTGACAACATACATCACTATGGATTAAGCCAAAATTTCTAGATGCTTTATCATTAACTGACTACTTCAATTCTCGGCAGTCACCAGTAATTCATTTATGTTCTTAAAAAAAAAATTCCTCAGCTGTCCAAATTCTAATGTCATCTCCTAGATTTTCCATTATCTGACCTTCATAAAGACATTGTTTAACATTCAGTTTTCTAGCATGCATTCAGCATACTAAACAGCTTCAAATTCTTGTACAAGTTTTTTCAAGCCAAAAAAAATTATTAACATAAATGAAAAATAGGCAAAGAACATACACATTAAGCCAATGTTCCTACACTTATGTCATACTTAAATACATGTAAATAAGTAGACCTAGAACCTGGAAGTCGACAACAGAGTTCCTGAAATGTATGGTTATCAGACAAGAGCATTAGTTTTCTTATACTCGCTTAAACTGAAAACAGAGGCTCTCAGGTAAAATCTTAATGAAGCATTCTGCGAGGACAGATTCAGGAACCACACAAAAGACATGAGAAATGGCTTGTCCATTGACCACCCTATAGATTCTCAGTAAATTAGACAAACATTATAACAATAAATACCGTGTTTAAACTTAGTTTAAGAATTTACCAGCTCTTGAAATGTTTCCTATCAACAGACATTGCTACCTTTATCTGGCAGAAGACTGTTTTATGTTCATTAAAATGTCTTTTAGCAGGCCAGCTAAGATAACAACAACAGTTCAGTGTTAATGACAGCTGTCAAAATTCCACGTCAAACAGTACTACTGAAAATTCTCAGCAAATAATCTTCAAGAAAATCATCTTGTTTATGTTGTGATCTATTGCACGCTTTTATCCTTTAAAAAAAAAAATAATCCACAGATTAAACTGAATCATGCCCCACAGTAAAGTCACATTCTCAGAACAAATAAAAATGCCGATTCTAAATGGAGGGAGAAGCTTTTGATATACAAATACAACTCCCCATAAGAACAACAGCAGCCATTGACTATAAGTGATGACAGACTGCTAGTTATTAAAGTCTGATTCTTGAAAGTGAATTTCAGGGTCTACTCTGCATGGTTTCAGTTTCTCAACAAGAGAAGAAAATAAAAACTTTCTCCTTGAGCTAGTTGTAATTTCTTACTAATCAAAGTAATGATTTAATTATTGTGACGTTCGCTTTCATTTCAGCAGTCTGTCAGAGCTTCTTGGTTAAACTTTTATTCAAAGGAATTTAATTCTGTATTTTAGCAAGAAAAAAATATGTTATGAGCTGTAATTCCACACAATTGGCTTGAATTTGCGACACTTAAATGATATCTGGATTAAATTGCTTCAACATAAGATACGTAAGTTAGCAGCATGTCTCACATATTTCATAATAACCTATTTGTAGGTTGACTGACTCATCCATTCTTTCTGCAAAGACAGCAAGTCTTCTTACATTTATCTCTATGCCTATGATTTCCTCCTGAAGCTTGCCAGCTTTATACATTTTGAAACATCTTTCCAATATGCTCTATGTAATAGTTTCTGTTATAGTGAGGAAAAGTTATTGGCACATTAAAGAAGCAGTAATTCTGTGTAGCTCAGGGCTGCATGTTTCCACCATTCAGCCACACCAACACAAAAAAAACCACCTTATATAAACTCAATTTTTGATTGGTCAGGTAACAAGCAACCTTCCTGCATTTCTCTTGCTGTTGAGTAAAGCCAAATCAAACAATAGCCTTGCTCCCTTTTCAGTTTTCTTCCTATTTCCCTAGACAGGAATCACCCCGAGACAACTAGCACCGTGAGAAGACAGTAGCAGTAAGAGGGAAAAGACCTGAAGAACTAGCAATGGTAACATCACTTAATAACTATTTATTATTATTTGCTTTTAAGATATGATGGTTTCTTCCTTCATAAGAAAAAAGTTGGCATGTGTGTTTGCATACAACAGTCTTGAATACAAAGTCCTGCTACAGATAATCTTAATTCCCTAACACAACTCACAAATACATAGGAAATTTTACATTCTCAGAATCTTGTGATAACAGCTGACTGATAAGACATTTTCCCCTTCCATTAAAATGCATTTATAGCCTAAAAACTGGGTCACAAGCTAGTAAGAAACAGCATGCTAAAATAAAACTAGAAACGTTGCTACACAAATTTGAAGAAAGTAAAACGCTCACAGTCAAATAACAGTACTCTTTCTGGGTCATTTTTCAGATAAAAGGGAGGTGCAATTACAGTTGTGAAAATACATTATGAGGAATAAACCTCCCAGTCAGTAGATCTGCACCTAAGTTATACTAGGCATAGTAATCTCACTGTCACCAGCCTGTAACTACTGTGCTTTCATTTTATTTTACCACATAATAAGCAACAGAAAACTCACTAACCCAGAATATGCTGCGAGACTCTGCCAAAAACTTTGCCTAAAAAGGCAATTTTTTAAAAATTAATTTCTTATCAAAATTTAAATTTTCTTCATTAAGCTTGTACAATACACTGTTCCCATGCTATATTTCATACGAAACAGAAATAGTTTGTTGAGCTAGTAATATTTAGATTGGAGTAATAAAACTTTATTCATTAGGTCCATGCTAATAAATTAAGATTGATTTCAGGAATTGATTGCTTGTCACTAGTTCAGGCACCGCTACACTGCACAAAATTGAGACTGTACATTCTAATTAACCACTCCTTAATCCGAAGTTAAACTCAAGATCTAGACTGACAAAGTCTCAAAGAAAAGGCACCTATGTGTAGAAATTCTTTACTGGCTACAATTGTTCTATTATATTTTAAAACTCCCATGCCACACCATTGCTCAGATATTATTGAGCTTAATTTGTCCTTTATGGAATACTTAATTCATTCTTTATTGAATGCCTAATTCAAACTGTAGAGAAACCAGCATATCCACAATCGTGTTCCTAATCACTTCTCTCTATACGCCTGTAAGAGACTGCTTCCAACATTTCTAACAGGCCATTCCCTTACCAGCTTACTGTTGCTCATATCAAAACGAGTCCACTGCCAAAATGGTTTCAAAATACAGTTTCATTAATCCTTTCCTCAGACATATTAAAAAAAATATTAGATACGCTTATGGGCCATACATCTCTGACAGAGAGGCTTTAAAGTATACCTATATTTAGCTTTCTGTTTTCCATCCCATTTGAAACATTAGGCTTAAACATTTTAACCAGAAAACAGAATGTGTCATTCCCTTGGAGTTTGGGACTAATCGCATCTCACTGGGTGATGTTATGAAACTAAAAAGAATAAGAAGATGTGACATTAAACACAGGAAAATGCAGACATGCAACCAAGACATTCTAATATTCCTTCCAATAAAACTTCATTGAAAGTTAGTCAAAATTATACATAAGCTTTTAAAAAAAAAAAACAAAAAAAAACAAACAATCATACAGTTCTTGCAGTGCTTGCTCTAGGGATTGCATATATGCAGGCCACATGAAGCACTAGCATAATCCTGGTAAACGAAACCACCTCTGAATAATTAACATGTAATAATCCACTGGACTGCAATTTCTTCCAATTGAATTATTAGTACATAATTTCCTTTACAGACAATCCCTTCTGCTAGCGTGTGGTTAATCATTTATATTACAAACTCAATTTCAGTTACACCATACTGCAAAATGAGGCTCCAGCTCTTCCCATCACAATGCTGTCAAAAGGGAGGTGAAAAGGGATGTTGCACATAAAATCAGGTTGTATATTGTTATGATGTTTGTAAGCAAGTTATCTATTTAAATGCAGCCTAAAAAGGTAAACGTAAAAAGATTTAAATTTTAAAAGAATTGCTGCTTTTATAGGCAACTCCTTCTTGCTTAACAGTAAGAAAGTTTCACTTTCTTAGACAGACTTATCAGCTGCATGACTACAACTTTCCTAGAACATCCATTAATTTTTCTGCAGTGCTAAGTAAAAGATCCTTTGTGGCTCAGAGACATTTCATAACAAAGGCAGTTTTAGCTTTTTAACAGAACTGACAAGACTGACAGAAATTTTACATTTTACTACAAAAATCAGTATTCACATTCTGAAGTGAATACATCTACAGCAAATTCTCCTGTTTTCCCTTGTGCCTGAGACCTCACACCAGGAATAGAAATTAAATACAAAGACATGAAGAAACTATGAATCTAAAGAAAAAAGTACAAGGTCAACAGTACCCTCTAGACATTCAAAGTCTCTCATTTGTGTTTCTTATGTACACCAGAGCTCCTCTGAAATTACTCCCTAGTATAATGTCTTTACAAAACTGTCAATTTCATGCATTTGAGAAGTTATTCAGCCTTCATATTGCTTAGTACGTGCCAAGGTTGGTAAATGGGAACAGTCAGCACGAATTTATCAAGGGCAAGCCAAGCCTAAATGACCTGCGTGCCTTTTCTCATAACACAGCTGGATTTGGGGACGAGGGGAGAGCAGTGGATGTCATGAATTCAGCAAAGCCCTCAGTGTTGCCTCCCACTGTGCTCTCCTCTGGGACCTGTTGTGTTTTAATATCGTTCTTGATACAACAGAATGTTCACTCATTGAGTTTTCAGACTGCAACAAATTGAGGGGACACCCCCAGCTGATATGCAGGAGGGCAGAGCTGCAATCCAGAGTGAACCAGGCAGACTGGGGGAACAAGCCACCTGTAATCTCATGGAGCTCCACAAAGACAAATACAAAACCCTGTTTCTGGGTAGAAAGAGCTCCTTGCAGTACTATAAGGTGAGGCTGACTGGCTGAGAAGTCTCTCTGAGAAAAAGATGTTGGAGATCTGTTTGAAAACAAAACAAACTAAAAAAAGCAGGGTAAACACTAGGCAGTAGCATGCCCTGGCAGCAAGGGATGTCAAAAGCATCACAAGATGCATTAGCATGATCGCAGTTAGTGATTTAACCTCCCCCCTCAACTCACCACTCAGACCTGATCTATATATATCATTTCCAGTTCAAGTCCAACCAAACACAAGCTCAACAGAGGGCCACTGAGGAGACCCAACAGCAGCTTCCCCTACTGAGATTATCAGGAAGGCAGAGCCATGAGAGCACAGAGCTGGAGAATGACGAACAGGTATAAACAGAAACAGAGGAATACTAACCTGAAATACTTTTTCTTCTAGGACAGTTTGAAGCCATGGAGGCTGTGCAGTCTCCAGCCCTGGAAGCTTTCAAAGCCCAGCTGGATGAAGCTTTGAGTTGACCTCAGGACTGGACTAGAAACCTTCTGAGATACCTTCCAAAACTAATTATGCTATGATTTTCTGAAATCAATATTCAGCAGATCACTTGTACATATTGTCCAACACAGATCATCACTACAGATGAATGTGACACAAGGAAAAGTAACGCTCCAGGTATTAATATCTTATGGGGAGTAAGACGACAAAACAGATCCCTGAGCATTTTAGACATCACAGAATCCACTACAAAGAAGAATAAGAGAGGCCTGAACAGACTGCTGATGGGGGGAATTTTGAAACTCCAGTCTTCCTGTACCCACTCATTTTGAATGGGTCACCATGAAAAATTAAAAAGGTGCTTAAGAGTCTATATCCCAAATTCTACCTTCTACTAATTAATGAAAAGATTTTTTTCTCCCTTCTCTTAAATGGAAAATAAAGATTGATAACTCCTGTAAAAACTCAGTTTTGTAACCTAACTATACACGCAAAAAGCCTGCTGGGAAGTACTACTCCAACACACTGAAACAATTACAGGTCAACATGGCCACCCCCTCCCCTTCCCTACCTAATCATTCTCCATACATTGCTGAAGAGCTCTCTGAGAGATTAACTGCACCGCTGCCCTAAATAAAATCTATCAAGGGCAGCAGTGACAGTACTGGAAAGTCTCACGTTGTAGCTTTACTTGAAAAAACGCCTGATGTGGGAGCTCAAAGGTTGTCATACCTCAGAAGGGAAAGCAGGGTGTGCACATGAGCCTTCCTTAAGAAAAGCCCACAAATCCAAGCCGTCTGACAATCAGATGCATTTTCTTTTCTCTGAAATAGCAATTCAACCCAGCATATCCCATAACACAAAAATGGGAAAAATCTCACAGAAGTCTCATAGATAAGTACTGCAAGCATTAATGCCACCAGTATGATGACTCTGTATCAACTGTTCTACTTTGCCATTTTATTACTATCAAAATAGCACTAGTGACCTCCGGAGCCTATAGAGCTCTGCCTTCTCATTCTCACTCTCCCATAAATTCACTAGCTTTGTGATGGAGTACTTCCCTCAAACATAAAAATTACACAACTGAAAACACAGAAGAAACAGTAATAAGACAACTTTCCCAATAAACCACGCATTCTCCAAAATAGCTGCCACTGTCAAGGCAAAAATCTACAGGCTAATTACAGAAACACCCCAGAATGAACACATCCTTCAGAAAAAAAGCTCAGAGATGCTATAAATGCTTCCACAGCTCAGACTCAAGGAAGAGACTTCTACTATTTTTCACTAGTTCATGTTTAACCATGATGTCACTGTAACAACTTCATTTCACTACATACATTTTCACAAATCATACTGCATACCTGAATTTTGTTCTCATATTATTAGAAGAGATTGTTTATATTTTAAAGCTCTTACACTGTCCAATTAGGAACTGAAGAAGAAGCAGCATTTTAATGTCCAAAAAATGTTATGTTACTTTTAAAAACAAAGTTACTCTTTGTCACTACATGAATTCAGAGGGTACTTGACAGATTCTCTGTATTTTAACAGTTAACAGCATCTCAGAGCACATTGCTTATGGTGTTAACACTGCAGCATTTTGCTTTAATAAAGGCTCTTTTTGCAGGAAGTAGATACATATGTTCTTACTTTACATCTGGTAGAACTATCAGCTTGTTACCGTTCACTGCCTCCTTAAATCATTCCCTTAGGTATAAAAATCAGCAGACCTATTTCCATTCAAAATTACAAGTATTATACGGAAGCACATTAGAAGCCTCTGAGAGGGGAGGTTCAACTTGCCTTTAATCTGTAATTATAGCAACAGGTGTGAATATGAACTCTGGAACACTTAGAGGAATGTGGCTTTACAAATATCAATCCTTTGTTTTTCTGCCTACAGAAAACAACTGTTCAACATTGCAACAAAGTAGTGGGGGGGGGGGCAGGGGCTACACAGACAATAATTTCTCCTCCCTTATATTCTGGACAATAATAAAATTCCTAGTTTTTTCTCCTCCCTTATATTCTGGACAATAATAAAATTCCTAGTTTACTCACAACAAATACATTGCATTACTTTTTATTCTTTCATGTACAAAATGGGACTTCATTAAGGTGAAGTGAATACGTCACAAAACAAATCTCAAAAATACATCTGATGAAGTCTACCAGCGCTTAAGCACAATTGTGAAGTAGTTACCCTTAGTGTCTCAGATTAAGGAAAACACATTGTTTTTTTGATATAGTCATCACTGATCACTAGAAACATGTAGTACTCTATTCAGTGAATTATTCAGGCATTTACTTTAAGTATATGTTTAAAATCTAATTGAAAGTGATTAGATTATACATGTGTAGAATATTAAACACATGTTCAATGCACAGAGCTTCAAGATCTTCAGAAAAAAAAATATTTAGTTACACTGAGCACCTCACTGAACTTGGGATTGCAAACAAGATAGCATGCTTCTCATACAAGTGAACTTTTCCCCTAATAATTCTTAATTCTCTATCCACATAGTACCAATAATCAGTCAATCATTCAATCTACAGCACTATACTATTTAAAGGACTATAGACACAAGGCACACAACATTACATTTGCCATGCCTTCATAAGCGGAACTAAAGCAGCGGGGATTCATAGAGTATTGAGTACACAAAAGTGCACCTAGGAACTGACTGGAGAGGGAGGCAATGTGAAAAGGGAACGTAACACATCCAAGCACACATGCTTCAAAGAGGACCACATTTGTCAGAGGAGTTACGGTACACACAACAGCATTCTAAAACGCAAAGGGTGAGTTTTACAAGTCTTTTACAGACTTATTCTAAGCGTCACACCACCATTTCGTATGATCTTTGCACTTGATATAGATGCACATATCTCCACCAGGTTTTCTTTCAGGGTGAAAAACACGGAGGAGTTAAACAACTTATCGGGAGGCATTAGGTCAGCACGTGCTCCAGGAATCCGAAGGTAGCTAAAGCTGCTCTAGCCTTTACTTTCATTCATAAGGCAAGATACAAATACAAGATACACATACAGTGTAAACATGGCTTTATTTCAATCCATATTAATACTCACCAGATGCAAGGGGATCAATGAAACACTCTGAGGCTACTGCTGCGGCCAAATCTAATCTCTAAAGGGACTGCCTGAGAAATCAAACCCTTACGCTCATAAAACAAATAAGAGCATATGAAACTGTTCTTAGCAAACGTAGAATTCAACTGCTGTGTGACTCCTGGCCATTAAAAATGAGCAAATGCTGTTCCACCTTTGATTTTCACCCTTAAAATAATATCTGAATTTAACTATTGTCATTTAAGAAAAAGTAACATAAGTCAACATACTGAAGTTGCATTACCATATTTGTTAAAAATATGGAAGTGACCAGGAGAACATACATGTCATTTGAATGATCTTTTCATTTATTTCAGAAGTCAAACAGGCTTTTCTTTACAGCAGGCTTAAAAACTAAAGAAACTCCTCTGCTGACTTCTGCAGAAGTTCCAGAAACCTGTTTTGGCTCACACACAACTTCACCAGAGTCACATACTTAGGCGTGATGTAAGGTCAACAGAGAAATATCAATATATAAACTGAAAGGTGCCCCATCCAAATGTAACATAAGAGATAATCAATGCTCTTGAGCCCTTGTGTAATGCAATGGAACAATGACAGCAGAGAAGCAAAGTCCAAGGCTGCAACAAGTGAGGATTTGCTCACATGCAACAGCCATGAACACAGAAATAAATAAAGGAAAGAAGCTACTCACCCTTTGGAGGGCCTCAAGTATGTAGGGATCTCCAAAAAGATACCCTCACCTCCACTGCCAACCCTTAAATGAGGACTGGGAAAGAGTGCATCCTGGCCCCACCCCTTCCAGTCGTTCAGGTGCATTGTTTGCACCTGAGCCCCCCTGGAGTGCCTTCTCACCAGGTGCTCAATCACTGCTTCAGGCCATCACTTAGCATTTCCACTACACCTTGTAAATCTGAAACCATGGAAACAAGGAGATCAGTGCATGAGCAACCCAACTGTACGTGTTGTAACATGAACAGAAGGGAACGATTCTTCCCTATTTGATTCAGCTTATTTATTTATTTATTTTTTAAGTTAACAACACTGCTGTGGTTATCCTCACTAAATAGAACTGAACCGTGCTATTACGTTACATGATTGTATTGGTCAGTATAAATATATATATAATTAGTAAATATTTATATATTATTATATTTAGCCTAAAAAAAAAAGCTGTTACTTTCATCCCATACAGCCTATGACATGACATTTATAACATGCAACATTCATCTAGAGCAGATACCAACTTTCCCTACCATACATCAAAGACTAGATACAGCAGGTGGAACGACTGCTGCCTAGTTTTGCCTGAGAGACATTAAGCAATCACTTTTTATTTACTATGTTTTACCAGCTGATAAAGCAGAATTTTTCATTTCCATCAGAGAAAATAATACAGGGGCAAATCAAGTAACTCCAGAAAATACAAATACTGGAATGCAAAGAATTGTCTTCACGTTTGCCACAGTATGAAGGATTTAGATAAACGTGCACAGCAAATTACAGCTCAGAGCTTGTGTGATGCTTAGTGCATGACCACAGTATACAGTAGGGAAGCCAGTAAAGCAAAAATAAGCTTAAGCATCTGCATCAGTTTTTAACCCTCACAAATAAACATTTTTCTTTTAGCATTTTTACCTGATAATTGCCTAATGGCACATTTCATTTTACTTTCTATGTAGTGAATGATACCTAAATACTAAGAGAGATCTTTAAAAACTGAGCACTACAAATGCAAGTTATTGTTCAAATCATTAGAGTTAAAAATAAATTAAAAAAAAAAAAAAGAAGAAGAAGAAAAGCACCAAGTTCTGGTTTCAGAAAAAGGGCAGAATAGAGAATGGTGCTCTTGAAACACATACAGGATAATACACTAGAAAATTAGTAGAGATTTCCTAAGATTTCCTTCATCAGTCCCTTCAGAAAAAGACATGATTTCAAAATCTGACTTTCTACCATCAAAGTATTGAGGTATCACATTTCTCAGTAGTGAGCAAGCATTCGATTTAGCTTTAGTTAAGCTACGCTAAGCTTGACACCTGCTTGAGTGATTGGCATTTAAAATACAAACTCAACAGGAGCTTTTGTAATAGTTTGTTCTACAGTACATTTCCTCTCCTCTCCCCACTTACAAATGAAAAATATCACAGGGATAAGGAGGGAATAGAAGTTATAGGCCAGCTGGAGCAAGAAAAATTTGCAGGTTAAGTTTCATACTTGTAATACTCAGCACAATCACAGAACTTTTTCATATTACCTGTTCCCTCTTTCAAACTTTTTTTTTTTTTTTTTTTTTTTTTTAATAATCATGATGTTTCTTAAGTTATAAGAGCAGATCCTAATAATAAGCTGGTTCCATCAGTTCCTGCTTTGGTCCAGACCTTGCTCCCAGTTTGATATCATCACTAGTATATTAGTAATATGCATTCTCAATTGACATGCAGATGTATGACTGCATCACCACCTCATCGAGATGACTGGCATCTTGCACAGGAATGATTATATACTGGAAAAGATTGGCCACTGAACTGGAAAAAGGCACTAACCTGTAGCCTTCTGGCTTCTTAGCATGCTTGTTTGTAGCAGCAAATGGCAGACCAAGCTTTGTTCTGCGCAGGTTTCATATCAGATATCTCATTTACAGTTTGCATCAGTGGATACAATACAGCAAGTCTAGATTTACAGATTAAGAGAGTAATAGCACATCTCACTGTACAACTATTGAGGAACTTTGTGCCTTCCATACACAGAAAATAGTTTCTTGATGAGTAAGAAATGATGATTTATAGACTACTAATGTACAAGTATCTTAGACAGTCATTAGAAGAGAGAAAATAGCGGTCCAAGGATAAAAACCTCTGATTTCTAGAAACTATCACTGTTGCAACATTACACCAGTCCAGTGACACATAAACACCCATTCTGATCAAATATTATGCAAGGATGTCTGCATTTTCCTGATTTGTATCCTAATAATTAACTATTTAGAGAGAGGAGATTTTCTCTTGAAGATATAAATAATGAAAAATAAGTGCTTACATACGAATTGCTTCATTTTGTTGGTTTTTTTAAACCACAAAACCCTATTTTTCCTTCTCACCATAATGGCAGAAGGATTAAAACATACTAACACACAGTCAGAGCCGAATGGAATCCTGCTGTATCTTCTTTTTCCCCATATCCCAGAGACTGGGATTCACAAAACAAAAGCAATCAAAAGAAAAAACACTGAAAAGCAGAAACTCATATGCTCGGACAGCTAGGAGAGCTTAAAGGAACATGAATACTGAGATTCTAAGTAGCCTTCTAATCTCATAGCTAGAGTAATGTAGGAGATGTTTTCATACATACAGCCACAGCATTTAAGTAATATGTTAAACCCACCTAAATTTCAGATTAAGCAAAAAGATGCAGTGCTTGATCTCTACTCAAAAGACTGTTGCAAATGCAAATATATCCTGCAATCATCCCCACTGTCAATTATACTGAAGCAAATCAGGCACTGTGGATGATTTCAGAATAATAATAATCAGTAAGATAACATTCGTCTGTGGAAGGCATTGTCCAGCGTCTTAATGAACCACTCCTATGCTAGAATATTGATTGTAAGAAAAGCTAGGCATACACTAGAAACAATTTAATGAGGCATGAAACAGCAACAGAGGTTATATCTTCTTTCTTTTTAACCCTGTTTCCCAAGAAACACAGTCCTTAGAGAGATTACCTACATGCTTGGGGAGGTGTGGCTGGAAAGCTGCCTGATGGAAAGGGACCTTGGTGTGCTGATGGACAGTCAGCTGAATATGAGCCAGCTGTGCCCAGGTGGCCAAGAAGGCCAATGGCATCCTGGCTTGTATCAGGAATGGTGTAGTGAGCATGACTAGGGAAGTCATCCTGCCCCTGTAGTTGGCATTGGTGAGGCCTCACCTCGAGCACTGTGTTTAGTTTTGGGCACCTCAGTACAAAAAGGATATGGAGGTACTGGAGCAGGTCCAGAGAAGGGCAACGAGGCTTGTGAAGGGCTTGGAAAATCAGCCCTATGAGGACAGGCTGAGGGAGCTAGGGCTGTTTAGTCTGGGGAAAAGGAGGCTTAGGGGAGACCTTATTGCTCTCTTCCAGTATCTGAAAGGAGCTTACAGTGAGAGCGGGGCAAGTCTCTTCTCACTGGTGACAGGTGACAGAACGAGGGGAAATGGCCTCAAGTTGCACCAAGGTAAGTTTAGGTTGGACGTTAGGAAATGCTTCTTTACTGAAAGGGTTGTTAAGCACTGGAATAGGCTCCCCAGGGAGGTGGTTGAGTCACCGTCCCCGGATGTGTTTAAAAGCCATTTGGATGTGGTGCTCGGAGATATGATTTAGCAGAGGGTTGTTAGAGTTAGGGTACTATGGTTAGGCTGCGGTTGGACTTAATGATCTTTGAGGTCTTTTCTAACCTGAGTAATTCTATGATTCTATCGCTTTCCAGCACAATTCAAATTTATATATACTTTACAGGCCATTTGTAGGATTTTTCTTGCTGCTATACCTGTATGTTCAGGAAGGCAGATGTTGCCATCTGTTCTTCCAGTTTGGAACAGAAATATCTCTTAAGTGATGAGAACATCATTTCCCCAGCTCGGCAGTTCTCAGTTCCACCACCAATCCCTTTATCAGCCATTATTCTGGACCATCCCACCTCCTCCTCCCAAAAGCTCTCCCCAGCCTATCTCAGACTGAAAACTATGCCTTAAGTACCTTATTACTCTTCATAACGTCTTCTTGTCCTACTATGTATTTCGTTTCATTCCGTACTTACAAAGGATTCCCATATCAGTGACACCCTTTCTTCCTCCAATCCAAGCCACATCCTGTTTAAACAAGTTCCCCAGTATTCCTTCCAGTATCTGCTATTCATTTTTTGTGACTTTTATTACACACCCTCTTGTCCTCCAGACACATTTACAGATTAGAGAATCCTTTAAAAGCTTCCACCACTGCTGTCAATTTTGCTTTATTGCCTGTAGTCTGAGATACAACTATCATTTTTTTCTAAAGGTAACACCTATAAGAAATTCACAGTGCCTCATAATCATATCAAGCTTCTGTGGGAAAGTATAAAAATATTGCTCATAACTATTTTACAGAAAAGTATGAAGTTCCAGGAAGAAAAAATATTCTATATTACAAAATAGCTGTAGGCAGAAATAATTCCCAGTTGTGCACAGAAGTGACCATAGAAAAATAGCTCGTATAAAAGAAATACATCTTCATATTTTTAGAGCATTTTTTCCCTGTAATTTTGAAATGCTGGCTGTAGATTTTATTTTTTATTTTATTTTTTTGCTCACCCCCGCCCCCTCCCTCCCTCCCCCAACCCCTTTGCTGAAGTGTTTCAGCACAGAAATAACAAATCAAACATTTTCAAAACACAAATCAGACTTGGTGTTGCATCCACACGAAATTCTGAGCCAACAAAGGCAAGTTTAGCTGGCTTAAGACGTGAGAGGTTAGATACAACCTAGGTCTCTGGAACCCAAACAATCTGCCTTATCAATAGAATTTACTGCCTTCTTAGCTGTAAACCAAACTCAGAGATTATGTTTATGTGAGACGTTTCTCATTAGAGGGCAAACATTCCAGGTTGAGGTCAACAGTAATAGCATAAAGATTTGGTTAACAGTCTATTGCCTCTGCCCAGTGTGGAGTTCTGGGCAAGGACTCTGGGCTTCTCTGGGGATGGTTGCTGGTCTCCCAGCCTTCTGGAGGAGTCAACAACCACCTCTTCCTACAGTAAAGGTACCATAAAAGCACAGGTGAAAATCCACTGGCTATGCTCAATACCACATTACAGCTTGGTAGCTTGGAAAGCTGTTTGAGTAAACATTATCATCAATTTTTTTTAAGTATTGCCTTTATGACAAAACACGCTGATCTTAAAAAGAAGGATTAATTAGGTAAGTAAGCAAATATTTATTGATCATTTGACTTGGAACCACATTTTCACAGCCTTTTGAATCTCATTAGTTGGGAGCAAAACAAAGCATGACTCTCCTTTGTACACCTGTTGAACCAGCACTCTCACAATGAAACATGTCACCAACAGAGCTATCAACGTAACTTAAAATTGAGACAATAAATAGTAAGGATATGCAAGAAAGAAAGATATCAACCTGTAGCTATAAAAACCCTACACAAATTATCAGGTTTTTTTTATCAGTTAACCCTACAATTATTATCAGTTGGTCTCTCTGTACATCAAGGATAGAAGAGGGACTGTCAACATCTGAAAGGTGTTGACTTACAATGCACCACTGTTTGTACAGTTTTCTACCAAGAAGCTATTTCTCTTCCTGGCAAATTTCTGTTCTTTGGTCTGAAGCTTTAGAATGGCACATTCTTTTTATCAGAAGCTTTTGGAAAATGATATTAGTACTGCTGTCTGTAAACAACACTTAACAGCACTTAACTGGGGGCTCTCTGTTTTAAATTTGCGAGGAACTCCATCAACTTACTGCTATCCACATATAGCCCTCTAACCTGACCATGAGGTAAAATTTCAAAGCAGGGAAAATGAGAAAGTAACAAAAAGCCATCTATGAAGTGTTAGTTTACATTTAGATTTTTAAAATACTAAGTTTAAGACTCTTGCAGAAGAATTCTAACTAATGTGTTTCTGACATACAATTTAAGTCTGAAAAGCTACTGTGGAACAAAAATCTATTTCCTTCTTCAGCTGATAACTGCTTAAGAGATAAAAACACGTATTCTAGACTTCTGGGCTGCTCAGCTGTACAAAAGATATGCTTATAGTCATACAAAAACCTTCCCATCTCCGATGGATTTCTCATGGGAAATATGAACCTTTAATTTTCAGAGGAAAAAAAAGTCAAATGCCCCCAAATTTATGAAAGCCAAAGCTTCAGCTCTGAAGTATGTATGGAAGTAGAGGAGAGGGAAGGGAAATAATTTTCAAATTTATGTTTTGTATCAGTTCTTAGAAGTAAGGTGGAGTGTATTGTTGCACTTTTACTTTACTCAAGCAGAGAAAATGATGCAAAAAGTGCAAGTGAGAAACAAAATGGGCAAACCTGCAAAGCCACACATTTTGCACCTAAGCAAGAAACCTTAATCCTAAAAAAAAAATTCAGCAAACAGGGCACTTTTCTTTACTCTAGCATCAATGACAGAAGGCTGGAGAATGGACATTGAAGAATTTAGTGGACAGTCACCGCATGCTGCAGAATGCACACATCAAGCTTCTTTATGCTGTAGTCATGATTATCAATGCACTTATTTCCCAGCTCATACATATAACAAAAAGGCATTGCTGTGGCTGATGCATGGACTCAGATGTGAACAATCCAAATAGTTCATTACAAGTTCTCACATCACTTATATGCATTCACAAGTTTTCTCTCTTTTTTTTTTTTCCTGTTTTCCCATCCACCTTTACATGCCATCAGAGTATTCTGCAAACACTCCTTAACTGTGCTAGTGGGCACTTATCCAATCAGAGCCATGAGCTGTTCCTTTTGCTTTTTCTCTTCTTCTAGAGGTGTCCTTGGTTCTCATGCTGTTTATCTTGCTCCACAGCTGCTGCTCTGAACAGTTTTTCTTGTATTCCCACAAGGGAGTTCAAAGAATAGGGTATAAAAATGTGTGTTGATGCCATTCTCCTATCCCATGTAAATTTTTATTTTGTTTTGGTATTTCTCTAACTATTTTACTTCTAGACTACATCTAGGTGCATCTACCATACCACCATAATTTTCAAGCTTCCTGTCTCTGAATCTTGAGCCTCCCACTCTGGATTGAAGTGGAAAAGCACATCTAAGGACTACTGAAACACACTGCCAAGAAGCAGGATGTTTGCATGGAGTCAAAACTATGGTCAAATTCAATGTACATACAGGCACTGCTAGTATCTGCACACTTCAAGGAAGGATGTAACAGTGCCACCACAGAAAGGCTCGCAGTGAGGCACCAGAGGACTCTGGAAGTATTTGAAATTCATTTGAGTCCTCCCACATCACATGAGTTATCAATTAATTAATTCAACCATTCTATTCCAGAGCTTGAAAGATCAGGTCCAGCAAAGTGGAGGACAGACACCAAACAGCAGAAGATCCAAGGTAAAAGCAGCATTAATTACTGTATAATAAACAGCTTTAGCAACTTTTTCATCAGTCTCTCTCCTAGATCAAATGTAGACAATGGAAAGTAAATCAAACATAGAATATTTAAAATAGTGCTTTAACTACATCATTAATGGCTTATTTAAAACAAACACCTATCCTGATGAAAGAAAATACCATGACTTTGAAAACCTGCCTTATCCTACTTGATTACTCCATTTAATGGAAAGTTGAACAATACACTGTATAAAATCCATTTATCTTAATATTTTTACATGAAGAACAATCTTATGTTACAGTGTAATACGATGCTGCCGACGACACTTCAAGGAATGAAACAGTTGTGCAGTAGTTTCAGCTAAAAATCAATAGCAGTTTGTTACACAACATAAAGGATTATGAAAGCAGCTTGCATATCAATGTAACTTTTACAGTACACTGTTAACACAAGTACTAAATGCTGGGCAGAAAAAAAAAGGTTGTTGAAAATGCAAAAAGATTATTGATCTTCTGTTCTATTTAAAGCAGTTGGATGTGATGGAACTGGGAGGTAATAGGTGTAAATGCCAACATTTTGGAATGACTTAAAAAAGTTTCTGTTAGAAGCCTCACTAGTTATAGGAGATAAGCCAGCATTCACCTCATGCAGAGGTCATTTAATTTTATCACTGCAGCATACTGAATGAATACTGTAGTGCAACAAGCAATAGCAGCGTTTCTTCTTGAACTGTTTTGTTGGGGGTTTTTTTGTTTGTTTGTTTGTTTTTTTTTTTTGCATATATGTAAGAGGGCTCTTGCCAATGTAGCTGATATTTCAGAGGGAAAGGAAATCGCATTCTTAATGATGTTCCATCACAGAAATCTCCACTGAGTGCAAAGCAGGCTGGGAAGTCAATCAAAGGTCAGGCCTGTGAGAGGTCAAGTTCCTTGAACAAACCCAGTTCTGGCATTTGTTTTCAGGCAGAACTCTGAAGATAGGTCAGCAGTGAATTTTATAGCTGACAACACTCACAGAAAGAAATCACTCGTAAGACTGAGGTGGTTATGCACCACTGAACAACAAGACGAACAAAATAAGTAACCGTGGAAAGCACGACATTTTTAGTCTCACCATTTAGAAATTTGTAAACAAACAAACAAAAAAAAACCTTCTGGTATCACTAATGCATCTCACTCTCAAAAGTCACTGAAGCACAACCAAAATAAAAGAGACTGCACAACAAAAGAGATTCACAAGAGATTACAAGAGAATGAAGAAGTGCTTGAAATAATATCAACAATAATAGCAACCTAAAAGTTCGACTCCATTCCATTAGCTGAATGACTAGAAATGATATGTCCCTTCAAATCAGTACATTAAGGGACTGGACAAGGTATGTGGATTATAAAATACTCACTCATGCCTATGGTTGGTACTTAAACCCCATTCCTTACGGACTCCAAAGCCCACAATACTTCATGACATTTCAAAAATGCCTAAGAATCTTAAGTGAATAAATTAACGCACAGCAGAACAGAACACTCTTCAGAAAAAGCGGCATGCTGTTCAGTTGCAATTTACCAGTGCACCTTTAAAAAGAAAGAGACGAATACAATAACAGGAGTTTTGTCTGAAGATGGAATTCCAGCTCAACTATACCAGAGGTTATAGAATTGCTAAGAAAACTTAGGGCAGTGAAAAAGCAGGAATCAATTACAGAGCATTATAACATTGATAAACTTCCATAGAATATGCAGGACCACGCAGGCACCCTTGCGCAGCATCCCCCTTCCATATGAAAAGTAGAAAACCAAAGAAGAAAACTTAATTTCTAAACCTGAAACAAAGTACTCATTCCATTCACTTGCTCCTGAGAAAGTAATTGACTTGTACTGCTCTTGTAGATAAAAAAAAAAAAAAAAAGAGACAAGAAAATGACACATTATGAGTAAATTAGCAACAGCCCTCAGAAAGTGGTAGTGAAGAATCCCTTACTTCCTCCATTTTCATAATTACAGGACACACAACACATGAAAAATTTTGAATTCTGAGGAGAACACCCAACCTGCAGCTCCACAGATTCTGAAATTTTTGATTGTCCTTCAACTGCATCCACAGCTGGAGGAGGACATGATTGGGATGGCAATCAGTTTTCACAAATTGAACCCCAGCTCGGATGAAGTCATAAAACATGTAGCAATTGGAAAGATCAATATCATGGTAGGATCAGCACGATAAAAAGGTGCAACGACAGAAGGGAAAAAGATTGCTTCTCGTATCAGAAGATTCTAGGTTCACGGGGGAAAGATCCACCAGGAAAGGACGCCTACAAAGAGATCCTTCCCCAGTGGCAGTCAGCCCTTAAATGAGGTCTAAGAGAGGTGCAGCCAGACTCCACCCCTTCCGGTCATACAGATGAATTGCCTTCACCTGTGCTCCCAGGCTGACTTAGTCCTTTCCCCAGGTGATCAATCAGTGGTTCAGGCCACAACTTAAAAGTTCCCATACACTTGGCTTTTGCTTTTTTTTTTATTATTATTATTTTATTATTATTAATTTACAGACAACAATCTGGAAAGGGATAGCATGAATTGTTCTTGAATTATATCCTTTTAATGGAGAGAAAAAAACACAGCACAGAGAAATTCAGCAGCTAAGCAAAGCCAGAAAAAAAAAAGAACATCAACACTGAAATATGAATTCTGAAGTCAACAATATTCGACTACATGCACTCTGTCCAGGAGATCAATTCTAGATCTCCTTGAATGCAAATTCAAAGAAATAGTTGAAGAAAACATTGGTTCTCTGTGTTATTAACAGCTAGCCAAGGTCACTGATCAAATCACACAATAGTTTAGAAATGTATAAAAATGCAGGAGCCGAATTTGCAGGTTGAGAATCTGTGTTCTACACTGTGGCCTTTTTGTCATTGAGATAATCAACTTTTCCAAACATTTCTAAAAACGTCTGACTTTACCCCTTTTAAATAACAGGAAATATCCATAAACGTGAAAAGCAATGTCCTGCCCATGATTTAAGAACAACTGGAATATATATATATTCTTCCTATATTCTATACATATTCTTAAACTTTCCTGCACCTCCAAACCAAACAAAAATTCATTCTACCATAAAGCAGATATTCACATGAGAGAGATATTTCACTGTACAGAAGTATAACATTTAATCCATTATTTTTCTCCACCTTCCTCCATTGGAGTTAGCAGTAACACTTCAGGAGGACGTTTTTAGGAAAATACTTGTTAACTGAGAAAAAAATATAACCTCCAACTTCATTTTAATGCTCAGCATCTGTTCTTTTGGGAAATTCTGTACAAAACTACATAATACTACACAGAATCACAAATAATATTGACCAAAGGATGGCTTGATGTGAAATGCATGTTTAGAAAGCATGCCAATTCAACACCAATAACTAATAATGATTGACATAAAAGGAGTAAATGAGCAAGGTTGAAAACACAAGTTCCTTTATAGTATCATAGCCATCAAGTTTAAGGCAATTCATCAACTCTGTTTTTATTTCTTAAATAGTTGGATACTTGGTTGTATATTTTCCTCCTTTTTAAGTCTGAAGCATTTTTAGCAAGAAGGCAAAGTTTTAAGTGGACATCAAATTTATAACCTAGTGCTCCTGACACTTTGTTTACTAGTGACTATTGCACAGAACAAGCAAACCAATATTATGAATGAATACTATTCTTCACTGGTTCACTTCTTCCAGCTGGGATGGAGTTAATTTCCTTCATAGTTGTCTATACAGCACTGCATTTTGAAATTGTGATTAAAACAGTGCTGATAAAACACCAGTGTTTTGGCCACTGCTGAGCACTTGCTGTACTTGCACAGCATACTGCTTTTCTTTTTCTCTTCTCTTCTCTGCCTCCCTCAGAGAGTAAACTGAAGGTGTGCCAGAAACCGACTCAGGGGATATTCCATACCAAATGGCATTATGCTCAGGTACAAGATCATGGAAAGAAGAAGGAACATTTATTGTTTCCATCTTTTCAAGTAACCATTACGCATGCTGAAATCCTTCTTTCCAGGAAGTGACTAAACATCTTTGTTGCAATGACAAATAGTGAATAAATTCCTTTATTTTGCCCTGCTTGCACAAATGACTTTGCTGAATTTATTAAACTTGTTTAAAAGAGGAAGAATTTGACCTACTAGTTTTCAGCTTTCTTATTCTCTCCCCCATCTCCCTTCAGAGTGAGCTAGCAAGCAGCTGCATGGGTTTTGAGCAGTTAGCAAGAGGGAATGCATCATACATGACCATGCTCAAACACAACTGTTTTCACAATTACATTCCATATAGTTCTTTTTACTTTGGGGAATTTTGAATAAAGACGACAGATTTTGACATTTTATTCCATTTTGTCTAATATATTCATAGCAGTTTAAAGGGCACAGGAGATCCAGTTTAGAATAAAAAAATGAAGTCACATTCATAATTCAAGAGTTTATATTTATGAAGAACTTCAGGCAAACAAATGTAGGTACACTAAAAATTACAAAACTAGATTCAAGATTGCAAAGCTGCAATCTAAAGTTTGTCTTTTGTGTATGATGAACACTACACAAATTAGTAAAATAATTATTAATATGTGTAAAAATATTACAGGAACTACCCTTACTGACTGCGAGTAAACTGACTGCCTTATACTCTTGTCACATAAACTATTCTTCAAAGAGAAATTCTTCTCTAGCGTACATGTTTTTGGACAACTTCTAGTTCAACAGCATGGATGCTGTCCGTGGTTTGGACAGGTATGCCCTCTGCTGGGTAAAAAGCTAGCTGGGTTGCCAGGCCCAGAGAGTGAATGGAGTTACATCCAGCTGGCATCAGGTCACAAGTGGTCTTCCTCAGGCGTCTGTATTGGAGCCTGTCCTATTTAATAAATTTACTGATGACCTGGACTAGGGCACTGAGTGCACCCTCAGTAAGTTTGCAGATGACACCAAGTTGGGATGAAGTGTCAATGTGCCTGGCGGTAAGAAGGCCCTACAGAGGGATCTGGACAGGCTGGGTAGCTGGGTTGAGGCCAGCTGTATAAGCTTAAACAAGACCAAGTGCCAGGCCCAGCATTTCAATTACAAAAAACCTCATGCATTGCTACAGGCTTAGGCCAGTGCAGCTAGAAACCAAATGGGAGAAAAGGACCTGGGGGTGCTAATTGACAGCTAGCTGAATATGAGCCAACAGTGAGACCAGATGACCAAGAAGCCCAACACCATCCTGGCTTGTATCGGATATAGTATAGTGAGCAGGATTAGGGAGGCAATCAACCCTCAGTACTCAGCACCAAGGAGGCCACACCTTTAGTACTACATTTTGGGTCCCCCACTACAAGAAAGACATCGAAGCCCTAAAACGGCAAAAAAAGATGGTGAGGGGTTTGGAGCACAAGTCTTATGAGGAGCAGCTGAGGGAACTGGGATTGTTTAGTTTGGAGAAGAGGAGGCTCATGACAGACCTTACCACTCCCTACAACTACCTAAAGGAGACAGTGGCAAGGTGGGGGTTGATCTATTCTCCAATGTAACTAGCGATAGGATGAAAGGTTATGGACTTAAATTGAGCCAGGAAAGGTTCACATTAGATAGTAGGAAAAATTTCTTCTCAGAAAGAGTGGTAAGAGATTGAAACATGCTGCCCAGGAAAGTGGTGGGTCACCATCTCTGGAGATTTTCCAGAAAATGGTAGATGCGGAACTTAAGGACATGATTTAGTAGGCACAGTAGTGATGGGATGACAGTTGGACAAGATAATCTTAGTGGTCTTTTCCAATCTGAATGATTCTATTATATTTTTCTACATTAGCAATTATATGCAAACATACCTTGAATTAGTTCAAATTTCCAAATTAACCAATATAGCCATGGGCACGGTTCCACACAAAAAACTCATTTTGCCAATTTTCTTTGCAGAAAGAGACAGAAAAAATTCTGGGAAACAACAAACCCTCAGTTACCTATCCACACAAGATTACTTTATTATGTGCAAGTGAATCAAAATAATATAGATTCCTGACAGTTCAGAAGCAAGGACGAATTGCTTTAGAAGTATTTCAGTCCTAGGTATATAAACAATCTATTTGTTATCTTTGTTATTGCAGGGAAGGATACAACTTCCTGTCTGGATGCTACACCAGCATGAAAATCATGTTTTGTTTGTGTCAGAACACTTAACGCTAAAGACCACATACATGAAATACAGTGATCATACTATATATGTGAAATAAATGCTCACACAACCTGAGTGTTATAAAAGTAGACAACAACAAGATACTGTTCCCAATTAGTTCACATACATTGTTTATATATATATAAAATATGTGTACATAAATCAAAAATATATATTTATCATCTCAAAGGTAGTATCGCAACAGCATTTACCTCCTAGTGGAATCTGAGAAAATCTGAGGGAATTCTCTAACATAAATAGTAAGTCTTTCTGAATAAATACAACACTGAAAAATAAGTTTATGTCTCAGAGCTATCTGGAGAGAAATGAAGCTGTTGGCAAGGACAACACTGAACATTTTTTCATTTTAGCTTGATCTGATAAATAAATGCTACATTTAACTGAAGAAGGAATGAGCTTCCACCATCAGGTAACTTTGTCATACACCCCTTAAGGCTAACCTCTTGCAAAACAGTAAGAGCAACTGGGCTTTCTGGAGGTGCTTTTTCCCCCCCCCTCTTTTTCTTCTTATTACTTCTTATACCATTCCTAGCAGATCATGAAATTTGATTGAAAGAGGAATACACACTGGACCTACTCTGGAGAACATTACCACTACTACTCTGGAGGTTTAAAACAGGTACAGTCAGATGAAGTTCTCTACTTGAGTTCTGAGTATATTCAAAGATGAAGATTGCACAAACTCTCTGGATAATCAGTTGTAGTGTCTAACCATCTTCAACAGGAAACTTCTTCCTAGTATTGATTTTGATTTAACCTGTTTTATCATGGATTTGATGCTTCTTGTCCTATCACTGCACCTCCTGGAAGAGTTGAGCTGTGTCTTACTATAGCTAAGTATCAGATAATTTAGGACAGCAGTACAATCTTCCCATGGCCTTAGTTTCAGGCTAAACAAACCCAACTTTCAGCCTCTCCTTGCATACAACACACTCTAGTATCCTGACATTATTTTCTCTGGAGTCATTCTTGTATACCAATGTATTTCCTGTACTGGGGAGCCAGAACTGAACAGTACTCCAGGAGCAACTCACACACGCCAAATAGAGAATAATCACTTCTTTAAACCAGATTTTCATGTCCTTGCTCTTATAGTCTAGTACATAAGTTGGCATCCTTTACTGATACACGCTGATTTCATGCGTTCAGCTCATCAACTGGAACACTAGAATTACCTTCTGCAAAGTTTAAGGTCTCCAAACTGCACTCTTATATGTTGTTATCAAACTTGTCTTCCTTGTAGATGGTTGTGTAAACAACATCCTGAACCTGGGCTACAACACTAACTCACACCTGAGCATACTGCTGCTCATCTTCATGGCAAAACAAGAAAGTTGTTCATTGCTCTACTGCCACACAAAATGGACACACAAAAGGCCAACTGAACCTTTCAATCATGCTGAGAAGTACTAGGATTTCCAACCATCGACAAAATAGTCATGATAGAAGGCCAGGTAAATGCATACCATCTCATAAATCCTGGATTCTGCTGGTCTGTAGCAATCTTCCTACAGATGCCTACCAACACTCAAATATTGTGATTACAGCAACTTGATTGGTACAGAATTGGTACTGTCACCTCACAGCCAGGATATAAAGTAAGTAGCACTTGTTGGGTTTGTGTTTGTCTTATTGCTTATTTTGGTTTTGTTTTTTTTTTTTATTTTTCACATTCTATCATTTACTTCCCTTTTTCATTATTTGAGCCCTTTGATATATGATGTGCAGAAAGCGATATTTCTCACTCCTCCTTTGGCTCAGAATTACCATGTTCCTTAACGCTAATAAGCTTCTGATCACCAAGTCAAATCAGGTTACTCTACAGAGCGGGAAGAGTTGGAAGAAGGACTTGGCTATAGGCAGAAACCAAATTTGTTTCATTCACTTTGCAATGATATATATTGTACTGGAAATTTTGTTTTAGAAGTGAAATAGAAACCACAGAGTTTAATATCATAATGTCCTGATATACTAACTAGATAGAATAACTAAACAGGAGTACAACAATCAGACGAGTCTGGTACCAGTGTGTGTTCATACAATGAGAGTGAAACACTACCACTGTGATAGGACGTATGACAAATCTGTCACATGTCCCAGGAAGATTTTACTGAGATGTTTCAGTCTTCCTGAAACCGATCTGTAGTGTTCAAATACAACTTTGTGACCAGAAGTGAGATTCTATGAAGACTTTGTAGAATGATCCCAAGACATTTAACAGAATAATCTATGGAATACATCAACCATTCAAAGACAGCAGAACAGCCACATGGTGCTGACTCCCTGTTCTTAATTCCTCTTCCAATAATGCATCTTAAAAGGAAAAATATGTCACTTCATCAAATTCCCATTTTACTTAAGTATGTAAGACAACAGACATTCCAGGAGAAAATTCAACAATACTCATGTACTTTTACAAATGAATATACTGCATCCAGTTCATTCATCACAAAGCCAGTTGTCTGTTTCATAATCTGCTTTACCTAACATGTTCGTACAGATAATCACACTTGAAGTTAAATACTATTAATCAGTACGGCTTTCTTGCCACTTTCACCTTCTGTTAAGTTGCTTATCTATATCAGTATGTATTTCCACTTCCAATAGGCAAGAAAAAATAATTAAATTACAGTAGTGTTTAAGGCAGTCATTTACAGGTGTTGATTTAATAAAAAGAATCCATTTTGAGAACTGCAGCACTGAAAAGATAACGCAGAATATTTATTTCTGCAGACACTGCAGCACTGACAGCCAGGCTCAGCCAGTAGCCCTTATGGAGTGAGGTACAGGCTTAGAAAACCTGTAGACAGCTTTATTAGTATAACAGCAGAACAAGAATGAGAGAAAAGGAGGGAAACAAGGAATAGAATCACAGAATCATAGGGGCAGAAGGGACTTCCAGAGACCACCGATTCCAGCCTCCCTGCAAAGCAGGCTCCCTATAGCAGGCAAATAATAGGGAATCATCTGAGACATGGCACTCTAGGCTGTTAAAACAGGAGAGCCTTCTGAGTCCTAACCCACACAGAATTCTGTGGCAAAAGGCAGCAGAGAGAAGTCACAATCCATAGTGCTTTGAACATGACTTGTTAGGAAGCTACAGTTAAGAGAAATCTTAACATACTTACTCATAAGACCAAGGAAATGCTACTGGATACAGCAACTTCTGTCAGTTCTTCGTCTGCACATCCTTGTAGGTTCATCAGGTTCTTTCATTCCTAGTCCCACTTCTTAAAGGGGAGTCTTTGAAAAAGGTGAATTCTTCTGACTTGCTGCTCTGAACACCATATTTTCTCCTGGAAATAGGCACAACATAGACCTAGGATATGAAAGAACAAGGCAATTTTAGAAATTCAGATATATTATGCTTCATGCAATCTTAGAAACCCCGCCACAAAGCTCACTTTCTGATCACAGAAACAAAAAACTGGAGAGTTTGATTTGGCTTTGCTGGCTTTTTTCTTGGTTTACCAAGCAAGGATTTTAAAACAGAAACATTTCTGAAAAAATAATTAATGGAGGTAGTGAACTTTAAAGTAACCAAAACAGAGCATCACACCTGCTGAATTTTTGTGCAAACATTATTTATTCTTTACTGTAGAACTCCTATAATCAAGGTATAAGTCATATCAGCCAGGAAGAGTTAACAATTTGATTATCAGCCTTGCTTAAACAGCTGGACTATAACAAATCCTTCAGAAAATAGGTGTTTCCATCATTTACTTACTCCTGACTTTAAGATGAGTTCTATTTAAAACATCAACACTGAGTCAAATGTGAAAAGGTATTTATATATAACACATGAGCATCCTGCCTGCTTTAGCTCTCCAGTTATATACTGATTTTAGGAAAGCTAACATGTAATGGCACAAGAACAGTATAACCTTTCCTGTAGATATTTCCACAGCTACCCATCTGAACCTCCCTTTAAACTGCAGAGCTTTCATAGTACTGTAGATTATAATTGAAGAAAAACTACTGGAAAATAACATATACAATTTTTCCTTGATAGCATGTTATGTTGAATGAAAGCCAGTCATTGCAGAATAGTTATATAAATATATTTAATGAGTGCTTCCATAATATGTACAGTACTCTGCAACAGCAAAATACCATTTTCATCCCTATGCTACATGAGTAAGACACGCATCATACTGTCATGGTTTTATGATTTTTGGATATCGGCATTCCACATCATAACATCATGTAGTGTGCTGGACGTTAAAGAGTTGATGCTCCAGGTCCAGGTATCTGTCCCAGAACAAAAGAACTACTACATTCCCCCGAGGACTGTTCACTGTTCTGATATCGTTTCCGCTCAAGGGAAACAGATTAAGGCTTTGGTAGGTCACCTGATGGCCCTTTTGATTGTCTGATTTGTCTTGTTCTGACTGCACGTCTCATCACAGCATTAAAGTAAGGCCTTTGGCTTTCAGACACTCTCATTATACTTATTAGCTCTAATTCTAATTATGTTGTATTATATTGTATTATAGTGTGTTATCTTGCATTCTGATATCTCATTTAGTAAATTAGTTTGTTTCTCCTCAGATTGTTGCTGCTGTTTTGTTTCCTTCTCCCTACCCTTTATCCCGTTTCCCCTTTTCAGAGGTGCAAATCTGTGGGTCCCTCCGCCCCACTGGTCACGGAGCTGGGCCAAATCATCACATAAACATAGTTTAAAAAGATAACACGGTATATAAATCAACTATTATATCAAACCTTGAAATTCTAAGGACAAACATGCCACTCTTGTGCGTTTTATTCAACTGAATACCTTCTACTTACTATTCTACCCGAATACCTTCTATTTACCATTCTACTTGTATACTTTAAGTCCAAAGTCCTTTTTAAAGTAATTTTTTTTTCAAACAGTCCCCACTGTAGCGTCCTATTCAAATGATCCTCCATGAAAAAGAAATTGTGATTAAAATTCTTAACATAATGAAGTTATTTTTATGCGTTATTATCCTTCTACATCCTGTCCGCTGAACAGTTAACTTAGAACCGTGTTTGTGTTAGTGATATAATTGCTGTTCCTACATTTTCATCCTTCAGAATGTTTACAAATATGAAATTGAACTGGAGACTAAGTTGCCAAGTCAAAATTTGTATCTTACCTAGTGAATAATCAGCATTCAAGCGCTAAGCTTGCATTAAAACCACTCTGTATTTTTTTTCCAGTTACTGAAAACTACATCAAAAACCTGGAGTTTAATGTTTCAGTGAACCAGATGCATTTATAAGGATACTTCATGTAGAAAGTAAGGGAAATATTTTTAGATTTTGTCATCTTGTTAGCTTCTCTTTCTATTCTCCAAAGGCTGTAATTCAGCAACTACAAGATTAATAAGAACAAATTGTTCAGGGACTAAAATCCACTAGAGAGTTTTTTAATAAATTTAAGGAAGGCTAACCAGACAAGCCAGAGGGGTCTGCTGCTCATCACACACCAAGCTTTCATGTTGGAGTAGTTCTATTCTAACTGGGTACTATATTCACACTTAAGACAAACCTGTTTGGGAATTTACAGCAGACCTCATGCTAGTCTTTTTGTGTTCATATTTCGATTCGCATCTGAGGTTGAAAAAAAATACCTTCCCTTTCCAAGGTGATTAGAAAAACAAGTGAACAAGACTACAGACTGATGGGATGCTGTTTTAAATAGCAAGGAAATTGTAGCACACTACATACTTGACTTTCAAGCAGGATAGCATTAAGCTTAATCTCAACTTCATGGTCCTAAAAAAGATCAACATTGATAAAAAGGTCCATTTGTCTCAGCATCCCAATAAAACAACGAAGGTCTCCATTTTCGCCTGTGTTACCTGGTATCTCTTGAGCACAGGAAGGTGGTCTCAGCCACTCACTCAGGACACAGGAGGCTGCCAAGAGTGCAGTCATCCCAGGCTGCTGGAGAATGTAACAGAGACTCACCATAGTGGCTATATTTTGGCTTGGCAGACAAAAAACTCTCTCTATGCATTTGGCTCCACAAATTTTTTAATGCATACAAGGGGCCAATCTCATCTCACTCCACAGCTACGAGATACATACTGCATCCTTAAGGAAAAGCGCACCCATACACTTGGCTTTATTGATAAGTATACTGCTTTGTATTCCACCTACAGCATGGGAAGGAGTCTACTGCTTACAGCTAAGGCACTCATGTTGCAGATTATGCAACATAACATACTCTTCTCAATAGTGTCCTCTGGAAATCTAAATTCAGCCTGGTAGCAAGGCCATACAACTTCTTCAGCCACTTCAAAGGGAAACTCTGTTCAAATTAAATGAAAAGATGGGTTATGTATCTCTTCTCTACCTACTAACCTGCCATCAAAGAGCAGTGTCTGCTCTGTTGTAAACAGCTAGCAGAATTCTTCACCAGACAGCTCAGACAATATACCGATTGCAGAATATACTGACTCATTAACACTTGTTCACAAATATCATGCCTACATGTCCCAGCAACAACCACAAAAAAACCAACACATTTCACCAGCAGAACATAAGCCTAGTGACACACTGGTAACAGACATTTTGGCAAGGCTAAAGGACTCAAAGCATAGCAAGCTACAACTTAGCACTCATGTAAGTTCTAACTTGAAAATTCTGTACATGCATATTTATTTTTTCAGACTATATGTTCCTTTAAGAATTACCTCGAGGTATTTATTAAAAGATGTTTAAAAAATTACAGTGACACACTTCATTTTAACTGAAACTTAAATGTAGATGCGAAGGATTTAACATGTAATCTAAACTCTAAAATTAAGCAGAAACTACTTTCCTTCAAATTCTAGCAAGTTGTGATCTCATACTCTGATGACTGAGTTACGGCAGCAAATGCACCACAGGTACTATGTGCATGGCTACGCATGAAAAAATAGGGAAAAAATGAAATGTCAAATGCTTTTTGTAATGCAGAATGTACTTCAATCTGTTTTAAAAGATGACCTTTTCAGTGATTGCCCAGCCTACTAGGAAGAAGGGCTTCACATTTAATAAATTCATCACGTCCCAAGGAAAAGCTGAACTACAAGAGTTTTCCTCTTCAGAGGGTAACACTTGCCACAGTCAGGATTTTCAAGGGATTTTCTAGCTCTCCCTGGTCAGCTACGCATAAGAACCTGTAGCGTATAGAACAATAAATGCTAAATTAATCATAACTGCTTTATAAGATAACCTATAATGTGTCTACTTCCTGGGCAAATTAGAGCAGAAGTGTCATATCCTTATGGACCAAAACAAGGCAAACATCAAGCCTCAGACACTGGGAAGTATACTTACAGAACTAGGATTAAGTTCTGCTAGCAGAGAAAGTGTGAAGTAAGCCATCATTATGCTTCAGATTATCCCAAAATACAATAAATGCTTGAGGAATCAATGGAACTTTCTTTTTCCTGTGCACACCAATTCCTGACATGCTCTAAATTTTTCAAAACAATGTAATTTAATCACCTGGGAAACTCTACTTGCACAGCATTCATTTTACATTAGGATAATTCCACATTCACTTAAATAGAACCCTTCCTGGTTTACCCTATCTTAAGTCACCACTGGTATCAAACAGTAATTGTGGAACTATATTTTTGTATACAAAGGAGCAGCTTAATAGAACAATCAATACTTACTTGGGAAAAAAAAAAAAAAAGTAATTTAAGTGAAAAATAAAAGTATAATTATGAACCCAGAATGGACTTGGCTGCCTGACAACTTGTGTACACATAGTTTATTTTCCTTAAAACATCTTAGCTTCCAAATATGTTCAAATTCTGATTCGTAGAATGATTACATTAACTTCAGTGGAATGAAAACTATCTGAAGCCTAAACTATTTTGTCCTTTACTTTGGCTCCACATTTTTCACCAGCATAGCAACTCCTAAGTCCTCTTTATATGGCACATTCCCACTGTACCTCTTTTTAAGTTGCAAATTCAGTTCTTACAACTGAATAGGAAATAATCCAATGTAATGAGTGAAAAATCTATGCTAAGATTTCTAAGTTGTACCTTTTTCTCCTTCTACCAGGATTTGGCAAGTCCTCCTGTCCTCTCACTAGATAAAGATGCTGATGTATTCGGGAAGGATACATCAGCAAATTAACTGGAGGATTTACAGAAATTCCCAAAGGATATTCTGCAAAATAGCAGTACCCAAGAGCACTCTGTGCTATAATTATGCAGCCAGCCTTCTACATTCATATTTCACTCCACTGAAAAGACTGAAGAGAGAAGAGGAATAAGAGAAAAATGCTGGAGACTTACTAGAATTTAGGAGACTCAAGTGAAATACAGAGCCACACTTGAGAAGCGGAAGGAGGTCCTACAGTTATTTCATTGTTTGCTAAGGAAGACAGAATCACAGAATAGTTTGGGATGGAAGGGCCCTTTAAGATCACCTAGTTCCAACCCCCTGCTATAGGCAGGTACATCTCCCACTAGACCAAGTTGCTCACAGCCCCATCCAGCCTGGCCTTGAACACTTCCAGATAACTAACAGGAAAATCTTCTCGGTCAACCAACATATTTCTCAAGATCCAGCTAGGGCAACCCCTTACAGATGTTATTCCTGCAAATACCAATATTGCCATGAGTAATTTTCTCTATTGCTTATAAACTTTGAAGTCCAACTCAAGGCTGATAAAAGAGGGCTTCAGAATGCTAGCTGCAGCGATGCTGCTTATTTGCCCTCACACTGGCTTAAACAGGGGCAGATTTCACCCCAAAATTGCAATATTCGTTTGTTTAATTAAATACAATAATTATTACCACTGCAACTGTATTTAGAGAGCAACACCACTGCAAGTCTTCAAACGAGCAGAAGCCTTACACATCTTCTGACACCATACTTCTCTACAAGCCTTCTCAAGACAAGGTGCTCAGCTCCCCCTGCTGCTGGATTTAGATTATTTCTTCTTCAGCAGGCTGAGGACTGCACAATATAAAGGGATTCATTTTCCATTATTTAAACATCTTTTCATGTAGAAGGCCAAAGTCCACATAGAGAACTATCCAAGTGCAGGGCACACGTCTTCCCAACAGGTACATTACCACTTGGTTGCCACATTTCACAACTGCACCTACCAGTGGCACTACTCATCCCTGGAAGGCCAATCTTCAACTCAAAAGTCACTTACTGTACTTTTTCCCTGTCTGCCATGATAATTACAAATACAGAGGCCAAAGTGCAGCAAGAGTAACCCTTATTACAGGATTCAGTTAACCACTTCAGACAGCTATGAAAATTCACTGCAAGGGGGGAGAAAGGTAGTCTAACAAGTGTTAGCACGCTATCTAACTCTGTCATACTATGAAAATCCTTCCAGTAATTATACTGGTGTGAGTTATGGATCAATTTAAAAGTAGGAATTTCGCACCTATTGAGAACCAGGTTCTGTTAATACTGGAATATCTCCATTCAAAGCAAGTGCTTTTAAATGAATTTAGGAGTCCAAAACATATACATTATTGCTGCTTCTTTTAGCACGCATGCGGCTTATTAAATACTTCTAGCAAACAGCAAGAACAGTAAATACACACATAAAATGCTATTAAAAATCAAGCATCTACCAACAGAATATTCAACAGGCTTTCTGGAAAAAAAAATAATAATTAATAATAATCCTGCAAAGTCAAAAAAAAAAAAAAAAAAAAAGCACTTGCACAAATCACCTGCCCAGAGTGACCTCTACTTTTTCTTTCATCTTTATGAAGCTGCAGTAGGTTTACACCAGAGTAATTCAAAACAGAGCAGGGACCGCCTGCCTGTTGATATGCTATAAATCTATCTTTAAAGGTGAGCCTGTTCTGGATACCTTTTTCCCAAATAGGAGGGACTCTTTTTGTTTTTTTTAAGGAGCAGCATGTTTGGTTATTGCCTTTCCGAAAGTCCTCTGCTGCCCTCATGTGATTCACAGGAATAGTATAACAGTATAAAATAAGATAGTTCTTCTTTGTGTTTGTTTTAAAGCCATTTCCCAGAAGAGAGCAAACTCGGGTACCTGAAGCAGGAGCGGGGCACCTCGTTGCCTCAGAGCTAGGAAATAAACACGACAGAACCCGCTCACTCACACCCGAGTGAGGAAAAGCTGCAAGACCGAGTTGACTCAGGACCAGCACGCGAACCGCCCCGGGGAAGCGACGGGCCGTCTCGAGCACGCACATGCAGCCACATTCTTGCTTGCTCCTCGCTGACCCCTTCACATGTTAAGAGCTACAAACTGCGTTTCTGCTACTCCAAGAAATAGCTAAGCGCTCTCTCTCCTAAAGCTCTTTGCCGCGAGCCCAGCCCTCGGGGACAGCCATCACCTCTCGCCCTTTCCCGCCTCGCAGCCAACGGCTGCAGCGCCCACGCGCCGTGCCGCCCGGCTCGCGCACAGCCTTGGAAACGCGAGGCCCGCCCCCGCCTCTCCCTGCAAGGAGCCGGCCACAAACTGTGCCGGAGTGGGGGTGTCTCTCGAGACCCCACCCGCTATGACTCGGCAGCCGGAGGCGGAGCGGGCAGGAAGCCGGCGGGAAGCGAGGCGCGGCCGGGTAGCCCGCGGTGATGGGGGTGCTGGCGTTGGGGTTGGCGTGCTGTCTCCTGCGAGCGGTCAAGGCCGCGTTCCCGGTGCCCGCGGGCGCTGCGGGGCGTCCTCCGTGGGACGGAGGAGGACGGGAGGAAGAAGCGGCGGCGCTGCGGGTAGGTCACTGCTGCCCTACTGCCCTGCTCGCCATCCGCGCTGCTCTGCCTGCGGGTTCCTCCCTTCCCCGCTTCCGACGCCAGGGGGCAGCATCACAGCTGTGGCTGGGTACTTCTTAGGTACTCGTGCTGCGTACGGTCCTGCGACACGTTGTGTTAGTTCTGCAGCATAAAACAAGGCAAGGTTAAATCTTATCTCAAGGATGAAATGTTTTCGTACGTCTCCGTGTTGTGCTGCCCGACAAGGGCATCAGATGACTTTAACTCCACTTGTTGTCAGTTTATTTTGTTGGTCTTATATTGATTTTATACTATCTATCTGTGCACTTCATAAGTGTCTCTTTGTGTCTTTTCTGGAGCTAAAATTAGTCTAATCACTTTCAAACTGGCTCGATGAGAGCCCAGGGTGATTGTGAGCGGAATCTGAGTTGAGAAGGTTACCAAGGCGTTATGGCCATAAATTGTGCCAGGGAGGGAGGATTAGGGTGGATGTTAGGAAAAACTACTTCTCATGAAGATTGGTGAGGCAGTGGCACAGGCTGCCAGGAGAAGTGGGGGAGTCACCATCCTTGGAGGTGTTCAAGAGTGATGTGGATTTGGTACTGACAGGCGTGGTTAGGGGGCATGGTTGGGGATGGCTTGGTGGGCGGACTAGGTGATCTTACAAGTCTTTTCCAACTTTAATGGTTCTGTGATTCTAAGGTCGTGTTTGCTATTGGCAACCCTTTGCTCATACAGTTTTTTCACTGCTGCTAACTTAATAAGAGCCACAATACTTTTGTTTTTATTCAGGAAAGTGCTAAAAGAATTAGATTACTGAATTCACCATCAAATGATAATGGCTCTGCTTTCTATGGAAAAAATCAGTTTTCTCACCTGTTTCCCGAAGAGTTCAAAGGTACAAAACTGTACTCATGTTTCCCACATGGAATATTTCTATTCTTTCTAAAACTGTGAGAATATTTAAATTAGTTCTGGACTATAATGATTACCTTATGGATTTGAGAATGCTGTGCTGTTTCATGGTTGTAACCACAGATCAAAGTTACCATTATGGCTTTGAGTAAAACAGGTTGGGTTTGTGTTGTTGATTTGTTTTTGTCGTTTGTTTATGCAGATTTATAAAAGTTTGTATTCTGTTCTTAGCTATTTACTTAAGAAGCATACCTCACAAACTCCCCAGATACATAAAAGTGCCAAAGGGAAAGGAAAAACCTTTACCAAAGAAGTTTGACTGGAGGGACAAGAAAGTCATTGCAGAAGTGAGAAATCAGCAGACAGTAAGTGGCGGTGATTTCCTTTTGCTGATACTCAAGGACTGGTTAGAGACAGTTCTGGGAAGCACATCATAGAGCACGATGAGGGACAGGGAAGGATCGGCGCTTTCTCAAGACTTGGAGCACTGACATATACTAAGTAACACAGCCATTTATGAAGAGTGGGCTTAGGTATAAAGCATAAAAGGTAAAAGTTGTTAATTGTGCAGTTATGAATTGTGTATAATATGTTTGTGGGGTAAAGTCTGCAGTTATTTTGCACCATGAGTGTTTTATGATTTTTTTATTTTATTTTTATTTTTTCTGGAGACTGAAGCATGTTCAGTTCTTGACCTCTTTTCCTCTGTACCCCTGGGTACAGATCCCCTGCTTGGAGTGCCCATGGCTAGTCAAGATCCGTACCTTCACCTCCTCTCTAGAAGTGCTTTCATGGCAGGCAAATAGAGCCCAACTGGTTGTATCCCAGATTGGCCACAGTCATGTAGTACACTTAACAGGGTAAGAAGCACTCCACTTTTAACCTACCAGTATTTTTCCCTTGTGTAATGCAACCTAGACCTTGCCTAGGAATAAGCTCCGTGCTCTGTTTAAATCACCACAATTTAAAAAGCTGAGAAAACTAACTGTGATATCAGCTGAGATTTTTTTTTCTCACACGTTTAATTTTGGTTTACTGCTGCTTAAGTTGTAATCTAATATACTTCTATAAAATTCTTCAGACAACAGAAAACCGCAGGCTGTTTCCTTGAGTGCATCCTTTTCAAAAACTTAATAACATGGTTAAAAAATAATTTCTTCCCGAGCCTCAGTCTGTAATTAAGAAAATACATATCTAGCACTAAAAAGTGTCCCTAGACCTATTTTAAAGGGCTGTTTTAATGTTAGCAAAAATGAGTCAGGAAGGAATCATTAACATAAGGCGCCTTTAATTCATTTCTAGTTTTCACAGAGTAGCAGAGTGGGGATAAAAACCAATTCCGTATTTGTAATGCCATAAAAATGAAGATAAAAAAAATGATGTAGTAAATGAAGAACATTGGAAAACTCTTCATACTTACATTTTTCCATGTTGTCTTACGAAAGTGAAGCTGACTTTTTTTTTTTTTCTCCTGTTCTTCCAGTGTGGAGGCTGCTGGGCTTTCAGTGTTGTGGGTGGTATAGAGTCTGCCTATGCAATTAAAGGAAACAATCTGGAAGAACTCAGCGTACAGCAGGTTATTGATTGTTCGTACAGTAATTATGGTTGCAGTGGTGGTTCCACAATAACTGCTTTGAGCTGGCTGAATCAGGTTTGAAATATTTTATACATTTTGAACCCTTCTTTAGCAGTGGTTTTTGTTTGTTTTGTTTTGTTTTGTTTTTACAGGGGATGAAGTGATGGGGAAGAAGGAATGTATGCTTTACAGATCATCTGATTTTTGCTTGTGTGTATATGGTTGTTTATTTAGTCTAGAATGAAGTATTATTTCAAGCAGAACTGAAACTTGATTTGAATTTTATAATCTATATGTGTTGCTTGTGAGTGCAATAAATTAACCCGCAAGGGATGAGAATAATATTCTTTGACCGGTGCAGTATTTCCATTGAAATCAACTGAAGCAATAGCTATACAGTACCACCGTAGAAGAGGCCATTTATGAAAGGGTCATTATTTAGATTTGAGTGTCCAGTTTTGGCTGGACTGTGAGTCAAACACGTTACATTCTCATTCATTTATCTTTTTGCAGACAAAAGTCAAACTTGTGAGAGATTCAGAGTACACTTTTAAAGCTCAGACAGGACTGTGCCATTATTTTGCTCACTCGGATTTTGGAGTTTCAATAACGGGATTTGCTGCATACGACTTCAGGTAACTGCTGTTAATTCTTTTTATTTGCTGTACTTTCACTTCAGCGTTCACTAACTGGAGTCAGAGTAAGCCAAAGGTTATGAGGTTAATTTCATCTGAATGTTTGAAAAACTAAAGGGCAATAATAATAAATAGCTGTTTTCCAATCGAGAGGAGTGGGGCCTAAGATGGTGCTTAGTATTGCCCACTTGACCAAGACTTTTTAACAGCATTGTATCTTTGGACTGGCACCTAATCCATAGTCTGTGTGCTCTGTGTTGTAGTAAATAAAATGTGTATGTATTTGTATGGGAACTGTGGAATCATGGCCCGAACCTCTGATTGGTCACATGAGGCTAGCACTGAGTCAGCCACTAGAGCACAGGTGAAGGCAATTCAGCTGTGTGACCAGAAGGAGTGGAGCCTGGCTGCGCCTCTCCTAGACCCCATTTAAGGGCTGACTGCCACTGGGGAAGGATCTCTTTCTGGAGGTCGCTCCCTTTGGGGTTTTTCTGCGAGCCTAGGACATGTGTGAGCACTTTCATTTATTTTTTGTTATTACTTTCCACTGTGTTAATCCTTCTAGTTACACAACCTGTAAAATACCTGCCTAACCACACTGCTAATTGTACGTTGGTTGATTGTACAGCATTGATATATGTTATGTGGTGTGCAGAACTCATAGGAGAAAGCTTTAATTATTTGATTATTAAATCATACTTAAGTAGATTGTCTCCTCTCAAATTGCTTTACTGTGCTAACTTTAAACTCTGCGTTATCGCTCACTTCTTTCACAGTGGTCAGGAAGAGGAAATGATGAGAGTACTTGTTGACTGGGGTCCTTTGGCAGTAACAGTAGATGCAGTTAGCTGGCAGGATTATCTTGGTGGGATCATACAGTATCACTGCTCCAGTGGAAAAGCAAATCATGCTGTACTTATCACTGGTTTTGACAGAACAGGTATGTTTCCATCAACTGAACTTCTAAGTTTTGTTTTCTCGTACTTGCAGCTTGCCTCCTGTAAGGCAGGATATTAGAATCCATAATTTGAGAACTGCTTGAGTTGGTGTCAACTCAATTCTGGAAACGCAGTCTGATCTGAGGAAATTCTTCTTTTCCGTGTTCCTTTGGTGTAGTGGTAGTTACTGTCCCTGTAAAGACAAGAACACAGGTATCTATATCTTTACCCTAATGTAGGGTATATCCAGTCTGTTCTATGCTGAAGTGTTAGTCCTCTCTGTGAACAATAGGAGGCTTCCCTGTATAATGTCACCCAGTCAGCATTCTGTGAGATATTAAAATGCTAATTAACTTTATAGAACATTAGCATTTCTATGTTTTGTAATTATCGCATTGTCTTCAGTTTATGAAAATGTGTTTTCCAGGTATCATCCCTTACTGGATTGTACAGAACTCTTGGGGCCGTACATGGGGAATAGATGGCTACGCTCGTGTTAAGATAGGCAGCAATGTCTGTGGTAAGTCTAAAAAATAATCCAAGTGATAAAGGCCATGTGTTGCTCCATGTAAGTAAAGTGATACAATGGGATCCTCACAGAGGAAATGCAAATCATTACTACATTTTGAATGAGGTTAGATGAGCTCAGATAGAAAAATAGTGTTTGTTAGTTCAACCTAGCCATGTTGTTGAATGACTGAAAAACATCATGCAAATGTTAAGCTACATAAGCCATAGTAATTTATGTATGATGGTACCTTACCATGGAGAGGAAATGGCATTGTCAAGTGTGCAGTTGTGTATCATCAGCCTAGGCTAGTGATGTTGCTATATGCAGCATATACGCACCACGAACAACCGTGGTTCTTGTCTGGTGGATGCAGATATCTAAGTTCAGCGAACTGATATGGAAAGTGGATCTGCATGCGCTATGGAGTTGTGTACCATGTCTGTGACTTTTCATGCAAGATGTAGAGGCATATCCTTTTATTACTAGCTCTGTCTCCTCCTTGTACTGCTGTCTGCATTTTCTCGACATTTGAGTGGCTTTTATATTGTTAAATACTCGTTTTCTGCCGAGTTTCTGAATCTAGAGGTAAGACAGGTAAAGCTCCTGGATTCTCAACAGGTAAAGACAGGTAAAGCTCAAGGATTCTGTGCTGAATCCTCAAAGAAAATCTTAAGTTTTGAATGTGAAAGCAGAGGAAGAATAGATTTCAACTATAAACAATGTCAGGCAGTGAAGAAATAAGAATTCTAGCTGTTTATTTTGGTGTGGTTTTTTTTTCTGCTGCCACCCTATGCTGATACCTAGTGCACGGAAGAGAGAGGACATAATATGAATATGAGTTCTGGTAACTATTTTGGTGGCAAGTCTCTGTAGTATTCATTACAATTTTTTTTGTTTCATTTATAGGTATAGCAGATACAGTTTCATCAGTATTTGTTTGATTCTGGCTAAAGACCAGGATTATTATTTGGCATACACTATATATGAAGATTTTGCTTCAAAGTAACATTTCCTAAAATAAGAACAAACCGCATGAAGAGTTCCTGCTTTTTAGGCCGTACAGGAAGCGGTCGGCTGGAATTTTTAAATATATGCTTTTATTTGGCATGTGTGTTATGTATCAAATCTCCCATGGAGTAAGAAGACTTTGAATCAACCACAGAGCACGCAGAAGGAAATTGCAAAGATAGATTGAAACTGCTAAGTTGAACTTAGGTACTGAATACCAAAAAGTACATCCCATTAAAAATTCTCTCGAGAAAAGAGGTGATAGCAAATAAGGAATTTGAACCCAGTAATCAGTGGTACGATGGAGTATAATCAAAATGCTTTAAATGTCAGAAGCACAATGACTGTCTGCTTTTTATTAGGAGAGGAGGGTGCTAGGAGAAAACTCTTATGTTTTGCTACCTGTTTTGGCTTTTCTAGCATCTCTGGTCAACACAATTTTGTCTTCTTCCTTTTTGTGAAACCCTACATTTTTCTCTAAAACTAAATGAACGAAGGAGTGAAATAGCTGTGAAGCGATCTCCTGAGCAGCCAGGGTGTCTGTAATGCTGTGGTCCTTCTAATTCCAGTCTTTTTTCCTTTTTTGGATAGAACTTCAGAGCTCTTCAAAGTAGGAAGGTGTATTTTGAAAAGGGCCTCAAATATCACAGTCTGTCTTCTAAATTAATTTGTTAAACGGGTAGGAAAGCAAGAAGACTGTATTTAGATGAAACGAGGCAGTTCTAGGTGCTTATCATCCTCTGCCCTGCCAAGACAGAAATGTTTGCAACCCAGCCATTCTGTGCTTTAGTAGCTGTCAGTTCCCCACACCTCCTCTCTTCTCTGCTTCACAGTTAACAATGGAACAGCTGTGAAACAAATGGAAAAAATTATCTGTCATAGAAAAAGTCTGGCAGTAGATAGCTGTAAGGTATTTGCCACCTTTAGAGAGTTAGGAGTTACAGCATATTCCAAGTAGAGTAGATTTCCCTACAAAAATATGAAGCTCAGTTGAACTTGCTGGGAGTCATAAGGTGGTTCCAGCTTTGCTGATCTGTATAACTGCAGTTGGAGGCAAATGTAACTAGAACTGACAAGTAAACATGCATTTCTAAGATGCTCTGACTGTCATCTGGAATACTTTACTAATGTCCTTTATTGAGTACCATTATGAAAAGTATTGAAGCAGTTCTATAATTTTTGTACTTGCTGTACCCTGCTAATGATCAGTGTAATGTTTTTATAGCAGATGCCATGAATGTTCATCATTGGCTCTTGGATTGTCACCTTAGAAACAGAAGGACTAAGGGTCAGTATATTTTAAGTGAGGGGAAAAAAAGACTTAAATGCTAAATGTCAGGTTCTGTTCCTATCTCTGACAGGCTCAAACTTCAGAATAGCAAAAGGGAAGCATTTTGTGTAGTATGGCCATACCCTTAGCAAATTACAGACAACAAATAGCACACTTCCCTGATGGGATAAGAACAGCTAAACTTCTAAATTGGCATAAGAGTAATGTGTTTTTATAGCAGTATCAAACATTGAAGTTCCAGCTATGCTTCTGAAGTGGTACAACCAAGCCTAACTTGAATGCAAAAATATGGAACAACTCACCAGAAATTAAAGCCTGCAGCAAATGTATTTTCCAGAAAAGCATTTAGCAACAGTCCATCTAATGAGAAGATGACACAGCTTTATCTACTTTGTGATCTAAGTCACCTCACTTTTATGATGCAACAATTTTAACTTTGTTTCAATGATATTTTGATTAAAAAACACTCTAAACAGCTGTCATATTGTTGTGTGAATGTTATGCTTGCTTTAGAAGAAGACAACAAAAAAAGAACTTGAATACTGCTTTATTTGAAGTGTGAAATAGGCATTTATCTCTGCTATTCCTAACAGTAAATGTTTCTAGTAAAGGCCTTTATGTTCTTGTATAAGAAAATTCCAGAGGCTTGGGTTTCCACGGATTCAGGATCCAGTATTTGTTCAAAATCAAGCTTTTGAAGATCTTAAACTGAAATTCCTTTTGGAACTGCACAGCTCTCTATCATCTTATGCTGATGAGAATAATTACATCTTCAACTCAAAGTAAATTACTAACAGCCATTAGGTAAACTGACAAATAGAAATATATGTACATATAAGACACGATGATGTTGACAATCTATATAATCTTCTCCTGTCTCCAAGTATAGATTTTCAGAAACAAACACTCCGAGATTAGCTGGCTAACTGAATTGGATTTTTTCTTTAATAGAGCGCGAATCAAGGCAAGATTAATTTTCTACAAACAATTACATTTCTCCTGTAAGTCAAGTGGAGTATTCACCTAGTTCTGTCCTACATAAATAAGTATTTACATGCCCTTGCTATAGTTCAGGAATAGTACCAGTCAGGGTGAAAGTTCTGAAGTTCTTTGCAGCAACCAGTCTAGAAAGATAGTTCAGTCAGAGTCATCACTGCTAAAATAGGAGCTGTCACAGTATTCTGCTGTATAAAGGAATTTATGAATAGTTGGATTCATCTTTGGTATCCAGTGTCTTGGCACTAGAAATGTTGAAAGGTTGAACAAATCCACAAACACCTTGTACCTGTCACTGAAAAAGACAATTGGAACAGTTAATGTTGCCATGTATGCCAATGGAAGGGACACAACTTTGAAATCCTCAGGAATCATACCCTCACATATTTAATAATGCTTCTGCACTAACCATTTTTCTCTTTAGTATTCCAGAGTTTAAGTTCAGTCCAACTGTTTCTAGGGCACAGCAGATAAGATTTAAAAGGAAATACTGCTGCATCTTTCTGCTGAAATCCTCAAAATTTTGTGTAAAGAAGTTCTGACCATTCAGGGAGTTCTGTGCTCAATTCAAGACTATCCACTAAAAAAAAGACAAGACAGTTCCTCTGTTCTTTTAAGTTCCTTCTCTGCTTCATCCAACAGAAGGAGGTGTTTCTGATTTTCACCTGCACAGCCAGAGGGTTTTAACTAAGTTTATGTATCTTAGGTTATATAGTGAGAGGTCGCAGCAAGAAACTCATTTGTTGCACAGTGGACAGGACTAACTTTCATCCTGCATCATGTATTAACTTGGGCTGGAAAGCACACAGGGTAAACAGCGCAGCATTAATATTATTTCCTATTACAGTAATGCCTAGATCCCTTGACTGAGGATTGTAAATGCACTTTGCATGAGTGATCAAAGCCCTTTGCCACAAAAGGCTTCACATGTATCAACCTGATAAGTAAACGTACAACTGGCAGGATGAGGAAATCCTCAGTATGGTCCCAAAAGAGGAATGATGGCTCTCTAACTCCTAGTGAGCTGTCTGAAATTTATCTCCCAGCAGTACAACATCTATGAACAGTATCAAGGTAGGTAAAAGGAGGAAATGCATTATTCTTACCTCACTGTTGAGCGCAAGTACTGGTAGCCTGATGAACCTCCTGTGCCAGCCTTACTGCCAATCATTCTGTGCACCATGCAGACATGGTTATCTAAACAATATACACAAAGGGAATGGCACATAGCCAGTGTTAAAATATAAACAAAGGGTCACATCAAGGTGAATGCTGCATTATCAAAGGTCACAGAGAGATGAGCTACTAGGTCTTCAGCAATGTAGGAGTTAAGTACGCCACTCAAGTCAGCTAACGTAAAATGATAGTTAATACAGAATTAACACGTCAGTTTGTCCTTATCTAAATAGGGAAAGAGCGGAAGGAATATATCCATGTGAACAGTCATCATGATGAGGGTTTGGGAAAATATTTCGCTATCCCTTAAATAAAATTTTTCACATAGCTTAAAACACATCCTGGAAGTGATAGCTTCACCTATACATTTTCTGATCACAGGAAGCTGTTCATCTTTCCTCTTGGCCAAAGTACAAAAAAAAAAAAAAAAAAGTTATTTTTAAAGGACAAACTCAGAAGCTCAATGCCAGAGGGTGAAATAAAACAGTTTACTTGCATCTAAAAGATTATCTCCATAATAGAGTGGAACTTACATCTCCATTTTGTCATGAGCACGTCGATATCCATAAGAGAGGTAAGAAGCTGAAAGGGAACCTGAAAACGGGGCTCCTCTCTTGAAAAATAAAAGAATACAGTAAGACCTCTCATGATAAGCTACATATTTCAAACTATCACTTCAGCAACAAAAGACACTCAATGTGTGTTTTTTTCCCAAACTGGTATTGAAATACCAGTAGATACTCTAACAAGCACTTTGGCTGCATAAGCTTTAATCTTTTTTCTCCCCCTTTGTTGGAAAATAAAACTTTCTAGGACGCTTCGTAGAACAGTTTGTTTTCACCTCTCCAGCTGCCAGTAAGCACTGAAAAATACTTCGATATATCTCATAACATTACCTGTAGAAATAGATCATTAGCGCACCCTTCAGTGCTTTATAAGACAGTCTTCTTTCTCCTGAAAAATACAAATATCTTCAGTTTGTTGCTGATTATCCTGAAAACATAATGCTATTGTGTGATTATTCTCTATCATATTTAAAAATTCAAGTGTGTTATATTAATACACTGTACCTTTACTAAGCAGGTGTTCATGCCGTTTTTCATCAAATAATGAAAGCAATATATCTTTCTGCTTTTGGAATTCAGATAACAAGTCCTCTTTTTCTTCTGATTCTGGTTTGGCCTTTGATATTTAAATCAAAAAGAAGATTATTTTAGAATTCAATTGGGAAGAAGCAGGCTCCCAAATGACCCATGATTTAACCTCTATTTTCATCTAAACACCCTGTAAGTTTACACTTTAAGTGTAAGAACTGTGTTTTCCAACAAGGTAGGCAAGTCACCGAGTCACTGTTCTTTAATACACACACGAGAAATTGTGCAATTAAATACAATGCAATTCAGATGAGTAAATGTTCAAACAAACTAACATCACTTCTCTTTAGGTCTAGAGCTAATCTTAATTCGTTTGAAGTCTAATTATTTTATTTCTTAGTTTTCAGGGCAAAAAGGAGGACATTTTGCACAGCTATGGGTTAGAAAACTTAAATAGAAAAGCTGGATAAATCAGAAGGTTGTAAGCATATTCTCAGGGACTTTATATATTCTTATGTTATAGCGTTTCTTCCATTTAAAAATATACCTGTAGGCTTTACAGCACTTGGAGATTTTTCTCTTGCTTCTTTGCCAGTGTGATTCAAATGATCACACAACAGCTAAGCGCTATGTACCACTGAGTAGTAATGGTCAGTATATAGTGACACTCTCTACTCATAGGCTCAAACTTGGTGGAGTTTTAGTCTGAACTTCAGATGCAAGTACCCAAGGTAGTTAAAGTAAAATTAATTTCCTTCCTGTCATACTTTTCCCTTCTCCTTTATGATCAAAATAATCCACATAGCACATGCTCAAGGTGTTCCTAAGTGTCAAATTATAGACTTACTGAGATTTCCTGGTAATGTTTGTGATTTTTATGCTTCTTGCAAACATCAGCTGACAAGGATTAAATGAAGTGAGAAACCAGGAGCAGGCCAAAATGCCAATTGAAAGAACATGATTTGCAGCTGTCTCCGCATATAGAACTTACATACCTGTACTATGGCAAATTCCTCTTCTAGTCCTTTTAAAATATTCACTTCGAATTGGCCCCAGAAATCAAATCCTTCTGCCTCAAGTCCTGGAGTTCTTTCCAGCCATGCCTTTAACAATAATAATGTGTTCAACTATTCATAACGAAAACACAATACTCTAGAATTACAATTCATAGCAATATACATTATACTGTTATAGTTCTGGTTTAATACCCATATAGGTGTGAATTACTGGAATGAGGATGTCCACATGGAAGATGTGTATCTCTATAATGATGCCATGCAAACACACCCATAAGTCAGAGTTAGAAGACCAATGCTCTCTTGTTAAAACTCAGTCCCTTGTAGACAGATGAAACAATCTTATTCCATATATACAGGATAAACTAAGATAAATCTCAGAACGACGATATAGAACCGCCTGCTGGTATAGCCAGTTTTTATCTGGTCAGTATGAATACTGATCACACCATCTGACAGTTTCATCAGAATATGTGATACTACAAGATCAAAATGCATGTTGCAATTAGCAACCTCTTTGATTTCCTTTTAACAATGGTAATGAAATAAGGAGAAAAAAGACAAAATCTATATGGTCAAACTCCTTTCAAAGATAATTTTATTTAGCTCCTTCTTATCTGAAGAAGACCAGGAAAAGAAGGAAAGTTACAGAGATTTCTTATGCATTTTATAATGGGTGTCATTGAATGAAAGCATAGAGAATAATTTTGTTACAGAGACATGGACATGTTTATTGAGGTTTATTTTGCATTGTTCTTTAAAAGTTAAGTTTGCGTGTGAAAAGGACAAGGGAGTTAAAGAAACTGCCATGTTTGAGCGATGCATAATTTTCAGACAAGAACATTAAATCAAGGTAAATGAGAAAGAAACACTTGTTAACCTTTTCTCATTTTCATTTTGGGTTGGCATTTTTTGTTTTCTGTTGTTTTTTTTTTTTAGCCTAATATTCCTCCCTAACATTGGAATATTTTAAATTTTTTCTTCTATAAAGGATTGTGGTTATGAAAAACAATGCAAATGGCCCGATACGTTAATATTCTTAGGCAAGTCATATTTCTGCAATGTAATTACTAGTTTAACAGTTATATTTTTTAGGCAAGAGTAACAGCTGGTGAAAAAAAAAAAAAATCAGTTGGTTTCATAATGGCCAACTCTTTCATACTAATTTTGATAAGAATTCAAAATGTGATTCACTGGGAACCTGTCAGCATTCTTGCGTCTCTCAAGGAAAAAAGATTATCACTGATAACAGTGAAGGACATTCTCAAGGGAAAGGATAAAACATTTAAGCAAGTTTTCAGACAAATGTTATTACCTCCACAAGTTGCAGAAGCGTTGGTTCTTGCTCTGATTTCAGCAGTAGTTCATAATCCTCTCCCTTGAAGTTATCACGATAATGCCTTCTGTTATAGGGGACCCTCAGGCTTTGGGGAACACCAATTTTGTTCTCTAGCAAACGAAATTGCAGGCTCTGAAAACCTGAGGCTGGGCTTAAGTAGTCTCTTTGGGAATAGAAAAGAAAAACATACAAAAATACAGGATATTATTTTACCATGATGGAGTTCTCTGGTTCTCAGCTGAAGAAATAACATCTCATATTTGAAGAATATCAAATAGATAATTGAACATTTTTTGTACACTTGCAATTAGGGGGAAAAAAGGAAAGTTAATATATCTGTGCATGCACGTTCGTATTGCATTTTCAAATGGCAGCTCTGTGCATGTGTTTCACAAAAGAAAAATTAGCGGATATCATTTTCTTTCCAGACACCAGAAGCAGCTTTACCCCAAATAAGCATCAGAAAAATTTCAATATCACTTAAGTGCCAATAAATGCCTTTTAAATAGGCTTGTTATACATGTGAACAAATAAATAAAACCTACTAAATCTTTGCAGAACATTATTCTGAAGGACTCATTAACAGGATTCTTTCTGGGCTGAATTGTGTGAACATGTTAGATGAACTGAGTAATAAAATTGATCTGAAATTCCACATTGCTAGGTAATTGTAACGCACTCTGAACTGCAAATAGAAGATTTGGAGAAAAAAAAAAAACACAAAACAACAACCAAAAAACCCGCAGGTAATATATCTGTTTTTGTATTTGCTTGCTACATATTACTACTGTATGTTGTTGAAAAATCAGAAGCAATGACTCCTCAGAAGATTATTAGCTCATGTATTTCTCCTGCTGAAGAAAACACAGATGTTCCAAACTTCCAGTGGAAGCCAAGTTGTATTTTCATGTGCTTTTCTCTTAGGGAGCACTAAAAGAGGGAAAACAGTACTAAAAGCAATGCAGAAGGGGGAAGGATGCTGGAAAGCACTAAGTGCACAAGTCAGGCAGGTCAGGGACACGATCAGAACAGGAATAGGAAGGCAGACGGTGAATTGCATATGAAGCTGTCAGAAATGATAATGGAAGGAGCTGGTTGTGGTGAGATAAGATGTAGGAAATGCCAAATAAGAAGTGAGAAAAACCAACTGATCCCAAAGATGGTCCATGCAGAAGGCAGATGAGCTACAAACAAGTTGACCCGGCAATATTTTGGGCAGTTATACGAGAGCAGAAGTTCTTGGGGAGAAATAAGAAGAGAACAATGTTACTTCGGCCACCTGAAGAAACGCTGGGAAGCTAGGAAATACTGTCCCGAGACAGTATAATGATCTATTTGATAATATACAGAGAGTGCACTTCTCTCACCCAAACACTTTTATGATGCATCACAGAATATGGCTGCGACTGCAGTGGTAAGTTTCAAGTAAATTGTTAACAGAACCAGGAAGCATTTCTACTCTTTCTGCTATAATTTGATATTTTTTTAATTTTTTTTTTTATTTTTTTATTTTTTATTTTTTTGTCTGAAAACATTTAACACAGCACCCACAAACATCAGTTTTTCATTGCAGGATATGCTGGTCTTGCATTCAAGCTCATGTTCTTAGTTGACTTTGTACTGTAATGCTACAGTTACCTCTGACACATATTAACTGGAGAGCTGCTCACAAGGGATACAGAGAAAGCTGAAGTCCTCAGTGACTTCTTTGACTCAGTCTTCACCAGCAAGGGCTCTAGTCACAGTGCACAAGTTGGAGTAAACAAAGGTAATAACCAGGAGAAGGAACATCTGCCCACTTCAGGTGAAGATCAGGTTCAAGACCATCTAAAGAACCTGAAGGTGCAGAAGTCCACAGGACTCAATAAGATCCATCAATGGGCTCTCAGGGGACTGGCAGATGAAGTTGCCAGGCCACTGTCCATCGTATTTGAAAGGTCATGGTAGTCTGGTGAAGTTTCCACTGATTGGAAAAGGGGAAACATAACCCCCATTTTCAAGAAAGGAAAAAAGAAAAAAAGAAGATCCAAGGAACTACAGGCCAGTCAGTCTCACCTCTGCACCTGGCAAGATCACAGAGCAGATCCTCCTGAAGGCCTACTAAGGCACATGTAAAATAAAGATGAGGTGATAGATGGTAACCAACATGGCTTCACCAAGGGCAAGTCATGCCTGACAAACTTAGTGGCTTTTTACGTTGGAGTCACAGTGTCAGCAGATAAAGGAAGAACAACTGACGTCATCTACCCAGACTTGTGCAAAGCATTTGACACTATCTTGCAAATCATCCTGGTCACCAAATTGGAGAAAAATCAATTTGATGGATGGACTACTCACTGGGTAAGGAATTGGTTGGGTGGTTGCACTCAGAGAGTTGCAGTCAATGGTTCAATGTCCAAGTGGAGATTGGTGACGAGAGGCATTCCTCAGGGATGGGTGTTGGGACCAGTGTTATTTAACATCCTTGTAGGTGACATGGATAGAGGGATCAAGGGCACCCTCAGCAAGTTTGCAGATAACACCAAGCTGAGAGATGCAGTTGACACACTAGAGGGAAGGGATGCCATCCTGGTGGACCTGGACAGGCTCAAGCCCATGACAGCCTCATGAAGTTCAACAAGGTCAAGTGCAAGGTTCAGCACCTGGGTCGGGGCAATCCCAAGCACAAATAAAGGCTGGAACGAGAATGGCATGAGAGCAGCCTTAAGGAGAAGGTTTTGGGGGTGTCAGTTGATGAAAGACTCGGCAAGAGCCAGCAATGCACACTTGAAGCCCAGAAGACCAACCGAATCCTGGGTTGCATCAAGAAAAACATGACCAGCAGGTCAAGGGAAGCGATTCTGCCCTTCTGCTTTGCTCTTGAGACTCCCCACCAGGAATACTGCATCCAGTTCTGGGGCCCCCAACAAGGACATAAAGATGTTGGAATAGGTCCAGAAGAGGGCCATGAAGATGATCAGAGGGCTGGAACACTTTCCTTACAGGGACAGGCTGAGAGAGTTTGGGCTCATCAGCCTGGAGAAGAAAAGACTCTGAGAAGACCTTAGAGCAGCCTTCCAGTACCTGAAGGGGGCCTAAAGGGAAGCTGGGAAAGAATTTATAAGGACATATAATGACAGGACAAGGAGGAATGACTTTAAACTTTAAAGAGGGTAGATTTAGAATAGATATTAGGTAGAAGTTCTTTGCTGTGAATGTGGTAAGGCACTGGAACAGGTTGCCCAGAGAGCTTGTTAATGCCCTCTCCCTGGAAGCATTCAAGGTCAGGTTGGATGAGGGTGTGAGCAAGCTGATCCAGTGGAAGGTGTCCCTGCCTATAGCAGGGGGGAGCTGGAACTAGGTGATCTTAATGGTCCCTTTCAATACGAAGTATTCTATGATTTTATGTTCTCACCCTGTTGAGCAAATCAGGTACTACAAACTAGCAGGGTACATGTAAAGTCCTTGCTTAAATTCACAACCAGCTCAAAGGATAAGAATTACTACCCCATGCATTTCTGTGAAGGGATAATAAATATTTACCTGAAATCAAAGAAGTCCAGTGCAGTCATGGTTTCCAAAACAGAGAACTGTTCCACAAGTAATTTCAGAATCATTGAAATTCTGTTCATTCGAGTAATAACCTTCAGCATGTTCCTCTCATCTCTTACCTTAATAAGAAATAAATACAATGATCATACAGAAAATGTTCTCTTTATGTTGTCTATTTATTTCAGGTCTTTCCACTGTTGTGCAACATATTTCTCAAGCCATTTTCCACATGAAATCCCTAACAGCAGAACAATTTCATATTGAATAGAGCTCCGATTTTAACTGAAAGTATAATATTCAATTATTTAAATCTATTTTTCTCTCACTGATTCCTATTAACTTGATCCCATTAAGTTCATCTCCCAGACCAGGGCAAACCACCAGAAAATATCAAACTATAAAAATGAAATATGAAAACTATTTCCTTAATCATCTTGCTTTGCTGCTAACCTTAACAATCAGAATTTGAAATGTCAATGTAAGGTAGCTTTCATTTATCACAAAAATAAATAAAGAAAAATTATTCTATTAAGAACTGATTACGGTTTAATAAATTTTGATGCCATTTTAAGAAAGCCAACAATATTATGACTGCAGAGGACAACAAATAACATTTTCATTGATCATTATAAGAAAAAAAGACTCCTCCTTTCTGAAATCAAGTCTGACATACTTCAAGTTTTTCTTCACATATATGAACTCAGGTTGTTATTCAAAGTATTACATACAGTCAGCATCTTTCTGTGAGCAGACTAGGTCAGGAATCTTCCCTTGTTGTCAGTAGTTATGAGGTATGTTTAATGTTGGATAAATGTTTAGAGATGTTTAAAATGCTTCTGTTGCATTTGTCATTTTACAAAATTCTCATGCAATTGTACATTATGCTTTTGATTATTGCTCTTCTGTTGGATTTCACAATACACGGCTACTGCAAATAGTTTTGCTTTCAAGCAGTAAATATTAGATGAAAAGAAATTGTATGTAGAAATCAAAAATTTGAACAAAGGCAGACAATGACATTTCAATGTAAATATACCTGTTAGCCCATTTTCAGTTTTGCCTCTGAGTATGACTTTTCTGCAGTAAAATATACCCAAACTATCTTCAGCAATTTTCTAGTACTAGTAGGAAAGTATGAGAGTATTTTGGCCAGTGAAACTGGTCTTGGAGAGGCATCTATGCAAAAGGCAGAGTTCAGGAGGAAAAAGGAAAAAAGGATTCTGTATCTGTGCACGCTATGAGGATATAAGAGCCATACAGCCAATATTTTTTCTTTTGGTTGCTGTTTTAAAACAAAAACAAACAAACAAAAAAAGCACCAACCATATATAACTCAAATACATCAGGCTGGGAAGCAAGAGAAAGAGGAATCCCAATTTTACCAGAATGAATATTTGCTTGACTTACATGTCCGTTCTGAAAGATCACCCGAACAGAATCCAACTCCCACAGAATCTGCTTAAACCAAAGTTCATAAGCTAAAACAATAAAGCCATTGTTAGAAATAACTTCAGCACTATTTTGGTTTTGTTTTTTTCTTTACAGCACTGATGAGGAAAAATACTTTTTGATTTGAAGGGAATAGCCTATGTTCACAATGTTGGGGTATAAAAAGGAGCTGATATAAAAACGTATTACCTGTTCTAGCATGTTGTCCATTACAAAAACTATTACATGAAATAATCTAGTATCAAGAATATAAACAGAACTTTATCGATCATATTTTCCACATCAGATATTAGATGTACAGAATGTAGATTACAAAAGGGGAAGGAGAAAAATTCAGGTCCAACACTTCAGCAAAAGGACTATGGCATTCCATTACAACCCCGGAGCTGGTTACAACTTTAATGATATCTACAGGTTTCCTGTCAACAACAGGAAAGCATCAACCAATCAGTGCCTGCAAACCACATGGATATGAGCAATTAGGGAACATCTAACCATTGTGCTGGCTTCTAATGCCTCTCAATGGTTAAAGCAGGATTGAAGTTTCAGAGAAGGCACAAACCAAAATATATAAAGCTTGCCTACAATAAACTTCTTAGAGCCCTATTACTCAAGCCAGGAATAATTTCTCCACCTTAATTTCTCTAGAAAGAGAGTTGCCAAACTCTTGGTTTTCCAAATCTGAATTTTATAGTTATGAATTCATAAGCATAGAGTTCATTACAGCCTTAAAAACATTCAGAGATATATACAAATATAAACACACATAAAAAGACATAGTACTTGTAGCGACCAGGTCTAAAGTGAAAACAAATTAGATGTAGCACTTGTCAATGCTAAATAACTTCCCACAGCAAGAATGCCAAACAACCACTGCTCTAGCCATCTCACCTACTTACCTTGATGTGTCACAATAAAAAGATGCTCATCATGGATTTTGTTTCCTTTCTTTTCGCTCTGTAGCTCTTGGGCATTCAGTATTTTGTTCAACTTGAAAATAATAATAATAATAAAAGATTATTTGTAAAGTTCTCAATTCTGCTGTTAGTCATGGTGTTCCTACTGTGCAGAGCTTATATTTAAGGGAAAAAATATAAAAATATTCCAGGTTGTATGAGAAGTTAAATTTATTTCTTTGTAACTAGGAAAAAAGAAAAAAAAAGAAAAAAAATCTTGTCTGAAATGAACATTCAGGTACATCAAGTGGAAAAGTTTGGACAATCATTTTAAGATTTTTAAATACATACATAAAAAAAGGAGAAAACAAAATACACAAGGCGTTCTCCAGACCTTATATCAATACTGACATATTCAGTACAAGACAGTTCTGATAGAAAAATTCTGAGTAACCATGTAATACTTAACTATGCAAGAGCTCTGATTTGAGGCTGAACTAGTTATTTCAGTTCTGGCATTAGTAATTTTGATTGACCCAAATTCATTATCTCACAGCTGCTTTAAAAGAAATCTTTGCAAGATTCTGTATTATATGTCAACAAATTAATCTCTTGTTCACAAGCACAGAGTAATTCCACTCACTTCAGTTCTTGCTGTAGTGAAAATAAAAGGAAATGTCTAAATTATCTTATTACTTCTGACATTTTTACATATTTCTTGATTACTTCTAGTTGTATTTTGTTTTTGTTTGTTTGTTTGTTTTCCTTTCACACCCCACATTACTGCAATGTATTTTTTTCTAGCCAAACATTACAGAGTTTCAAGCAATAATCTGCGGAAGTTGCACACAGCCTTCTGACTTGCAGAAAAACTGCTAACTGCAAACTATCAGATCGAATAAAGTATTGTGCTGCATCACTTCACAGTTTAGGTTTGCCAGTACAACTAACTACTGCCAGTGCATGACTGGGAGAAGTACCATCTTGTGTCCTGGCTCAAGTCTTCTGAGCATCCAGGGCAGTAAAATTCAATTCATTACACTTACTTGCAAGTAATCTCCATAGATAAGTCCACCTTTGCTGGCTTTATTTATTCCCTCTTGCGATTCATCACCTTTTTCATCTTTCAAAGATAGCTTGCTAAATTTATATCTGAGAAGAAAAGTAAGAAAATATATAAGCTATTTAATTAAAGAACTATCACTATATTTGTCATTTTATTAACAGATGCACCTAAAATTCAAACAATGAAAAAATGAACCACTAAAGCAATCTTATGAAAAAGACAGTGCACCTGACACACCTTGTCACAGTAGTAATAGCTGGTAGCATTAAATCTAGTTCATCACACAGCCCTTCCCTGAAGGGTCCTCATACGATCTGCTTTCCCTTAGCAATAGTTACAGCAGTCTATTTACAGATGACCAGTAATTCCTCTAAAAAATTTACATTAGCTTTATATCTTTTAAAACAAAATAAAGATAAGAGGAACTCACAGGTATTTGTTCCCCACAAAGGGGCACCCACTCATGGTTCCAGGGTCCAAACTCACTTAGCTGTGCTCTGGGGAAAAAAAAAAAAACCACAACTCTCTTAGTTAACCCAAATCTGCTGCAGCTGCCTTATATGTAACCTTATCTCCTTGTGTAGACCAGCCCCCCAAATCCTCTTAGCTCTCAGCCCATCACTGCTATTCAGTAGTTACAGAAATTGTCATGGCACAAAGGTCAATAAGTTCATGTGGTTTTAGCTCTTTAATGTTTTGTTTCAAGGAGCAAAAAAAAGAGTGGCTGGGATACTTGCCTTTTCCCATATGACACAGTTTTTGTGCACTTTGCTGTATGGCTTTCCCTGATGGGGACCCAGGCTGGTGTAAGGGGTAAGTCATTGAGAAGCCTGCATGTGAATCAAGACAATATTTAATTCAGAAATTGGTTAGGTAGGCTTTTAACCTGCAACCCCTCATATCAAAGCATCAGTATACTTTGAACTTTTAAAAAAGTGAAACATATGAAAAAGGAAAGGGAGAGGAAGATAAAGAAAGAAAACTGATATTTGCAAGGAAAACCGAACTGTGTGTAAAAGCTTTCAAGCAATTCACGTATTTTCAAAGTGGGCACACAGATTAAGTAAAACAAATAAAAGAAAAATATGTGTGTTATTATTCCAGAGGTTTAATTCATTACATTTTTTTTTTAATTTTATTTCCTCCTGCAAAAGTTTCACTCTCATTTGTTGACAAATGTTACTCAATTCTGTCTAATCATCAGCCTTACAGACTATGAAGTAATGTGTTACTAGTGTGTGCTTCTTTTGTGCCTGCCAGCCTGTTCTGAAAGAAGTTAAAGGTCAGTTTTACTGTAAACAAAGTTACAGGGCCCCTGTGACCCCAGGCCATTTACTGTCATACATCATGCGGTGGTATGTTTGTGCTGGATTCAACTGTTCCAGTCATTTAAGAGTAGATGGATGACAACAAAAAGAAGTTATACGTGATATGTGGGATATATACCCTGCTAAGTCAGATGCTGTATATCATGCTACACAAATATTAGCTTAAAACTGAGTTCTCACACAGTTGAGCCACAGGGAAGACTCCACTGAGACAACTCATAAGCAAGGTAAAGGTGTTCTTCCATCACAGTATAAAAGCCAATGGAGCAAAATAATCCTCATCACTCAATTCTATACTTCTGCTCTGGATGCCAGCAAGTAGAAATAAAGGTGAAGACTGTGCACTAGTATACACATCAGAAATTTAGTGTTCAGAAAATATGCTGCTTCTACTGAAACTGCTCTATTATGAAGCAATTATCCCAGTCTGCTCCATCCTGGTGCAGCCTCATCTCAAGCACTGTGTGCAGATTTGAGCACCACAATGTAAGAACAATATAAGGCTATAAGAGAGCATACAAAGGAGGGCTATGAAGATGGGAAAGGGTCTAGAGGGCAAAGTACGTGAGGAGCAGCTGCAGCCCCTCAGTTTGTTCAGCCTAGAGCAGAAGAGCTGAAGGGAGGCCTCATAGCAGCTGCAGCTCCTCACAGGGAGCAGAAAGCAGAGCTGAGCTCTGCTCTCTGTGACAGCAATAGGGCCCAAGGGTACGGTATGGAGCTGTGTCAGGGGAGGGATAACTGGGGGTTAGGAAAAGGATCTGTACCAGAGGGCGGTGGGCATGGCCCTGAGCTGCTGGAGTTCAAGAAGCATTTGGACAACACTCAGACACAGGGTTTGAATTCTGGGCTTTGTGTGGAGGCAGAAGTTGGACTCCATGACCCTTGTGAGTCTTTTCCAACCCAAGACATTCTATCACCCTGGGACAATAACATAACCTGCCCCATCCACAAATCTCAAAAGCACAAGCAACAAAGGCTTGGTTTGTGATTTCCACATGCATTTAGTTGAAACAGGCATCCTGAACCTCCACTGTGAAATCAAACCTCCTGTTACCTTTTCTAATGTCACAAAGGAGGAGTGTGAACGCAGTAAAGAACAACTGAAAAATATTGAACTCTTAACCACATCAGAGAAGCTAACATTACTCCATTTAGTTTCTTTTGTGGGGCCCAAAGAATAATAAATTTTCAGAGTTATACTGCCTGCCCTAGAGGGGAAAGACTTTGAAGTCTAAGAGCCCTTTTAAGCTCTGTGCTTACCAAAACATTAACTGCCAGTTTGGGAAGTAATACTACTCTTGATTGATTTAGGGTTACTAAACTCCCAAAATCTAGCTGAGGGTACTGTCTGAATTAAGAGCTATAGAAATTTCTGTTTTGATTCAGCAACAAACAAGCTGCAGTCAACCAAATAAATCAGCCAAATTGCAAGAATTTAGGAAGTTAATTACAATAATTCCAACGCGTTTGAATTCTCTGCTTACAGACCTCAAAACTGATTGATTCCATCACTCATGCACCTCACTGGCTACCTGGATGTGATTTCAGTAAGCCATCACAAGTACAAAATAAACTTGGTGCCGATAAATAGAGCAAATAAAAGACAAGCTAACTTGTACAACCTGATTATGAAATTGTCTGTTGGCAATATGGACAATAGCACAGACTGAAAGAGCCATAAGGTCTGGCTCGACTCAGAGCCTTTATGTCTGTCTTAGCTGTAGACACTTCTATAAATGACGGAGAAATAAATGCCTATTCATGCTTCTGCCATGCTGCTCAAATCTGGGAACTAATCTTTCTTTGAGTGGTTCTAGACACCTTTCCCCACTGAGATTTTATTGTTCCTTTGCTGTCTCTTTATACTAGCATAATCAATCATAAAGGAATCTGGATGAAAAAGCTCCTCCATATATATCTGAAAGTAAAATGTAACCTTGATTTTAACTAAATGGTATTACCTTCATCTCAAAATGCACCATAATTACCCTTTTTCATGCTGAACATGCAGAACTAGGTAGAAGCAGATGTAATTACACACAGCTTGCTGTTCGTGCTGTGGATGACTGAGCAAGGCTATGAAAACCAACCATGTGTGCATGCCCTTGAGAGTTTCTCTTTTTTTCTCTGTCTGTTTCCTTGCTTATTTATTTTTACAGCGTGAAAGTCAGACAAAGACTTCTGTTCATTCTGAAATGTATCAAAGGACTCTAACCTTCAGTGCAGAGAAAGTACTGTTTTGTGATTGGGCTGAATACAAGACAAACAGTTAAACATGGTAGGAAAAAAAAGGTACATATTCCAGGAACTGCACTTTGTGGCCTTTAAACTGCCATGATCTTCATGACCAAGCACGACAACTGTTAAACCTCTTTCTTTATCTACCCTAATCCACCTTCTTTTTCCCTTCTCCAGTTGTGGATGTGGACTAGCTTTGTTCACCACAGCTGCAATGGAGTTGCAGAAGAGAGACAAATTGAACTTACTTAAACTGAAAGAAGTGAATTGTAAGAGCAAAAAAGGAGCCTCCCATCTAGCTAGGCCAATGGGACGTTTGGTGTAAGCCAGAAGTGTCCTGTATTTTGTAGATACAGCTGTAGTAAAGAGTCCACTTGTTCTGATGTTGAACTGATGAGGAGAGAGAAGTGAGAATGACTGTATAATGTCATAAATCGAACAAGAGTCTCTGTATTTAGAAGTGACTTGTTTGCCTAAAACAAATCTCAAGATACCCAGCGCAAAATTGCTTATGGGGAAAAAAAAGCACATACAAATAGTTTGACAGTGTTAGACATTCTTCTGCTCAAACTCTCTTTCTGATTACAAAAACACCACAGATTAACATGTTTTTCTGAAGTTCATTAACTTGAATAAGGAGCTTGGATACCTTCTTGATGCAAACAAATGATGTTTGAAGCTTCCCAACACTTATTCCAGAAACACAAACTAGGAGTTATTCAGCACAAATCATTTTTATCTACTAAATATAATAGCAATAGCATCTGTAGTGGGTTGGGTAAGCTTAAAGGTTTCTGCCAGAAAGCAGAAGGTGTCTTGGGAGGAGCCTGTTAGAAGACTCAATCAAACAAACAACAAAAAGCAAGCTTACAGTGAGATAGTTTCCCCATCTGATTTTCCAATACTGATAGTGTAGGACTTCCTGTGATGCCCGTGTCCTTGCATATAATAACCCTTATACCGTGAATCCACAGCCCACTGCAATGAATTCCATAACTGAAGTGCACACCATGTGAAAGAGCAATTACCTGTGCTAATTTCAAACTTCCTGCCAAGTAACTGAGTACTTCTAAATACCGTTTGGTACCAAACCATGGCTTATGAGCTTGCAAGACGCTCGCAGTCACAGTCCCTCTTTTCTGCAACTGCTCAAATTAAGTTATGTCTGTTTTGAAACTGAGCATGTAAAAGGTAAAACACCTTACCAATGTACAGATTGCTAGTTCCGTTGGTGAAAAAACTGATCTCTCAGACAACAAACTCATTAATATAATAGTAAAATGCAGAAACAAGCAGCATGGCAACTAGTGGTAGGTTTTGGCTGAGAAGGTGCGACTGAATTTCTTGATTTTTTTTCCTGGAACACTGTTATCCCTCTTCACTGGAAAGATTTCTAAGAGTTTTAACTCCAATTTAACTTCACACCTATACATTATTTAGTGTATGAAACTGAAATGACTTCCAAAAAGGCTTTAAAAAATGTGGAGTTCTTTTATTGTTTTGCTGTTGCTTTATAAATAAGTTGGTAGTTACACTGGTTGAACTGCATCTGACAGTTCATTTTATGTATTTACTATAAGCTCAATTCAAAACACTGCTTTTGTATATCCCTGTTTGATTTTCTTCTCAATGCCCATTGCACAGCTGAAGCACCTAGTAGACTAAGCCAGAAAGAACCTTAGAGTGCTGGATGCTATACATAAGCACTGAAAAAAAAACCAACTTCTCTAGTCCAAATAATAATTAAAAGCATTACAACAGAGTCTTGAGTAAAGGCACAAAAAGGGAAGGTTTTATTTCCTCTTAGGAGATAATTGATATAGCACCAAGAAATGTCCTCCTCTCACATAAGTATTTTGCCATTTCCAAAACAGACATTAATATATAAAAAACATTTTAAATTAACAGCCTGTATCAAGAAAAAAAGAAAATTTAGTGACTTAAGGCTTAAACAAACTAGCCTGAAGTTGATGCAATATTAATAATCCAATCAGACATTTGTATCTGGGGGAGGAACAGAGTTCAAGGTCTTGCAAACTACAAACAAAGCAAAGAGATAGTGCTGCAAAGATTTATTTATTTTTTTAATATTGTATTTGTTCTACTTCTTAAACATAGAGAACCATGTTGTCACTTCTCAACGTACTTTTAAGTCCCAATTACCTCTCATGCATCCCAGCACAACCCCCCAGTCCCCTGCTGTCTATCATGTGTGGCTCTGCAGAATGCAACAGGATTTCTTCCACATCACATAGCTTCTGACGCTCTCACAGTCAGAAGCACTGACATCAACGCTCCTGCACCAAGCTATGATCAAATGTGGACTCTGCTCAGATTACCACTAGTTCTTCCTACACCTGGATTTTCTTTATATTCAGCACTCACGATGATGATTTTGCTTTTGATTGTTGTCTGCAGATTGCACTCAGATGTTGCCTCAAGTGCCTGCTCTTGGAATTGTTCCAGAGGAACAATTTGTTTTCCTCACATTCTGACTGAATGTTATTTACAAATTATGGAAAAGGTGTTCTCTCACTGCTACTTCCAAATCTTTCATCCCTAAAACATGTCCATATTAACCAAAACTACACACTTACAAAGAACAAGTGTATCTGTGAGAACATGTTGTTTGCCATGGAGCTTCCCCAAGACTAATTTATCCTCTTTTAACACCTCATAGCTACACACTGCAAGGTTCTATCCTTCAGTACAGGGAAGCTGTTACTTTTCCCTCCTAACACATGAAACTTGGCTACTAGTCAGGTGCAATGAAGTCAGAATCTGAAGCTATTGCCATGCCTCCACGTGCCTCAGCCCGTGCTGCTGTTTGCAGCAGAGCTGCCTAGCAAGAGCAAAGGGCTGCTTCAGGACAAACTCCAATAGCACTTTGCTAATCTGATGCTATTCAGTATTATCATTAATGGCCTGGATGATGGAATAGGCTGTACACTTCTCCAAATGACAAATGAGAAGTACCTGGAAGGTATAATAGCATGCTGGCAGATGGGGGCTAGAATTCAAAATGATCTTAATGCACTCAAATAACGTGCAGTTTCAGTGAAGCAAAGAGGAACTTTGAACTTCAGTAATGATAAGCAAACCAGATTTTTTATTATTATTATTTTAGCTGGATGTTTCACTTACCCAAAAATAATACATTAAACAGCAAAAAGCAAAACTGTAGAAAGTGAAATTCATATTGGAAACTTCACATAGCAGCTTTCCAAGTGGCATGTGAATCTTCCTTTCCATCCAGCCTCAGAAAGGATGTCTGAGGCACTATGTCCCTGACACTACTCTTCAAGATAGATAAAGACTACTTGGAAAAAAATCAGAAGAAAATGGCAAGAAAAAAACACAAATGTTTGACATAGAAGATACAGTCCATTAAGAGAAAGGAAATGAACTTTGCTTGACTTGTATAGCCCAAGAGAAGATTGTGAGGAAAAGTGATAAATACTTTTCCTTCAAAGTGAAGACTAATAATCAGTTTTCTATATTCAGAGAGTTGGGAAATGGTTTAAATAACAGCAAAACAAGATAAATATAAAAATAGATAAATAAGTAGAGAAATGGCTACTGTCTGCAGAGCATTAGAAAATACTGATGAGAACAGAAAATTTCTTCAGACAGCTGATTCTGTGTCAATGGAAGGAGACATGCCCAAGAAGTCCTTGAATTCTCTTTGAGCTCCTTTTTTGGAAGCCTTGTTCCTCATTGCTGAATCCACTGGCGCACCTACTTTGAAAGAAGGAGCAAGACAGATGCCTGCATTTACAGTTAGTTACCATTTTGCACGTATCCCAGCATTTGCCATAAAGCAGCAGTGACAACACATGATAACAGTCCAGATGGTGGTCACTTTTTTTCTTCTCAGTATTTTGTTTTTACTGCTGTTTTATGCATGGATTCAGCATGAGTATTTGCAGCCCTCCACATTGGTAAATAGTTGAGCAGCTTCTATTAAAAAGAGGAAAAAAAGAACATTTTAAGCAACATTAATGCATACAAAGCAAAGAGTTTCATACAATGAAATAGATGGCAGTAGGAAATATTTTGACATTTTATGGGAAAAAAGTCCAGTGAAAGCTAAATATGTATGCATATAGGCATGCATTTTCCTTCATCAGCTTATAAGTTTTCTTACAACACATTCTGTTGCAAGTAGGCTATAGAAATATAACTTATCTTGAACATCTCATCTCTTTTGTTTCAGCAAACACATTCATAGTCACAATGGTTGCAGCACCCCTTTAAAGTTGGCAGTAAAAGAATTCAAAAGCACTGAGGACTGACTTCAAAACACATAGGAGAAAAAAAAATTACAATATGTATGAATACAAAATTTGTGACCACCCCTATCATCAGTTGGTTTTCTTGACCTTTACTGCATTAAGAATTAAAGACTGCATGATTTAGATAACTAGACATGTATGACAAGGAGCGAATGGAAAAAATAAGCTCCCTATGACCAATTTATGGTCTGAAAGCTGTAAGTCACGAGGGAACAATGAACAAATACAAGATGATTGGTTTTCACTCCCTAGCATTTGCTTAAGACTTAACATAAAGCAACCATAAAAGAAAAAAAAAATTGAAACTGATTTCTTTTATAAAACAGAGAATATATGCCATATTCATCTGATGTATTACATAAGCACAGACTTTTTGTAAGATATTCACTTCTCAAGAAAGTAAGATGAATCGATATTTGCTGTGTACAGAGCAGCTTGCAGTTTGGACTTCTTTAACCCTATGCATGTAACAGTATTAACAGACCAATATGGTTTTGGTTTAAGAACTCAAGCAAGTTTTAAGTGACTTAAACACGTTGTCTGAGTACAGTGAATTAGAGTGCTTTGTGTTGATAGGAATCAGCAGATCAGCAAATAACTATTCAGCAGTGCATTAGGTACAGCTGAGTTACATATAGATGTTGAAAAACAGTTTACTGTTAAGTACTTTACTGCCTGAGTGAATGCAAGTACTGCTCAAAGCTTGCTGCGGTAGAAAGCATCCAGGAGGTAAAAGTAACAAAAGGAAAAGGACATCTTTCCAAGAAACTGAGTACAGAAATATGCTCTTCACACTGGAATGAGAAAACAGAGCTCAGTGATCTAACTTGCAGCTCATCACTCAAGCTACACAGCCAGAAAACAGCCAGAAAACAGCCAGCAAACTGTGAATGCCAGAGAGGCACTGAAGAGCCAAGTTAGCACACCTAGGAACCCAAGCGCACTGCAGGCATTGAATTGGAACTCTATGAGAGGAAAAAATAACCCTAAGATCTCCACCCCCTGCAGATCAGAAAGTGAATGTGACCGATTTTTTAAATCTTCCTAAAAGACTAACAAAGCACATCTCGCATTTGAGCTTTCTCTTATTTTCTGCTGCCTTTCATTAGATGCCCAGTTGCTTACTAGAAATTGTTTTCAAACAAGATCACACCATTCACTCACCATGTAAGTGGTTTCTGTTCTTTTGGATAAGGAGTTAGTGGAATGACCAACTGCATGCATCTTCCTCCTCACCCTCAGGATTAGTTCTCAAGAACTGCAGCCCATTTCTTGCTGAAGCCCACAGGAACATGAAACCTGGACCTGGTTATAAGGACAGCTATTCAAAGTGAGGGTGAGTTACTCTGCTGGTAGGAACCTAGAGGCAGACATTCACTGCCCTCCAGGGAAAGGATTCCTTACCTAATTAAAGAGAACGTATTCAGCTTGGAACAGCACAGTTTTTCCAAAGATGTCTTTCTAAAAGAAAAAGAAATTATGAAAAATTATCTTACAAGGTGATGCAACAGGACAGAAGCCTGCACTTCTACTATTATTGGTTTAATAGGTACTTGAACATCTGATCCTGCCATAAAAATAATCTTCTCAAAACTAATCTTCTCTTTTACTTTGCAGACCATGTTATCTAAAGGAAAAACATAGCAACCCTGACAGGTAAATTGCCCAGCGTTGTGTCATCAAGTATCACCTCCCATTGGGTTTTCTATAAAAGCCATTAGCTAGCAATGATTGCAGTGATAAGGCAGCTTACAGTATCCTTTCCTACCTTACTGAAACAAGCAGTGCCTCATGGACCAGCTGGGGAGATTCACTCAATTGGATGCTAAAGGTAAGTAATTAGACATATTAGAGTGCCTCACCAAAAGATTTAGTTACTTTTGGGTATTTTTGTCGGGATTGATAAACAAAACAAGAAACACTGTCTCTCTTCTCTTGTATATGACTTCTATTTTGGATAAGGTTACATCTTCAAAATATAAAGAAGGGAGAGATGAAACAAAGCTTGCAGAAAAAAAAAAGAAGTTGCGCTTAGGACATGAGAAATACTCTCTAGCTATTGGCCCTGTATGCATGTAGAATAAAAGTAACACAGCTTTAACTAGGCAATGACTTTTCTGAATGATGTCATAATTTAATGACTTATAGATTAAGGATAAAAGAAAACCCTGAAACTACCCAGACTAAGTAATCTTTGCGCAAAAGCCATATGTAGCCTCCTTGAAATAACTCCTTCCAGATAACAACAGCTCTAGATGAAGATGAGCTGCTTTTTTCAAGATGCTGTACTTTATTTGTTCTGTGAAAGAGCTTCGCTTCCCATTCTTTTCACTGGGTCCTTTTGCATCTTCCCACCTACACTAGATCAAAAGAGCCTATTACTATTACCTATCAGTTCCCTATTCAAGTAGTTATGGATTGTGATGAATTGTCAACTTACCAAAGTTAAAAAAAAAAAAACTTGTTTAGATTCAGCTTATAGTATTAGCATTAAAGATAATGTGAATTTCTGAAGTTTTTAGACCAACTCAAAACAGTATGTCCCTGGCCAGATATCCCTGGTTACATATGTAGATAACTCATTTCTTCTTTAAAAGCATTGGACTGAGAAACCAGGTTTCTCTGACTAACCATTATGGCTCTCGCAGCTTCTTCAGCAATCAGCATTTCCTGAGGCAAACTATCTGCAATGCATCCTGAATGTAGGTCTGTCTGCCTTACTTATTACATGCATATTCCATATTTGCCTATACTGAAACATGTTGTTTGCTCCAATACCTGGATCCCTCTGATTTACTTACCTCCTTGCTTATCCATCCTTTAACCTTTGGATTTTCTATTAATTTTTTTTAAATCCACATAATTATTTTTTTTTAATTGCAGAGTCAACATTAAAAGTACTTTGTATAATTACCAAAAGATACACATATCAAACAATAAGTTCTTGAGAGAGCTAGGACCTAACATTTGCCCAAGGTCTTATCGTCTATCTAGCATCATCATCATTTAATGACATCATACAATCATTTTAAATATATTTAGGTCACCGCTCTTTTTAAGAGACCCAGACTGAGACCAAAGATGAATGCTTAAAGAAAAAATAAAGAAACTGTCTTCAGATCCTGAAAACAGTGGCTAACATCTATATCTTGCAACAAGGGAATATTAAATTTGTTCTACCTATACTCCTTGGGTCAGTATTATGGTCTGCAGAAAAAACAGTTTCTAATCATTCTTCCTTTGTAACAATGTGAAATACAAAAGCACCCATGACTAAACAGCCTTGCAAAAAGGATCCAATAGTCGCTAGAGCTAGGAGAGAAACTTTTGAGCAGTTTTCCAGCAGAAATAGTCATAAGAGTCTTAGTAAATCATACTAGCATTTAACTAAAATTCTTACATGAATGATTAAAAAAAAAAAAAAAAAAAAAAAGCTGTTTCCTTTCAGAAACATTTTGAAATCCAGAACCAACTGGGATTTAATTAGCACAGTCTGCCCACAGGCCAAAGCAACATCCTAGAGAGTTGATGTGGTCAAGACAGCTTTGGCAGATAACTCTCACACATCCTTTTGTTCCTCTTCCCAACTGTAACAACTTCTAGTAAATCAGTTTAATAAAGTTTATGTTTCATGCAAGAAAATGTGCCACACTCTTAAATCTACTAATACAAACCTAAAGATAGGAGAGTAGATTTCCTTTTGAATCTGCAACCCTCCAAGTTTTACACAGAAACTGCCAGTAATTTAAGGGTGAATGTCTAAAAAATGTAATAATTCCCTTTTTATCTTTCAGAGAAAGCAGGAAGGACCAGGACTTTAATAGGATTTACTGTAATAATCAGATGCTTAGCTTTTTACAGCATTCTGTGCTATGTCAAAAATCCATTCTTTTCCATGGAAATTGAACTACTCATTTATATTGATATGCTTAGCTATCACGTGGCATAAAATATTGCATAGTATAGTCTGTTCTTAGGCAGAGATTATAGAACTGAGCTAATCTAGCACACAACTTCTAGAACTCTACCTTTAGAAGGAAGCCCATTAATCAAAGAGTTTATGGCTCCTTCTAGATGCTTTTTCATCATCTTCTCTTTCCTAAGAGCCATTTAAGTGCTAATTTGAAAAACTGTGTTATCATTTGGTCAACACTCAGGAAAATTGGAACAGATACAACTGTACTTAACAAAGAAACTGCTGCCATGCTTGGAAGACAGAAGGAAGTATCGTCAGGAGTTTGCCTCATCCACATCATTCCATGGAGTGCATAACATTGTTCAAACGCAGAGCAGGATACGCAGAGTGCTGTGGCTGCTAGTAGTCACAGGCTGTCTTGGCATCGTCATTTGGCAGATCTGCAGTCGCTTTAACTACTACTTCAGCTGGCCAACCACCACTACAGTGGCAGTTCAGCATGTGGAAAATGTCAGATTCCCTGCCGTGACTTTTTGCAACCTGAACAGGTAAAAGTTATGCTTATTACTTGCTCTTGAGAGGCCATATCTATATCTGGCTAATTTAAAGCAGCTGGGCTCTGCAATTCATTTCATAAAGGCCACAAAACACAAATCTGAGGGATCTATGTTCCACCCCGCTATTCAGCTAAAGAAGAAGACATGAGAACTAGGGAAGGCAAATTTTTAATCTTCTCCTATCTTCAAATGAAGAATTACACCACAGATTTTTAATATTCAAAATCCAGAAGTATAAAAATTCTTCTGTGTAAAATCATAGCCAACGAGTGCTCCTTCTATAGTGTAACTAAGGGACAGTAATCAGTCATCGAAGTTAAAAATAAAAGACAACATTTTCAGGGAAGCTTAAATATAAACTTCATACAAATGCAGAAACTTTAGGCGAAGCAGTTATTTTTTCTCATTTGTGCTCACCCTTTGCAGTTCCAACTGATGTCAGTGAGATCTTTAAGAAGAAAGCTTTGGCACATTTGCCGTATACCTAAGCAGGAACTTCACTAAAGTTCAAGGTAGTGGGCACAATTCAGATGTAACTGCTTTAAAAAAGAAAGCAATAAATCTACTGTCTTTTTTTTTTTTTTTTTTAATATGTAATATGGAAGTAATTTAGAAATAAATAAATTTTACTCCCATTCTTTTCTCAAGAATGATAAGTTCTGAGATATTCTACCTTTTGTTGCCAGAATCAACCAGAAGGTCCAAGTCCCAAATATCTGGTGCCTTTCTGCCTCACTATTTTTCATTCCCATTATCCTACATAAAGTCCTTCTGGGTTATACTGTAGAACATACACTGCAAATAGAAGTCCCTTGAGCTGAGCATGCAGTATTAAAATCTCTCATTTGTTCTAACTATAGTGGTAGTACATAGCAAGTTCACAGGCAGACAACTGGTAGCCAACTAAGTGACAATTTGCAGCCACATACATCTGCTGTTCCTGTTGTGCTTATTCTTCACTCTTGTTTTCAGTAATTGTTTTCTTTGCTGGTGGAACAAAGAGGCACAAATCTTCCTTTGTCTTTTTAGCACATCCAACATCTCATAATTTTTGAGATTTGTTCAAAAGGATTCTAGGAGAAAGGATCACCTTTGGTTCCTGCTACTGTAGCACTAATGACAGCTTATGAGAAGGTAGACTTAGTGCCATAGTAACACAAGTACATGAGATGCACTTAGAAATCAGTTTTATGAATGAAGGAACACAGCTCATTTTTTTTTTTTTTTTTTGAAAGGAATTGGTCCTCCCAGGTACTTTTCCTCATGTAAATACAATTGTCCAGCTTTTAATCAGCTCTATAGTTCTGGCTGTTGGATTACATAGATGGCCAATCTGTTTTGTTTGTTTGCTTGTTTTTTTTAGCAGCCCCACACAACAGAAGTGTTTTTATAATAGTCCTGGCAAGGGGTCCCCTTCCTGTTCTCTTGTTTGAAAATAACTGTTTCCTAGAAATTAAGACTACATTGTTTACCCATGTTCTAGAGATCAAAGTGCAAGCGTGGTAGACAGGAATGAGGTATAGTTTGAGAACAAGCAACAAACCACGTCATATAGTTGGCAAAAAGAGCACTGAAATTGGTCCAATAGTTCTGCAGAGCTCCAAGTAATTCTTTCTCCTTCCCATTGACAGGTTTCAAGCTCATGCAGTGAGTAACCTTCAAATCATTTTTTTCCTTTGGAACATCGTGTCTGGAATTGTCCAAAAATTTGCTATGGAAGACAAATATTTCCAAGAGCTAAATGGCTTCCTTCTTGGAAACCAAAACTTCAGCATTAAAGAGTTTACAAGGGAAAACGGATTTTATCTGAATGGCAGCACACTGCTAGAATGTGAATTTTTTGGAAAGACATGTCACCCAGAGGTAAATACTCTTGCCTCTACTGAAACAAAAGAATAGAGAGGAAGGGGATATATTGTTACTGGTTGACTTCAGATATCTGGCTTTGCCAAGTACTCCCCCTTCTTTCCTTTACAGTCATTCAATGGAAAGAAGAAAAAATAAATCAAGCTGTAAATCATCTTGACGAGGACCCCAATTCTCCTGCTGAACGCAGGACAGCCTACTGGACTCCCTGAGCCATAGCATGGAATTTCAGTCTGAATTACTCCCTGCCTCATCCCACTTCTACTTAGATAGTGGCTTTTGAAAACTGCTGTGCCTTCAAACTCTGCCCAGCCATCTTCCTCATAAAAAGCCTATGACACCAGTTTGAATGGAGTTTCTATGTATTACATAGTTTCGCAGATGCATTCAACTGATGTAATTAGTTTTACTCTTGAGATCAAGAACATGGATGCCCAGGGTAACTACAAGCAGAGCCCAAAAGAATTTTAAATTAATGTAGCCTATCCTTGGGAATTTTGGAAGGTAACAAAAGAATGTGATCCTCCTATTCATGTCAATTCTTCCAAAAAGTAATTCCCATTTTCAATATAATACGCGAACAGAAAAGTCGGTCCTACAATCCTTCAGGTTAATCTAGTCTTTAGATATGTTGTAGCTTCAAAATGGTGAGTTCTCTTGACTCAAAAGACTAAAGTATCTAATAGCTAAAACTAAAGCTACGAAATGCAGTCATATTATCAAGGGCTTTCAGTTCAGTGATGAAGTGCCTTGGGGAAAAATTGCAAATACTGTACCCCCCATATGCAATATCAAGCATACATTTGAAACAGTCTCCACTAAACAACCACTGGAAAAACTGAACAAGTTTTTTTGAATTTATCATTTCAACAGCATATAATAGGCATAGAAAACCTATGACTAGCTTATGGGCATTAATAAATTATGTGACTTACCCTTTCAATTTCCATAGGTCATTTCTTGTAGAAAGTGATGAAATGCTTTTTGAGTATTTCCATCTTTCCTAATTGTAAAATTCAGCATTGCCTTTGGGGAAAAATCAACAACAACAACAAAAGATAAAACCCAACCAACTAGCCCATTTTGATTCACTAATGCAAGTTCTTTTTTTTTCCCCTCATGTTATTCTTCCTTATTTTTCTCTTTTGAAGGACTTTGAACACATTTTCACTGAATATGGAAACTGCTTTACTTTTAATTACAATGACCTTCCAGCAAGAAGTGTGAGCTTGTCTGGAAGAGGCTTACATTTACTTTTTGATGTCCAACAGGTACAGCTATACTAATGATTATAACATATAAAAACTCACAGACAAATAGATGGTATTGTTTTAATCAGACATTTAGATTTCTTGCATAAAATTCTTTTTCAAGACTGTTCCTGGGTGAAAATGTATTTTGAAGATCCAAAACTGGGTTAAAAATTCTGAATGACTGTTGACACTATACCAGCTAAATGGTTTTGAAAGCTACAAGCGAGCATGTATGTATACAATGTACCTACAGCTGAAAAACATCAGAAGTAATTTAATTTTATACAAGCTCTTGAGGGTCTGGTCTTTGCACTGTCAATAGTTTCTGGCCTCATTAGTATTGTAATTGACCAGAAAAAAAAAAAACACACAAAGCTCAGGGAATATCGCCTTGTGAGATGAAGAAAGAAAACTAAAACCTACAGTTACAGAAGAATTAAACATTCACTTGTGCTCTCTGGAAATTTTAAGGGAGAGTAGTGACAGAATCAAGATAACAGTGGAAAGCTTGCTGATATGTGGGGCAGTTGCAAGTAAAAGGAATGAATCTTTAAGTTATGAATGAACGTTCATCTTTACCTTCTTGCTTTTGAACATGGAATAAAAGGAAGAAAAAAAACTAGAAATTTAGAGTAACAGGAAGAAAACCCAGCATGGTAATCAACAAAGGAAATCACAGTCTGTTTGTTTCCAAACTATTCTGCAAATTGCTAGAAGAAAACTAGAGAAATAAGACACAAAAAAAAACAAAACAACAACATAGCACTATTTAAATATAGCTAAAATTTCAGAATATAAGCAAAACCAAAACTGTTTTAAATAATTCTTTTTTGCATCAGGAGCAATTCACTGACGATCCTGCCCTTGGTTATACTGATGCTGGTATCACTTTCGTTATCCATTCACCCAAAGAGACTCCACGCTTTGATGGGTTAGGTTTATTAACACCAGTCGGCATGCATGCGCAGGTCGCAATTCAGCAACTGAAGGTAAGGACCTTGACCACTGAGTGGTCATATCAGTATTCAGTGTCGCTAACTCTCTTCTGAGACACAACAATGAATTCCATACTTTTGAAGTTAAAATATGTATCACGCCACAGTTAGCGTTAAGAATAAAGTTTTCCCCAATCATTAAGAAAAAAATACTTTTTTGGTGATATCGATGGTCTGCTTAATCTGGTTTTTACTCAGGTTAGCATCTTGCAGTCTTACTGATGCAATGATGCAAAGATACTGCAGTAGCTGTCCATCAGCACATTCCATTAAGACTAACGATTTATTAGAATCCTGGTATCCTCTCCTGGTGCAATTTGAGAAGACTAACCCACTGTCCTGGGTTCTCTGAACAGGTCCTGTTTTTGCTGTATGAGAGCAGAGAGGACTTTACAATTCCAAAAGCATAAACTGTAATCGCCTCTAATTAAATTGCAAAGTTACTGCTTTACATTTCAAACAAGCTGCATTTAACACTATAAAATATGAGAAAACTGTATCTACATTACAAAGGATAAATGTTTATCTTCTGTTATCAATACCCTACAGTCAATCATTCAAGAATATCCATGGGGAGAGTGCAAGCCTGATATCAAACTTCAGTACCAGGATACTTACAGTACTAATGGCTGTTTGCAGGAATGCAAGGCCTGGTATATACAGGATTGGTGCGGCTGTTTGCCTTTTATTCTTCCAGGTATTTCTTAGGACTATCATAATACTTAAATATTATATATATACACATATATAAAGACTACCTCACTAGGAGATATCTCACTACTGAATGGCAGAGGTGATCTTTGCAGGATAACTACAGCTGGGATTATTACTTATATTTGTCTCTTTTTTTTTTTTTTTTAATTCTGAGATTACAAGAAAAAAAATTTGGTCTACTGAGGACTTAGTGTCTGATCATCAGCCATTTTTAGACAAAAAAAATCTTGAAAGAAAAAACTATGCCTCAGGGCTGTGACAGAAATTATCTGAGTAATCTCCCGAAGTCTGAAGCATTGAGGATGTAGCTGTATATTCCATCCACCCCCTTGGTTTTTTAATTCTGTCACTACAACCAGAAATTCCTTACCTTAGCTAGCCAACACAAATACCGAGACATAACCTTAAAAGCAATCTTGGCTGGAACACAACAGTGATGTTCACTCCACTAGAGAACATCCTGGCCTGGACTTGTGTTCTCTACCACTATGTGCCTTTTTTGGTTTAGTACCTGCACTGTGCTGGAGTGAATTGTTATCTCAGACTTATAATGAGAAGTATGAAGGAGCACAGAGGCTTTGATGATATTATTTTTTTCAGTTTAGCATATATAGAGCTAAGAGCTAGGTTGTTCAACTAAATTACTAAAAGAATGTTTCTTTTTAAGGAAAGGGAATAGAATGTGATTTAATGAAGTCTTACAATTGTGTTTATCCTGCAATCCGTAAGTAATAATTTTGTATTACTATTTTGTAAGCAAATCCCAAATAGCAGAAAATACCCAAAATTATTGAAAGTAATACTGAAATGGAGCACATGTGACTTCTATTTAGTATTTGAATAGAAAGATGTCAGATGACAGTAAATTACCACCAACATTTGTCTAGAAGCCAATAGAAGCTAGGCAAATATCAAGATCCAGGACTATATTAAGCATTTACATGGACAGTCTTCTGTTCTCCAACTGTTTCACAGACAAGAATTAATAAGCACATCAAGACCTAAGGAGGGCAAAAAGATTTGCAGGTGCTGTATACCCATGGGAGGGGAGAATAAATCAAACCCCAAAACCTCAACACTTATTATCATGCAGTTTCCTAAGTGCTAGTTACAGATATTTGTTGCTTAAAAAAAAAAAAAAAGTATCCACTTTTCTACGGACAACCAATACAAGTCTTTATAAAAAAAAATTTAGTTAAAAGTCATTTTGTAAAGTTAGACAAGTCTTAATGCTGAGTGCTCTTTTAGAAATGTGAAAGATATTTCTACTGAATTTTCAGATGATATAGAGGTAAAAGGATTATGTACAGTAGGAACCCACAACTCTACTTGCCCTGCCCCATGTGAAGAAACACATTACCCTACCACTGTCACCTATTCGAGTTTTGGAGGAGAAAATGCCATTAAATACATATCCACAAAGCTGAAGAAGAGTCCAGAGTACATCAGGTAATCATCTTTAATGGCTTACCTAATAAAGAAATGATCGATTACTTCTAAGTGTGCAAACAGAGTACACAATGTGATGTGACCTTTTAAAAATACACTCTTAAGTGTTATTAAAAATATTGTGAGATAACCAGTTTTGCCTAATAAATTACTTTAGAATTTATATATTTTAGATAAGCATGAACATGTAGATACAACTAACACTTGTGGATCCCATAAACAAGTTACCCCAGTTTAAACAGTAATGTTCTCTGTTACATTTTCCAGTAACCTGTAAGAAAATTTAAATTTTATGTAACTTTTCATCTTTAAGAATAAAGAAAGGGTAGGGTTATGAAACTTACTCACAGACCTCACAAACAATCCATCCAACAAAAGTCAGTAAACAACCCAAAACCGTGCTGATAAACTTCCTTTCCTCTCTCTCAACACATTAGCAAAAAAAAAAAAAACAAAAAACAAAAAAAAAAAGCTGTGAAAGTTCTGAAGAGCTAGGTTTTACTGCAGCAAAAAATGTCACAAGCATAATATTCTTTTCTATTCTTGGTAAAATTGCATTAATACCATTTAAATTCTAAAAAAATATTTAGGAAATATTTGGCACCATATTCTCTTGAAGTAGAAAAGCAGTGTAATTCTATCCATGTAGATGAAAATTCTACATAGTGGGGGAAAAAAAACACATGAGACTATACCCAAAGAAGAGATCTAGTGTGAAAATAAGTCTCTATGGTATTGGCAACATATTATGTTAAATCTTACATTATGCATATAGCTGTGTTGCTCAGTAGTAGTGCTGAGCTAGCATAATCTGAATACGTTTAAATTCATAGAAGAAACATCATGTATACTTATGATTTAATAAGATATGTGTGCTTTACAGTTACGATATAATAAAGCAATACTGAATTTCCTTGAAAAACCAAGCATCATATTATAGTAGAAGGATGTCTATGTTTTTTGTTTTTGTTTTTGCTGGAAAGATACAATCCAGTTGTCAAAGAACATTTAGTATAGTTTTAGAATCCAAATCAATTCACTGAGGTATGTCAACAATACAAGTATTAATACCAATGTTATAGAAACTCATAATACCCACAGATTCAAGTTATATACAACAGCAAAAAAAATCTGGCTAATGAAATATTTGAGTATTTCATTGCTTCAGTGACTTCAGTTTTGTCACTCTTAGAGCCAACAGTCTGCAGGTGCTTCCATATGTTTACACTTGGACAGAAACTACATGGAGATCATGAAAATTGCACCTATTATAATATGTAAAAGATGATAATCCTTTGGAGAACATTTTATCTTTGCTGATTATATTATTGTCTGTAAACATCATGTACAGCCCCACAATCATTTAATTAGGCAAGAGAAAATACAGAACATTCTTCTGTTACCAAGCCTTAACCAATAGGAATTCAACTCAAGTATTAAAAGGTACATATTGTGAGCTATAAAACATAGACACTGATCAATTTCCGAAAACAGAAGAAGGGAAAAGTTCACTGCTTACTACCTTATCGTACAGTGCCACTAGTAACTCAATGACAATTGCAGGAGGACTTACTAGTAAAAGCCACAGGAAAAAAGGATTATTTTTATTACTCAATATTACCTATATTTTAGAAGTATTAACTAAAGGGATGGAAGTAATTTTGTATAACCAATACTGTGTCTTCAGTGAACATCAGATGAATAAGTTCATTACCATTTTCAACCTCCATGTCTGTTACTGTTCACACTTCTGAATAATATTCACTACACTTGTTCTTAAATGTCATGACATCACACATGCAACTGGTTTTTGTGTCTGTTTTTTTCCACTACTGTTATATTTATCTTCTATTTAGCAGTTGCACTGACTCTGTGGTCACAGTATCATAAAGATGAGCTCTTCATTCAAATTGAATCATTCCACATGTCCTGCTCCAACAAAGATTTACCTACTCTTCCACTTTTGCAGCAAGAATGAGAGGCTATTAGCAGAAGATAGAACTATGCATCTGAGTATGGTGCAAGAGATTTTTTGCACAAATACCATCACTGAAATTACCAGGATTATATAGGCATTTGCACATAAACAACAGCAGGAAACCACATTTCCAAGCACTGTCTCTGCTGTGGCTTAGGATGATTAACACTTCTATTTCTTAAAGGCTGCAGAGATGAGCTTGAGTAGGAGTTTATCTCATAGTGTAGATTTAAGCTGAGTTGCTCTTAGAACATAGCTTGAAGATCAATTCCTCCAATAACTTCCTCTTACAACTGTTGCTATTTGTACATGTTTCCTGTTTTGCTTTGTTTTTTAAACTCATTTTTTGTAATTCCCATCTGATTGTCCTTTAAAAGACACCAACACTCTGCATGAACTCAGTCCATACTAATGGATGTTGGTAAGCATGGACAGCACTCTCAAGTAATACTGTATGTATTTGTCATTAGGCAGAACCTTGTGATTATTGACATTAAGTACGATGATCTGAGCTACAGAATAACTCAGCAGCAGAAGGCCTTGACCATATCTGAGTTACTGGGTAAGGGAATTTTTAACATTCATTGCTGATCAATTAAAAAAGTTTAAAACATCTGTTTTTGTTCTCTCCCCAAGTCCTAGACTATTCAGGTTTAGAAACAAAAAATAATGCCTTTTACACTATAATGGTAATAATCATGTTTGCTTTTCGTTTCTTGTCGGTAGGCCTCCTGCCATACCATTAATGACCTATAGCAGGGAAAACAGTTGAAAATAACAATTAAATCTTGCAGTAGTCTTCATCTACACAACATGCTGAACTAACTGCAAGAGTAGGAATTTCCTGGGATTTGGAGGGGAGAGGGAACACACGGGGAAGAAAAGCAAGAGAATGGCTAAGAAAGCACACAAGTGGGAAATATTTTAAGTACACATTCCACAGTAAAATATGTTGTTGTATGTGCTTTGTTTAGAATTAAGAAACACATTTGTCTTTTTTTCCATAAACATTCTTAAGAACAGTAATTCTATTTTCATAAAGTGATGGATTATGTATTTTGAATTTATTAAGCACTTGAATTGTGGCAAGGCTTTGTTTGCCTCCTAGACTAAACCAAACGCTTTGGATGACATATGTTTATCTCCTTCTTTCACAGCTGATGTAGGTGGTCAGCTTGGATTGTTTTGTGGTGCCAGTATGATTACAATCATAGAACTGCTCGAGTATATTTTTACCAATTTCTTCTGGATGTGCCTCTTTCTTCTATTGAAAGCTCCTGAAATACCTCAGTGGAATAATTCATCCCATGACCAACCAACACACGTGGAAAAAAAGAAGGGAATACAAGAATGTTAGTGGCCTGGGGAGGCACAAAACTAATTGTTTCTCCAACTTCCCTTCATCTCTAAAATATGAAGGAGACAGTAATGTAGTCCATGGCTCCCTTCCTTTGTACTCTTTATTCTTCCCATTTTATTTAGTGCCTACAGCTATTTAACTGTGCTAGATAATTTTAAAGAAAGAACTTTGGAAAGCCTCACCTTCCTCATATAAAGAAAAATCTAATGTTTACCTAAGATTTTACTTTAAATCGCCATTTTAAGAAAAAAATCATAGAAAAACACTAGACATTCAATGTAACTTTGCACTTCTGACTTACATATTCTGGGTAAAGAGAAATAACGCTTGTGCCAAAGTACCACACCAGAAGTTGCCTAACCATCATGAGGATGCATTCTTGCTACACTGAAAAAGCAGATTTCTTTTCACTGATAAAGGCTTTGTTATATGGCTTACTTCTTCCAGGAAAGGACAGTGTAGCTTTGCCTATCAGACTCAGGAATGTGCCTAATAACAATAACTTCTATAGTACATTGCCTGTTTGCCAGTGATGCAACACAAAAAAAAAATCTCATGAGTCTGCCAACCACTAGAAATGCAAAACTGAGAAACTTAGAGCATCTAGGTAGATAGCAAGAGAATAAACGTAACTGTTTGGCCTCCAGAGACAGTAAACAAACATGCTTTCCTTCTATTCTTTTTAATAAGCTTTCACAAATGTGAAATACCTAGCAGAATTATAATTTAATCACAGAAAAGATTCATTTGTTAAGGCAATGGAGCTACTGGCCTCACAGTATGGCTGGGGGGAAGCTGGAAATGCTTTGAGACTTGCATAACATCTTCTGAAGAGTTTCATTGGCCTATTTCCTTTTCTAACTACATTCACAAGACTACTGTTGCAATGTGTGTGTCAGACCATTGCAAGTTAGCAACACGACGCAGGAGTCTCATGCCAGGAAGATTTCTTTATTGCTGTGATGATCATGATGAGTACCTGCGCTTATTCTTCTAAGCAAGACTTTCTATATTCTAACATATGCATTCAGTACATTTCCACTAACAACCCATTGGCTAGAAAGCAAGCAAATTCCATAACAAGTCTTCATAATCAGCAGAGAGTTTATCTTATGCCTAGGTACAAAACACCCCTGTTTATTCAGACCTTCTGTCTCCTTTCCAGAGCCTCATTATCAGCGAGTTGACATTCAACGAGGTCAAGCTGACCTCTCCATCTCCCACATCAGACATCTCTAAGGAATGACAGGGAAGTAAGGATTTGCGCAAGGAGAAAAGGCATGATTTGGGCAAAAGAGCCCAGCAGCCAGGCTTGGTTCTTGCTTATTTGGCAGACAAACTGAGCACAGAATGGCCTATTTTGGATCTGACTTTACAGCAGACTTTTACACAGTATACTAGTTCATTGCAGTGTCTCACCAGCAGATGCCCCACTTACTGTAGGTTTCTCCTGCTCAGAACCATGAAGTTAGTTGCTCAGCATGTGATATGGAATTTCTCATTGTAACTTGAGTCAGTTTATTTCACTCTCAGAATGATGTATGAGCTTGAGAAATATTTCTAAGGAGTTGCTGATGAATCTGATGTTACCCAGCCTGAACTGAATGGCACTGTCTATGCAGTACAATGTTTAGATTAATTTCTGAGGTAAACAAACAAAAAACATATCTAATTCCACTCTGCATTAAGCTAAACAGTGAATTTCTTAATGATCTTACATAAGCAAACTGATCTACTGCTTATTAAGGGCAAAGAAGAACATCCTCAATCTTCACCAACTCTGAGCTGAATTACCAGACAAAAATTGCTGAAGCTCGAAGGTAGTTGCTGTGTCTATCCACTAGTCCTAACACAACTTTCTGCACTGCGCATGGATTGAGTGATGGTAGGACTTTAGGACAACAGTGCTCCTCAGCTAAGTAACGCCCCATGGCAGCATAATACCTCTTGGTTTCTTATGGCTCTTTTACCTCACTGCTGTGGGGTTGCTCTGTATTCTAGAAATCCAAGGATTGTCAAGCAATTCTAAGAACTCCAGATCAAATGGCTGCAATTGTTTCCTCATGGTTGAATTCAGTTCCACACATCCCACTTCCTACATCCTTCCATGTAGGATGCCATTTTGTCAGACTGTCCCTCTGCTGCCATCAGTCACATTTCAATGACATGTAGTAGGATATTAGTGGGAAGGTTTACCCTCTACTACCATACCAACACCATCCTCCTCTGATGTCATGAATTGACATGACAAAAATAGGTGTTACTTTTGGAGCAGCCCTGGTACAGGTAGTTACTGTAACTGCATCCGAAGTTAAATGCATTCTCAAGCTAACAGCTGATGTGTCTATTAAACCTCATGATACAGGAAATATCCTCAAGCTCATACTGTAGGAATCACTTTGCAATGCTGAAACATGAAAAGATTATAAACGATAAAACCCCAGCTGCTTCAGATCATCCTGTTCCTGTCAACTATCCTGCTCTGTATGTGACTCCATCCAACAGAGGTTCACCTCAGCTAACTCCTCACTAAAAGCAAAATCACCACATGACAAAGGGCAGCTTCCTCTGAAGTCCTGCATGGCCATTCCCACTATACAAACCACCAACATACTAGCAGAGGTTCCTTACCCACCTCTCGTCTCAGGACAGGGAGAGTCATGACAATATTTACAGCCTCCTTCAGGATTAGAAGTTTTCTTATACAAGCTTCAGAGGATAAAGAAAACCACATGTGGATCTTTGCGGTCTTAAATACTGAAGCCCTTTTGCCTCTAGAAAAATGTTCTCAATTTGCTACATTAAGCCTGATCAAACGTGTGCTTACTTCTGCATTGCTAAACATAGAGTTTCCTTTCAAAGAAGTGACCCTGAGCCTTAGAAAATTCTACACACATTTAGTGCATTTCAGGGTCCTTTGTGGAAGATTTTTAGCTCACTTTGTCAAAATAAGCAGAAGCTAACAACCACCATTACACTTCTCTAGGCACTTTCAATCTAGCCAGTTGTTTGAAGTCATGAACACCTAGATTTACATACACTGCATTCCTTGTGGGTCTCAAAGTAATCATTGCATAGTTCTCTTATTGAAAGCTTAGAAAGTGGGTGTTCAAGGCAGGACTGATGATTATACACTTGCTGATTATGATTACATATTAGAGTACCCACCACATCTTTAAAGGCTTCATTTTAAATGGTGAGTGAACCAGAGGTAAAAAATTAGGATCAGTTACACAAATAAAGACCTCTATAAACAAGGTGTGAATTACACAGGGTTCTCAGGGTTATATATGTGCCATAAAGCATGCAAAAAAGCATTCACTAAAAAAAAAAAAGTTTTTTGTGTGCACTAACTACCAAAGAAAACACATTTAGAAAGCCTACTGCTACTACTACTGGCTATGAGAACATACTCTAGAAGATGTGCCTGTTGGCCACTTGGTCTGCTGTGTTTGTAACCTTTAATGAACCCTTATTTTTCAAGCCTTAAAAACTATTAAAGACTTGATTCAAAGTTCAGTAAGCTCAGTGGAAATCTTCCACCCTAAAAAACACTAAACAACTTCAAGTCATGTCCACACGAATGCACAGTTCACTGGTAGATTATGCATGATTTAATCCTGAAGGGTTTCATTGCACCTTGATTCTTTCTTGCAGTCTGAGTAAATTTCTTCAGTTATTTTAGTTCACACTTCTGAGAAATGTATGAATAAAGTAGTAAACAGTGCCCCACATGAAACAAACCAGATCCAAGAAAACAAAACTATTTCACTAAAGAAACATCTCAAAATGTCTACTTTAAGACTAATTGTAAGCAGCTGTTCACTGTTAAAACAAGAAAGTTTAGCAAACAGTGGAGAGACTTCTACAATTCAAAAACAAAAAAATTGAGGGAAACAAAGTGACATCATGCAGTATAGGAACATATTTATGGTAAATGGAACTACATCAAGCTGTTGGCCAGTCACTAGTGGGGCTCCCCAGTACTTCATTTTGGGGCCAGTTCTCTCCAACATTTTATAAATGATTTGGATGCAGGACATAAATGCATACTAAGTGAGTTTACAGATAATACTAATTCAGGAGAAGCTGTTGGCTCCCTCAAGGGTAGAAAGGCCTGACAGAGAAATCTTGACAAATCAGAGGGCTGGGCAATCACCAACTGCATGAAGTTACCACTCTCAACTCCGGATATTTTGTGATTCTGTGACTTATTTTCTAAAGTACTCCAAAAGCTGTGGACACACAAAAGGTCCTGCACCCTTTGAAAACTGTAAGGCATCTGTCTTGTCTCTCAACTCAAAGCACCAGATTCAAAGTGCTGAAGTGTTTTGGGATATCACCTTAGACAGTCAGATAGTCACTGCTTACCTTCATCTGCATTCATATTATCCATTTCCTCCTGCATGCAAAGAAAGCTCAGAGGTCAATGGGAGAAAATCCTCTGCAGGAACCAGAAACTCAACACCTCACATCCCCTTTGGCGAGGTCCTCTTCCACTCACAACGCCACACTCTGCCTCAGGACAACACAGGTACATCCTACAAGCTGCTGAGCACAAAAGTGCCCAGGCAGTAAAAGACTCCATAACATGATGGAAAGCACAGCAGAGCAGCAAAGTCTTAGGCTGTAGCAAGTACTTGCTCAAATGCAATAGCCATGAGCACAGAAATAAAGGAAAGAAGCTGCTTACCTTTAGAAGGCCACAAGTACACAGGGATCTCCGGCAAGATGCCCTTACCTTCACTGCCAACCCTTAAATGAGGTCTGGGATTGCATTGCACTGCATGCACCTGAGTTCCCCTGGGGTGACCCTGCCTTTCCACCAGGTGCTCAGTCACTGATTCAAGCCACGACTTAGCATTTCCACTACACTATCTAAACGAGGCTTAATGCTCAGAAAGCAGCAAATCCCTTCCCACTGCTTTAAGCAATCTCCATCTCAGACCTTAATTGCTAATAAATCTTTCTGCACCACTTCATTTGGTGATAGAACTAACCCAATTGTATAGCAGCCAAAAGAAGGCTGCTTTTTGTTATTTTTCACAGGAGTTTTTCCATCATGTGTTTGTTCTTTTGGAGTGGGAAATGTTTTGAAAGTTGTGGTACTATGCCTTTGAATTATAAATCTTCTCTTCAGGCAATTAAAGCAAACACTTCTTTCTTAAAATATGACCTACTTTGTAACTAGTAAGTTGCATCCAATGCATTTTCCTTCAAAGAGTTGTAAAATAAGCTCCTTGAAAAAGTAGTAACAGGAGTACTTTGTGCTGCTTGGGAAAAGTTTAACTCATTTTCAACTGGCGTTGTTAAATCAGGGCTGGATCAGGCCCTGGGCAACCTGATCTAGCTGTGTATGTTCCTGTTCATTGCAGGGGAGTTGGACTAGATGACCTTTAAAGGTCCCTTCCAGTTCTAAGGATTCTACGATTCTAAAGAAATCAAACTATGCCATACTATCTTTTCTGTTTACAAGTCTCAACTCAGTCATTCTGATAGAAATCCTAAACTGGGAGTAAAGATTACCAGAAGATGAGGAAAAAGCTGGACTCTGTTATCCTAATTATTTACCCCATTGGAGTTATCTTTTCTTCTAACGAAGATAATATTAGCCATTTGATTCATCTTTGCAAGTGAGGAAAAACAGGCCTTTAAACATCAGAGAATTGCGAGGCAATGGCCCAAGGCGATGTCCTGAAATCAGAAGTCAGCCCTTGCTGCTGGTAATCACAGCCTTGGTTACAAGGAGCCCAGACCAGCCTTACCAGATTCTGTTCTAAGAACATACCACAGGGAGAAATGGTTCTATTCTTCTTGAGAATGAACGCAACAATGTCCTGGTGTGCCTGACATTCTTTTTCAAACACTTCTGAGGCTTTCTTTTGTTAATGTGTTCTACTGACAAAAGTAGCATTACCCTTATGCATGCCCTTACACACTGGTGTATTAAAAGAATGCTTCACAAGCTACTGAGAACAACCAGTTCACTTCTAAGCAGCACTTCCATTACCTCTGACATATGGAGTGCTTCTGTGTTTCTCATGTTAGATGCTTAGGCCACATGAAAGATTGTACAGTATACAAATAGATGTTTAGTAAGATATTCTTTATACTTTATGCAGGATTACCATATGCAGGGTAGAGCACTAACTGCCTACTAGTTATGCATCTAGATTTACTAACTTTACCAGAATTAAACTAGGTGTTAATATGTAGAACCTCCTTATCTTCACAAAGGGCTTCACTGTCTCCCGTGTCACAATTCATAAGCTACTTTCAGAGCAAAACTTCTATTAGAGTTATTTGATCAAATGTTTTTTTTTTTCTTTTAAATCAGGGCCTTCCCCTGAGCTAACCTACAGGAGACCCCTCTGCAATCAGAGGAGAAAGCTGACCAAACCCTTGCCCCCATTCTTTCAGCCACTTTTTTCCCTAAGCATGGGGCAACCCTATCCAGCTCAGATCTGCTTTCCTCAGCCTCTTTCCTGGTCAAGGATAGAAGCAAATGGCTTTTTGCACCAAATGACTCACAACCAAACACAGCCCTAGCCAATGAGCTCCTCCTTTCTGGGAATGTTTTAACTCCCAGTTGCATATAAACAGGTAATAAATATTAAAATATGATAGAGTCAAACTATCTGGTTCATCACACCTTCCCTACAGAGTTAAATTAAAAAAATACTAGACAAACCCATTCCTTCTTCAGCCAGCTCCATTAGCACCCTGGGATTGCTGCTTTCAGGAAGACCCATTTGAGACCACTAACTCTGCTTCTTCTGGGGTTGGGACAAAGTCAGGATTTACTGTTACTTTTCCTCAATATTTACAGTCTCCAATACTTCAAGTTTTGAGTTGCTGCCCTAAAAAAAAAACAACACCAAAAACAAAAAACCTCTTTCTGCTAAATGTCAGGAAACAAGAAAGAAGGTGATTCACAAACACATAAACAAAACTGGCTAACTGTCCCCCAAAAAATCCTTGTTGGGCTTGCAGACCAAGTGCATGTAAGCTGTCTATGAACTCAGTGAGTTTCACCTGTCTTAACTGTGGTGCCATACCTAGTGAATGGTAATTACACACTCAGAAGAGCACCTTGTTGTACTGACCTCCTCAGCACTGGTACACCAACAGCATACAACCTGTAATACAAAATGAAGGACTGCACATCACTCCTGCTCTTATCAAGTAACTAAAGCACTGATACATCCAAAAAGACAAGGCCACTGTGGCACACAAACACACAGTGATTTCCTGAGCTAGGGAGACCCCAAGGGAGCCAGCAGAGAGAGGGGCTGAGAAGGCATAGGCAGGGCTAAGAGGAAGGGTGGTATATAGTTGTAATCATACAAGGATGTAACAGATGGATAGCCAGAGATTATAGAGGAATAACTCACCCACAGTGAAGCTCACAATTAAAATGGATGCCCACCACAAAGAACTCCACACAAGAGCAATCTCCAAAAGAGACACTGCCTTAGTGGTGGTCAGTCCTTAAATGGGATCTAGGAGAGGTGGAGTCAAGCTCCACCCCTTCCAGGAGCACATCTGAATTACCTTCACCTGTGCACCTGCAGCTGACCCATCACTTGCCTCAGATGGTTAATCAGAGGTTCAGGCTGTGATTAACAGTTTCCCATACAGGTGGTCATTTCCTGCACAGACACACAGCACCACAGGGAGTGCTGCAGGCTGGGTGGACAGTCTGAGGATGCAGCAGTTGGCAGGGAGGCACAGAGGAAGGGTGCTGTCACTGCCACCGCCAATGGTGGCTGTTACACTCTCATAAGAATCTCCAGTCATGCTATCCACTAATAAAAAGCCACATCCTCTGTGTCCCCCATGGCCTTTTCAGCCTTAGAAATCTGTGAGAGGTACGCTTAGGCAGAGTTGCTCAGCACAGGGATAGTGCTTTGGGAGCATGTGGGCAGGCTGAGGAGCACAAGGGAGTTGGCAAAGGAGATTGACTAGTGCTATTGTGCTCTGCCATCCCTGAGGCAGATGTGTCACTCAGCCGCTACACAAGGAGCCACCAGGTAGAAAGAGGGGACTTAAGAGATAGAAGGGAATGGAAGCAGGTTTCTGGTTGGGGTGACATGCAACTCCCTTCTCTAACTACCTCGCCTTCCCAGATATCATTATACGGCAGATACAAGATTCTGGAACCTGATGGACAGGCAAAAAGGGGTGTGGATGAAGGCCTGTCCAGGTTGGAGGGGTCACCTAGGGCTAGTCAACCTGATCTCATTTCACGACCACTACTGTCACACTAAAAAGGAAGTGTTGTTGTCATCAGTGACTCCCTTCTGAGAGGAACAGAGCCTGATAATGTCAATCAGACCTGACCTATAGGGAAGTCTGCTGCCTCCCTGGGGCCCAGGGAAGAGTCATTACTAGAGAATACGTTAGGTTTGTATCATCCTCCAATTATTACCCATTATTGGTTTTTCATGTTGACAGCAATAAAGTAGCAAAGGGAAGTCCAAAGGCAAGCAAGAGTGAATTCGGCACCCTGGGAAAACTGGTTAAAGGATCAAGGGCACGGTAATGTTTTCTCTGTCCTTTCAGTGGCAGTGAACAATATTCACTAAAAGGAACAGGCAGACCCAGTTGATGCAAATGTGGCACTGAGGCTGATGTCACTGGCAGAATTTTGGTTTTCTTAATCATGGGATGAACAACAGAGATGCTATTGTAGGGAGAAAATGAGGGAGTGGCTGAGGGCTACTAAAGCCCTGTTTGTTCAGATTGGAGCAGAGTGGACTGAGGGGAGGCTTGATGGTGGCTGCAGCTCCTCACAGGGAGTGGAGGGCAGTGCTGAGCATCGTGCACAGAGCAGGAGCTGTGGCTTTGTCCTCTTAGCTGAGCAGAGCCCTCAGAAGCAGACACGAGTCTAGCATGGCAAGCTTTCTGTTTTCTTCAAGAGGGTGAAAATGTTCTGTATAGATTTTCTGGCATTACTGTACAGGGGGGAGAATTATTAGCTCCCCACAGCAGAAACCATGAGGTCTTCTGACAGAGACCAGGCTCTGCCATTAGCCAGGAACAAAAAGACAGGGATGAGGTGACTGGGCCTGGTCTCAGTGCAGCAGTAGCTCTTTGTTTTGCTGCTTCTTTCTGAACAATTTATTGAACAGATTTTAGCCTGGTGAGGTCAGAAAGGAAGAAAGTGTCATGAGAAAACAAATCAGAGACTTTTTAAAATGTTGGGTTCAGTTTGGCTTCTTTTCACAGGGTATGGCATTCTATCAGAAAGCAATGCTTCTTAGTGCTGTGGTGCTTTAGTGCTACAAAAAAGCTTTTTAGATAAGGAAGTACTGCAGTTTGAATGTGACACATCTGGGAATGCAAGAGACAGTGGAGACTGCCTACAGTTGTAGTGTTGTGTTTTCCAACTGAAAATACAAGGAAATGTTCACCCACAGATAACCACAGTGGGAAGGTGAATAATAGCACTAAGTGAAAAGCCTACATTGAACAGCATTTCATGAATAAATGCTGACTTTTTCTTGGTGTCTTGGAGTTAATTACAGATGAAGAAAATACTGACATCACTAGTTGAGCAACAAACCTTACATTTGGTTGAGCTGCATGAACACATCTGTGGTGTGAGCTGTAGGTGACAAAACAATGTTTGTTTGTAATCTGAGTGCCTACTTTTTGAATTCCAGATGCAGTTCAGGTGTTCCCCCTCCTGTTCTTAGTTGTACCCATATCCTTTCCCATAACCTTTCAATAATTATGCTCCTAAGGATGCTTCCACTTTTTACATTAACAAGAAAAGAGGGATCGCAAGGGCAGTTTGAGAGCCTGCTTTATGAGGATTACTACAGTATTACTTGCATTACAGTAGTACTTGTATTACAGACTTAACGAACGTTGTCCTTCTCCCTGATACAGGCTGAGGCAGCAAGGAAAGGAGCAACGTAGCCTCCACAGAAGTTTAGGCAAGCTGTATGTATAGGTATGTATATATGCTGACGGGTAGGATGATGCAGGAAAGGAAGTCATTGTGAAAAGCTGTGTGTCCTCTGTAGTTAAATTGTTTAACCCTCTAAATCATTACATAAATGTCCACAATTACTCCTATATGTGACAGAAAGCAAGGCTTTGGTTTCATGTACGGGCTGTCACAACTCTGAATGATTCACTACACCCTCTCTCAAAAATAAATAAATAAATAAATAAAAGATACTTACGTTTCAACCACTTTATACATGCTTTTTGTTGAGAATGATTTTTTTTTCCTGAACTTTCCATATGAAAATTGCCATTAATTGAATTGACTTGCACAAAATACCTGAAAAAAAACCAACAAAAACAAAAATAGGACATAACCTTTCTTTTCTTTTCAAGAATATTATACCCAGTGTTTAGGCCTTGTTAGAAATGGATGTGTGTTTCTACACACTTAGTACATTGCGTATTTCATTGAGATTTATGAAGCTGGTTTGATTTTTCATGCAGTGCGTTACAACACTGTGCTTTTGTCTTGATGTAAGGGCTGAAGCTAGTAACACTGAACTCAGGCAGGTTTATTTCCCTTCTGGAAATTATGACCACGTAGATTTTGAGGCTTTTTGCTAGTGGTGGCTTTTTTGTTTTGTTATTGTTGTTGTTTTTTTAACTAAGCCTAGGAACTATTGAGTTAATTGTTCTCCAGTCTGGGATCGTGATTAACAACTGTGAGAAACTACTGAATACCTTCCAGTCTTTTCTCTCTGCTCAGCTGAGTTCTGTCATTTTATCACAAGTCTGTCACTTAAGGTCTGGGCAGGATACCACATTTATCAGAGTATAAAATCAATTTTGGAAGGCTAGAATCACCCTGACAATCTGCAGTATATAAAAAAAAATATAAACCGCACAGGTTTCAATGCCAGATGTCCAGAATACGAACAGATAAAATACATGTGTGCTAGTGCACAAAATCACTTCCCTGGAGAGTACAATTGCACTGCAACCTAAAACTTGCATTACGTGTTTTACATATATTGAAATCTCCACAACCACTTCTGAAAAGAAACTATTAATAAGGGGAATATCAATCCGACTGTAGGATATGGTATCCACGGAAGAGTCTGCAGCACAAAACCTCTGTAACAGAGGGTAAGTTTCTTTATCCCAGAATAATAATTTTAAAAATGTTATCACATTCCTGGTTATCTTTATCTCTAAAATAGTCACACTGCCAGAAGGACCCAATGACCATCATGATGAAAGCAAACATCAGCCTCTTCCTCCTAATAATATAAAAGAGTGATTTGGTGGAGACAGCATATGTTGTTGCAGGTTTTCCACAACTGTCATCCAAAGCTGGTCAAAGGTCCGAATGACAATAGAGAAAAAAGTGCCTTTTATGTGCAGGTATAAATTGGTGAATTGAACCTTTTTTTCTTTCCTTTTCATTTAGATTAGCACTCCTCTGTTTACTGGTTTATTACTTGCCTCCTTCTCATCATCATCAGGCAGTAACATCCCTTTGCTTGGAGATGATAAGCCAACACAGTGACAGAATTCACTTACTATACCCTATAAGTGTTTTTCCCCTTTTCTTTCCCATTCCCTTTCTTTCCCTCGTATAACCACTTTACACTTTGTGGCAATAGTACTCCTACTATTGAATATACTATTACCATAGTGAATTAAAACCATCAGGATATGGATGCCTCAGACCCTGCTCTCACTCCATGGAGATAAGTGTTATTGAAATGGCTATCAAAGTTCCAGGTGTACATTGCAGTGCATAGCTGGGCTGCAGCATATTCACGTTTATTTGCTTTAGATTTTACAGAAGTTTTATTCATAGAAAATGCTCTGAGGTCATCAGGTCCACCCATCCCTTATTCATATCAAGTGTTACCATATTGCTTCCTATTTCCTTCTTCTGCATATGATTGTCCTTCAAACCTGAGCTTGTAACTAGCCAGATACACTTTGTACTTCAGCCTTCATTAAACACCACAACCAGGTCATGAAAATCTCACTTAACCTGTTTTTTTCCACCTTTGTCTTCATGGCTCTTTCCTAAGGGATGTCCTTTATATGTGTGTGTTATATAGATAAAGGCATAGACTTAGAAATATAGATACGTAAAGAGCTGGATGGATATTTTGGGTGCTAGAAATCCATTGCTGCTAATGATGCCTTTGTGAAGAACAAAAATGGAAATTTCTCCCACAAAACTGAAAAAAATAGCAGCCCTATAGCAGCAGATAGGGAAGGGTGAATTAAAACTCCTCTGGGCAAGTTTTTATTAGACATATTGGCCTAGACACTTTTAATTTTAAAAAGTCAAGTTTTGATGGAATTCTGCATGGGGAAGAAGATGAGAGGGGACCTGATCCAGGCCTATAAATATCTAAGGTGTGGGGGGCAAAGTGGCGAGGCCAGACTCTTTTCAGCAGTGTGTGGAGACAGGACAAGGGGAAACGGCCAGAAACTGGAGCATAGGAAGTTCCACACAAATGTGCGCAAGAACTTCTTTACGGTGAAGGTGACGGAGCACTGGAACAGGCTGCCCAGGGGGGTTGTGGAGTCTCCTTCTCTGGAGATATTCAAGACCTGCCTGGACGCCTACCTGTGCGACCTGCTGTAGGGAACCTGCTTTGGCAGGGGGGTTGGACTCGATGATCTCTGGAGGTCCCTTCCAACCCCTACGATTCTGTGATTCTTTGAAGGTCTATAAACAAAGGCCATATTATCAAATCACCTCATTGGGTTGTGAGTCTTTATAACGTAATCTCTAAAGACTGACACTATGTGCTTATTAAGCTTGCTACGTGCTTATTGAACCTAGTAAGAGTCCTAGCTTAACAGGAGCCTTAATACTTTGAAATGATTAAGAAACGATAAACTCAGAGCACTATTTGAGTTTCTGGCATGTCATCTTAAATCATCTTGAAGTGTAGTACAAACATTTACATTACTTCACATCTTCTGCATGAATTATTTCTATGCCATCCAACCATATTTCTATATTATTCTGTATTATTTCTACACAACCATAGATGTCACAAATCTCATGTCCAGGGATCACCATTAACGTTTTGGTAGGCTTGATCTGCACAAAGAGCTGCCGTGTAGATAGCAGAGCTTGGGCAATCTCTCACAGAGTGCTAGGATGAGCAACTGATGCACAGTGAGTGATGCAAAAGAATGTATGCAGCTCTCCCTCTTCGTTACCTACCTTCGTTACTTAAGTAACCTTCGTTACTTAAAGCTTTGCTTGGTAATGTACATCCTGCTCAGAGTGGGTGCCCAATCATTTTTGATTGTTAAGTATATCTGTGATCTCTTCTACTGTTTTTGGAGTATTACTCCACACATTTGGAGCACTACTTTAAACTGAGGACGTGATCCAGGAATCGGAACATGGGAGACTCTTGAACATATGCACACACTGTTTCAGTCCTTGTTTTCAGTCCTTGTTTCAAGGACTCAAGAAGTTATTTAAACGCAAACCTATGGGGAATGTGCAGAATGGGGAATGTGCTTCTTTTGTATCAAATGCAGCACTAAAACACAACTTTCACTGAAAATAAAACCCCAAAATTTCTAAAATTCAGTGGAAAAAAATAATTTATTGCAATATCTCACATTAACATGAAACATTTATACATATATATTCTGTGCTGATAAAGTATACTAGGTATAGACGACTTTTATACACAAAGTAATTGCACTATTATAATTTATAATGCAAATATTCAGAAAATGACAGACATAAGAATGGATATTATTCACACAAAAATGCACTGTACGCTAAAACTGTGAAGCATCTGCAATCTCATTTAATTTTACTACGTCTGCTTACAAGCTATATATCTCTTATTTATGCCATGATGCCAAGAATACAATCAGGTTCTCCCAAGGAATAAAATAAAATCATTTCTGAAATTTAGAGACCAAAACAAAACGCAACCGTGACAACCATGTCCTGGCAGCATGCCTGTCAATTCTGAGGGCTCTATCAGAAAAGAATTAGAGCACTACTGATGGCCTAAAATTGTCCAGCAATCTATTATTAACATGACAACTTCATTTAGTTAATATAAATCAATGCAAAATATATTGAAAATGAAAAGCATTTCAGTAAAAGTTCATTGGCACAAGTTTCAGATGGCAGTGTTGGACAAACAACTGCCCCCTTCCAATACAGAAAATGTTTACACAGCATCTACAAAGCCAAAATGCTGGATGACATCAAAAGGTACCATTTTTTCTAAACAGGAATCATCGGTGCATCAAGTGTTATTCACAATATGAACAGGAAGCATGGCCATAGCAGAAGTAAATCTGATCAACATGTTTTATGTAGTAGTTTCCATAACGATGCTTCATGTACTACTTTTTACAAATAGTTCTTTAAGTTCTTTGTTCTGCCAAAAAACTGAAATGCCTCCTGTCTTTCCAGGAATGTCACTGATTTATGCAACCACTGTACTGCAGAGATGAAGATGAAGATGTGAAGCATCAGACTGAAGTGGTTGTGGCATGCATACTATAAAAATTTATTCACTACTAACGTGATAGGAAGGGCCACAGGACTGACATGCAAAAATACATATTAAAAAAGGAAAAAAAAAAGAGCCTGAAATACATGCCCATAGCAGAGAGAGAATACCAAACACTAAGGAAAAAGTAGCAAGCATGCCTGGAAGAAAATGGTGACTACGATTTCAGGACAAGAGCAAAAGACAATGGTACTGCACATAACAATGGGAGAAGTAAAGTAACATTCATAACTCATCCTTACTGCCTGGCTCCCTATTTGGAGACAGTATTGCACCCTGTTCAGGATCCTTTTCTTCTTCCCTCAGCTCAGAAAGTATCTTGCTTTGTTTCCTTGAATGCATGCAAGTAGAATTTGAAAAGTAAGGGATTTTCTTTGAAGCAACAACATAGTGGATCAATGCAGTAACAAAATATGTTTGACAACTTGCAACCAGTATTAGTAAATAACAGAACAGAGCATAGGTAACACACATTTCTTTTGTACATAGGAATGTAACTTCTACATTCCCTGATGGAACTACTTGAGATATTTTGACTTGCTCCCATAAGTAATTTGGGGACATGGGAGAAGAGAAACATATTTCGAAGTGGGGACAGATGGAAACCACAGTCAGGCATCTGAGGTTCTCTGCATGCTTTATGATTTACAACAAATCTGTTCCTCCTGAGAGAAGTTGCAGGTGAACCTCTGTTCATGCAAGCAAGCAGACAAGTCACGGTTGCTTTGGTTCTATGTATATTTCTGATGCAGTTCTGAATATTGCTGGAATGGTATTATGGAATAGAGTTCTTAAGAGAGAAAAATAGAGATGCCAACTTAGGAACAAAGTCTGAAGTATGCTGAGTTGCTCCAACCTGATGACATTCTACAGGCCCAGTTGAAGACACAGCATATTTTAAGCACTGGTTTTATATCTCTGTGCCAGTTGTAAGCATCTTGTCCACATCCCCTATCATATATTGATCACTGGGCTTCGGTATCTGTTATGCTAACAGATCTGCAAATGAGAAGCTTGCCGTTCTCTTAGGTATAATAGAAAAAGGGAGTGTACCACTGATATGAACCAGTTCTAGATTTAAACACACTGGAGATAGAAAACAATAAAAGAACAATCAGAGGAACTATCTTCAAAGAGATTTAAGAAATATTTTCAGGAAGTGGCCATTCAAGACATTTATTTACCACATGGATTCATAACAGATGTTAACATGCCATATTGTTATGAATGGCTCCAACTGAAATTAATCACACTGCAAACGATAATAATCGTAAGAATGCACGTGTGTTTGAAAGGTCAGATAAAATAAGTATCCGAAAAGAAAACCTAAATTGTACCATAGCAAAGTAATTACAATAAGGTAATCAAACATAAAAAGTTATTTATTTGATTTCTGCTTTTGGATTACCACTATTATATGCAGCCTATGAAGTATCAGAAATAACAACAGTTCAGAACATCTTAAAGGAGGAAACCTTAGTGCATCTTTTTGTTTGTGAACAGATGAAATGGTGCAGGGAGTGAAAAAGAATGACCATAAAAGATTATCTTCTTTCACTTTTGAAAATCACCTCTGAAAAAATGATTATTAGTGTCATACACTACTTAAACTTATCCTTCTAGTCTCCTATTCTCCAAAACGTACTACAACAAAAAAGAGATACCTGTGATGGGAGAAGTCCTTATGTGTATGAGAAATATATGCATGTCTGAATTTAAGAATATACAAAAAAAGCCTAACACAAATTAAGAAAGACTTTTCAAGTGTGCTTAAACTGTGACTGCTATGTGCTCCCGAAAACCAGACTGACAGTATTTTTCTACCATGTTTACTATTGTCCCTATGTTCCCCTCTACAAAGCTGAATTATTAGACAATAGTAACAGCAAGTACCTGTCAGGGCTGTTGTCATGATAAACAAAACCAGCTGTTTTACAAGCTCTCTAAAAAGAAGTTGCAATATTTAAAATTATAAGCTTCTAGAACCCTAAACACATGTGAAGCTGAACTAAGGAAAATACACTCTAAGGAAAATGACTCAATACTCTTCTGAAGCTTTACATTTAACATTATAATATTCCCTGATACAAATGATAGGACATAATTTATAATGCAGAAAGAATAAGTCTAAGGTGCTTAGTTATACATATTTCATATAAAGGTACGGATTTGAAAGAATAGTAGCCAAGTGAAATTACACTTAACCTTGATATAAAACAAAATCATAAAAGTACGATCAAAAGTGGCACCCAGAATATTAGCATAACTAATATATACTAAAATACAGACTTCAGCGGGGGTTAAAAAACAGGCTGTTCCCTGAAATTTAATAGTGAGAGTTAATATTGAGGGTTACCATTTAACAGACAATACTCATACACTTGGCTACCAGTTGTATTAAATCTTTTCTAAAGGGCCATAATGGTTTAACAGTCTGAATTTCATTTTCAGAGGCACACAGGAATTCAGAAGTGCAATTAAGTCCCTGCGATGTGTACGTTCAGTGAAGGAACTGATGACTTACATTACTCTAGTCAGGTATTTCTTAGATTAAATACATTAGCTTAAAACTTTTTGTGTTACTTTTGGACAGAATTCAAGCTGTGTATATTGCTTTCACACATTTTTTCTCCGTTTGCAATAGGTGGAATGTATACACCTGCTACGCTGGCACAAAGCAACGTGATTAAATGTAAAACTTCATAGTCCATTTCTGAGTCTAAATCTCATTGGCTTTCAATAAGAGTTTGGTTACTACATGCGCAAACTTCTGAAATTGTCACATAAGCTCAAAGACCACTTAGTGTTTGAAGAACTTCGTCCTACTGTCATTCTGACAACTAGATTTAGTTTCATATGTCATTCAGAAGATATATTTTTACTCTGTGTATTTCTGAAGTAAGACCTTTGTCACACAACAATTTCTGAGCAAGAAGATCCATCTGAGGTTAACAGAACACCCCATATATCAGGTGCGAACCTGCCTGTGTGCCTAAATATCTGAAGGCACATTTATTCACTCACAGAAATGGTAAATTTCAAAGTGCTGATAACCAGACATTGATTAAATATTATATTATGGGCTTTATATTGCAAAATCTAGCACAATGGAGAAATCTGTACATGAACAGATATTTATTTTTAAACACTGGCATTCCCTCAAGGACCTCTTAAAATACGAAAGTATTCCTTTGGGGACTGCACAAACTCCACAGACAAATAATCAAGGACTTCAATCTGCTGTCAAGATAGTAAATGCATTAACAAAAGTGTAGAAAACCGTTCATATCTTCCAGGGAACACTTTGTTTGCAAATGCAAATGGATCTCAGTGGCTTAGATTAATTTGTCAAATTTATAACTTGTTTAAAAGAAAAATACACTTTGGTTAGTCATACCTCTGTCTCTGTACTCTTTCGGGACAAAAACCAAACCTGCATTGGTTCTTTTTTACCCTTCATAGAAACTGGACCCCTGTATTCCAGGTGGAACTGAGGATCTGAATTTTCTGGTGTCATAAGACACCTGAAAATAGAAAGAGAAAACATGTAAGTGTACGCATGCAAACCACACACAACTTAAAATATTAAACGCACACATATGTGAGCAAGTTAATAGAAGCGTCAAGTCTGTCTCTAGATCATTATTATATTTGCATACCAACAAACACGCATCATAATACAGTCTGCCATACAGTTTCATCAGAACTCATGCACTTAAATAATGTGTTAACAATGCCCCATCACTATCAATTCCAAAGGCACATTGATTTTACACTGAAGAAGTGATTTCTTTTAAAGTGTCAACACCAGTTAAAATAGTGAATCACTCACCTGTACGTATACTCAGAGACATTGATCTTTCCCTTTTCTCCAGTAGTTTCTGTCCTGCTTGTTAAATTGACAGTATTTCCAAACAGGCAGTAACGTGGCATCCTTTGGCCTATGACACCTGTGACTACCTCACCAGTATGGATTCCTATAGTTATCTTTAGAGAGAAAAAATAAGGCTTCAATATTCAAAATAAATGTAGTTAATCTCATGCTTCCAACTAAATACAGGTATTATGCAGTTTCCGTCCACTAGTTTAATTTCCAGTGCATCACTCCAGCTTCTTCTAAGCTTTGCATTTTGTATCACGTTTTTTTGTTGTTGTTCTTTTTTTTTTTTTTTTTTTTTTGTCTGTTTGTTTGTTTTTTGGGGGGGAGAGGTTTATTGTAGTGCCATGACTCTGCTTGCCACACGGAAATAGAAACCTCATATTTTTCTAACATGCACCATGCCACGCTGCTATTATATGCTATAAAGTTAAAGAAAAGTGGAGAGAGAGGATTACTCTGTAGGTCTGAGTTTGATGAATGCTCAGAAGCTGCAGAAAATGATGGTTTAGGCCAAGAAAAGACTACTTCTCAGAAGAAAGGCCCCATATGAAACCTCACTTCCTTGCTCACTGACAAGGTGAAATAGACAGACCTAAGCTAGGACTTCAAGCAATAGATTTCAGACAAATAACAATATGTATCACAACTAGTTATTTTGTCCTCAGAGCTTTTTGATAAAGACAGGTCAATACAGTCTCATCAACTCTGTATTAATGCGACAGCATATTTAAAAAGCCCATAACAACAGAACTTCCATTAATGTACGTTGTTGGAATCACTGCCATAACTACCCATGGAAATGTACTTTTCTATTTAATGCAATATTTTCCCATGCTGATGGGATCACGAGCTTGGCTGAAAATGTCAGTGAGGGAATACTACTGTTCTATTCATTGAGATGAAGAAGACTCAACTAATTGTATTTGATGCATAAGGCAAATTTGTTGAATAGATTGAAAAGGATCAGAAAATAAATAATACGTGATGAGGATCTAATTATTTAAATAGTTAAGCACAGCAACTGCCTTTGAGGGTCTGGGGAACTGCCAATACCATATCTACATGAGACTCTTCATATTATTTATAGAGATCTATCTCAAAATAATAAAGTTCACATGGAAAGGGATTTTAGCATTATCATATTTCAAAGCATTATAATCATATAAAAAAATGGGCTCTTCATTCAAGCCCACACATTTACTAACCTGGACAGGCTCCCCATCTACTTGAACCTGGCCTGCTATTTCCATCATATCCAGTGCTAGGTGGCAGATGGATCGTGCATGATGAATGCAAGGCTCTGGTAGACCACTCACAGTCATATACTTGTCCCCAACTGTTTCCACCTAGCAAGGTATATATTGTTTCATTTATTATCATGGACTTCAGAGTACAAGGAAATGGACGTAGCACTTCCTTCAAAGACTGTCCTTTCAAATGTTTTCCCAACACTTACATAAATAACATCTTAATTCAAAAAATATTTGCTTGTTATTGATAAGAATTCATAATATTCCAACAACATAAAGACAATGATTAGGTGAACTTCAGCCTCTTTTTTGGAGCATTCTAGAATTTGTATAGAAACTGAAAGCCATGTTTATTCTCACTCACCCTTGATTTATCTGGTACAGGACATAAATTTAATTTAGAGTAAAAACTAGCAATGGATTTTATACGTACAAAGACACAAGCATATGCATGCATGTGCTCAAAAAGTAATGCCTCGTATTTATTTCCATGGAAACTAGAACAGAAACAAAGAACAAAATAACACTATTTGATAAGAGTAAATTCTCAGCTACAAAACACTGTTTTTCAACGCAGGCACCACCATGAGCTATGCATTTTCTCCAGCAATGAACAAGAGCCCGCATGCCACAATCATAAAGATCTTCCCCAGCAGAGGTGACCCTTCACTGTTGTCAGCACTGCTGAAAAGCACCTCCCACCACCTCACTGTGTTCACATCCACTGTTTGGTCTCCGTCAACATTCAGCAAGTGTTAATGAATGTCAATGGGTGCCATTTTTTCCACATGGAGGAATCCAGCGCCACATCTTTTCTTCGTACACACTTCCACACCAGATATCACATTGCAGACTGCCTCTCTGCTGCCCTCTGTCACACGGCAATAACAACTAATGCAATATTTGCAGAAAGGTTCAACCTGTATTGCCATACCACCAACATCCAGCTCTGATGTCATGGGCCAACATAATAAATAGAAGGCATTCCTTTTGGAGCAGCCCTTGTATACATGGGCTACACAACTATCTTACCTATCTTCTACTATCCGTATCTGCAACTAAACCCCACTACTACTGAAGGAACAAAACTAAATAATTGAATAACAAATCATAGCTTACAGCTAGGAGGCCCATGTATATGACTTAAAGCAAACTGCTTACATAAATTTTTACATCTTCTAAACGTGGAAGCAAATTAATACCTCCAACTAACAGGTGACTACGCACAAACACTGCAAAAAACTATGCACTTTCTGTTCTTTCACATGGAGATAAACAACATACTATGTAGTATCAGGCAATGCAGTTCAAAGACTGTTAAAAGCCTACATTCCAAAGGATGGAAAAGAGCAACATGACAGTAAATTATTGAAAAATCACAGGTTAAATTACTTGAAAATCTACTGCTTACCTTGTAAACAAATGGATTCCTTCGTGAATCAGTTAGAATGTCAAATCTTGTGTAAAGATCATTTAAAAGATTAACAATCTTCATAGCTCCCTCTCCAGAGGCATGCTTGCTACAGAAGGCATTGAATCCAACAATGCCACTAAAGAGAATGGTGACATTGTCGTATCGCTTAGCTGGAACAGGACGCTTGTGTCTCAGCTCATTTGCCACCGATGGTGGTAGAACAGAGTACAGTAATCTAAATTAGACAGAAAGGCACAGGCAAAACAGAATTTTGAGTAAGGTCTTCACATAACATAGACATACTATTAATTCTTCCAACAAGATCTGTTAATAGTGTCTTGGATCATTTTTGCTTACTGCTTGAGCGTTTCTGCCATATCTATTAACTAGATGGCAGGTAAGAAAGTTTGCAAAACTATTTTAGGTTAATTATCAAAGTAAAAAGGATTGCCAGTTCACTTCTTCTCTAGTGTACTTATAAGGGAAGGAGCCATCAAAACACCTATTTTAATGTAGGCGGCAGCCTACGCTGCAGATGACATATGACAATCTAAATTAGGAACAAAACCCTTTAAGGAACTGAAGTGAAAGGTTCTTTCTTGACTTCAAACTTACCAGCCTTGATTATTTTTTATGTTCTTCCAAGATTCTTTTATTTTATGAAGAAGGTACCTATAAATAATATTTGCTGTGACTGTTTTCAGCTCAAAAATCAGGATTTGTATCTTACGTGTCTGTCTTTTTCTTTTCATCTTCGAGTGCACGTAGTGTGTGCTGCAGCCTGTCAGTGAGGATCTCAAGCTCTTGAGTCAGTTTATATTCCTCTCTGAACTGCTCTCCCAAAAGAACCAGATCACGGGTAGCATCATGCAATGGAATATCACTCAGATATAACCCTCTTCTGGTTAAATCATCCAAGTTCATAACACTGCAATGTGAAGAAATAGACAGACACAAGTAGGTAGACAGGGGTATAATTAAGCTTGCCAAAGAAGCACTTAAACCTCAGATGAACAGCAGAGAATGTGAAATAGGAGAAAAAAAAAATGTGCTTCTAAATATCTGATGAGTTTTATAAAATGTTCCTTCCACAAAATCCTTGGAGTTCACTTGTGTTAAAACACAGCTCTTGATTTTGCATTTAAATCCAGAATTCTCATGAGTTCCATGAACATATGAAAGGCACATTCTTCAGAGCACAAATAAAAGTGAGATTATGTTAAGGTAGCATCTTTCTGTCTTCATCCACTCTCTACACAAGGTTAACATGCAAGTCTAGTATATTAGCTCAATGAGCATTCAGCTGAAGCCCTCCATTCAATCCCTAATTCCAAAAACTCTCTTCATAAACACCACTGCTCCATTACACTAAAATTGCTGAAAAAAAATATATGAATCCACATAGGAAACTAAACATCTCTCAGCATTCTCAGAATAAGAAACAACATCAAGACTTGCCAAACATCGCTGAATAGAGGAATTCTCACTCGTCCAAACTAAGCCAGAGCTTACTACTGAATTATTTCATAATCATCCAAGTTCCAATGTTCAAATGCTCCTCCCTCTTTTGGTATAAACACAACAAAATCAATTAAATCCATACCTGAGCCAATTAATCTCTGTAACATTACTTTCATAGATATTCATAAAATCAGTAACTGTAAAATGAAAAGCAGTATTATACAACTCTTATTGTTTAGAGTACCTCGGTGAACAAAGAAAGAGAATGCTATCTGCTTCAGGCAAGTAGATCATTTGCCCTTTCAGGCGTAAGCAACTGATTTCTGTGCCAGTCAACTCATCTTCACACTCCAGCTTCTCTACATCCAACAGCCCCTCCTGGTGAAAAAAAAAATTACAATTATTTTATCATTGCATTGGTACACGTGTTACTTCTCAACATCTGTGTAAATGCCTTCACTATGAAGGTCATCATGATGTCTGAAATAGTTACACCTTACCTTAAAACCCAATTATCAGTTGAACACCAAACACTGTCCTGACTTCAACACTGATTTTCTGCCTCAGAGATACAAATCATGGCATCTTTCCTTAATTTCAAGTTCATAACTTGTTTTCTTCACAATAGTTTGACAAAAGAATTATCTATTCTATGAACTTCGTAGAATCCCTAAGTATTGGCTTCTCTCAGGAAGTTATTTGGCATAGTAAGTGCAATTCTACATTCCACATTCATTGTTTCATATTGCCTGCCTCCCCTCTCCTGTTCTCTCAAGAGAAAAGGACATAGAACTGTGTATGAATGTATTGGCCCAAATGGAAACACATTTCATATTTGCCTCCCTTGTCATAATGAAGTAAAACTAAGCGTAACTGCCATCCCTTTCTTTCAGTAAAATGCCATATATGAGTTTGGCCTCTTGCCAGGAAAGCCTCAGATGAGAAGTATATGTACTTCACCACTCCTGTTTAGCAGTTAAGTCAATTTAACAGGCTGAATTCAGACCTGTGATTTTTTCTGTGGCTCAAGACTGATAAGGAACCAAGCTTACTACTATGCAAGAATGTTCTCTGAAGACTGGCAGGGGAGATGCAGGCTGGACATTAGGAAATATTACTTCACAGAAAGGGTGGTCAGGTACTGGAATGGCCTGCCCAGGAAGGTGGTGGATTCACCGACCCTGGGGGTGTTCAAGGAACAATTGCATGTTGTGCTGAGGGACATGGTTTAGTGGGAGCTATTGGTGATAGGTGAACGGCTGGACTGGATGATCTTGTAGGTCTTTTCCAACCTTGGTGATTTTATGATTCTATGATTCTATGACTTCTGCTTTTTCCATACTTCTTTTCTCTCCTAAGCCTGCTTACTTACAGAAACACCAAGTGAATATTTTCTAGTTACCTTGGTCCTCAGTACAAAGACTGTATTGATATGTGAGAGGATCCCATGGAAACTAATATCAATATGAGGCCGGACCAAGGAGAACACTGACAAAAGACTACAATTTCCCGGTTGCAGCTGAAATTTAAAGAACAAACACAAAAAGAAAGAAACAATTGAATTATGTTATAATAAAAGTATACATGGAATAATTATATTCAATTTGCTTAAATTACAGTACTGAATGGAAAAGAATATGCACTTCACACATTTCTCCATTAGAACACAAGGTTTTCAAATTAAGGATTTTACATCAAAAGTATCATTGGCTTCAAAATGCAATTCTAGCCTACAAGATGATTTTGTAAAATGGTGTAAGGTTGTTTCAGATTCATTATCTGTCAAAACATCTCCACCATAAAAAAGAGTACAAAAGCTTTTCAGTGTTTTCCTCATAAATACCATCCCTGAAACATTCTTTTCAATGATAAGCCATTTTCTCTAACGTGTCATCTGGTCGTAAGGATCCTGACAGCCATCCTCACTAGGCTAAACAATTACAGCTGTTCAATGAATGACCTTGAGAAGAATTTACGAAGCTCTTCTTTCAAATTTTTCTGCAAAATCCAGAAGGAAATCACACACACCAAAAAAGCAGGAAAAGTATTCTCCGTTCAAGCGTAATCCTCGGTCTGCACTTTACAGACATGATCTTTAAGGAAGAGAGCTGTTGCAGGTTAAGGGCTATTTTTCAAAGTTCTTTTTCAAACAGCAGGAGCACAATGCAGGAAATATTATACATGGGGATGTTCTCTAGACAAAAAATCCTAAACCTGTTTTATTAAATTTTGGGAAAAAATATACAAAAAAAAAAACAACCGAAAAACACACAAAAAAACCCACCTGCACAATCTAGTATAAGAACTTTCCATTACTACTTACGTATAAGAATCATCTAACCTGTGGAAGGACTCTGTATATTGCATTGCCGCACTGTGTGACCACCAGATCTCTGTCAAATATTATGTGGAAAGGAAAAGCCTTGCAGAAAGTATACGGACTGATGCGAGACTCTTGGGTACCATTTTCTTCAAATCTGTCAAGGTCTTCATAGTAGTCCTCTTCTTTAGATTCCTTCTCTTCAATTAAAAATTGAATGTGGTCACATTCCTCATTCCGCTGTTGAATAACCTAGGAAAAAAAAAAAAAATGAAGGAAAAGCTGAAAGACTAAAAACCTTGCTATTCAATATTAACCAGAATGCTACTATGTAGAAAGAGGTACATTTAGACCAAAAAGAAATCTGAAGAACAGCATTTGTACCTTGAAAAATTCTGTATTCTAACAAGTATGTCTGTTTTAGAAAGTCTTTATAATTCCAGGGGAAGAATTATTCCTTTGCTTAGCTGCAGTTGCTCTTTGCATGAACAATAGATCACTGAAATCTATGTTGCCTGAGTGAAACGCACATCCTGAAATCGGGGATTCATGCTCAGGTTATGCTTGCTTTCATTGGTATGTGTCACACAATAGGATTCTTCCTCTCCTTGAATGGGCCTGTTGCAAGTCTTGAATTTCACAAGGCACTTTAATCCTTATTTTAATGAAAGCTGTTTGCAAGGCCTGCAATGTAACAGCAAACAGTGCTTGACCAGAGGGTAGGCATGTCATAGCCAGCCAGAAGAGTAGCAAAGGGAGCAGAGGTCTGAATATACAGCCCTTGCCCAAGCAAGCAGTGCTGACCACAAGACCATGCTCAAAAAATAAAACTAGAAGCAATTACAGTCTTCTCTGAGTTACATTCTGTATTAAATTCCAGAAAAATTTACATCAGCAAAATCATAAATAAATGTTTTGAATACAGCATTTAGCTTCAGAAATTTTGTTAAAGTTAGTCAAAAAGACAAAATTAAAAGGGATTATTTTGTTTCCAGGGAGTCGTATACTGTAGTATAATTAAAGCTAATAATAAACAGAATAGCACAATTTATCTTGAGAGGCCAAACTCACCTCTTCTCAAGTCTAATTAGGTTTAATGACTGGAACAGAACAATTCTATTTATACAGTACAGTTAAACAGCAACTTCTTAGAACACGTTGCACCTTATTCTACTTCCATGTAAAGTCTGATCCTAAACCTACTGAAGCAAAAAAAAAAAAAAAAAAAAGGACTTCTTAAAATCCCTAATGCATCCGAATTCTGACTAGGTAACTAAACGTTACCTAGTCACAGAGAATAACAATTAAAATACAAAAAAAAAAAAAAAAAAAAAAGTAGATATGCACAAACACTGATTTTTAGACTTTCAAACACTTCCCTTCCACAACTGTCAGCCATGTTAGCTGGCGTGCTGGGGAGTGATGATACTTTATTTGTTCCTATTCACATGCAGCAGAGCAGCATAAAGCAATACAACAATATTTTATTGCTAAACGAGGCTTAATTTAAGAAGGTGGTGTTCCTTAATCCCCTATTCGAATATAGATTTAAAGGAAAGACAGGCTCTTCTAGAGGGCAGTTCAGAGTAGGAACCTAATTTAAGTGCTCTGTGTAATGTGATGCACTAATTTTTCTATTGAGCATGTAACTTAGAGAAAGATGAGCCTACCATTTACCAACCAATGCAGGTACCTGAAGATGGATGTAAGAATAAGTTCAAATGTTAATGATGATAATGCTTACTTTCTTTTAAAAACTCTGTTGGTAATCCACGTGGCAGTGTGTAGCAAAGAGAAATGGGAAATTATTAGTTAATAAGGGGTAAGCCACAGGAAGAGTATACAGTGGTCATTTGAAGAAAATAAATGACATGGGTTTATCTAGAAAAGCAGAACATAGTAGATGGTATCCTAGGTTTCTTCTGAATTCACAGCTTAAGGGTCTTCCACGTCCTCCTCTTCATTTAAATCATTATCCCTGCAATTGAGAGAGACTGTGGCCGTACTGAGGATTGATAAAACGCAGTTAGCATCTTAGTTCTTATTTTCCCCTCACTCATCAGCACACTTACAGGTTTCATTTCATTATTACTATTATTATAGCCAAGGGATAGCTGAGATTATACACAGTAACCTTTTTCAAATTCTGTAGATCTATCACTAAAACTTATTTATGTTTACAGACAATTTCTAGTCTTGGATCTTACTTCACAGAGTTGCTCTTGCAAGCAAAAAATGCATCATCTGGATAAAAAAGCTTCACCATCCAGCAGTGCAGTCATATAAGTTTTAAAAATCCAACATTTATCAGGAAATATTCATACTGACATTACATGACCTTTCAGAGAAATTAATATTATCACCTAATGATCATATTAGTCAGTGCATACTAGTACTTTGATATCATGCTACACCTTTACTTCCAGTTCTTTTCCTGCTACCGTGCAGCACAGAAAGTAATTTTCCATTACTACTTTTATTTTTTTTTAAGAATGAATACTACATCAATAAACAAAACTCCAGTGTTAGTTTAAAAACAAACAAGCAAGCAAGAAACAACATTAAATTAGGACTGCTACACGCTTTAAGACATGCCTAGATACGACCCTCTGCAGTTACTACAGTTTTCACGGGGTTGAAGACAGTCACTGTTCAGGATGTACTATTTGCCTAACCCGTATGGATAAGGGTTGCTGTCACTATGTCAGTAACAGTACAAAGTTGCAAGTCTCCCAGGTATCTTCAAGTTCATCTGCAACGCTGTAGACTCCTAGGCATCAAGAAAATCTTGTAGAATGAATCATAGAATGGCCTGAGTTGAAAACGATCGTAATGAACGTATAGTTTCAACCCCCCTGCCATGGGCAGGCTTGCCAACCACATCCAGCCTGGCCTTGAATGCATTCAGGAACAGGGTATCCACAGCCTCTCTGGGTAACCTGTTCCAGTGTGTCACCACCCTCTGGGTGAAAAACTTCCACCTAATATCTAACCTAAATCTCCCCTGTCTCAGTTTAAAACCACTCCCCTTTGTCCTATCACTATCCATCCTCACAAACAGCCCTTTCCCCTCCTGTTATACACTTCCTTTAAGTACTGGAAGGCCACAATGAGGTCTCCCCAGAGCCTAGTCTTCTCCAAGCTAAACAAGCCCAGTTCCCTCAACCTTTTCTCATTGAAAAGATGCTCCAGCACTCTGATCATCTTAGTGGGCCTCCTCTGGAATTGTTCCAAGAAAAGCTCTACGTCTTTCTTGTACTGGGGGCCCCAAGCCTGGACGCAGTACTCTAGGTGGGGCCTCATGAGAGCTGAGCAGAGGGGGACAATCACCTCCCTCTCCCTGATGGTCACCCCTTTTTTACTGCAGCCCAGGATATAGTTGGCCTTCCGGGCTGCAAGCGCACACTACTGGCTCATGTCTAGTTTCTTGTCCACCAGGACCCTTAGGTCCTTCTCCACATAGCTGCTCTCAAGGGATTCTTCTCCTAGTCTGCATAAATACCTGGGATTGCCCTGGCCCAAGTGCAACACCTTGCACTTGGCCTTGTTGAACCTCATTAGGCTCAAATCGGCTCACTTCTCCAGCCTGTCCAGGTGCCTCTGGTTGGCTTCCCTTCCCTCCTATGTATCAACTGTAGCACTCTCCAATTTAGAGAAAAGGATGTGGTGAGGGACCATGTCAAAGGCTTTGCAGAAGTCCAGGAAGATGACATCCATCACCCTTCCTCTGTCCACTGATGCTGTCACTCCACCACAGAAGGCCACCTGATTGGTCAGGCAAGATCTGCCCTTAGTGAAGCCATGCTGGCTGTACCAGAGCTGACACACTACAGGCCAACCACATGGAAATGTGACAGTTTCACAAGAGAGCCACAGCACCAGCTGAATATTATTAGTAAAAAATGATATGCTATGGACATGGAAGGCTTATTGAGCTTTTCTTTTGGCCCTCTATGCACAGACCCTTATTAAGGGAAGCTACACTTTTATCCCTCTGCAGCCTAAGTAAGCCACCGATTCATCCTTAAATAATACTCTATGGATATGCAATTTCATGTCTTTGTTGCTCACTTCATTAATGCACTAGCTAATCTTTCTGTCTTGTTATTTCACCAACCTCAAAGAACTTAAAAATTCCTCTTCTCTGAGGCATTAGAGATATAGATAAAAATCAATCTTCAAAATTTAATGTATAAATACATATATATATATATGCTGTGGTTTAACCCAGCAGGCAGCTAAACACCACACAGACTTTCACTCAGCTGCCCCCTCTCCCCCTCACTGCAGTGCAGGGGAGAGGATCAGAAAAGAAAAAAAAAAACAACCGAAGTAGAACTTGTGGATTGAGGTAAAGACTATTTACTGAGGCAGAAAAGGGAGATAAAAATAATAGCACTTACAATTACATATAAATATACATATATATACAGGTGACAGACAAGCAATTGCTCACCACCCACTGACCAATGCGGCTCCCCTGGCCAATTCCCCACCATTTTTCATGGGTTTTTCATGTTTGTTTTTTTTGGTACGATGTCTTATGGTACAGAATATCCCTTTGAACACTTTAAGTCAGCTGTCCTGGTTCTGTACCCTCTCAGCTCCTTGTGCCCTCTCAGCCACCCTTGCTGGCAGGACAGTACAAGAAGCCAAAAACCTGAAATGTCCTTTGCTTGTACAGAAGTGCTCAGCAACAACTAAACACCAGTGCATTATCGATATCATTTTTCTCCTAAAGCCAAAACATAGCATCATATCAGACACTGTGTAGAAAAAAGTCAATTCTGTTCCAGTTGAAACTGGGACAATATCCATGTATGTATTTTGCCATCCTAGAAGATGAAAGCCATCCTAAATAAGGTAAAGAGATAATACACATAATAACTCAGACTATCTGTTCAGAAATACCACATCCTCTGAGCATGTTCTTGACGCACAGTGACATCCACAGTAATTAAATTCTAGTCATGTTTTCTTGAATAGCCAGGACTTATATTTGTCAGGAAGTTTAAAATTAGCACTTCTGGCCATAACTTAACACATTACATTTTTGTCCTTTCACCTCTGTAAGTCCAACCTATTTCATTAGATACTTACTTGGTATAATGACCTGCCCTACAATCTATGAAATAAGCTTAACTAGGATGGAACTCTCCCATTGTCTCATTACTCCAGCCTAGTTTGCAAGCCACAGAATTTCAGCATCACTTAAATATTACTGAGGAAGCCTCTATTAAATGCCTGACAAATGAAAGTTCAGTGACAGAACTGACAAAGCCAGGAATCAAGCCTATTTTTTTTCCTTCATATCTGGTCTTAGCTGAAGTGACATCAGCTCACCACGTATAAGAGCACAATCACCATAGTAACAGCAGTTAAAAACTGAGGGGAAAAATCTCTCTGCTGTTCTCAAAGAGAATATCTTACTGGTTATCCACCTGTGCTTTTCAGAAGATGTATTTCCAATTTTTTTTTTTTTAAATTTTTTTTTTGTGTAGCCAAGTGAAAAGTCACACTAATACTTCAGAGAGGGACAATTCAAACAACAGTTCTTTTAAAAATGACTCTGTGGGCTTCACACAAGATATTTAATAAAGTAGTATCATTGTGTTACAGCATGTATACTGAACACTTGCTATCTGTTAAAACTTCCACTGATACTCCTGCAAGAAATGACTCAGTTACAAGCAGATCCACAATATAGACTTGTATTGCAGCATCAGGAAGAGACAATGTTCTTGGACAGGATGTTTTTCCTTTGGATTGTAAAGCTGAATACAAAGACAGGTTTTTGCCATTTAACACTGAATACAAGATGAAATTCTTGATCCCTTCTGATCAGATCTGACCATGCAATGCCACTTGATCAATTTCACTACAGCTATTCCAGGGAGGTCCTGAAGCAAATCAGTTTAGTGTGGAAGTGGCACCATTGTTAGCTTTGCACATCTGAAGTGAAAACTGAAGGGATTCCTGCATCTGGCAGTTGGTTTCGAGGCACAGACTGTCTCACTTCACTGAACCTCTGAGTCTTGAGCTGGTGAAGTTTCCAGGTGCCCTTGCATCAGAATTAAAAGGCTGATTATGCTCTGCGATTTCCTTATCTTCAAACACAGGTGACCTTTTAATATATGACTTAGTATTGCGTGTTCTCAATGACAAGTGCACAACCAGTTTTTAGGTCAGCTCCCCAGCAGGTCACATTCTGGCTTTGTTTTTCGGATTGTCACTAGTAATGACAGTTAGAAACTACCATCTTGACAAGAATTTGCTCTGACTCCCTTTCATTTGCTACTGTAAACCATTTTTTCCCGACAGTCTAAAAGACAGATTTTGATAATCTGCTCTTGCATAATAACAGAACTGCAGAAGTCTGTTTTCCCACCATATTCTTTTGGCTTTGTAGGATTTTCCAACATTCCTCATTGTCCTGTATCATTCACAGCCCTAAGAGAATCTCTGTCTTGACTTCACCTTCACCTTTATACACAAACAACCTCTGACAAGCGAAGCAAGAGAAGGTACAGCCAGAAGGCTGCTAACAAAGATCTTATGTGGATGTCAGTAACCAGCAATGTGAAGATTTTCAGTTCTTATACTGAGACAGTCAGAATATGAATATTTTTAGAGCATTCTCAAAGTCAGGAACAATTCCTACGACAGTACTTACTGCAAAAAAGTTATATTCTTAACTCTATTTAGCTAGAACGGATTACAGGATCAGGGAAGATAACGCAAACTGGATTTAAATTAATCAGTTGACTACTGTCAAGCTCAGCTTCCCTGGTCTATTGTGTTGCAACTGTGAATCCAAGTTAAAAAAAAAACGATCTCCTTTGGGTACTGACAGAGTTTAACAGAGACAAAATCAGACCTTCTTTCTTCCTTGCCTTCAGCATACACATACCTTAGATGTTAAAAGGCACCTTTCCTGCAGGATGTCATTCTGGAAAAAGAGATACTACTAAAAGTCTACCACAAGAACATGCATTTCTATGTATGCATGTCTACAGAAAAGAGTTCTGGGTAAAACTGTAGAAAGAGGGTAAAATTAAACCTTCTTTTTTTTCTATTTGGCCATTTCTCCAACCAAAGAAATAATCTAGGAAACAAAAGGCACAATGTATTTTTCCTCAACATTTATTTTGCTTCATGTGACCATGTGATTACTTAGTTTCTCTTTGCACCCCATACAGCAGACACTGGAAATGCCTACAAATTAATTCCAGGATTGTGGAATATCTGAAAAACAAGCAAACAAAATAGGATTGGGCTGCCATGTACCCCAGGGGTCGATACAGGATCAAATCCTATTCAATTTATTCATTAATATTCTGGATGATGGGGCTAGACTGCTGTCACAGAGTTATCTAGATCAATCTATATCTGTGATAGGGGGCAGTAGGCCCATGGGCCCCCTGTCCCCCGAAAATGGGAAGGGAAAAGGGGAAAGGAGTAGGGAGATGGGAGCTGGGTTCAAGGAAACAAACAGAGCGGAAACCACGATATAAGGTAGAAAACATATTTTACTAACCATGCTATTGGAATGCAAGATAACACACTATAATACAATCTAATTGAAACTGAGGCTAATAAATCAAGTAAAATAAGAGAGAGAGGTTTCTGAAGACCAAGAAGCCTACTTTGAAATTGAAGGCGCACGGCTTGGAAGCACACCCACACCCACTGCCAAGCAGTGAGAGAGAGCGAGCGAGCATCACTTCCGTGATGTATTTTCCTCTCTGACTGTGAGGTCCTCTGGGACATGTAGCTCTTCTTCTCTGTGCTCTACATGATGTCATGATGTGGAATACCAATAGCAAAAATTACAAAACCATGACAACTGCCAATGATATAAAGTGGGGATATGCCAGACGGTCGCACTGCCATGCAGAGAGACTGAACTGACTGGCAGAAAGTTAACCATGTGCAACAAATGAAAGTACAGACTCTGCACCTGGGAATAAGTAACCTTATGTACCTGCATATGTTGAAGACTGCCCAGCTTTTTATTTGCAGAAAAGGTCCTCATGAACACCAAGCTAAGCACGAGCATTGGTATTTTCCAATACAATTTTCACAAGAAAGTAACATTCAGACTGAGGACACAGTTTGTCAAAAGTTTGTTCTGGTAGCTGTTTTGCAGAACCTGGATTTATCCCCTGCCTCACTGATCACTTTTGTCTCAGTACAACCCTCCGATTATGCTGGCAGAACTCTCTGTGATACATAAGAAAACCAAATACCATAAGGGAACAGATACAGGTAAAAATAACCCAGAAAAACAAATGTTATTTTGAACCTAGTTCACTTCCTCCATCCAGTTTATTTTACAGCTTCATAACAGCTGAAGGAACACAGCAGAAGCTGGAATAAACAGGGACTTACAAAGAGGATTGTTTTAATTCTTCTGCATCCTTCCCTGACTACTAACACCTGCTGTAAATATGGATTTATACCAAGCAGAATTTAAACGAAGGATGTAAGTATACCATCATCACCATATAGCAAAAGCTATTCACTATAAACCTGAGTTAGCTTATAACAAGAAACTTGAAAGGCAAATACTCCAGGATAATAGTAGTAACTACCATTGTCATGGGAGCCTTTGTAAATCTCTTGCATAAGCAAGAAAATGATTAAAAAAAAATACTTTACAGCAATGACTGAATGAACTTTACACTGAAGCATTCTTTTGATTTTAGGCTTTAGCCAGATTAATGCTAAAAACAAAACATTATTACTTCAGCTGAAGTATACAGTGTAACTCTGCTAGAAAAGTAGAATACTTAGTGATAGGTGAAACAAAAAAGAAAGCTTGCTGTACTCATTTAGACTCTTTTCTACTTCATGTAAAGTATTTAATATGAGTTGTTGTATTTCTAATGCCAAGAAGTGTTTATATTGTTGGTTTCAGCCGATATACCTGAAGCTAACCATGTGTTAGATCACACTCTGCTTTTATACAGTTACACATGCAAGGCCTGATGAATTAAATCTGTTTGTTACTCTGCATAGACTCAAAACAGCAGTCTCCCATTTCACAAGTGACTTAGCACAAACATATCACATAAACTGCATGACTGAGGAACATTTTTCCACTTCTGGGGCTGTAGCTAACTATCCAGCCACATTCCCATCCTGTGGTAGTATTGGAACCACAAACACATATTTGTCTGGGATGGACCTGGAATGCAGACCAGAAGGAGCACTCTGCCTTCCAGCACGGCATAATCAGTGTACACCTGCCTTGCAGTTTAGATAAGAGATGAATCTAGGACACGAAGAAAAATGTCTGTTCTCACAGAACATACAGCAGACAATAAGAAATAGAAGCCAAATTTAAAATGAAGTGAGAAAAGCATCCCCAGTAACTCAGTACCTAGTTTCTGTATGTCATCTCCTTTGAACAATGGGAAATTGTTTTGAACTGCTCCTGACTGTCTGCCTGCAAATTAATGCTGGCCTTCTAAGCGCATGACTGACCCGTCCTTAAAGCAGCTCAAACAACAGTGGCTCTTCTTGAGTCAGTACTTAAAGCCACCATTTCGTAGAGGACAGCAACAATTACAATGACTGTTTACCATCACTTCACTTTTCTTGACTTTGTTCTAATGACATAAACGTTTAAATGTGAACAACTCTTCAGGCATTACCTTCATATCTATCTCTGTACCATGGATCTGCTGAGCTACTGTTTTGATGATTCCAATGACAATATCCTGTAGACCTTCCCTTTCTGAATAGTAATGCAGAATGAGTCCTTTCCCCTTCTCCGCATCAGTGCATCTGAAGGAAGGGGCTCGCATACCTGGGTAAATTGTAGCAAGATGGTCATGCAGAGCATCCAGGTTCTAGAAGAAGAAATTTAAAACATGATTATAAGACATTCACTTAATAGCTTTGAACAAAATAAGTACATTTCTTGCCTAATCTGACTCCATCCCTTCTCCTGTCGTCACACTCTCTGTGCACTTGTCTTACTACTTCTAAAACAGCCCACAGCAGGCTTTTCAGGTAGCTCAAGGTGTTCTTTCCATCTACTGTGAAAACATTTGGACGCAAACAGCAGCAAAACTAGCACTATAAAAAATTACTCTAAGTAGTAAGAATCCATGCTCAACGATGCTATATTTGAAAACTTTGGTGATTAAAGGCTGTATGTGTTTCTCAAATCCAAAGCCCATTCATTTGCATCCCTTCCAAATTCAAGCCCCCATAATTTCTTTGAATTTAGGCATCAAATACAAATAAGCGTGTTTTTATAAACATCAGTCTTTCCCCTGTTGTCAATGAAACAACAGGCTACTTCTATCTTCGTAACAGTCAGCCCAAGTTTACAGGGCCTGACCTCAAATACAGACTATGTTTGAGAATAAGGAGAAAAAAAAAACCAGCAACAGGACTCACAGAACATGGCAACTGTAAAAATGTTTCAGAAAATGTTTAGGAAGGGAAAAAAGGTCTTTTTATTTTCAACTGATGTCTTCGACGTCTTAGGTATTTTACTTTAAATTTCAACAACTCAAACTGACATCTGGAGATGAAAACTAAATGTGAAATTGAGAGGCATATCTAATGAGGATAATAAAGAGAACAAAGAGATCAAAACCACACTAAGAATACAGTGACAGCTCTGACTTTGTTTAGGAAGCAATTACCATGGCTCCAGCTTGCTGTTTACTGTATAGTGTTCAATACACAAAAAGCAATCTGGTTTGCTAAACATTGTTGCAGCTTAAATAATTATTTATCTGTTGTAAAACATACACACTTCCTTTACATCCTAAACCCAGACCATTACCATATATTTCAAATGTAGTTCTCCCAATCCCCCAAACAACTGCTATCACCAGAGTCTGAATATTTTCTTCTAGCACAATGGAAAGTGAGGTGAAAATATTTTCAATGAGCTGGCTGGCCCATTTTCCACCTTTCATGAGCATCTGTCGATCATCAAATCCATGGAACCATACGGAACTTGTTTTCATGTGAGCTGTGAAGCACTTAAACAGCTGCTTCTTCTCCTGGAAGGCCTCCAGAGGAAATGAGGCTCTTAGAAATGAATTCTGTAGGATGTACCCAGACTGGAACTTCCTCCTTCAGTTTTTTAGTTTGTTTCAAACTCATGTTTTTGTTGCTATATCAACACTTCCAAACTGAAGAGGCAACAGTGAGGGAGACAATTTATTCCAGCTGTTAATGAGTATTCAGATGCAAAACACAGAAAAATGTTTGAAGGCAAATTCTGATCATTACAGGGTTCAAAACAATTAAGTTGAGAGAGACGCTGTGAGAGAGTCTGGATGAGAAAAGAGTGAGAGCTGACTCCAAGGAAGTGCTCCTGAATCTCCTTAATTGCACTAAGAACTGTGTTTTTGGTACACAAGCAAAATGACCAGCTGAGAATTATTTTGGAAACAAGGCTCTTTAGGAGATATATGGAAATATAGGGTAAACTATCAAGTTCTACAGTCATCAACATAATTTCAGAAGAAGTTAAACACAGTATTTTTTGTATGGCTGTCTCATTATAAACATTTAAGTCTGGCACAAGCATTGCTAACAAATGATGGTAGCCTCACTGTGAATGATCACTCTGCCACCCTACTACCTCATTACTGACTTTGTCCAAGAAACATCAAAGGTGAATCCATGTAATTTGCTCTTGAACCTCCAATCACCTTGAGCTGGGGACCTGTCCAGAATGTACTGCAGCAGCTTTCAAGTATCCACTGCATCTTTTCTCACCCATGCATACAGACTACAGAGTGAACAAAGTACTTATTAGATGCAGTCAAGAAGTAGCAGAGATGTGCATCCAGATGCAGGCACCAAAATTGCTCCTACATCCTGCCATTTAGATATCGTATCACTGTCACTTCCAACAGCAACCCTATTTTTTCTTGTGTTTGACCCATCCTAAATTGAATGGCCTAGAAGACCATGTCTTTTTTCCCTAGATTGTCCACCTGCCATAGGCCAGAGGAGTGGTCAGACAGAGGTAATCATTGGTTAAGTTCTCCCCCCGAATTCTTGGCTCCCAGCTTACTCGGATGAATGCCAGAGCTTGAGCTGGTACCTGAGACACTAACTCTAGAGCTTGTTCACCCCATTGTGAAACATGAAAGGATCTCCAAGCAGGAATGAGCATGGACAGTAATAATAAATCAGACAGATCCTGGACAGTCTTAAAGAGTTATGACTGGCACCTGAAATATAAAGACACACTGTTCGGCTCTGTGCTGCACAGAGCATGTGGAAAGTATTGTATGAGAGGAATTAATCCCCTTAAATTTATAGCACTGAAATGACGAACAAATAAATAGCCACGTAAATGATCTCCTACATGAGACAGAACTAATCGCTACTCCAATGTTTGATTTTCTTACAGTAGAAAGCTACTGGATATAGCAAAAACACACTTTTAGTTGCTTAGGAGGTTTTATCTTTTCACGTTGCTCCCCCTCAGTACAGTGTCTTCTTTCAATATGATTTGCAATTTTTCCAGAGCTATGTTTTTCTAGAAAGTATAAATATTAGATTCGGTTGTGCTGTCTTCTTCCTCTTTCTTGAAGCCTGAAGTATCTGTGTTTCATTTATGAATAAACTAAATTCTCTCTGAAATGTCAAGGAAAATAGAATATAAACATGAGATTCATTTTCACACACTTAAAAAACCTGCAGCCCTCTATAATTTTCAAACATTCCTGGGCTTAATACAGGTTTCAAAAAGTTCTTTTGGAATCATATGATATATTTTAAGAATCTGACAAAAAGTCAGCACATCAAACTCAATCTGCACCTATTTTAGTAAGCATATAAATAAGCTTCCTGACCTAATGTGTCTGTTAGAAGCTCCAAAAACAATAAATCATGGATAATGTTGATTTTCCATAATAATTAAAAGCTGGAAAATACACTGCTGGCACAATTACTAACACATCTCTCTTGTTAAAATTTACAGGAGTACATAATAACTAACATCATCTTCTAGCACTGAAATGCAAACAAAACAGCCTAAAATACTCTAATTACAAGAATATAAATGTATGCAGTTCATACTTTCACAGGGGTTTGGTATGTACTACAAATGTGTCCATCATTATTCATATTAAGGAACAGAAAGATGAGTATACTAGACGGAAAAGGCAATGAGACAAAGGAAGAGGAAAGGACTAACAAAGCGTACGCAAAGTGCTGGAGGAATTGGATAGCTGTATCTTTTTTTTCATGTCTTCCATTCTTGCTCAACCCTAACCATAACTTCAGTACATCTTTAAAAATTACGCTGATCCATATGCTTCCTTTGAGGGCAGCCTATGGATGGAGCTATAACATATTATGGATATCCAAACCCACAGACAGAGAATGGTATACAGACCACACATTTGGTATGCATCAGATGGAGCATACACATAATTTGTCTTTTTGCCCAGCAATTACAGTTCATGGGATTTTTAAAAGAAGTCTGGATTGAATACATTCAGGATGCTCTGCAGTACTACAGGTTTCAGAGCAAATAATGAGATACACAAGTAAATACCTCAGTATTCCAGCAAAATAGGCACTTTGTTCTTTTCACATTCTATTACTGGAGAGAATTTTAAGGGAAAAGATGACAAAATGCTGCTAAATTTCCAGTGAAAATCGATACAGGTTTGACACAGCTGTTGGGCAATCTCCTGTGAAACCTTCATCAGTTCAATGTTTTAAAACTCATTGCAGCACACAGTTCACCCTTGGAGTGATTTACATAACAAATACGAAGCTGTATTTGAAGTGAACAACTTTTAAGTGACAAAAAACAGAAGTCCATCTTCACTATACTTGGAAATCACACTTCAGAGAGGTCATTACACTTTTTCCATGCTACTGAAAAATTACTTCCAGTTTGTTTTGGTTTACAGCACAATGTCACAATGTTCTGAAGTTAGGAAAGCACAAAAAAAGGACAGCTGCTCTATCCCATCCTCAGTTCACATACAAAAATGATTTCCTGTCTTAGAAACAAGCTGTGTATGAGCCCTAGCTCTGTACATAATGTACAATTATAAATAACAACTATCTATAATCAGTCAAAGAGAACTTTGGATGAGAAATATCCTACAGGTCTGAAGACTACATTTTCTGTTAATATGAACAACATAAAGCACTTTTAATTAACATGTACAGGCAGTCTGGTGGTTTTTTCTTGTCTCTTGTTCTCCATACTTTTGCTACCTATGAAAATTCCTGTTTTAACTTTTTCTTTATAGCTTCAAATTAAATTTCAGATGTACGAATGCTTCCATGAATGCCAGCTTACCTGCCCTCTGAACTCACTGTTCATGAAATCAAAGAAAGAGAACTGTTCAACGGGAAAAATAGTACTTGAACAGGTAACTGAAGACTATATTAACCAAGAGGGATACAGAACAGCAATGCCAAAAATGCTAGGCAGAAAAAAGCGCTAAAGAATACAAATACCAAGGCATATAACTTTCATATACCTCTACACAAATAACTGTAAAGCTACACAGTACAACTTTTATTTCTACATTCCATTCTAACCTGCTGGCTAGACCATACATCTGTCTGGTCCCCTGTATCTACGCTTTGGCATAAAACTCTTACCTGCAAAAATTCTCTGACATTTGAGCCCAGAACACGCAGAATTGTATCATAGCCAGATTCTTGACAAAACACAAAAAACATCTTCCCAAACATCTGAAGAATTTCCCCAGCGTTCAGATCTAGTAAAAACAGGAAAATGTGATTTGGTTCACACACTAACAGTACCTAAACTGCACCCAGATCCAGAAGGCCAAGAATATGAGGTCAACAAGAGTCAGAGTGCATAAACAAGAAATGCATATTAAGTACAAGAATTTCAGGAGGATTTACAGATTACCTTTATGCATTTTGTTTATGTGTAGCAGTTTAGATTTTGATACAGATAAGAAAGCTGTACTTGCAAATAAAGGAACTCAGCAACATCTTATTCTGGGAGTACTTCTGGCTTACAACAGCATGAAAGTATATCAGCTGCATCAATTCAACATGACAACTAGTTTGGGTCTGCAGATAAAAGAAAGCTGATGGGAATAATTATACCTTTTAAACCGCAGGACAGTGTTGCAATGACTGAAAATGAATGCTACCCAAATAAACAGCAGATATGAAATAAGACGTGTCATAAATCATTTCGTAACTCAGCATCTTTGCTCAGCAGAGGATCAGAAGGGTGCAGAAGGCCGTGGACTGCTACTACAGTAAGTGGTTGAAATCTGGGTGTATTGGCAAGGTTGTTACAGTGATACATTGTTACTTCATGACCACTTTGTAACACTGATGACACTGTAGATTAGATACATTACTACAATTTAAGGTGTATCTATGACTTAGAATATTACTTGGAAGTAATACGAATCACTTAAAGGAATAAAAGGAATAAGAATATATGAGATAAATAAATAACAATCAAATCCTTTCTTCTGCTATTTTTTTTTTAATCTCCGACCATTATTATGCTTTTGCACCCTCTGTGCTAAGTCCTGTTTCTCTCTGCTGTGTGGACTTTCCTGTTGTTGGTGTTTTTCAATCTTACATATAATGAGTGGTCAAAGAAGATATCCATATTACTTACTAAGAACCTTGCTTGCAGCTGCAACCAGATCATAGGTTTTGGAATCATCATATATTATTCTGACAAGAAACTGTCCTTCTTCATCCAGCTGCGCCTCCTTCCTACAACGGAAATAAAACATTTTTGGTTGAGGGGGAAACACCAAATCTGTAAACTGGTTATACATTGTTTGGTATTACTCTTTTAAATAATGCAAGTCTGCAAGTTATACACTTAGGAAATTATGTAATAAGGAAAGCAAAAAATATAACCGCTTCACACCTCAGGGTAATTAAGATACAACACGACTATCTTATGACCAGTTGTGCTTCAAAAATACTAATTAGCCGGGATAAAATAAACATAACTTTTTGGTACAGAGCTTCACAATGAAGTTGCGGAACTAATAAAGATAGAATTTGTATTTTCAAAAGGGACATATCCAGGAATAAGAAAAACCATCCAAAAAAATCTGATTTTTTAACAAAACTAGGCATGCCGTATGAATCGAGATACTCATCAACTCACCCCTGAAATAACTATTTCTCTAATAAACAAATGAATCACGAGGAAGAATTATTTACTAGTACCATGATAATGAAGGGCTCTTACCACAGTAAGACAGAAATGCTTCTCAAGATAGAATAGAAACATACTGCTTAACAGCTAATATTCTAACTGCTCTAAACTTGTAACAATCACCAGAAGAAATTTAAACCTTCACAAAGCGGATTCTAAACCTACTATCTAAAATCCTACAACATCTTTTACAATAAAATCTTTGTCTCTACCACCATATAACCATTCATCAATCAGAACAAAATTCCTTAACTGATACTTAGCTTCTAGTTTTATAGAGCCAGCATTACCTACTTCAAAAATGAAATCATACAAACAAATAATGTCCACAAGTTTACTGTTTTACTTGAATAATCCATTCATACGAACACAGAAATATTCTCAGCATTACTCAGCAGAGACAAGACTGAGGATTAACTATTCTGATTCGTGTTAAAACTGATAGATAACAAATGGTACCGTTGATAAGGCCCGATTCCAATTTATTATGATATTATTCTATTGATCTAAATGAAATTAATGGTCTTTTAGCCCTCCAGTTAATAATTATAAGTCTTTGACAATCTGTCCACTATCAACAGAAGTCAAGAAGGCATTATTTTCAAACCCATTATTTTATTCTTTCTCTTGCTTTATTCACGCCCACTGCATTCTTACCACTGACTAAAAACTTAGTACTAGATTGTTTCTGTATTCAAAATATCTGTCCACTTCATTATTACTAGTGTATGAATGGGCATAATGAGCTGAAAACAAGTGAAGCAACTTTCCCAAAGCAGAAAGATGAGGCTGCAGCGTTTAGGTGAGACTAGAATTCCTATAGAATGGATGCAAAAGGAACAACTTTTGTTATTAATGGCATGAAAAATTATTAATAATCTCAAGATGTTGTTCACAAAAGGAATGAAAGAACAGACATGAAAAAGATAAAGCATGGTATTATTTTTTATGAATAATTATTGTGATGATTTATTCATTATGTCAATAAATAGTGTATTAATAAAAAAGCAAGAAAAATGGTTTGTATACACACAGTCCCCTATGACTCTTATTTTCACATTTCATTCTTCTGATCCTCTCCTCCAGCCATTCACTGAGGACTTTAAATCAGCCCGCAGGCGATCAAGTCCCACAAAATAACTGATACAACACAGATTCCATCTTTCCCTAAGTAGGAAGAGAGCTACGGCTGTTAGCAGGCAACGTTGTCCTGAAGCATATGAGATCAGTCAAGAACGAGAAAGTGAAGTTTACATTTGCTAACTACTGAACTGAAATAGTAGAAGAAAAAATGATCTTGGTTCTTTGATTCTCATAACACGGCATGCAACTGGAAGTCAAATGCAGTTTAGGGAGAAGTTTGCACAAGGGTGAGCAACTTTCCCACGTCCCGGATGCACACTGTGCCTTCTCTTAGTCTCTCTGTTCCCAGTCAAACCACAAAGAATAACATACACATCTGAAAAAGCAATGACTATCCTCTAAAGTACCGCACACTTGTAAAAGCCGCTGGATGTAGTTTTTCTGTGTGAGAAATTTCTTTATTGAAAATTGAACCAGTTTGATCATTCTGGTACCTCCTTCAAAAAGCTTCCATCTCCTTTCAGTTATATCGGTTGGAACATTTCCTGCCTCTTTCTCTGTGCCAAGCCACACTTCCTATTTTATTGCAGTTATTGGGGGGGGGGGAATACTCCAAACTGTCCTGCAGGATCTTCTTAAAACTACTTAGAGGAGGTAATGTTGCCAGTCCCCTGTCCAAAGCCTTCTCATGTCCCTGTACGAAGCAGAGGGTGAAAACGGAGGTTTGAGAGAAGGCCCCTCTAGAAAGGTAATGTGCCAGAAAGCCCAGCTGAAGTGCCTTCACACTAATGAATGCAGCATGGGAAATAAGCAGAGGGAGTTGGAAACCATGATGTGCCTGGAAAATTATTATCTGGTTGCTATCACGGAAACATGGTGGGATGAATCTCACGACTGGCATACTGTGATTGAGGGCTACAGGCTCTTCAGAAAGGATAGACAGGGTAGGGGGGAGGGGAAGTTGCCCTCTATGTTAGAAGAGGACAGATTGCAAAGAGCTGTGTCTGAGTAACAGCCATGACCAGATTGAGAGCTCATGGGTGAAAATCAGGGATTGGTACAGTAAAGGGCATCTAGTAGATGGAATCTACTACAGGCCACCTGATCAGGGGAAGCCTGTTGACGAGGCCTTCTTGCTTCAACTGCAGGAGGCGTCACACTTGCAGGCTCTTGTCCTGATGGGGGATTTCAACCACCCGGATATCTGCTGGGTTAGCAGCATGGCAGGTGGCAGACAATCCAGGAGATTGCTGAAGTCTGCTGAGGATAACTTCTTGGTCCAGGTACTAGATGCACTGACCCAAGGTGAAGCCTTACTGGACCTGGTGATCACCGATTTGGAGGAGAGCATTAGAGAGGTTAAGATTGGAGGCAGCCTGGGCTGCAGTGATTGTGTCCTAGTGGAGTTTGTGATCTGGAGGAATGCAGGCCTCGCAAAAATTAAGAGTCAGGACCTTGCACTTCAAAAGAGCAAACTCCTGGCTGATCAAGGAATTGCTGGATGGGATCTCCTGGGAAAATGTCTTTAAGGGCACAGGAACAGAACAGAGCTGGCAGCTTTTTAAGGACACGCTTCTGAGAGTGCAAGAGTTCTCCATCCCCCAGCTGAAGAAACTGAGCAGAGGCAGGCAACTGACATGGCTGTGCAAGGACCTGCAACTTAAACTGCGGGAAAGGAAAGAAATGCGTAGGAATTGGAAGCTGGGCTGTGTAGCCTGGGAAGAATATAGGGACACTGTCCACATTTGTAGAGATATGATCAGGAAAACCAAGGCACAGATGGAACAGAACTTGGTGAGGGATGTGAAAGATAACAAGAAGGGGTTCTACAGCTACATAGGCAGGAGCAGAAAGGCCAAGGAGAGTGTTCCCCCTCTGATAAATGACGATGGAGAACTGGCTTCCTCAGATATGGAAAAAGCTGAGGTACTCACTGAGTGCTTCGCCTTGCTCTTCAGTGGTCAGGATCCCCAGGTCTGCCAGCACCCTGAATGACTAGGTGTGGGTGAGAGGAGCGGATTATGTCTCACTCTAACAGTGGAACAAGTCTAAGACCTCCTCGCAAAACTGAATGTATAAAAGTCCATGGGGTCAGATGACATGCAATCCAGTGTTCTGAGAGAGATGGCTGATCTGGTTGCCAAGCTGCTCTCCCAAGCGGCCAAGGGCAGATCTTGCCTGACCAATCTGGTAGCCTTCTGTGATGGAGTGACAGCATCATGGGACAAGGGAAGAGTGATGAATATCATCTTCCCGGACTTCTGCAAATCCTTTGACATGGTCTCTCACCACATCCTTCTCTCTAAATTGGAGAGGCATGGATTTGAAGGTTGGACTGTTTGATGGATTAAGAACTGGTTGGCTGGACATATGCAAAGGGCTGTGATCAATGGTTCTGCGTCAGGGTGGAGGCTGGTCACAAGCAGTGTCTCTCAGGGGTTGGTCTTGGGACCAGTGCTCTTCAACATCTTTATCAATGACATAGACAATGGCATCGAGTGCACCCTCAGCAAGTTTGCAGATGACACCAAGCTGAGTGGTGCAGTCAATACACTGGAGGGAAGGGAACCAGAGGCACCTGGACAGGCTGGAGAAGTGGGCCCATAAAGACTTAATGAGGTTCAACAAGGCCAAGTGCAAGGCATTGCACTTGGGCCAGGGCAATCCCAGGTATTTATACAGACTGGGGGAAGATCTCCTTGAGAACAGCCCTGTGGAGAAGGACTTGGGGGTCCTGGTGGACAAGAAGCTGGACATGAGTCAGAAGTATGCGCTTGCAGCCCAGAAGGCCAACTATATCCTGGGCTGCATTAAAAAAGGGGTGGCCAGTAGGGAGAGGGAGGTGATTGTCCCCCTCTGCTCAGCTCTCTTGAGGCCCCATCTGTAGCAGGCCTGGGGCCCCCAGCACAAGAAGGACATGGAGCCCCTGGAATGGGTTCAGAGGAGGCCTGTTATGATCAGAGGGCTGGAGCATCTCTCCTGTGAGGAAAGGTTAAAGGAACTGGGCTTGCTTAGCTTGGAGAAGACTAGGCTCTGGGGAGACCTCATTGTGGCCTTCCAATACTTAAAGGAAGTGTATAACAGGAGGGGAAAAGGCTGTTTATGAGGATGGATAGTGATAGGACAAAGGGGAGTGGTTTTAAACTAAGAGAGAGGAGATTTAGGTTAGATATTAGGAGGAAGTTTTTCACTCAGAGGGTGGTGACACACTGGAACAGGTTGCCAGAGAGGTTGTGGATGGCCCATCCCTGGAGGCATTCAAGGCCAGCCTGGATGTGGCTCTGGGCAGCCTGGTCTGGTGGTTGGTGAGCCTGCCCATGGTAGGTGGGCTGAAACTAGATTATCATTATAGTTCTTTTCAGCCCAGGCCATTCTATGATTCTATTTTCAGTGTATTTTGTCAAAGTTTGTTGTCAATGACTGTAGTTTCCCTAAGCTACCACATTTCAGAGGCACCAGTGTCTATTTCAACCCCTACCCCACCTAGACTATTTCAACTACTTTTGTTTTTTTCTGGTTTTCTCTAGACGCTTTGCTTCAGTCAGCGGCCATCTTCTCTATGGCATAAATGACGCGCTTCTCGTTCTTCTTTCAGGTATCTTCTTATTACTAGAGAACGTGAAAAATTAAATATTCACTCCAGCAGGAGACTACTCCCCTCAAAACTAACACCAACTCAGTTTGTCCTAAGATTATGGCAAATCCAGTGACAATGCATGATGTAAACCTGCCAAAAGACAAACAGCTTTTTCTAAAAAAAATAGTAATAAAAAAAATATATATATATATAGTATCAACAGCATTTCTTCCTCCCAGGATGACTCCTCCACAGTTCTCAGCCTTGCTGTGCCAGTACATGCCAACCATTTAGCTAGATGATGAGAGGACGTTGAATTCCCCCAAGTATTTGTTTTACTGGGTTGTTTGGTTTTTTGTTTGTTTTTTTTTTATTGCTAGATGCATTACCCAATCTGATCCCTTGCCAGTTCACAAAAGCTGCTGTGCACCTAGAACAACAGGCACTTCAGGGTCATCAGCTGAAGCCTTGTCCCCTGTCCCCAGTGCAGTCAACTGGATTTCTGAAGCCTTTCTGCTTCCCGTGGTAATCTGACAGCCACAAGAACATCATGAAGTCTTTCTCTCAAAAATATTTGATTATCCTTAAGGCTTCATGTGAGAAAGAAATGCTGCTGTACATTTATCACCAATGGCCAATGCAACGTGACAACACTCATTCTTAACAGAGGAATTTTTCTTCAGCAAAACTGCAGGTCCTTCAATAACACTGTTAGGCAGCAGAGCATCACAGCTATCAACACCAGAGAGGGTAAATATGATGTGAATGCTAGCAGTATAGGAAACAGTACAAAGCCATTCAAACATTCATTTAGGTGACTGGGCAACTACCAGATCGTTTCCCCATGACTGCAGTTTTCTCACCTAATTGCCTGAGCCCTACCTGATCTATCACACCTGTCTGCATTCACACCAAGGAGCTGCTTCTATGGCAAAAGTGATATGAAGAAACACAATAACCATGATAACATACTGTCAGCTTTTTGAAGTCATTGCGGTTGGCTGTCCATCAACTATCATTCCTCCAGCAAGATACAGCTCTTTTTAACTCCACAACCTACGAGTATCATGTAGGAAAACAAACCCACCTGTGCGGAACAAGGTATGACTACAAATGTGTGTGAACCTTAAAATACCAGAAGGCTGCAACTGTTTTCATCTGCACAGCTTTTCTCCTGGCTGACAAGTGGTTCACAAGCAGATATTAGAACAGGAATATGAAATGGCCTCCTTCAATGTACAGAATTCACATTGGCTCGGCTATACCTCATACCTCAACTTCATAATCTACATCTTTTGCTGTAATATTTACTCTCAGATGTTTTTTTGTTTTGTTTTTTTTTTACCAGAAAATCTCTGCAGACTGTTGTGCTTGATCATATAATTATTAGCAATAACGTGGTGAATTTCTTAAGGGCTTGACTGGAAATGAACCAAAAGCAACAAGTCCTGGCAAATTCCCAATTCCTGTTGTTACTAATTCTTTAATGAGGCAGCAGAACTACGGTAGCAAGCTTTTAACTTTTGTATGTCCTTTCTTTCAAAATAATTTCTGTGTAAAATAGAGCATGATTAACAATTAATGTCTCATTTCCATTTCTAGAGGCAAAAGAAGGGTGTGCTTTGCTACCCAATAAGAATATGCTCAAAAACGTAAGAAATCCCAGCAGTCTGATGCTCTTGCCTGAACTGACTTCTGTTGTTAGCACACCAGATATGCTATTTCATGGTTCAAAACTTACATCCCACATTATGCCTGTCCTACCAGCTACGCTCTGGAGGCCCTGTTGTTCACTCTGGACTAATTTTGAATGATTACACAGAGCTATCCCAATTGCGGGAAACAAAGACTCCAGCATAGACTTCCCTAAAATGTGTTTTCCTCCAGAACGTTTACATCATCCAGGTTAATCTGTGGAAAACTTGGGGAAAAACAGTCTTCTCTAATGCACCACAGAAAACAACACAGTTATTGAGGACATTTCTTACGTACAGGCTTGACTTTGACATCATTCAAATCCACAGGAAAATTATTACAGAGCCGATCAAAGCAGGATCAAGTCCTGAAGCAGCCTTTCCTCTATCAGTCATGCTAACACTCCCAAATTGCTGGTCTATCAGCACAGAACAGTGGCACAGGCAATTCGACATGTGTACAATTGGCCCTTTGAAAGTTTTTCCATTGTGAAGCTAGTTTAGTATTTGAAAAAACACTACTAATGTTCAAAGGTAATGTTAATAATTCACAGAGACGAATGGGATGCTAAGTGCTAACAAATATTCAGACTAAAACTGTTTTTAAAATGAGAACAGATCTTGCACTACAAATTGTTAAACTGCAGATTGCACATTTTTCTTTCGCTCATGGTCTTCACAGTGAAAAAGACTCAAAAAGACGTGGTCTGGAAAAAAAACGTTTCTCTTATTACAGATAATTTTAATTTGAATGCATAGGAAAAGACTTGCTATTAATGCCGATCTTTAAGTTCCTGGAAACACAGGAAATACTTTCTGTTTTTCATTATTTTAAGGCTCTCCTGCTCTCTTGAGAGATCTTACAGGCAACATAGTAGGACAAGATGCCATCTCAGCTTGGTCCCAGGTACCTCTTTTACTTACGTAGTATGCCTTGCACAAAGTGGATTTTAATGTAGTTCTACTGTCAGAATGTAGCAATTAAAAGTAATCTGAATCTGTCATTACCAAGTAGAAGGTTGCTGCTTCCAGAACTTTACAAGTCATGCCATTTGCTATTCTATCTCTGTAGTCAGTTGTAAAGCTGGAACTTAACAACATTAACACTTTTTACACAAGAATTCTTTCATCATACAACTTTACACACAGTAAATATTGATAAAACATAATGGATACAAACAAGAAAAAGTGATTATTTAAGACATGGCAGAATACTTGGTGTCCTGAAGATACACAAGCTTCTCTGACAGCTATACCACCATTTAGAAAGTGTTGGCATCACTTTCAGAAATCAGAATTGTAACTGGAACTCTTCCTATCAAACTCTGGCCTCAAGAGCATGCTCTGGGTGTGTCACCTTCAACACATCACAACAACAGCCACTTTGAAGACCACCTCTAGAACTTCTTCCATGATAGGCATTGTTTTTTCTGGGACTTTTGCCACCATTGTGCTTAACTATTCTTGGCATACCAGGGATGGAAAAAGTGCCCATTAATTTGAAGAGACCAGTCAAAACAATCTTAATGACAAAATAACACTTCTGCACTTAGAAACCTAGTGTGATTCTGATCTCACTGATAGGAGCTTGCTGAGCTTAACTCCATTCCAAGAGAAACACTGTGAAACAGAATTACGTGTGTCAGAGCTAAAGATGGTGGAACCAGAATCATCACCTTTGCACCTCTCTTACATTAAGATTACAAAGTTACCACTCATCACATTACTTAACACGTAGTTTGCGTTTTCAAAATGCTTATCCTTTTCCATGTATTTCACAAAGATGCTTTGCTTAAAGTAGTCAAAATATTGATTCAATATTCCCAGTCTTCTCAATTAAAAAAAAAAAAAAAATAGATTTGTACATGTTATGCATGGTCCAGAGATATTTTAAACAGCCAACTGGGAAAAACATAAATTATATTAAGTTACAAGATTAGGGGGGGAAAAAAAAATAAAAATGGGAATCTGTCCAGGAAAATGACGTCCTGGGTAAAGTAAATAGGTATATTTATAGACTTCAGAGCTCTGAGCTATTTCCCAGCTTCACAGGCTGGAGATGAGAATGTTTAATGTAGGTTTTCAAAACAAGATAATCCTAGAAGGTACAGATAACAAATGTCCAAGTTTTTTGTTACTAATACAAATACTAGAAATATTATGAAAAACACAAAGCTAGAACCATTTTGCTTCCTTTTACACAAGTGGACTAAAAGGAATGGTATTTACAATACCATTTCTTTTAAAAATTTCCTTTATAAGAGTGAGTGATATGTTCATAACACCTGGTATCCTGACAGATCTAAAAGTAATTCACTGTTCTGGGAAAACTGCAAAGTACCTAAAGAGATACTGCCTGCATACTTACACCACATTCCAAAGTATGGCACTATTTCTTTTTAGCCAGGCCTTTCCCAGATTAATTATAGAACTCTGCTTCCACACAACTAAAAATCCTGACCTCCATCCAGATCCGTCTGCTGCGAGGAACTGAAGGAGCAGCAAATGCAGTGCCCTGACTCTACAAATGCTGTGAATCGTAACCTTCAGGCCCATGGAGAATCACCTATTCAACATCCGTTACAAGGAAACTTAATATTAATTGTTTAGAACTTTGGAATGCTATGAAATAAAGACTTAGAAACATAAACGGAACATAAACTAGTACATAAACAGTAAATGTTAATTACAGCTGGGTCCTACACAGACCAGAAAAAACATAGACTTCCATGTACAAAACTGTAGCGAAAAGTTTCTTTTCTAAAATTCATGGTGAGAAGGCACTAAAGATAGTGTGTCTGAAACATCTTTGAGCATGACAGAACCAGTAACTTTGTCTAAACTGCAAAGGAAAAATTCTTTGTAATAAATTTGTTGTGGATTGGGAAAGGCGAATACAGAGCGAGCTCACTGCAGCTCAACAATGCAGGAGAAGATTCACGTGAAATCACTACCAGCACTGATATATAGTTATATATGCCTACATGGTAAAATCCATAATCTGCTTGAAAGGTACTTGGACTTCTTCTACAGTTCTTGGATGAGAAGTATTTAAGAAAAGAATAGGAAACAATTAGACGGGAAAAATCCCAAAGGTATTAAAATGATAAAACAACAAATGTTAAGTCCTAGGCACATCCAAATCTACACTTAAGATAATCTAAAAGGAGTTCAGCAGCAAGCTTCTGTTGCAAATTAACCGTTGCTGAGAAACACCACCAAAAATAAATGGAAGGACTATCTAACACTTCAACTGTATGTGATACCCAAGTATGGTTCATAGCAACATGAGTGAAGTTCATTCAGAGTGAAGTTCATTCAGGTGACACACTGGAACAGGTAGACCAAGGAGGCTGTGGATGCCCCATCCCTGGAGGCATTCAAGGCCAGGCTGGATGTGGCTCTGGGCAGCCTGGTCTGGTGGTTGGTGACCCCGCCCACAGCAGGCAAGTTGAAATTATGGCACTGCCACAGAGCAGAAAATAATTATATGTAACAGTAAAACTAAATGGTCAAAGGGTTTCATGAATTCTGGATGCCCAGTTTGAGACAGGTACTGTTTGTTCAAGGTACTCAGCACTTCTATGGCCAAAACACAGCTCTCACAACCTTTACATGCCACCGTGTTAGTACGGTTTTTTAAAGGAAAATGACAGCTATGTCGTTAACTTCACTACCATAAATTGAACAGTTTTTCTACCACTGCAGCTGAACCCAAGCTGCATTTAGGAGAAAAGATTTCTGCTTACATTATACCAAGATAACTATGCCATGATAATTACCCAGCTTCCCGTGTTCCACTGTTTTAACCATAACAGGAGACCTATAGCAACTTCTGAAGAGTGAACAAGCTCAGATGCTTGGTAGCTGACAATGCACAACACTTTGAAGGTGACAACAAACATTTCCTTCCAGGAAGGACAAGTGATTGCCTTTTGCTCTCCACAATGCTCACTGCCATTTACTAAACTCATGTAAATAGTTCACTACCCAGCCGGCTCCCCAGAACTTGAGCGTAAGCATTTAAGAGTGTGTGTGGACAGCACTACACCAAACTGACCCACAAAAGGGCAAAGGCAGGAGGATGCCTCGATTCCACACTAAGCATTGAACAACAGGAAAATAATACTTTTTCTTGTTTTCTACATCCCATACTAAGGCAAAGAACACATGCATGTTTTGCTAGTGTGCAAATTTCCATTCAGATGTTCCTTTCTAAAACCAATTTTAAAAATGATTTTACCTCTAAGCGTTTTGTGTTTGCAAAAATGAAGTTTCCAGCTTCTGCCAAGTTCTTCTGTGCTCACAGGCTACACGTTTGGTGGGGACTTCCACCTCAGTAACAGAAAAGTGATGGAGACTCCAGCTGAGAGATTGTCCCATTTCATTTCCATAAAATAATCTTCCGGATCATTCACACAGGAAAAATACTGATTTATTTTACACTCTTGTGATGAAGCCTTTTAATGTGTTTCTTAATATGATATTCAAGTTTTCATTCCTATTCCTGGCAATATATCTGAAAGCGTTACAGTTTAACCATCTAATACAGAGCAAGTTTAGATTGAGGAGCGTGTGGGAAAACCCTGTATTCATTTAAACAAACACAGAGGGGTGCTTTTGGGAAAGATAGACTATGTGCATACCCTCTGCTGACAACTTAAGGCATCTATACTAAAAGGTACTTAATACCTAGAAGAGGACCTCCATACCATCTTCTAAAACAGTACAACCATCATAATTTGTTCCAGTAGGATATATAAGGGTTTGCTTGTTGGTTTCTAAACTCCATAATAAACTAACACTCAAAGCGAATCCTACTAAATACAAATCCAGTTGCAAACATATTTTGCACAAGCAGCTACAGCAGCTGTTGTGTAAACACTGCCTCTTTCTCGTAGATAATTTTCTATTCCTCTGTGCCTTGTTACAATGCTGCTCTTTCCAGAAAGCCATCTTCTCTGTGACTTTAATAGCAGAGCCTGCCTACTGAACACTACAAGACAAGGCTTCCCAGCTGAAAGACAGAGGCATGACCCATCAGCTTCCTGAACTTACACAGTTAACAGTTAGTCAAACATTTTAAACCTTTCCATGACATTCTTCCTAAACATTACCTGAGTAGTGCTGACCACAGGCTTCAGCTGATCTTCAGTACCGCAGTAGGTATGTGCAAAAATGAGAAGCAGGATGTGTGAAGACATCCATACAATCCACAGAACTACATTTGCAAAGTACAGTTTATAGATTAACAGCCTTGGATCTCTGGAGCAGAACAGAGGCTATGTGCTGAACCAGAACTGTGGACTCTCCATCTCTGATGATTTCAAAGGCATAGCTTGAAAAAAAAAAAAAAAAAAAAAAGACAGCTAAACCCTGTTTAGCCAACAGTGTTGGCTGGAATAGTGAGTGGGTTAGACGACCTCCAGAGGCCCCTTCCAACCAACATTTTCTGATGCTCTGATAAGATTAATCCATTTCAATGAATGGATTCACGAAAAAAAGCCAACCATCATGGTCACAAAAACCTCCCACTCAAGGGCACCCAAATAATTGTGTCAGATCAATAAGACAGCTGCGCTGACAATTAAAACTGTCCCAAAGTAAACTGGATAGAACAGTATAGAAAACGTTCAACTGAAAGAAGGCTGCCTTCTCCAAGTTAGATAATCTGCTTCTCCCTTAAAACATACAACATCAAAAGACCACATTAAGCTATGTCATCTAACTATGTAGTAAATTGAGGCCTTACAACATTAGTGGAAACATTTGTCGTTTTAAAATATATCTTATACTTGTGGCTATGTATCAGTACTACTGTATTTATGATACATAAATGAACAGCACAAGCAACAGTCTCAGCATGAAGATGCAAGAAATCCCAGTCCCATAATTTACCATTAGTTAAAAATGAAAACAGCCGTTGCTATATCTCACGGGTTGGACCCAAGAAAGCAGGTCCCACAGAAGGCAGGCAAGCAAACAGACAGACTTACTTGATGTCCTCCCAGACTGCGGGCCCGTAGTTCCGGATGACGAGCAGCTCCAGGGCGTGATTAACGAACCCGTACTGCGAACAGGGCGAGGCGGCAGCGCGGTCAGACACCGGACGGACCCCCACCTCACCGCCCCGACGAGCCCACCCCAGCGCCCCTCACTGCCGAGAGAAGCGGCCACTCCGCCGTGCCACCCCCGCCCCAAACCCAAAACGGCTGGGGCCCGGCCGCCCTCCCGCTTCAATCCCCACAAGCTGCTCCAGCCTGTCCCCGCCACGAGCCAGGCCGGGCCTGATCCGACCAATTCCAGCCATCCTCTGCCAGCGCCCGGCTCCCGGATAGGTAGGGCGACCCGCAGAGCTCACCATGATGCCGTCCCCACTGCCGCCGAGCAGAAGAGAGGTCTTGACCGCCTCTCCACCTCCCCTGCAGCCGGCCCGATTGGCATCCGCCGACAGCCAATGGGGAGCGCGGCCGTCACTCTAATAGCCAATGGCGAGCGCGGCCGCCGTGCTGTCCTCCAATCGGAGTCAGAGGCGGGACTGGAGGCGGCTGAGGGATGCGGCGGCGGGGAGAGAGCTGAGGGCGCGAGGGTGGGAGCGCGAGGGTCGGCATTCACCGTCGCTTCTAGTTAACCAGCGGCTGCCTCGCGCTAACGATCGCCTCCAGCTGACGGTCGCCCCGCCGCCATCTCCGAGAAGGGAAGGCTTGCGTGAGCAGAATGCTGCGTAAATGTTGCTAACGCGATGCCTGCGAAACATGCAAACATGCATCCTTCTCTCCCTCTCTTTTTTTTTTTTTTTTCCCCCCCGATGCTCTTTCCTCAGGGAACCGTCGAAATCTCTGCCCGACAGTGATTAATTTCATTGCCTAAAACAGCCATCCCTTTTTAAAAGCTTGTAAGATGTTGAATTAAAAAATTCAATCGAGTGATTTGCTGAGTGGTGTCATTTTCCATTCCAGGTGCCTGCTGAGTCAAAACTATGTGATAAGTCTTCAGGTAACATTCGGTTTCACCTAGGGGATGACAGGCTTTAAGTCAACAGATGCACTACATGTTAGCCAAGTTGTAATACTGGGTAGAATTTCCAAAGTCCAGCCCTACCAGTTGCTGGGCATTAGGACACATATGTTATGCTTATCAAACAACTCATTTCTGGGCTGTGCAAGACGCACTTCCCTAAAGGTTGCTGTTCATTTACTGTAGCATGCAATCTCATTCCTATTTGGGGACCCTTGTGCACTCAGTTTGTGACTTGCTGCCTAGCTACTTTTTGGTATTCAAGAGCAGGAGACTGTGGTACTGGCCACAGCGGCGCTGTGCGTGTGATGGAATGCTGGCATGAGAAGCCTTCTAGAAAGAGCTCTCCAAAACAAATATAAGAAGGCATCTTCTCCCCTTTGTGTCCCATTGAAGCCTTGTGTACTTAGCATGAGTTTTCTGTGTTGGCCACTAGAAAGCCAGAAGAGATGCCATCTGTAGGAGAAAAGCTGCTGCACCTTTCAAGTGGTATACACATTTTTAACTGATGTGACATGCTGACTTCATCTGGGAATTGTTGAGATGTAAAAAGTAACATAGGATCCTTTTATTCTGTATAAAAGGACAGTTGCTGAGACAATAGCTTTGGGAAAGCCACTAGCTGGCCAAGAACTTTTACACTCGGTTCAATGTGGTTTGCGTTAATATACAACCACTATAAGCCGCAGCATTTTATTAAGTTGCTTTTTTTTTTTTTTTTACTTCAGATTTTGCTCTTAGAGTTTGTATTGTTACTGTAAATTTGAATTAGAAAACCCTTCGGTATTGCTGGATTTCAGTTAGGGAAATGGACCACTGACAACAAACTGAATTATGGTTTATTATGGTTTTTAACCCTTTATGTGTTTCAAATCATAATGATCTGAGAACTGACATTTGGGATTTTCATCATGTACTTGCATTGTGCAGAAATACGAATGCTTTTTTTTTTTTTTAAGATTCCTTCAGCAATATTATTTTTACTCAGAGGTGTGTATCTTTAAACTGTTGAGTCTAGATGTAGAATAGGTTCCAGAACCACTGATTATCTCCCTTCTTTTATTTGTGCTTCAGTACCAATTGCTGCTGAGTGACAGAAGACTGTGAGTTCTATTCTCTCCCTTTACAGAAAAGGACTGCCAAAGAACTCATGCAAATGAGATTGAGAAATTAAAAAAAAATAAAAAAAGAAAAGAAAAAAAAAAATGTACCTGATTCACCAGATTCTTATACCAGAAATAGTGTAAGAGGCCTCTAAAGCATTTTGTGGCCCACATCTTGCAGATTCCATATGTGGAAAATCCAAGCTTTTAGTTCAGAAAAAGCTTTGAAGTTCATTTTAGTTCATGCCTAGCTGACTTCTGATAAACCGAAGCACAGCTTTGAAAGCAACATAGTCCTTCTATGTTATATGGCAAATAGCCACAAAAATTACTGCTGTTCCAGGAAGCCAAAACTCCCCGTTCACTGCTTTTGCAGAACAATGAACAGACATAAAAAATGGCAGCAGTTACAGTAGCTGCTAGGTTATAGGATGGGTGGGGTTTGAAAGTGGGTCCCCTTGCCAAGTTCAAGAGCAATTCCCCTTAATTTTTATGGCTTTCAGCTGGAAATACTGATTTTGCCTCTGTACTTGTTCCTGTTTCTGCAGAGAATGCAAAACCAAGGAAGGGGAGAAGTAAACTGTATATGAGGAGGTCTGAATTATTCTGTTATAGCTTTTCACAGGAAAGTAGATCTGGCCTCAGGCTCAGTGATCTGTGTGCTTCAATGTTTTGCCACTTTCTGTGAGTTCGCATGGTTTGTTTTTGCACAGTAGTTCAGGGAGAAGGAAAACACCACTCCACACTAATTGTACTTCCTCTGACACCAGCAATTAGGAAAAAATTTCCAATGTTTCTCTGAAACCATAGCAGTTCTTGCCAGAATGAAATAAAATTAGTGATTTTTTTTCCCCATATATCTTTGACTTTAGCTATATTCAGAAGACCCAATTCTCATTTATTCCATGAGCCATTTACAGCTTCTTGCCTAAGAAATTACAACACAATCACACAATGTAAACGTGAACAGGATTCAGCTTCTCAATAACTCACATAATAACAGAACTGTTTCTGGACATAATACTAAAAGATTCACACTTTTCTATCACTATCATTATGTAGATTTGTCAGCTTTTCTTTAGAATGGATATAGACATAAGCATATTGTAAAATACCTTCCCAAATTGTTTTCTAAAAAATGTCCCTAAATTGTATTTATCTCACTGAGATTAAAGCACAAGAAACTTGTAGCACTTAAGGACATGTTTTAGTGGTTATGGTAGTGATGGGTTGACGGTTGGACACAATCTCAGAGGTCTTTTCCAAGCTTAGTCTCTATGATTCATTCAAATAGGTTAATGTGTATCCTTAAGCATCTTATCGGGACACTTCTGGGAACTAAGGCTGAAATAGACATGAGAATGTTTGGACTTTTTCATAGAAGTTAGAGAAACAAAAAGGAATTTCACAGCAATTTTATCCTAGCTGATAGCGTAGCCTGGGGTATATTTAAAAAGAGAGTTATAAAAAGTGACATAGGAGGGTGAATTCAATCTGTAGTAAGAACTTCGGTCTAGGGGACATTGTATTTTACAGAGCTATGCATAGGAAGGGGTCAGAAGCAGCTAAAATGAACACCCTCCAGAATAACAGATTTATTTGGAATTTGGCTTTCAGAATGGCCATCCTCCAGTCCACCAATAGTTCTCCCTGTCGGACAAAAGGAAATTTGCTCCTAAGAGTTCATCCCATTTGTAAATAAAGAGAAAGAAATTATTTTTCTTTAGTCAATAGTACAATTCTTCCACATTTTTAATTCCAGGAACACCCATATGGGACTGCTGCCAGTCTCTGGGTATTTATGTGAATAGAATAGAATTCCTAAGAAAATAATATTGCAATGATCAGTCACCAAGATTTGCAGACATCTTGTTTCCTTGAAATGCTGCTGTAAAAAATTAACAAATACGTATGTGCATACATGTATGTATATATTTATCACATGCACGTAGTCTTTCAGGGATGGGTTTTTTTTGAGTGTGAGAATTATTTCCAAGCATCTTAGATAGATGTAGGACATCTCAAGAAACAGCAGGATGGAATGTTTCAAGTGTTGGTCTAATGATGCTTGCAGGAAATATGAACTAAAACATGCTTTTAAAATGATTGTAACACTAGGCACTTATAGCTTCTCAGGTTTCTGGTAGGATATACTCCGTACAAGGTTCTACTGCAAAACAGTGGCCCTTTTCCAGAGGTAGACCCTTGAGAGTTCTTCATTCCTGTTCCATCATTCCCTATAAAAAGGCCTTCACTGTAGGAATACTAATATATTTGTGTTCATGTATTTTAAAGCATTTCTGTTTACCTGTAGGTCCTCCTTACATCTTTAAAGTGAGTGTAGCTTATGTGTAGTTTATGACATGTATAATATGTCATATCCACGTTGCTGTCCTTGAATAAAGATCATGGCTTTAAACCAGTGTACTTTTGCTCCATGTCATACAGTCTGATTGGAATTTCTTATCTAAGTAAACACTCCAAAGCACATTTTATTACACTCTTTTTAAAATATTTCAAATTTAAATGACAACAACAACAAAGAAAAACATTTATTGCTCTAATACATGATAGCAAGTTGATATTATTTTTTATAAAGTATTTTAAAAACCCCAAGAACTAAAATACTGTTTGATGATTACAGAAACTTTAGTACGTGATTATACAGTGATTATACAGAATCTCTATTCATTTTATACACAGAAGAAAGTTCAGGAAACAGTAAGCAGGAAACTCTGCTAGGTATGTGTGTATTAGCTACAATTAACAGCCCTATCCAGAAGATGCTGAGCACACTCAACACGCTGTCTTCAGGAAGTGTTAGAAGATGGTCAGCAGCTGTAAGGATGGAGCCCATAGATGCTCTTGAAGGAGTATGTGGTAGCAGTGATGATATTTTTAAGACAATTTTTCTTATGGAATCACTAATAAAATAAATTTTTAATGGTCACTGATAAGCACCAGCTCACAACACTGCATGTGGCTGCATCACTTGCACATTACATTTCCTGACACGCTGCATATACAATACACCTAGAATTCTCAGTGCAGAGAGAACTGAGAAGGTTGTTATGTAGCACTCACAAATTACCACAGGGAACATGTACTTTTCAGTGGCATTTTAAACAGTGAAGTTGCAATATTATTTTAGTGACTACATTCCTTAGAATCATAGAATCATAGAATCACTCAGGTTGGAAAAGACCTTAAAGATCATTGAGTCCAACCACAACCTAACCATACTACTCTAACAACCCTCCTCTAAATCACGTATCCTTATATAAAGGAAAAACATAAAGGAGTCAGTTACATACTTCCTGACATTTTAATACTGGCTTTCAGGTGTTCCCAATCTAAAGTGCTTTCATGTTTCATATATTTTTTTTTAAATTTTCAATTTATACAAAAAATCCAGAATATGTATACATTTATTCTATATGCTCGTGAATGTACTAGATGGTTTAGTCTATTCCTGTTTCCTCACCCAAAAAATTGGCATTGCCATCTCCCAGATCTTTCTTTTGAAACCAAGTCTGTGAGCTTGTTCCTTGAATATAAGCATCCAGAAAATAGCAAATTCCAGGGATATCACTGGGAAAATTTGGAGGAAGTTCTTCTCTTGAGCGCGATGTAAACACAAAACCTGGATATTCCTTTAATAATCTATAACAAAAAATGAATTACCTTGGTTAAAAAGGAATCAATCACTAATTGTTACTATATAGAAATACATTCAACAATTATTCATGAATTCTTTATAAAACAGGTCAGAATTTAATTGAATATTTATGTTTTTTACTGAAAAGTTTAAAAAAACTATTTGGTTATCTTGAAAACTCATTAAGTCAGGCACCAGTACAAAAAGGAATATTACCTCTCTTCTTTGTCTTGTCAGTGCTTTGAATATAGGTGCTGTATTTGTTGTAAGTTCTTGCAAAAATGATTTAGCTAGTTCAAAAATGAGAGCTAATTCAAATTAGCACACGAAACCGGCACCACAATTAATGTTCCACCTAATGAAACACTGACAAGATCATTAACTAAGCTATTCAGATCCTCCTACCAATTCTCATAATTTTTTTTCCACAAAACCTAGTGGTCTTCAATATCTGAAGCACAGATTGCTGTTCTTTAGGGATAAGTATTGATGACTGGTACCTAAGGATCCAAATAAATTTTGCTACAGATAGGAGTTGTGCAAGATGCCATACTGTGTTTATAGGTGTATATAAATCCATGTAAAAACATGAAACACAAAGAATGTTATCACATCATTCACTCAGGTGAAAAAACATGCAATGGCAATAATAACCATAGTTTACCCTTCAACTCCATTGCCTGTTTTCTAGGCATCCAAATAATTATGGTGTGAGGATTTATTTTCAACAGTTTACTTATTTGAGATATTGTCTTGAGATGAATAAGCAGACAAACATAGAGCCACTTATGCCTCAGAATATAAACAAGTGTTGTGTGGAAGTACTGTCTAATGATTTTAAGAAAAGATTATAACCAATCTGATTCAGAATGATTTGCCATGCGTACATGGAAAAAAAGTCATTATTGGCCACCATAGTTCTTCTGACTCAGCTAAGCGCTGAAGATGATGATGCTATGTCTCTGTTTAGACTGCATGATCCAAACCCAAGTTACTTATGTGTGCTCTAATACATCTGCTATCACCTACAGAAGATAATCTTTAGCTTTGCACCTTCTAAGTCACACAGTATTGCTGCAGGGGATTTCAGAATATCCTATGCCAATTTCTCTGACACTGGCCACACAGTCCTGACACAACATCAGATACACAGCACCAAGTAGAAGCTGAGTATGAACAGCCAGCTGTCCAGGCTACAGTTCTGAATGAACATATTTGCAAGGTAATTTTAAGTATAACTAAAGAGATAATTTGAAGGCAGTATTAGGCTAAGAGGACAAAGGAAAGATGCTATATTTCCCGTGGGAGAGCCTGCTAACTATCTGCATGAAACAAAATATCCTTTACTAAAAATGATCTGAGTGAATAATTAATTGTACAGCCTAGGTTCCACACTAAGAGGTTCAAACTGAGCTGGGATCAAGATGTGCATAAAGTAAACACTATCATAGTTGATTCACTGCAACCTATTCATTCATCTTCCCTAATTGAAAGAGAATGGGGATGTGTAAAGTGATGCTTAACAATTGTTTGAGTAGGTTGTTATTTTCAAGGGCATCTGCCTAAGTTTGGCACCCATGAATTAGGGAAAATAAGTTGGATTAACAGTTACGTGTCTTCATGGGGTGCTGAATTGGCAGCTACAAGTCTGACCTTGATAAGCCAGGTTTTGGTTGCCAATAACAGATGCTTTTCTACAGACTTAGACAGTTGGTACAGACAGTGGGTCTCCTCTTCCTCCAAATAACACTGTTAGCTATCCTATCTCTGGAATGCAAGGTAGCAGGCTCAGACAGTGAAACCACAAATTAATGGAGAAGCTGCAGATTGGTGGACTGAGTTGTAGCCGATAAGACGACTGGACAGAGTCAAACATCCTCCAACTTGACCCAGGTGAAAGAGTACACAGCAAGAAAGACATCTGGCCTTCATCAAAAGACCACCAGAGGAACACCGAGAGATAGCACACATGTGTAAAAGAACTAAGACTTGGGGCAGGGAAAAATGTCAATCATTTTGGGGACTTATTATAACCTTTTCTTGGAAATCTAATGCATATGTAAGCAGCTTGTTCTTTAAGTATGTGCCTTTCTTGCCCTCTGGTATGGCTTTGTGGGATTACCCCTCTGCATCTGGCATGTGTGTAGCACTAATTAAACACACCTGCTTTAAAACTACTCTGTGGTTGTAGAGTTTTATTTCCGCACGTCATCCAGTTTACAGTGAAAGCCACCTACCTCAAAGATAAGCCAATTTTATGAGAAGCAAAAAAAGGCAAGAGGTGTATAGATTCAGGGCAAGAAGCAAAATTGCCTCAAGTCCTCCATTTATTTTAATCATCATGTCTAAAAAATAAATATCAGCTGTTCCATTTCACTCTGTTGCTGCTGCTGGTTGCACTCTGAATGAAAACAACCACTGTACAATCATGAGCAGTCAGATAAAAGAGTAAAAAGAAAACAAGGGAAAAAATGAAAAAAATAACAAGACAATGAATGACTTTTCCATTAACTACTTCAAGTGGAAATTTTACTGATGTACACTGTAAAGCACTGTACCTGTAAGTCGTTGGGCTGACATTTATTTTTCGAGGTACACTGCAAGATTCAAACTTGTTGGCAAGGGTTACATTATTTCCAAAGAGACAATAACGAGGCATTTTAACTCCAACAACTCCAGCAAAAACAGATCCAGAATGAAGGCCAATACGCATCTTTAAATAAAAGGCAGAAAATATCATAATTAGGTAAGAAAAATAAAATGGTTAAAGTTTTCAAAATTCTTCATCTATTAAAAAATAAAATTAAGAGCTGCTAATATAAATTGAGTTAGTACAGTCTCCTTAATATGTCTGTATTCTGGTCATTACTGCTTGTAGAGTGGAAAGTAGCCCAAGTATACCTTGCTTTGCATAGTAAATCATTCTTCTTCTGACATGACTGAGATAAGGTTGGTCTTTCTGGCAGTAAATTGATCTAGAATCACCATCAGGAGTTACTATGACACTTGAACGTTTTCCTAAGAGGAACTGTGTGGCACAATGTTAGACTGATGAAAGTTACTAAATTGAAATTGTAATTGCTTTACTGTTAAGGTCAGAAGACAAGCCCTAGGGAACAGTGAAGAAAATATGTATACGCTGTTCAGTAGTGGAAACATTTTGATACCTCCATATTCATAGTTTGAATTTGCAGTTTTGTTTAGTTGGTGCTGCTTTCTATGGTCCTTATTTAAAAAAAATTCTTATGTGCATTATAAATATATGGACTTCAGAGTCTACATATAAATATGTTTTCATCAGAGTAGCACTCTGACAAAACAATGGCACAATTGTTGGGAAATCCACGTATCTACCATGTGTGCACATGTACATATTACATATGCATGAACATTCACATATACAGAGAATACCGTAACATTATGAAGAAGTCACATTTCTAGTTTTGAGTGAAAAAGCAGAAAAGCCTGCAACAAAAGCAAAATTCACCCACACAGCAAAGAAGACGAGAATATATACAATGTTATAGAAGCCTGATTTAAAATAGCAGTTTGCAGTCATGGCTTTTTTGTTTGACAACTTGTATTTGAAATCACAGTAGACTGTGACATACTTCTTGCTTTGCCAAACAGTCAGTGCTTTTGTGAAGCATTTCATTAAAAAAATGCATACTTTCATTAAAAATAGACTCATTTTTCCTCCAAGAAGCTTCTAGAAGTTGGTTTTTTTCTCTCTACTTTAAAATTACTTTCAGAAAGTAATTCCATTCATCATTCAAAACTATACAAGTAGCATTTGCTTGGAAATTATAAACATGTTGTAATATTGTCATAAATATGTTTCCATATTTTCAGGCATAATTTAATTTGATATTTTGAAATACAAATACAGTGGTATTTATTTCCACCATTTTTATACTGATGTTCTCTGTGATAAATGTGGAGTCCCTAATACTCACAAAAAAACATTTTCTTGGTCTTAGAATACAAATATTCCTTAAACCGTAATCAAAGAAGTCTGAAGTTCATTTTCTAAAGGGGCAAATGACCAGGCAAATATTAAAAATTAGCAGTGAAAGACATAATTAATCAAGACACCTGTATTAAAAATAACAAGACCACATTTCAGGTGGAAAGTTCAGTACATGCTTATGTCTCCATTGAAAGGAGGTCATAAATGTAACTACCACTGAATCTAACCGTGGCCTTGCCAGCATTAGCACCATTCTTACAGTGACCAGCAACAGAATCATTTAAAGACATGCGGATTACTGCAATTAGAGCATGTCTTTGATGATTCATGTTAATAACTGCTGCCTCAGAACACTTTTATGTTCTCCTAGGTTCTTATTTTGAAAGAGGATTAGTCTCCTAATTAGAAAATAGTAAAATTGATTGCTAGGGAGACAAAAACAGCATATCAGTGTGCACCTATTAATTTAGCAGCATTTGGGTTGATTTTAAGACCTCTGCTTCATCTTTACTTCTCCACAACACTCATATTCACAGAAATAAAATGGTCAGCCTCTCCACCTATGCACACTTGATTCCCCAACTTGTCTGAGTTAATGCAAATTTTCCTTGGAACAAATACCCCCGAACCAACTTGGCAACCAAATTTTTCCCTTTTTACCATATAAAATATTATAAAATAAAATATATGACCTTGATAGGCTCCCCATGCGGAGACACCACCTCATCTGACAGCTCCATCATCTTCAGGGCCATCAATGCTATTTGGACAGCATGGGTTTCACTTTCTTTGTGTAAACCTCCAGCGACACAGTAGGCATCTCCAATAGTCTCAACCTAAAACAGGTATATTTATTCCTTAATATTACAATACTTGACATATAAAAGAATAGTCTGTGGCTTCAGTATGCTACCTGCATATTGACTGAGTCCTATTTGTCCTGATAAATTATTTAAGTCTAAGTTTTAAGTTTAAGAATAAATCCTGTCTTTTAAAAGACAAAAATGCACAACTAATATTTATTGCTGGGCACAACAATAGAATATTTTTCCTTGCTCTTCTACTGTCAGACACCTGTAGTTAGATTAAACACACTGATTTACCCCAGATTCATAGCACTGTAACTGAAATCCATTTTAGAAATGACCTCTTAGATTTTGATGGGTTTCTCCACTGGCTGCATATATTGCTCATTCTGTTGATATACATTTTTTTTGTTTATATTTTATGATTGATCTTAATATTTTTTTTCTTATAATGAAGGTTTAAGGCAAAATATTTTTTGGACTTCTATTATTCTCTGTCCCATTTTGTCTTTATTTCCTTTCCTGCCCCATGGCCCCACATAAAAGCAAAAAATGTTGTACCTTGTAGACATCTAACTCTCCACACTGGTAATCAAAGCGAGTATAAAGCTCATTAAGCATGGTTATAACCTGCATAGGTGAGCACTGGGAACAGATGGCAGTGAATCCAACAATGTCAGAGAAAAGCATTGTGACATTATTAAACTTCTTGGCTTGCACCACTTGTCCCTGCCACAGCTGCTGAGCAACTTCTCCAGGAAAAATAGAAAACAGAAGATCTACTGTCTTCTTCTTTTCCTCTTCAAGTGCTTGATGGGCCTGTTCAAGGGTTGCTTTCAGCTTTCCTAACCTCTTCTTCAGTCCATCCTGAGCTCTGGCTTGCTCTCCAATCAGAACAACATCTCTCAGTGCATTGTGAATAGGAATATCTGAAAGGTATAATCCACGTCCTGTAAAATCTTCTAGCCTATCCACACATGGAGATCCCAAGAACAGGATTGCACTGGATTCAAGAATATAGATCATTTGGCCTTTAAGATCCATTACCTGAAATAGTTAAAGAAACAAGAATTCATGCACACCATGCAAGGCAAGTATTTAGAAACAAGAAACACATTTTGCTGAACCACAGAAGTGAGCTGACCCTCTCTTCTCACTGGAGATAGGTGACAGAACGAGGGGAAATGGCCTCAAGTTGCACCAAGGTAAGTTTAGGTTGGACATTAGGAAACACTTCTTTACAGAAAGGGTTGTTAAGCACTGGAATAGGATCCCCAGGGTGGTGGTTGAGTCACCGTCTCTGGATGTGTTTGAGAGCCATTTGGATGAGGTGCTCAGAGATATGATTTAGCAGAGGGTTGTTAGAGTTGGGGCACTATGGTTAGGCTGCAGTAGGACTTGGTGATCTTTAAGGTGTTTTCCAACATGAGTAATTCTATGATTCTATGTTAGTACTCACATTTCCTTCCAATTGTTGAAGATAAAATGTGGAATACTAAATCATAGAGCTAAATAATAAATTCAGTTTATTTTACTTGAGACTTCCGGTGCAAAAGGTAAAAAACCTTGAGGATAAACCACTATCTGGGGTATTGGTAAGTATCAATTTTATCTTAGGGATCAAACAAAAATCAGAAGAAGAAATTTGTGCATTTTCAGCTACTCATAAATTGCTATTGATTAGAGTGGCCAATAGATTTCTGATAAGAACTATACTGTTCAGTTCATGCACAACTTTCTCTGTGAGATAAAGTGAGAAAATGTGCTTCAGTTTTATTAGTTTTATTAAAGTACTCACTGAGACTCAAAACTGAAAAGCACAAATACCAGGAATAACTCATTTTAATCATCAAAAAAATCAACATACTTTGTGTGAAATGCTGTTTATGTGTTCTTCCCCTATCCTCCTGCGCAATGTACAAGGTGCTGAGGAGGTCTCCTTAATGTTGCTTTGAATCACCCTTTTTTTGCAAAACAACAAAAAAAAAGGGGGGGGGGGTGGGGAGGGGATTTGTGTGTGGGGGGGGGGGGGGGGTGCTGTTTGTTTTGCTTTTTTGTTTGTTTGTTTTTTGGAAGTAATTGCACCAGTTAGGATATATGAATATAAAAGATGCAAAGTACAGAAGATAACAAAGACTGAATTAACACAAGAAATGTGTACTCCCTTCCCAAATTCAAAAGCTGCTGTTTCCATCTAATTCAAGGACACTTTGGTAAAGCTTTCACTGCCCCATTCTTTGTGTTGGTGATGCTCTTACCCTCAGCAGCATGGTATGCCACTGGCTTTATCTCAATTCACTAGAGTTCCTCTCCATATTTCCAATGACTCTTTTTTAAAATCAAATTTACAGTCAAATTTTATTTGTGTAGTAGTTCAAGAGGAGAATTTTCACTGAATGTTGGTTTCAAAATCTGAATTACCTTACATTGTCCTCATAATAGATCATCATTATTAAGTTGTATTAGAGGTTGAAAGATAAGTGATGTAAAATATGACATTTTGTTTTATGGCTTTTTTAACTCTGTCTATCTTGCATGTCTCCAGAGAAGAAAACAAATTCCTCATTGAAGTAAAGGTTATAAAAAGACTCTTACCATAGATGATTTCAGATCAGTATTATCCCATCTTCTCACTCGTACTGTAAACTGCATATTTAACATTGTCATTATTCCACTAAACGTGCAGCTTATTTTAGGGGTAAGAATTTCAAAATATTCTTCAAAATTAGGCTTAGCTTGAAATTCTCTTCTGGTCAAAAGTCTTCTTATCCCATTTCCAACTTGTAGAACAGACATATCCTTGTCAAACATAAAATGAAATGGGAAAATCTTACAGAACACAGAGGCAGGTATCACAAGTGAAGACTGCGGTTTACATGGAGATAAAGATGGTTTTGCACTTTTGACTTGTATAGAGTACAGCAAATAGGGCTGATTAACAAACTCAGCGCAGTCATTATGGAAACAAGAAGGCATGAGCATGACTTCCACCTCAGTTTCATACAAAATATGAGCTGCTGCTTTAATAATGCCAGATAGAATAAGACTTGTGATTTTCTTGGGAAAGAAATAATACACATTTAAGAAGTCCTGATCTTTCTCCAGGCATAATATGGAAACTTCTTCAAGTCTGTCCTTTTTTCCTGCTTCCTGACTGTGGCTACTTTGCTTTAGCAGAGTAGTGAAACTGTTCAAGAAGTCCTTAAGGGTTCCTCCAATAACCCCCAGTATGTGTTCATCCTCTTCATAGCATATTTTGAATAGCTCTTCACCAAGAGATTCTCTTAGAGACTCCACAGGAACACCTGAATGGAACCACATTTAAATCAGAACTGTACTCGTCATCCTGAATCTCAGGCTAGCCACTAATTTTTTCATCCTAAACCTGCTGAAATCAGCAATATCCTTCACTGATCCAGCACAGAGAACTGAGGGTCTTCTCACTTAGGAGTCCTGCTGTGACCAGCTAAGGTTGTACTATCTGGTGCTTGAAAAACATGGAGAATGGGTTGTAGTCTGGAATGATCCAAGACTCATTATTCTGTGGTAGCAATGCAGACAGAATGAATACACATTCTGGCATGACTTAAACCAATTGCCTTAGCTTGATATAAAGAAATGAAATAAGAATGAAAAATAATAATAATAAAAAAGAAAGAATAAAGTCAGATCTGTGCAGATATACGTACTATGTCAAATCCAGTAATTCAAATGTCTCTAGGAATATTCCAGGGCTCTGAGACCAGTCAGCACAGAACAGCTCACATCTTCAGAGCAAATTCAATTTAAAAGGATAGCTGCATGCAAACCGATTGCTGGGAACATCCTAGCTCCCCAGCTGTTACTAGGAATCATTTTGAAAAGGGTTATCTGCCACATGGCCAACTTTACTGTTCAAGGTTACAGAGGACGGTGTTTCACTTCTTGGAAATATTAATTTACTAGCTTCAGTAAGTACTGGCTACTATAGATGTAGCCAGTTCCCATATTCCAAATTAAAGCAGCTGTCATCCCACAGTCTAGAATCCTTCAGAGCATGTAAAGGATCAAACCTTTTCTCACCAGTATAACACCATCACATATTACTAAAAGTACGTTACAACTCTCTCTAGATGTTGGATGTTAGGGGTCAGCTCAGACTTGATAAATGTTTTAACTCAAATTTTGACACTCTGAGCTGTTAGTTGCCCAGAAACAGCTTACTCTATGTGATGTTGGCATTACTTCAGCCATCATGAGGAGGAAATTATTTATCAGTAACAAGCCCAATTTATATATGTATATATATTTATCATTTAAAATAAATATTTGTACATGTAATATATATGCATTATTAAACAAGCGTACATTACCTGCTGCAAGAGCGTGATCACTGATTATTTTTTCAAAATCTTCTCTATCACCAATTTTTCTGCAAAGATCATAAAAATACAAATAAAACTCCTGAAAAATGAGGACAAGCGGGATAGAAATAGTATGCAGTAGAAACTACCCACTCTGTATTTACTCTGTAAAAATTAAGTTTTGCAAATCAAATAGGCAGGTTTAGTTTTTTTTTTTCCTATTCAAAATGGGCCTTAGTAGGATCTTAGATTATCCTGCACACTTGTGACAAATTTAAGATTTAGTTGCCTGAACTGAGATTATGGATTGCGGCCAAATGCTGCAGTCTGTCATTGATTAGAGCCTCTTACACTGCAACAACCCTATTTTTTGTTTCACTAGTATTTTGCTACTTGTAGTTGTAAGTGTATTTCATATTCACAAATAATATATATAATAAATATTATATATATAATACGTATATTATATATATAATACATATACAAATAGTATAATTTGAGTATACATTCAGGCAATTCTTGGAATTACATTAAGTTAAAGAGAGGTAATAAAGTATTTGTTTTTGATAGGAAACACCAATCAACTCTATTTACTTCAAAATCACTTGTCCATTGGTAGAAATCCTGATTTCTGTGTTACAGAACAGCAGCCCTACGAGTTCTATGAGGTTGATAAATATCAACCTGAATGTCAGACACAAAATGATGCGATGTAGCTCAGATCAACCTTCATACAAGCTACGAGCCTTTGATATGGATTATCTGAATTTCCTTACTTGAAATAGCTTAAATATATATACATGCAAAAGCAATACAAAAAAAAGCAAATGTTTAGATTTGTTTTATATTTGCCTTAGCACACTGTTCAGAATAGCATACTCTTTTTTTTTTTTTTTGCTTCAAACTAATTCTCTGTATTCCAATACATAATATACATAATAAAGATACAGAAAGCATTCCAGTCAGCAATTATAATACACGTCTGACCAGCTATGAATAATGTCATCACTCACATACCAGAAACCAAATTTTTTTTTGTATAATCATTTGAACTTAAATTTTTTTTCCCAGACTCTTAGAAATACCAGTGCTTTATTTACTATTAGAAGGCCATACAATTGTGAATTAAGACAACCATATCCATCTTTCCATCTATGTCTGAGTATTCCCTGAGTTCCCCCAGAACATCTGCTTATTTTAAGCAATGTTTCCCTGCACAAATAGCTAAATTTGCCCATTAAGCCAACTTAGATTGCATGAAACGTCACGCACCAATTTAACAAGGTAACACAACACAGATTCCAGAAGTCCTGATTCCTAGTCAGCACTCCAGTCATTATGAACTCTGAAAAACATTTTTGCTGCATGGTTTAATTGCAAGCCCATTACACATACATACCTGGTTTCTTTTATCCTGTGCTTTGCTAACGTTCTCTGAAGTGCAAGATACAGTCTTTCAAACTGGGGAAGAAAGAAAGCTACATTGATTAAATACCATTGCTGAAAATTTAATCATAACGTTTTATACAGAGAATTACTGTGCTGTCCTTGGGACCACCATCTTTTTTCAAGATGGTATAGTAGTTAGGAAAAGTGTGTCATATTTGTGTTTGGGGTTTAGATCATGTTGATGCCTCCAGCTGCACAGAATCATAGAATCATAGAATGGCTTGGGTTGGACAGGGCCCCAAGGATCATCAAGTTCCAACCCCCCTGCCACAGACAGGGCCATCAACTTCCAGGTCTGGCACTAGACCAGGTTACCCAGGTCCCCATCCAACCTGGCCTTGAACACCTCCAGGGACAGAGCGTCCACAGCCTCTCCGGGCAGCCTGATCCAGTACCTCAACACTCTCTCTGTGAAGAACTTCCCCCTGACATCCAAGAACTTCCTCCTACCATCTAAGTACCAGTACCTACTACTACAATACCACTATAACCGATAATTAAGGCCCCTTATCTGACATACATGTATGGGTAGGCATTCTAAAACATGATGTGCTTTACCTCCAAATTGTCAGACGACAATAAAGATTTACCTCTTTTTAAATCTATTACCTTCTTCTACACCCTTTCTCTAGTTTCTGATTAAAACACCACATTCAAGATGTTTATTTCAACCTGAATAATTGTCTTCTGTATGTACTTTCATTTGAAACCCAAACTTCATTTATATTCAATAAAGACAAAGTCATAGAATAGTACTGCACTGCCATTTAGAATTTGTCTGTGATGTTTCCTTTGGTTGGTTGTTTTTATGGTTCTCATTCCCTAAGAAAATCAGCTTTTCTGCTGCACCTTTTACTTTTTTTTTTTTATTTTCAAAAGGAAAACTTTTACATTAGAATAAAATATCACATGAAAGAAAGGCACAATATTCTGAAGACTGTTTCCAAGTAAAGATCTAAATTGAAATGTTCTAACACGTATATAAATGCAATATAAATCACATCTATTCATAAACTGGAACAGTAAGTGGAAGACCATCCAACTCAGTATGTATCTCCAAGCAATATTCTCTGTATTTCTGCAAACACTAAAAGAAGCAAATAAAACAATCACATGCAAGAATCACAGAATCATCTACACTGGAAAAAAATCCCAATTGATTTTTGATTGATCCCAATTTTGTATTAGGAGCTAGAAACTCCACATGTTTAGACTTCACATCTTCAGCGTGATGTTCAACAAAATTCTTAACTTAGTTACTTAACTTAGGGGAACTTTAGCTGCCACAATAGATAAGCATTACAGAATCAAAGAATCACAGAATGGTTTAGTTTGGAAGGGACCTTTAAGATCATCTGGTTCCAAGCCCCCTGCTATAGGCAGGGACACCTCCCACTAGACCAGGTTGCTCGAAGTCCCACACAGCCTGGCCTTGAATGCTTACAGGGAGGGGACATCCACACCCTCACTGGGCAATTTATGTTAAAATCTTATTGCACATTCCTCAAGTATCATTAACATACACATGTATTACATATTCTAATAATGTCCTCCGCTTTTTATATTTGAAAGTGAGGTAATTAAGCTCATAAGTAGTCTAAATGATGTAAGGACCAATTTGATCAAAAGTTTATCCTGATCACACTATATCATGGATTTCCATGCACAGTTTACTGATGTCATAAGGAGTCTGTGAATCATGATATGGCCACACATTTTGAATGGGAAAGAAAATGAGGTTAGTTGCTGATGGGAAGCAAGGCACTTTAAAGTATCAAAGCAATGATAAATATGATTTTAACCAAATAAAACCCTTCCTTGAAGAATGATATGGAAGGTTTATGTCCAGAGACCCTGAAAGCAGACAGCATGAGAACAGACTACTATATCTGAACAAAGTTCCAATTCACAAAACTTCAGTAACTGTTAATATCTGTGATGATAACCTTGAGGTTCAATAGCTCTGGGAATAAATGGTCACAGTATCTTTGACTTTGCCAACCATTTTTCCCAGGAGAGGGTCTAACCTACTGTGTTCATGTAACAGGCAGCTGCATACACTTACATCATTTTTAAAGAAAAACAATACTAATTATTTCACTAAAAATCTCATCGACAAATATATGTTGAAAATTAAATCAGATGAAATACAAGAGTACAGCCAATCTTAAAGTGCCAGTCTTAAAGCGCCAATCATGGCATCATAGAAAGATTGCTTTGTCAGTTCATTTTTGAGTTGGGAGTCCTTTGCTTTTCACATTTAAAGTAAATATGAAAGAGATGAATTTATTCTATGTAGGTGCAGCAGAAATAAAAATTAGTTTATAAAAATTGATAATAAAAAGTTTTGCCAAAAAGATAGTAGATGGAAGAACTGGAAAATAGATATGCAAACAGCACAATTAGTAAGGCACACTGAATGCTCTTAGTACAAGTAATGGAATTGTAATAAACTGAGTATTCAGAGATGGCCATTCACTATGTCATTCCAATATATAGACCAGTCTATTTGTTCATGTTTCCACAAAATTTGAGGCACACCCACATATTGAATGTTATGCAGTTGCACTTACTTTAAAGTTGTAATATTTTATATACAGAAACACTGTGCCTGTTTTCACTAGAATTGAGCAGAGACAATTACTTAAAATATATTAATTAACTCAGTGTTTCAACATGATCATTTCATTTCCCAGTTGCACAGATACTCTGTTCAGTCTCTCCAGGGCAAAGAGACAAACACAGTTTCTGTTGGGGGGACACTGGAACTTAGATTACAAGTTCTATAGTCTTTACTCATTTAAATCTAGTAGCTACGATACAGCACACGTATGACAGAAGTTCTATTTGCTTTTTTTGAATCATTTACTCAAATACATGCTCTAGAATTTTCCTTTGCATTAAATGTAGACATTAATGTCTTCAAAGTTCTATTGCAGGAGGTTAGTATAACAGCAGATGAAAACAGTGAATTTCTTTACATATTTATTTGTGATAATGAATGATACGCATAGTATGGATTCAGTTAGGTGAATTGATGAGGTAAACTTGTAATTCATGTAATTAGCTACCAGGGCAGATTTTCTCCAACTCTATCTCTATGGAAAAAAAAATCCTTTGGAAATGCATGGTCTTAAGAGGAAGAATCAAAATGAGCAGTGGGAGACTGCAAATACAGGGCAAAATATAGGGAAATACAGTGGAAGGGACAGTTTAAGAGTAGACAAAACGGATTGTAGAAAAATTGTATAAAAAAGGAACTGGAAAGGATGAAATGAGGATTTAACCTCTGTTTACCTACATAATACTACAAACTTTGAAGTCAAAACAGCTTTCAAAAGGCTTACATCTAAAGGCTTGCATAAAATGCATTTTAGTGTATATAATGAAACACTGGTACTAATACACAGTATCCATTTACCTCAGGAAATATTAGTTTGCAGATGCTTTCAGTTAATGTGTGCAGGTACACTCTACTTCTGCTTGTTTTCCTTTGTGGAAGGTTTCCTTGAATGTCTTTTTCATGGACTTCTTTGCAGACAGGCAAAGCTGCTCTAGAGCTGTTTTCTGTGCAGTCCTTCTCATGTTCATCAGCAATACGACTTTGAGTCAGTAAGGAGAAAGGACATTCCCCTGTGATCTTCAAGTCTTTCAGTTTTGTACAGAACATGCTGTACAGTCTCTCTATTGAGGGTAAGAGTACTTGGCTTGGTATTTAATAGTACTCTTCTGTTTACTAACAAGAGAAGAAGATGACAGAATATTTGATGAAGCAATCACTGTGGAAGATTATTGGTAGCTATAAATCATCTCAGGAACAAATGTGTGCCCCTAGAAAACAAGAGGGAAAGAAAGAAAAAAAACACAAATGTATTATTTTATTTTCTCCTTTAAAAATGAAGTGGTAGTTTTTACCATGCATGCATTAAAATAATGGCTTTCCTAAAGCTTTGCTCAAGAAAACACTTGAACTTTGATCACGCAGTATTTTAAGCATGTAATCCTTACTGACTTGAATGCTTCAGGTAGTTAAAATTGTGTGCATGGTTAAGTGCTTGGCTGAATCATGGCTGCAGCGATTAAGGCAGAGGAGCTGTATTATCTGATATATCTTTGTTCATGGTGATGGATGAGGTTCCTGAAAGAGCAAGTAGCAATGTTCTAATGAGAAAATCTTTTTAATTCTTCATAAGCAGCTATTAAAACTACTTGAAGTGGCACAATGAAACCGATTTGTAATGGATGCTTAAATCTCAACTTAATCAATGCCAAAGGTATCCTTCTTGGAGCAGAGAACTATTTGACTGAAGTTAGCACTCAATTGTCTGGAACAGCAGACCACCCAAGACCATGGGTTAGTGCCTTCAGTAAAAGCCACAGCTCCTGTGGACAACAGCCAAAGGTCTGGGACTGTCAACATGTGGGAAATAGACAACGTAACTGATGTATTTGCTTGGAAACACTGAGGGTTTTATGCTTTTACAGGTGATGTCTTTCAAACAATGCATTAAAACCAAAGTTGGACATTTTAGTTTAATTTGGAATTAATTCCCTGTTTGTTATATTTATTTCAGTAAGACTTAATTCATTTTTCATTGACCATACCTCATTTAATCAGATCCCCTAATCCTCATGCAATACTCCAACAAGATAACCTTCTGGCAACTCTTGAAGCAGCTGAAGTGTTACATTTCTCTCTCTGGAGAAACAGCCCAATAAGGCTTTCCTTCAGAGACACCGTGGCTTTAAACGGCCTGTGCACCACACTGCTTATTCCTCTCTCCAAGACAACCAAAGGGCCTCTGGACCAAGGTAAAAAATAACTAATTCCCTAATACAGGTTATGAACTTCTGCTTTTGAAACAGCTGTAATGAATGACGCAGCAGGGGAGTGCTGCAGAGCCAGCACAAGTGAAGCAGATAAAAGTAGCAACAAGCAGAAGGCACTCTGGCTGGACCTCCTGCTGAAAAAAATATCTGGCAGAAAAGGCCCTTTTCAAGTGTGCTGTAATGCTAATGGTGGCAGGCCAGCTTCTAGAGGGTATCTATTGAAACTATGGAAGCATTATTTTAAGAAACAATGATAAGAAAAAGAGGCAAATGAATGTTTGCATAAGATTTTATATTTCTGATTTCAGTGCTGAAATTTACTTGTTTCTACTACATGAATATCAGTAACGCTTTATTTTTACTGCTGCATATTCTTGTGTAGCAAACGCGCCAGTGAAAAGTTCCAAGCAAGAACCACACTCTCTATATGTACATGAACATATATCATTTTTCGTTACTGTATAAGCATCATTTTATATACATAAATATTTTTCTTCAGGAGCCATTGTAAAACCTCACATTACATTATTAAAAGAGTGAAGCCAAACAAACAAACAAAGCCCCCCCTTTCCTGTACTTCATTGTACTTCTTATTGAATTGGTGTATTGAAATACTGTTAAGAAAAGAGGTAACTTAATATATATTTGAACCATTGTCAAAGGATAAGATCAACGGCTGTGACGGAACTTACACATATAACATTTATATACTTAAACACTTCACTGTTTGGGGCCTTAGATTTCAACATAAATCTACTACTAGATTTTGAAAGAAAAAAAATACTAGAATTTTGAAAGAAAAAAAAGGTATAATTAAAGCATCTCACAGTGAACGTGTGCTGCTATTTAAAAAAAAATAATGTTTTCTGTGAAGAATGTAAGCTGGAGTTAATGGTCAAATTAGATACCAAGAAATACTGCATTCACACTGAACTAAGAACAAAGGTAGCGACTGGGGGGCGGGGGGGGGGAGTCACTGGCATGCTAGGATAGTGTATTAATTAGTGTGTAGTGTGTTATTAGTGTAAATGTCCTGAAGTTCTTGTTTTCCCAGGAACAAAGGGAATGGTCCCTTGATAGCATATATCCCAGTTCGAACCAGTATCAACTTAACAGGCACTACAAGTTTAAAGTGGTGACCAAAGCAAGATTCTACACTTGGCTTGCAATGACAAGACCCTCTAAAACACGTATTTAAAGAAACAAAGTGGAAGCCTAGTGCCATCACATCTTCAGAGGATTCAAACACTGCAAATAAAAAGTATATATACACTAAGTCTTCCATAACTGAAAAGTCAAGTTTCCATTTGGTATCCTAAGTGTACCTTGCACTTAATCTAACTAAAATTCAGAAAAGCACATCATTTCCTAGGAAAACCTATCTCTCTCCGACTGTAATTGAAGCGTTTTTTAAATGTCTGTTAGGAGAAGGACAGTGAATCGTCTCTGTTGTGTTTAAAGAAGAAATTCCAACAGTATGATGGACTTTAAAAAGTTATAAGAAAGATGAGATATGGTACATGTCACAGGTTGAATCAAACATTTGCAAATGTGTTTCAAGAATTATAAACTCCAGCCCTCCCATTTTTCATAATGTTTAAAAACATTTTCTGACCATGAGAAAAAGAATATGGCACTTGAAAAAATATGGAAAAGTTTCTGGTTTTGATCCCTCTCCAAACACGCTCCATGAGAGCTTATCCCACGGGAGCAGCAGTGTTTTATATGAATTCTTCATCTCTGCTGTATTAATTGCTGTCATATTTACCTTTGGAAGCAAACTGAAAATTGAAATTAAATAATCTGTGGTGAGAACGAACTACAAGCAACAAATTTATTTAGTGTCTGGCTGAATAAAACATGGCACTGTGCCACTCAGAAAGACTAAGATGACTTTACACAGTATAGTCATAGCAGTAGAATAATTTAAAAGTGTTCAAAATGCTTTGTGCAAACATTTCATTGTGTATTTACATCTGTACTTGTCTTACAGCCAAAAGGTCTTCCTGTATGATTATTTGTACTAGCTGCTTCTGAATATTTTCCTCTGCTAAAACAGTTCCTTGACAATTGCATGAAATACAGCTCAATGAATAAATCATACAGTAAAACCGCCTTATATTAATGCAGTCATTTATAAGAATTAAGCAATAACACTTGCTAACAGTAGCTAAAGTTGTTATTTAATCTTAAAGACATGGGAGGAAAAATTAGAAGCAATGTTAAATACCATTTTCTTTACATAAGCTACATCATTCAGATGTAGCATATGTTACACTGTAGTGTTACTTTTTATTTTTAGTCAGACATTTCAGTTAGGTGAACTTCTGCATGCTGACCAATAATTTAAAAAATATATATTGACTGACGCAAAAAAAAAAAAAACACCCTCAAAATCTATTACTGACTGGATCTATCTTTCTGCAGCTGAAGAGAAATTGCAGTGCTTGAAGGAGCTTAGTGTGCTCTGTAAGTCATTGCCTGAATGGAAATAGTTGTTAACATCTGTCTTGTCTTTATGTAAAATGGAGACATGCAATTCCCACCAAGCTTTAATCCTTGTGGGATTCAGAAATCACTGCCTTTTACCCCTTGCCAGTAGGCCTCTGCACAGAGCAAGGCAGGATCTGTCTGGCTCTTTACATAAAGGCAAACCACATGTAACCCCTAGCAAGACAGAATAGAACCCATCACCCCATCAGGAATAGCTCAATGTGCATTTAGCTCTTTTCAGTAAAGAAACCCAGGGAATAAGACTAAATCCTATAATTTTGCCTTAAAAATCTGAAATGCAACAGCAACACTTGACTTTTTCTACTTAAAGAGCCATGTGTGGCAGCAGAATCAAAGCTTTGATTTGTCCATTTCCAAAGATTTTAAGGAGCCTTCTAAAATGCTCAGAGAAAATCGATCAAGTTTGCATCAGAATATAAGTTAATATATAAGAAGTCAAAATATATATATTTTTTCTTAATCTCACTAAATCCCGTACAAGTAAGCAAGCTACCTTACTTGGGCTGCTTCATTGAACTTGAACACATCTAGAGTGTACGTACCTTCAAAAAGTTAATTTGTTTGGATATGGCTGCTTTGGGAAACACAAGATATACGTAACTGGAGGAGACGGGCAAATCTGTTTCCAAATATCTGAGTGGCAGTAAGTCATAATAGAAAGAAAAAATGCCAGTTACTGCCAGTTGTTGAACTATGTGGAGGACATCTTGGAAGACACGTGTCCTTGTAAAGAGGACCAAGGTGTTTCTCCGCATTCAGAGACTAAACCCTCACTGAAATGTGAGGATGCCTCATTTATTCCTTTCTATTAAGTTAGTTCTGTAATTAACACAGTAAATACATTTGCTAACCTGCCTGAGGACAGCTGTGTCATTGGCCAAGAATATAATGTAATGTACACATTAGATGTAGTACATTGTAGGGATAGGATTTTAAAATCTGCAGCAACAAGGCAAGCTTAATTAAAACATTAATAAGATCAGTTTGCACAAAGAATACAAGTGTAAAAAGAAAACCACAAAACCAAGGACTTGGGTGTTAGGTGACCACTGAATCCTAAACCATTACTACACTTGTGTAGACACTATTGTACTTATACTACAGAGTAATACCTTCTTTTTCAGCAAGATTCTAGGCTCTTTAACTGCACAGTTGCTACTTGAGCAAAGGCCATAACTGAAGACAAGACTGTTATCCTCTGCATAGATCCGGTGAGATGTGATCATTTTTAACAGTGGACTTCACAATAAGTCAGCAGTACACCAGAAATGACTAGATCTAGCAATCTCAAATTCTACTGTCTCCAGAAAGGAATATGCTTTGTCAGGCATTAACTTCTGCTTTTCCCCCTGTAAATGTCCACCCCTTTTTCTGACAAGCTGTCCTTACTTCTAATCTGTCTGTACACCAGAGCCCTTTAGGGCAGTGTTATTTTTCACTCCAAAGCACAATATGCCATTTTGAGCTGTGCAAGCCTAATTCCAGTGTCCTGACTTCCAGATTTGGCTCTGTTTGGGGCTCCTTCTAAAAGAAGTACACTCACAACAGTTCTGTTAATCACGGCACACGTTTGATAGGAAGGAAATATCACTGCCCATACTAAAGTCTGTCTAGTGAAATTGCAGTGACTACTAAACTACATTCAAGGTAGTAATGCAGTTATGATACAATACTACAACCCATAGTAATCAATTGTTAATTTAACAGCCCAAATATTTTACTGAACCCAAACTCATCCCTGTGTCCTGTATAACAGCTTAAGACAAGTTAAAAATCTAGACATTGCTTACAAGATTTTCTCCCCATTTAATGTGAAATTTCTTCACCTTTGTACATTTTTTCTTCATGAACTGCTTTAAGAAACAGAGAAATGCAATCAGTTATTTCCCCAGTGATACACATCTCGTGGACTGTGATCTGCCGCAAAAAAAAAAAAATGACAACTTCAAAGCTAGGAGATGCAGAAAATAAGAATGTTGAATTATTCCTTTGTTCTCATGGCAATCAGCAGAAAATAAGTTTCAGGGAATACGTAAGTAAACTTCACAACTTCTAATGTACGTCATTTGAAGGTCATCCTGAGACATACGTTTCTTCTGCTTTAACGTTTGTGTAACAGTAACAAGCTCTGTGCCCTGGCATAGAAACCAATGGGCTTGGAGACAGGCTAAATCCCTAGTTTTAAAGTATCGCTGAATTTCTGATACTGATCGACCCATTTCCCTCCAGTGGTCTACAGCAAATCCCCGAATCCAAATATAACCCTAAGAGAGGCCTAGACTGGTTTCAATTAAATACACATGGGAAATCCTAATTACTGTACCCGTGCTTTGTCATGTAACTAAAGGAAGGACTGATTCCCAAATGTAACTTATAAGATACATCTTTGTCATTTTAAGTATCACATGCACTTTCACAGGGTAAATATTTTTCCTACGTTAGGACTAAATAACAGGGAGGCATGCTGAGAAGATAGCGTGGGAAATTTTTTCTCTTCCTGTTAGTCAAAGGCTATCTGTGAAAACATTCCATAGCAAGCCCAGCAGGCAGCCCCAGAGCACCTGATTCTTTGCTCTTCCATCATGCTCTTACGCAGAAATAGCAGTTTTTGACTGTGGTGCCTCCTCTCAACTCCACTACAGGTCCAAAACATGTGTAGTACCATCAGCTAAGTGCTTATAATGGAGGTGGTGCCCACGAAAACTCCAGCTACTTTAACAGTGGGAGCTCTTAAGGTTGACTGCTCATGGGCCCTAGTTCTGAGGAAGACCTAGAGATATTTAATGAAGGTACAATCTATCATGTGTAACCACAACTCATTATCTACATATTTTCAGAACTCCTGATAATGAAGTGACATAATTGGTGACACCTTAAGTGATCCAGGTACACAGTGGGGGAAGCAACTGAAACAGTGAGGACAAACATTAGCAAAACCTATCCCAAATGTCCAGAAATTATTTTCACGCTTCTAAAGGAATACATTTTAAATATAGCATTTCCCTTTAGTCTGCATTTGCAGTCCACAAAAGTACAGATTTTAGCGAGCACTAAGAAGAAAGTATATAAATAAATCGATGTCTTCAGCACTCTTTCTGTCATTTCAAGAATAAAAGCTTGACTTGCAGAAATACGATGTTCATGGCCGTGTGAAGGAGTTAAACACAAAGATCAAAGTCTTGCCTGTAGTCAGTGGAATGTAAATCAGAATTCAAAAAAGGCAAAGGCAAAACATTGTGATTCTAGAACATGAAGTAGTTGTCAACTGTTGTGGTTACTGATTCTTTCCAAATACCTACTTACAGCTGTAACTCTCAAACTTACCATTGCAAACTTTTCTCCACTGAGTAGAACTATAACTCTGTGTGTCTGAGAAATTTGATTTTTGTTTAGCTCATAGATTGGAAACGCTTTCTAGAGCCAAAGAAAGTAAAAAGCTATTGTAGCCTGCTGTAATAAAAAAAAAAAAAAAAAAGGAATAGCTCTCTGAGAATTTTTCACTGAAATCTTTAGCTTGTATTTATGACTTAACCAGGATTGCTACATCTTCTATAACAAATGAAACAATAAACTGCCAAATTGCTAATGCATGAAGTTATTTCTCCTTTAAGAATTACAGTATTAACTGTAAAGCATCCAGAGATGACCAAATAATTCTTCCGCATCTTCAAAGACAGTTATCTTGCTGAGTCTTGTATCTGCATGTATTCATCTGCTTAAAGTTGAATGTGCATAATTGTTTACAAAACCGGCCCACAGGTTTCCCTAAACACCATTACTGTTTTCCAAAGATACTGAAGTGTCATAGAGGAATATAAAACACTGAGTATAGCGTCTTATAACAGTGCGTATGTTAAAATACTCCCTTTGTGTTCAGAGCTTTAAATTGTAATGAACAGCAAGTTTTAGAAATGATGGAGTACTAAAAGCTTCCTTGAACACTATAGATCTTAGAAAATTGCTTGAAAATTAGGTCTGCAGAAAGCAAAGTGTTTCACTAGTAGCTTTCAAGTGCAGAGCTTTTAAATGTAATGTTTGTCACCTCTGACTTGTGTGTACAATGTCTACAAGATCATTTTCACACTGAAAATCACAGACAACTGCCTTTCATATTTATTCGTATTTAAGAACTCATGCCAACTCAAAGGTAAGGTTCTGGATATAGCAGGAATAGGATTAGTCCCTATCAGTTCTGCCACTGTTGTCACAAAATCGCTGGCTTGGCTGTTTTCTTATTTTTGAACAAAATATGCCCTTGGCCTCTGTTGTTCCGGGTTTTTGCATGTTGGGGTGTAGATGTGATAGTAAACATACAACTGGTCTCATTTGAGATCAAACAGGATACATGATAAGCTAAAAGCCAGAATTTCTAATTAGTGAAGATAGTTTGTCCTGCAGCAGCAAGGTCACAGCCTTTTAACTTTTCAGATAGGAAAAAAAATATCTATTAAAGAGATGTATTCAATTAGAATAGGTGGTAGAAGAGATGTTTTCACAGCCATCATGCAGCTACTGATATTGCTTTACCTAGAACACAAGGCAAAGAAAACAGCTCTGAGGAAGAGATCAGCCACTTTCCTAATAGTTCTCTTCCATTATATTTGCAGGGCTGGAACAGAAGGCACCTTTCTTTTCAGTTTAATAGTTACAGATGTTTTCTGCTACGAAACACAATTAAAAACAAAACAAAACAAAAACAACAAAAAAACCCCAAACCAACAAGTTCAGGTACAAATTCAGGTGGAGATAAATTACATGCATTTTGACCACAAGGGCTCTTCTGCCACTTTTCTCACAAAATTGTGCAACTCTGGGCAAGGTTCTCAAGTCTTTTTCCCAATTTGGAAAATGCAGACAATTATTCCTTTAATCAAGGGAGATGATTTCATCAGAGGACTTGGATTTTCACGAGACAAGGATCATATAAACAATACCTACCAAACAACATGCTTGTGATCCAAATGATTTTTTAATGATAGAGAGCCTGAACGCTGCACAGTGTGAAACAAAGGGTAAGCTTCCTCAAGTTATTCAAAGTAGAGAACATACAACTGTCCACAGTTCTTGATCTCACCAGAATGAAATAGAAAAATTTCCGAAGGATTGGACAGTTCTTTTACTCTGATACTCACTTTTTCTCCACCACAGAAGGTAGGAAACTGTATCAGCACTTAGTTTGTAGTTCAAGGTATGTGGCAGTTTATGATTCAGTGCTGGGAGCCTTTGCATTTCAGTCCTCAGGCAAAATGAACAAGCAACAGCTTGAGTGTCTTGCTTTAGAGGCTAGTGCTCCAAATTGGAGTGTCAGCAAAAGATGTAGCAGCACACAGGTATGTGGAAATGACAGCTCCACAATGGACGTGAAGCGCCTGTCATCCTTGAAGGCTGAAGTCTGAACCTTAAAGTGGTAGGAAAGGGCTTCAGAGGATCTGGGCTGCATTGCTTTTGCAGAGGTAATGGGTTCGTCTCAGATTTATTTCATTATGAAGAAAAACTAAGATCAAATGTAACTGTTAAATGTCTTTGTTGCAGCAAGTTGACTTCTGCAATGATAGATAAACTACCCAGACATCATAAAACTCACATGAAGTGTGGGAGCTATCCCACACTGAAGGCCCTTTAAAGTACTACTTCCCACTCAAATGATATACAGCACCCACTCTGTATTTACTATTCTCTAAATCTTTAAAATGGCATACGAACCATGAACACCTGTTCTGTTGGGTGGGGCTTTTTTTACCCCACTACGTTAAGGAACCACATCATTTTCAAAAATCTTACCAAGATGGAGACTGGAATAAAAAGTGCATCTCTATTTAAAACTTTGTCTAAATGGTTCAGCAAGCTGTCACAGACTCTCCTTGGTTTTTATGGAAGCTCAGCTTCGAGGCAGAAACAATTTTAAAATAAATAACTATAGGGTTAAGCAGGGGCCAGACATTAGAGTATCTCTAATTTGCAATGTTACATATTTGTGCTCTGAATAGGAGCTCTACACCAGCACCAAAACAGAGCTCTCTTGTTTCAGACATGGAGACAAAGGCATGGAGACTGGACAGTAAACCAAGATAAAACTCTAAAAATAAACCAAAAGCAAGGTCCTGTCCTGGAAAGTTCATATGTACTCAGAGAACTACCTCAAACAGATTCTGAATTATTGTTATCCTGAAAAGAGATGCTCCTTTGACTGGAAAGTTATATTTATCATTAACTGGGTTCTGTATCAAAGAATCCCATGCCAAGGAATTGGTTCCATCTCTGTGTGTATATGCACACAGATAGATGATGCCCTATAAGCAGTTCTCTCTTTTTCCAAGGATATATGAAATTTCACAAGGAAAAGGCTAAGAGAACTTCTTTATAGTCAGGGCAAAGGGAAGGAGTGATAGGCATGAGTTCCCAGAGGATAAAACGAGAGATGTAAGTTTAAGGATAAAGAAAGATATTACCCCGTTCATGAAGAACTTTGTGCCAAGATAAAAGAAAAAAAAATACATATCTTTAAGCCTCTGGAGCACCTGGAAATATCATGAACATTGTAGAGTTTGTATTCTCAGGATGTTAAAATGGAGAGAAAAGAAAGTATACTGCATTGTTTTTTACAGTCTTCCTTTGCATAAAGTTGCAAACCTTGGATATTTCTGTTTACAGCTTAGGTGATGCTGAAAATTCAAAACGTGCTTTAAATATTTGCACCTGGCAGTTTCTAATGAGACAAAGGCACCAACTGTTCTAGCATCCTGTGATAATAAAGGAATGAAGTTCCCACAGTATCTCCAAGTATCTGTGCAGCATATTTATGTTGCAAACCTTTGTTCTGAGCTTTCAACTGTTTATAACTAGCATCTAGATCCCACATTGTCCGTTATACATCAAACTAACAAAAGGAGCACACTGAAAAGTAATGTAGCTTCTTTGTTGAAAGCACAATTACCTAATTTAAACTTAGCCTTAAAGTTCTGAATTAATTTATTAATATTTGACTAACGATTATGAGCGTTTTCCATGGTTGTAGAGTAATAGTAGGGAAAGAAACCAGTGAGAATAAGTTATTAAAATAGTAGCATAAAAAATTATTTCTTACATATTTATTCCAATGTTAAATAGACTAGCCATTTACAATACAGTATGTTGCAGCAACTATGATAAAAATTAACTGCTTTTTTTTTTTTTTTTTAATACATCAAGCCTGTAAGGTGTATTTCTGCTCTCAGTTTCTTATCTCACTTTTTCCCTATTCCAACATGTTGCTAACTAAAATGTATCCACAGCATGGGTAATGATGGATGTTCTTTTCTAGCTTTTACTACATATAAATCATAATCCTGTATTCATCCAGTAATCCTTGCTCTTTGCTGCTTCAAATCCTATTTCAAAAGATACTATTACCATTTAGTTCCCTCCTATCATTTAAATATATTTTTGCTTAGAAATTACAATTGCTTAGAAGTGTTAGTTATTTCCAAAGAGAAACGGGAAGGAAGAAATGAAAACGCATTTCCTACACTATCCTATCAATTCCTATCAATTAACACGAATTCCTATCAATTAACAGTCAAAAAACAAATTTTACTCTTACTTCCTAGTGCCAGTCTCTACTCTTCTGAGGGAATAATACAAATCTTGTCATGACATTCTCTCAAGCCTGGTAAACTTGTGCACTTCGAATTCTGACTAAGCTGTGATTCCATTAGTTCTAAAATTTACCACTCATGGCCAGTGACTTTTTCCACATTACTTGACTATCGTGCTCCATCTCTCATGACCTGGAGTACGTGACATGCAGAGTAAGTGCAGAGCTCATCTAAGCTGATGCTAATTTTCAGATCAGCTGGAGATTTTCAGTGTCAAGCAATAGATGTAGCCTCTGTCTCATGAACCTATTAAAATGTTTTGCAAGCCATGCCTAACTCACAACTGAAAGATGCATCTCCTACACGATATTTCATTTCCACTGCACAATCAAATGTTTTTGTCTGAGAAAGGAACTGCTGAATGACATTTCAGCAATCAAGAAGGCCACCGTTCACAGTTAGTGAGACTGATGCTTGGTCAACACATGGAAATTTCTATGGAGTTGTCATCGTTTTATGATTTTTGGTTACTGGTATTCCACATCATAACATCATGTAGTGCACTGGGAGTTAAAGTGTTAATGACTGTTAACTCCCGTTGACAGGAGTCTTTGCTTTAACTGAAATATTATTATTCAACTTTCTGTCTGATGGGTTTACCCTTGGACAGAATGCTTAGCTGAGAAATTGTGCCAATGTAATCCTGCATTCTGCTGGAGTTACTGCTTTTTCTCTACCACCGTTGCTAGGTGAATTATTTGTTTAACTTTCCAAAAGGCCCAAATTAAGATCAGGGACATATACAAATATATAGCAAAAGATTATCATTTGGCTGGAAGAGCTTGCCCTCTGAATAGCAAAGACAGAAAAATGGGATACAAAGTGTTACTATGCCTCTTTTAAAAGTGAGGCAATGAGACGTGCCAGTGATCACAAAAGAAAAACTGCAGTTGGACTAAGGAGTGAATCTGTCTCTCTTCAACCGAGTTGCACAAGTTTCCCTCACTAGAAGTTCATTCAATCTAAAACTAATTGTGATCATTCCTGACATGATTTTTTGACATTTTTGAGAAAAGAAATCATTGGCACAGCACCGATCAAAAGCCTTGCAAAGTTTCTTAAGCCCCAAAACTATCCTTCCCTTCATACCATTCTTCCTCATATGGAAATTTTAAAATCCTACCTTTCAACACGCTTTGTGAATTCTGTGGACTAATGGCTATTTTCACAAAATTTGAACAGCTTTTTAATTAACTAAGCACTTTTCTCAACAAGAGGCCAATGGTATTGCACTCACAACTTGTCTGTGCAAATGGGAAACTATGAAGACAACTTAGTCAAAAAGAAAAAAAAAAACCACCACCAAAAACGTTAAATTCAAAGTTAGATTGATGCATGCTTTCTCTAAAGACATGGAAATTTTGCCATTTTTAGCAGTTCTATTTAAAACAACAACTGCAACGAGTATTTTAGGCTCCAGAGTGCCTGCAGCCAAGACTATGGAGCCACACAGCTTTTAGCAGATACCCCTCCCTACTAGCAAGGCAGCTACCGGGTATATCATCCTCTCTTTTCAAAATGTATAATAATTGTAAGGAAATGCAAAATCTCAATTTTTCCAGGTAACAAACTGGAAATCTTGCTGAGGTGTTCTGCCAGTGCCTTTTGCAATGCTCTCTCATGTGTGAAGGGTTTCTGCATTTGCCGAAGAGAGAAATCCACTCTCCTTGAACAGCTTTTGTCAGTTTCCATCTGCATCAAGCACCAAGTGAAATGCAAGGTTAAAATGAAATAAAACATTTTTACCTCAAACAGCATTAGAAAGGCAGTTTCCTCCACACAATATATTCCTGTTTAATATACCATAAAAAAAAAAAAACAAAAACAAAAACAAAAAAGCAACCTATTCCTGGGATCTCAAAAACTGTACTATTGCTGATTAAAAGTGGAGAGTTCAGCAGCAACCACTGTGTGTGGCACCACGGGAACCGTCTTTTACTGCACCCTCTGGAATCCGTGACATTCTAGAATTAAACTGCACTAAAACCATCAGCAGGATCCCCATAAAATATCGTTTCTCCAAGAGCCTGATATATTTTCAGCCTAAGTGTCTTAGAATGGGGCTAAGGAAGAGGTTCATTTCATAAGCGTATGTTTGTTTCCATTTGTGGGGGGAAAAAAAGATTTTAACACATTGCCTTACAGTAAGAATTTTTTACTTACACTGAAACAGTTGGATGACTTGCATGGAATATTCCCTATAACTCTATAATACAAATAGCTGTCTAAGGGCTAGATTCCAGAATGCTTGATAAAATCTTTGGAACTGCCTCCAGCCTCTTCCATGATAATGCACACACCCTGCTTTCTATATTACAACCCACATAATTAAAGCTCTATTCCTGAGCCGCTACATGGCTGACCTATTTTCCATATGGACTTAGCTGAAACAATCAATGGGCATAGTCATGCATAAAGTGCAAATCACAGGCAAACAGTCCCAAGAGACAGCTTCAGGCTGCCTTGTGCCCCACAGCCACATGCTGTGGTACAGTCCTTCAGGTATTTTTCCCCTTGTCCAAAGGCAGAGAAAAAATATCTGGCACTCAAGCAGAGAGAGCGCTGTATTCTCTACACAGCGAGAGGTACAGTCAAAGGGGGGATGGTGAAAGAACTGCCCTCTCAGACATAATATGTAAGGTTACTGCTTGCTTATCAGCTAGGTTCAGCATGTTGCCTGTGGGAAAACAGCCTACTGGTGCTGATTTGCATTTGTCTGAATGCATTTACTAGCAGGGCACCATTCTCTTGGAACAGCTACTTTTGGAATGAATATGCAAGAAGAGAATCAATCCATGGATAAGCTTCAGAAACACAAAAGAACTAATAAAAAGAGTTAGAGCAATGAAATCAAGAATAATGTCTGTAAATCAAGCATCGTGAAATCAAGAATAATGATAATGCTGCCAGGTTCAGAAAGCACGGAGAGTTCCTAAAAGTAGCCTTGAGACTATGAAGTATGAAGGGGACATTTCAATAACATGAGAGTGCTAGACTACTTAAACATGAAAGCTGTAATCTTAGCAGAGGCATTGATTCCATTTAACCAAGCTATCATGTCATAAGAAACATAAATGAAAAGTGAGTATCCCAAAAAACTATACTCTCATAAAGTGAAGTTATCTCAAAGACTGAAGGCCTGTGGAAGCACTACACCTCAAATTAATTTGGGGTCTGCAGCAGTGAAGAGGACATGGGCAGACCTCTTTATAGTTAAATAAAATTAATTCCCAGAGAACACCTTTGCTCCAAAATAGGTAATGAAGCAGCAGAACAGCTGATAGCAATGGAGTCTGCCCCCCTCAACAAATGAATAAATAACGACAACTTAATAAAGAAATAAAATAAGAACAGAAGTCAGATTGCTCTGAACTCCATATGTACAAAGATAAATAAGGGTACTCTATGAACTATAGGGCATAAATGAACTAAATTGACTAGGAAACACTATTACTATTAGTGGTATCACCTGACTGGGACAACCTAAGAATAGGAAAAACAGGATGCTACCAAATGAATAGCGATTGGTATTTTGTTACAAGTTAAAAGATTCTTTAAAGATATTAACAGGGTCTTTTCAATTGATTCATAGATCAATAAGCAGAAATGTAATATAAAACCTGCTGTCTCTAGCAAATTTTCCCATCTTCATTAGAAAAAAAACAACAACCACAATAAAAAAAAAATGACCAAGCAAACAAAAAAGAAACAACTGTTGTTTAAACCCTGGCCTTATCCCATTTATGCACTTGCATAAATCCTACTGACATTTTAAAATGGAACACATATTAATGCTCTGTCCTGAAAAGTGTTTCTTTCTTGTACAAAGACTTATACCTGAACACTGATAAGATAAACTTGAATACATAGTACCTATACAGCTCAGATGTTGAAAACTTGATGAAAGTAATGTCAAATGTGAGATTTGACTCAATTTAAACTTCAAGTGCAAAAGAAACACAATTGAAATGCTAGGCATCTAAATAAATGCAGCAAATTTTAATAACCACATGAAGACATTAAAAAAGCACAGAGTGCACAAGGAACTCCAGCAAGGAAACTCTAATGCAGGCTCCAAATAGCTTAATTTCCAGTTACTAATAAAATAGACAAGGTGAAACAATGATTTCTAGACATCATAAACAAAAACAAAAAAAGAATAAAAATAAAAATAATAAAAAAGGAAAGTTCTTAAAGTATATTCTGTAGTTTCTGATAACTATTTTAAAACCTTTTAAAAAAACTATACAGAAGTTTTCTTCACTAAATAAGTTTATACAAAAAATGCAAACCTGGTTGTCTACAGAATAGATAGAAAAAGGGGCCAAGTACCTTGTAAGACATATTTCCTTGCTTATAACTTAGAATATTGCATCTGGTTACTGCAGTGCTTAATATTCTTTTTTATTTTTTATTTTATTTTTAACATAGTTTACAACACATTTTTGTGAAACAGCTCATTTCGATTAAAAGGACAAATAGCTTCATTTTCTACAGAATCTACCTTGAGTTCTTTCACTGCTTCCTTTGCTTCTTGTTGTTAGCTTAGAATTTCAGACAGGCATCGTTCATCTTCATAGTGGCTGTGACATAACCTTTTATTATATGATATAGCCAGGTTTTGATCGCTACTGATGTTCTGAGCATTTCTTTTTATGAACTCTTATTTATGTTTTGATTTCACTAGGAGGTCTGTTCTGAAACGGAGTGTCATAGAGTGGTCATAGACATATTTTTAAATAAACATTCACCAGAACAAGACAAATACACACGACTTTAGTACTTGCTTCTATGGACGCAACATGAATACCAGCCCTGACCTCTCATTTTTCTTTTCACTTTGTAGTTCTCTACCTCCTGGACACTCAGACAGGAAACTGAACCAATGGGACAAGTAACAGTGAACCATTTTGTTGATTATGGCAAAAAAATGGATTAAAAATGACACTATAGAACTAAAGTCAGTTTCTCCTGCAGTGTTTGCCTCATAATCTTGCACTGCCATGAGTCATAAGAGCTGTAGGCTACATAATTCCACAAAACAAACAAAAACAAGAGATCTCAAGATATGGTTTCCTTTCTCTTTTCCTACTTATCCTGGATAATTTGGATCAGCATGATATCAGCAATTGCTTTTCTCTTCTGAGAATGTGCAGTGTGAAATCTTTTATATCACCGTTATAGTATTTCTCATGTTCCCTTAAAATCTTCTAGTTCATTTAAGGTTCTTGCTATTGGCAAAGCAAAAGAGTACTCATCAGAGCTGTGAGTGTACATTCAGATGTAGTGAGAGCAACGCAATCCAAACAAGAGACTTCACAGTAAGGAGAACAACCCATGTGTGCATTTGTAACATGTTTTCACATGTTCCCTGGTTGCTTCAATTGCCTAAATTTTCTGATTAACTATGTAAAACAGCCTGCTACTGGAATCTCTTTCAAGTATGGGCTGTCACCACTTTTTGCTCCTAGTGGTAGAAAGGAGTGGACCTACTTATGCAATTTTAAGTATACGTTACCTTGCTCCTACTTTCTGCAATTTGGAAACAAGTTACCTTATCCTTAACTACACGGCTTTACCGGGAATTCTGCCTTAGGAAAATCTAAAAGGTTATGCCATTTCCAAATAAGTAATACACTGTCTTCTGCTAGCAGCAAAATAATTGAACACTTGCACTTGTTCAGTTGCAATTTACACTAATGTATAATTGCTCCATTACAACTGTTGACTGAGACTTCACAATTAAAATCCGAATGAGCAAAAATGTCTTTTTCCCTACTGATATTTCAACAATCAAAAGTTTCACCACATCTCTTTAGATCAACTTGGACATAGCACGTCGTAATCCATACTCCAACGGAAGCGAATGAGCTCAGTACAGCATTCCAAACCAGTTCATTTCACACCAATACAGCAATATCAATATCACATCTTCACATAGGACTTCCCCCCCCCCCCATCCACTCATCTTTTGTGCATAATTAAGCCACCTCACAGTGTACACAGCAGAAGCAACTAGCTCTGAAAAATAAACCCATTGTAGCAGTAGCATTGGATGAAGCACAAGTACAAACGATAGATAAAGGTATTCCTCTACACTGAGAGAAAAACTTCTCAAGCATCGTGAATGTTAATAGATGATTTTATAGAGGGACTACTGGCCCTGGGCTAGTCATGTTCACTGAGCCTGAACCACAGAAACAGCTAGCTCTAGCCACTCCCAATTGCAATTACAAGCCTCGACAAAGTAGGAAAAATAGTTAAGCTACGGAAATCGACTGCAAAAAGTGAACCGCCAATCCTGAGGAATACAATGAAATAGGAAATACAACAAATAAAATAGGAATACAATAAAAAGAAAGCACTTAATAAATGCAAAAGCGAAGTTATTGTTAGGGTTTAACTACGTGATTCAATGTCAGGCTTGTGTCAAATTCATGAAGTGCAACAATGTGAATCGCGCTGCAAACGAGATAAGGGAGCTTGCCTAATTGTGAAGCAGTACAGCCGGTCCGAATGGCTGCAATTAGCTCGGCGGGTACTGTCAGCTAGCGAATTCTTAGAAACCCGCACAATGCACAAAGGCCCCCGGTGGCTCGAGCCCCGCGCCGCCCCACCGATCGCTCCCAGGGACGAAGGGCACCGTATTGCGCTCCAGCTCACGTTCGGCCGAGGGTCTTTGGCTGAGGGGCTCTGGCTGGGGTGCTCCCCGAGCCCCCCGTTGCCGGGGATCGGCTCCCGCCTCCGGCCCGGGCCCCCCGGCCCAGCTGTTCCCGGCCCGCGTTCCGGAGCGCCCCGTCCCAGCGCTGTCCAGGGTCCCCGCCGCGCCCCGCACCGCGCCCCGGCCCCGCCGATCCGCCGCTAACTCACCATGGCGCGAGGGCTGCCCGCGGACGCGCGGCCCCGCGGAGGGCTCCGGGCACGGCTCCGCTGCGCTCCCCGGCGCCGCCAAGATGTATTTGGGGAGCGGGCGCAGCGCGGCGCGAGGCCGGCCAGGGCGGGGGGGGTGGAGGCCCTGCGGGAGGGGCCTCCCCGCGGGCCCAATCAGGGCGGCCCGGGCGGCCCCGAGCCGCTTCGAGGGCGGTGGCGGTCCGAGGGGACGCGTGCGGCCCCAGCGCCACGAGCCTCTCCCCTTCGCGGCGGCGCGCGGGGCTGGGCGAGGGGAGAGATGTCCGGCTGCGCGGAGCTCCTGGCCGTGGGCCGTGCCGGAGTAGGAGGTGGCGGGAAGCTGCGACTATTGGATATCTTTCCCACACGAGGGTCTTTCTGAACGCTCTCCGGTGTGACAATCGGGTGCTACCGTCTTCTTTTTGTTCGCGGTTTGCTGGCAGAGCTTAGAATTACTTGTTGCTGGCGGTAGTCCTTATCTTTATGTATACAATATACACATTTTCACTATAGCTTTGATGCGTGAAGATTGTAACCAACAGTTAAGCGGCGAAGAAGAAACACAGCACCTCTTCCAATAAAACTAAGCAGAGAAAAGAATAATTAAAATGATTTCAGAATAGTGGCATGCCAAGTCAAGCTTGATTTAGAACACGAGTTCATCATATACTTTTTACAGAGCTACCCAGGTCTGAAATCATATTCTCAACTCTTGTCAGCAATGAAGCACAGCTTCACAATTTTGAAATCACCAATGGAGCCTTAGAAGCCCTGGGTGGAAATGTTAATCGTGTAGGGCTGGGACAGTTATCACTGACCAACCTTCCAGCAGGATTATTGCTCTGCAGAGTCACATGGGAGCAAACAGAAGATTTCACCATGAAAAACAGCCATGGTGTGCTGAAGGATGGGTTTTTGGGGGCTCCATGCCCACAGAAAACCAAAGAGAATCATCTCTTGTGCCTTAACAAGCTCTTGTTAAAGACAGAGCTGAAATCAACTAAAACAAAGCTGGCATATCTCTTGGTTTTGAGCACATCACCTGTACATGAAAGAAGTACCAAATCTCAAGGCGTGGATGATTTTTTGCCTTCTTGGCTATCAGAACTGAAAAATGGTTTCATAACTACGTTTGCTTCACACTGTTCTTCCCTCCCTACTGCGTTGACAGAGGACAGACCTGACAGCTGCAATAAATCAACCGATGAATTCCTTCAACAACCAGCTAGTCAGTCAGCAGAAAATAATCTGCCAAAGCCCATTTTCTTGCTATTTCTGCAGCTATCATCAAGCAACATGAAGCTTAGTTGAATGCTTACTACACTGGGAAATATTATACCTGGTAAAATTACTGAGTTAATAAATAGTGCATTGATAGCGTTTCTTGCCTTTAGAAACAAAGGGTAGTCTTATGGCAGGGTAAGGTCATGCCAATGTTTGCTCTCATTTGCAAACGTCCTCCTGCTCAGTGTCAGCTTCCTGATCCCAGAGAACCAGCTTTTGCTCTAAGCAGCTGATACAGTTGATTTCCATTACCCGTTTCCAGTACCAAAAGGGATTAACAGATTCAGTGCAATGCAAATTTAGAGATGACGATCACAGCAGTGCAAACCTGTTGTGCCTGGTGTAAAAAAAAGGTGGGTTTGGATGTGAGACAAGCACCTGTAGGTCTTCTAGTGCCCTCGAAATGCTGCTGTTCACCCCTATTGCACCACTCACTGTGTGTACACCAGTAACGACTTGCAAACTTGCTTTACATGAGACAAAGAAAAGACTGATGAGTTAGATCTTTGCAGTGAGGATTTGGAAGAAGAAAATTGTATGTCAAATTATATTAATTGAAATATTAATCTAGGACAGTATTTTTTTTCTTTAGTCATTGAAAAGTTAGTTCTTTAAACAAAATTAGAGTTGATAAATTTATTTTGTAAGATCTTAGGAATACAAACAACAACAACAACAACAACACAAACTTTCCATAAAGAAACTTTTCTGTTATACTCCACAATGGCTGCATTTTCTTCAATTCCTTTTTTAAATTAAAGGTCACTTTCTGAACATTAAAATGTAAACAGTAACTGTAATGGTGCTAGAATGTAAGTAGAATCAAATAGATGGGCATCATCATTCAGAGCAGAATTAGCATTCCTAAACTGCCATTTAGTGTTATCTGGTGTATTTAAAACAAGTTCTTAAAATTACATCTTTGAAAAAGCATATCCCAAATTTATCATCTCCTCCATGGCAACTGAAATTTCTGATACCAACTAAGAGAAAGTACAGAAAGCTGAAGCCCAGATCTGTGGAAATGAACAACTATGGCTTAGCCTGTTTGGCTTCAGATAATAGAACTGTGGGATTGGAGGTGCTGGCAGACCACAGAACTACAAAATAAGGTTGGAAGGCACTTCTGCCACAGATCCAGTTCTTCAGATCTGTTTGACCAGTGCTGAGCAGAAAGGAAGCACTGCCTTCCTTCACCTGTCGGCACTGCTCTTCCTTATGCGGTCCATGCAAAATTTGTTGCAGCCCAAATGATACTGAAGCTGTACCCTTCAGTTAGTAATCCATTATTTATCCAAAAATAATGTGGATACACTACAGTGCACATTTTGGTTTTCAGCTTTTGAATCCAAGCAGGTCAACCAGATTCTTCATTGGCTCCCTGACTCAGTTCACCTCTACTCTGGAATGCTAAACCCAGGAGTAATACAGCCACAGTGTTGTCTATTCACTGAAGGCACAAACTAATTCAATTGCTCCTTATGCGTAACATTTTCCTTTGTAACATTTTTGTAATTTAAACTCCACCCCTTAAATGATATATATTCAGTATTGCTATTCAATGACCAATACTGGAGACTGATGAGAGGAGCACAATAGCTTTCCATTCCAATGCAAGGGAGGTGCACATGACACGGAAAAGTGACAGTCACTTAATCTGTGGCACTTGTAGTCAAATTAGGCTTTGCAGAACAAGAATGATTCTTGGAGGTGGATGAGCACATGAAAACCTTAAAAAGAAAAATGATAAAGAATCTTATCATACAGTATATCTTTTGAAGAACCTTCTAAAATCAATATAAGTGCCAAAAGGTGTGCTGCAAACTGGAGAGTTAATTTAATTTTGCACTATCTAAAATACATCCAAACTTAAATTAACTGTGGGTTTGGGCTCTAACTTCCACCTGGTTAGTATTCTTGCATTGCTTCACATGTTCTCACTGTAGAGAGTTGAAAACTGTGGAAAATATACTGCTCATGGTGCACCTGAAGGGATCTTCTGGACCTTTAATTGAAATTATATCAAATTCAGAAGAGTTTTCAATGATTTATCCATGTCTAACTCAATTTATCATTTTCTGGACATTGTTAAATCATCTCAGATATTACTTATCTTTAAGGCTCATAAATACCCTTCTCAGGAACATTGGTCTTGCTATTTGGACATCCACTGAGTTTCAGGAGGTCATTACATTATTAACATGTTTTTTTCTTCTCCATTTTCCACTGAAAGACACCCACTTATTTTGTCCTTTTCAAAGAGTACATGTCGTATTCTTACTTTTACACAGCTTTGGTCAGTGAGATCTGAGTATCAGGAGTAAAGCATACATTTTCACCAAAGAGTGCTTATTTTCAAAGAAAATTTCAAGTCTGTCTTGAAGAAAGTCTTCATTTCACTGAATAAATGAAAACACAGGTGGTTCCACGTTTCTTCTTAGACTATGTATACATGCATGCAAGCTGCCCTGGGTCACACAGTTTCCAAGGATCAAAAATATTTTTGTTGCTATTGCTGGTTTTCTTGGTAAGCTACTCTTTCCTGAAGACTGTCCAGATTTACTAGGTGGCCTGTGATAATATGTCTGTAGATTGTATAGAAATACAATTCTGCAAAGTTTACCATTTACCATGAAGAGTCAAATAAATACTGTGATGGCTCTAACTGCAGTGACAGATAAGTAGGATCCTCAGTCTTCTTCGCTGGAAATTACAGGTAGTCAGACTTCCTGGGGAAATATCTTCCTTCCAGTCAGATTTGCTTTCTTGCACAAAATTCTTAAGTCAGAAGATTGATGGTTTGTGCTGATCAAGTATTAGTACCTGTTTTTAGGCAGAGTAGCAATGACACTTGGCCAGAGGATGAATTTCTTTTAGTTCTGAAGTCATATTTAGAAAGCTCTCAACTTAAAATGTGAGTTCCAGCTTGGGTGATTGCAGACTCTTTGCATCCTCCTCTAATTTAAATTGTTAGGGAATCCTTCCTGTCCCAAGTGACTTGTTATGAAATCTTTGTTATGTCTTGTACTAAACATTGGCTATGCCTATGCTGTGTAATCCAAATTCATTTTTTACCTCCTTGTTCCAGGTGTGTGCCCCGGTGACACCCTGACTTTCTCTTGGATGAGCTCTGCAAATGCATTCTTTTCTGTTGTGCTTTGATTTCCATGAGAAGGGAGCTTAGGCAGGCAGGCAGGAAGGGAGCTGCAGAGTGATCCCGCAGAGAGCACAGAACTCAAGGAATTAGGGTTGCAGAGATCAAACACCACAAAGTACATTTATGCTGCAGTAAATTTTAGCTTGTTTCACATAAAAGAATTGATTCTTGTAGGTACAGGAACTCAAGTGTAGCAAATGCTTTGGTATCTGTTTAGATGATGGTCAACATATGAAGAATAGACCTATCTAATGTATTTCTTACAGCTAGGGATATATCAGTGTGTCAAATTTTGGTAGAAAACTTGTGCTGAAACAATACAGTTATTGCAGACTGTTCTTCACCGTTTAACAGCCTTCTGCTGATTCAGTAAGTCAGCTATTACGCAGAACAAATATTTATTTCTATACTGCTCATTTTTGAAAAACATTTGCTGTATGAAGTGCTGCATGCATACAGTCTCAGAAAATCAGTTTCATTCAGCTGTTAAACTGATGTAAGAAAAAAGAACCTTTGCAGAAGCTGGCAATCACGTCTGAGGCACTCATTTTATCTGCTGTCCTAACATTACTGAAAATTAGATCAAGTATTATTCTTGTGCACAACAGTAGTTCTCATTCTGTATTTTAGTCTCTGATCTTCTAAATTAGATAAAGTTGCGTGATTACATCATTATAAAAATTACTCCTTCACTCTTTGCCAAGGAGAGTTTGTTTTAATTGCGCCAGGTACAATGGGTTCCACTCATTTTTCATACATTTGGATGCTATGATATTGCAGGAAGTTGGTGTATAGGAATATACACACAGTATCTCAGTTTTGTAAAGATAAATTCACTTGTTAAAACATTCACCAGCAAAATCTTGAAGTTTCTCTTGTGGGTGGTTTTGAAAACATCTGGATCTGCTCCTGATTTTATAGCAAACTGCGATGAGGAGTTAGAGGAACCTTATTCCAGAAATCAGTTTTGCAAACTTATTATCTATAGATAAAGTTTTATCTTACCGTAATTACATATCATGACGAAAATCCCACTGACCCACTGCAAACAAGGTAGGGTCTGTGCCTACTCCTCCATTCCCTAATTATTTTACTTTGAATCCTCTTCGATTCGAATGAATGGTTTACTTATAGAGCAAAGCTAATATCAATAGAATCCAGCTCTCAAGTGTTGTTACGGAGTGCTGGAAATGTTTAAATAGGCTTGTCATGTTGCAAGGGACTGATTGGAGTTGGCTTTCTAATTTATCAGTAAAGCTCCCACCCTCCAGTTGAACTGTGTAGTTCAATTTTAGAGTACCTAACAGAGAGCTAACAAAGAAACTGCCTCCCTCTAATGCAGCAGCAGGCCAGTTCCTAGGAAATGACAATGACAGAAATATATTCTAATATTCTTTTTAAAGCCCAGAGCATTATGCAGCTGAGCACTGAAGAGGGCTTCAGACAAGCACATACTAATTACATCAAGACTAACAACAGATAAAAGTGTATAATGTTCTGAATTTGACATATGAAGTACATTGGGCTTTGATTTTCTAGAAAACAAAATATTTTTGTCAAATATGATTCTTACCTTCATACTGAAGTTTCCTAAAATCATTTTTAATATGTCCCACGTCTCTACAGAAACATTCCTTTTTATGTTAGGCATAAAAATTTGTCATTGTCCCTTCAACTTACAGTTGTGTTCATCAAAAGAATTAGTTCTTTGCAGGGCACGTTTTCCTATAATGATCATGAGACTCCTTTTGTTCTAGAGACCTTTCCAATGGAATAAGCCTATGAGTAGATTCTTTGTATAAAATCAGTACAAAGCAACACTCATACTCTCGTTTTTGAATAGTTAATTATAATAAGTCAACAAAAGAAAGAAATCTGAAATTGACTTAATATAATGACTAACATGAAAATAAGGAAGAGAGAAAAAAACAAGTTCTGAAAAGCCAGAAGTACAATGCAACAAATACAAATATAGGAAAGAATAAAAAAAAATGTGGACAGTTTCAAGAAAGCAGGGTCATTTGATACCGTCTACCTGTGAGTTTCAAATCTCAGACACATGAGCTGTTCCATGAAGGTGTCCACTAAGTTACATCAAATACCACAGCACTTGCTGCCACTTGCTGCAAGGTGATCAGCAGCAAAAATATGTCTTTGCCATGCCTTAACATTCACTCTCCAAAATGCTGCTTACAAAGGCAATGGGGAGAAACTCCAGGAAGAAGAAAATAAAGGACAGAATCTGAAAAAAAACCCAAAATATTCTAATGTATCCATTGATAATCAGCCATAATGAGTGCTCTACTGACCCACATTACCTTAACTACTGTGTCTATGATTATATGAGACTTATGGAGGCGACTACTGATCTAAGCTGTATCAGTATGCAGACAGCATACATTTCTGTCTCATTTTCATTAAACTCAGACAATAATTCTAAGTTCCTTGAGTGATCTTGGATTCTTATGGCAGAATATTTCATAATTTGCAGAGGCTAAACAGTTCTGCAGTATGATTGTTTTCAAAATACACAGCACAGAGATGAGATCTGCAGTGCAGGCACTACTCTAAGACAAGGCTTAAAACACAGAGAAGGCTGCATGCTAGTTTTTCAAAGATAGGAGAGATTTCATAACCTATTTTCTCCTTCATCCTTTTCTTATCTGGATGGGTTCAAGATTTTCTTCAGGGAAAAAAAAACTTTTTCAGAAGTTTCAACAGTTTAAAATAGGAATGTGAAGAGTGAATTGTAGAATTAACTGGTCAACTTTATGTAATTTTGGGGGAAAAACTAGGCCATAGTGTATTGGTGAGTACAGTGATGACCCGGAATGAGGTAACCAATAAAGATAATATTCTTCACACAGTAAAAACATCTCTGTAATACCCAGAAAGAGAAAATAAAATAGTAGAGTAAATAAGCAAAATATATTGATATTAGAAAGAAAAGTAAGGTAAATAAAGTTGAAACATACTTGAGTTTAAAGTACATATATACTTCACCCCACCAAGCATGCAATTCCAAAGCACATACCTGGGCCTACAGAGACACATGCCTCAGTGCTACCAATAGCAGAATCCTGTGCCAGTTCATGTAAACAGCTAGTTTAACCCAAATCCAATTTTAAAAACTCTTCACTTTAAAAACTATTTTTAAATTGAAAATGTGAAAGATGAAAAGACTTCCTGTTGGGCATTTTGTAAGACTTTATTTTGTTTACTATGGGTTTAGGTGTCTGAGAAGGCAGATGAGACTGGAAAGTTGGTTTATCTGCCTACTAAAATAATGAGCCCACTGTAGCTATCATAGGCAGCATCACTGTGGACTGTTATTTACAAAACTGTACAGTTTTCAGCTAGCAAGGCACTATATAAATACAGCTTAATTAGCATCAATTGTAGATGGCATGTGAAATCTTGTCTTGTAAATACCTTCTTAACCTCACAGGTTACAACGGATACACACACACACACGCACACACACACACACATACAAAACAAACAGAAAAAAGAAAGGGCCAAAGAAGAAGGTATTAATGAAATTGAATTTATGACCCTGGTTTGCCCTGATCTCCTTAGGTCTGACTTTTTATTCAGACAAATTGTTAATAGATCTTTCCAGCACATATCCAAATAAAATACAGTGTTTCAGGACAAGGGACAAAAGATTTAGAAATAATCTTTTTCTTCCTCTTTTCCCAACTCTTTGGTCTGTCCAGATCTTGTTGGATGGCAGCACAGCCTTCTAGTGTGTTGGCCAATCCTCCCAGCTTTGTATCATCAGCAAACTTGCTGAGGGTGCATTCTATCCCTTCATCCAGGTCCCTGATTAAGATGTTGAACAAGACCAGACCCAGTACCAACCCCTAGCTACCTTCTAGTGTTGGATTTAAATAAAACATGGGAAGAAAAACATATTTTTTCTTAATTATCCTATTACTCACGGACTTAACTACTCTACTACACCTAGAAGTTAGCACTTGAGACACTGGAGTGAAAAAGTCAATATCTCTATCTCTTGTTAGTGAACTAGACTGGATGGAGCAGCATCTATTGTTCAAGTCAGATTTATTTATTTATTTTTTTTAAGCATCATTTTGGAAAAGGCTGATTGGGAAAACAAAAATAACAAATCTCCCAAATTTCTGTTGAACTGTCAATTTCCATTAAACTGCTGTTTGCATTATGAACATGGGTTTTTTACCAGGGAATTTTGTCAACATTAAGAGTGACAGTTCAGTATAGGATCCCATATTCAGCAAAACAATACAGCAGGAGCATACAAGGATATTTTTGTCCATCTCTATGGAGATTCTGTGCCTACAGAGTGTGCAAGGATTGCTCTCAATAACAGCTTCCTTAGTGATGTACAGGTATGCATCAATGCACAAAAGATAGTCTATTTTGTTTTCTATATTCTTGCTATACCTGAGGAATATCAGTATCAGAAGTATTAGGCAGATGAGGTCAGCATCCACAGAACTCACAAGTCTACTCTGGTCACATGCAGCTTCCACACCTCTTGTCTAAAATATCTCTCACCTGAATCTTGGATTGATGTATTAGTTCATTAACTTTGGTTGTAGTTCAGAGAACGTATTTTCCCATGCTCTCTTGGAATAAATTATGCTGTTGAGATTGGATTATTTTTACTAGTTAAAAGGAAATAAGTCCAGCAGAAAAGTACATTTTAAAAATGTAATTATCCTCTTCTATGGGAAATATATGACTTTTTGAGATAGACAATTTAATATACTAATTAAATTGAAGTATTGATGGAGCCTATTTGAAAGTTTAATATGCAATTTCTATTGAAAGAGAGATAAAGGCTTTTAGTCATGAGCAATTTTTTTCTTTTCTTTAGCATCTAGGGTGGCAGTACTCTTTTGTGCCTGTCATATCCACATCTGTGTTTAGGAGAGTACTGCACAAAATATTCAGCTTAGCACAATGAAGAAGCTTTTTCATGAATATTAACAAAAGACACATCGGGACTAACCCAGCACACTGGGGGGGGGGGGGGGGGGGGGGGGAACCCTCTGTAACTTCTTTAATTGATATCTCTCGATTGTAAAATGATTTTATGACTTTGGGCCCTGAATTTCTAGCCACTAAAATTACTAGTTCTATTCACAAGTATGGAATTTAATGTGAAATTTGATTAGCTTGCTGGTAAAGGAGTTCAGCACAAGACTATCACCAGATGAGAGTTCTATTAAGTCCAAATTTTGGCCTTTGCTATAAGAACCTAGAGAAGGAAGGTGTAAAGAGAAAATTATAACCATTACATACGCTATTATCTGTGTGCTACTCCTAACGAACACTGAGTTTTATAGAATTTAACTGATTTCCTAAGGAGCGAGGCATGTTCTGTTTCTGTAAGTAATACATATCTTTTAACCCATATTATCTTTGTTCTCAGTGGTATATTAGTATAAGCTTTGATCAAAGTTAAAGTGACACGGATTTACTAGAAGTAACAGAAGTAGAAATTAGAAAATGGAGAGTGAGAAGAGGAGGGAAAAGAAGAAACAATTCTAATATTGTTAGTTCTGTTCTTCAGTCTTTTCTAACGACTCTGTAAAACACAACCAGTGGAAAATTCATGTACAAAGCTACACAGAAAGAAGAAATCAGGCATAGATACAAAGCCTAGAGGGGATTTTTCATATTTTTTTTTAAATTTTCTGCTTTAGTTATACACATAGGATGACATCTTTTGAAATGGTTTTGAAAAACATCCACTGAAATTCTTGTTCATTGAAAGAAAATTCAGCTCTAATCTCCTGAACAGAGAACACAGGCATGATTTTTCAATATGATTAGGGAAAATACACTCAGTGGTGTCATAAAAGCTAAGGAAATGCAGTTGTGCACCCGGGCTAAATTCTATCTTTTTACAAAGCAGCAGAACAGTTAGACCACGATGACTGGTCTTTTCTTGTCCTGCCCCGCCATGTCTTGGTCCTCTCAAGGCTTCCTTGAGAGGAAGCCTTACCACGTGTTTGTTAATGGCCTTTCATATGGATGGACCACACCCTGCTTGATGAGTTTCGCATGCATCTTTTTCAACGTTTTTCTTCCTGTTGCAGCTGCTTTAGCTTCTTGTAGCAACAGTAATTGTCACTGTAGCAGATCAGCTTTAGGAAAGTGTTTGCTGCCTGGTGACCAGGTGTCTTGCAGTGTAACTCGGCCACTAAAAAAAAGAAGTAACATCATTAAGTCAGCTGGATTTCTATAAAGCACTAGCGACCACGGTGGTTCCTATGCTGTTGTTTGTGAAATTCTGATCCATGAAACATTTTGTGGTCTGCCCATAAGAGGTTTAGTGCAGAAATATTTGATTGCATTCAGTGGGAAGTCTACATTTGATCTGAAAGAAGACATTTATAATTGTGCTGGTTAGAGAAATCTTTGCTGAAGATTGTGCCAGAAGTAAACTGTACATGGCCTTGCACCACAATACAGCATACTGTATATCAGGTTTCAAGTGAAACTGTTATTTCCATACTTTTTCTGCATTTTGAATGGTGATTCATCATGTCCCAGTCTGATATGCAGAGACATGAAGCAAAGTTTACATTTTTTAAATGGATGAGAATAAACTTACCAACTGTAATATTCATAATAAATGAGGTGTTTTTCTGTTTAAAGGAATATATCACAAGATTGAATGTAGTTTTCTTTACATGAGGGTTTGACAGACACTGACTAAAGCTATCAAATTTTCCTTTTCCTGGACGATAGCAGAACAATGAATTTATTTGTAATCTTTAAGGAAATATTTCTACTTTTGCAGCCTCTAACATTTACATGATAAACCATTGAATTTGTCACATACGGTGGTAATTATTTTAACTCTATTTGAAGTACTTGTGTTTGTATTGCTCAATATTTTGTTACATGGATTGTGTATATGAAATGCTTTGATATTCCTGAAGTGCAACTGTGGGTATTTACAGCTGCAGCAGAGGCTGAGTCACGTCACAACTAAAAGCTAACTGTGGCAGATTAGTCTTGCACCAGGAAAGACAATAAAGCCTCAGTTTAGAAACGCTCAGGCTGCTTTCCCACCAGTTAATTCTCATAACAGGGAGGGTACCCAGGTACTGTTTATCAGTTAGCTTATACTTCACTACTATAATTATTTCGTAAGATCTTATCTGTATACACTGAATCACACTCTGAAGGACAGATACTGTTAAGATAAGAAAAAAAAGTACTTGCTTAGGTTGCCTTGTAATGTACTACCTTGGTTCATATTAAATATTTTTCCATCGATTTTCTCATGGGTTTTTATTTTTTATTTTTTAAAAGAAAGACCCAAATCAACATCAACGGTTGTTCCATGTTAGCAGTTTCAGGTCTCAGGGACTTCACATCTACTTTTTTTTTTTTTTTTTTACATCCAGAGTTCAGGTAATTACAATTCATACTTAGAACAACTGAATCTATTTCATGCCATTCATTTGTGTTGTCTTTTCTCAAGCAGTTGTTCTAGGAATTGTAGGCACAGAAAATATGGTTTATATATATAGTGGAAATGCTAAGTCACGGCTTGAACCAGTGCTTGAGCACCTGGTGGGAAGGCAGGGTCAACCCAGGTGAGCTCAGATACATGCAGTGCAGCTGAGTGACCCGAAGGGGTGGAGCCAAGATCCACCCCTTCCCAGACCTTGTTTAGGGGTTGGCAGTGGAGGCAAGGGTATCTTATTGGTCATTTATGTGTATTTGAGGCTTTCTTGGGTAAGTAGCTTCTTTCCTTTGTTTCTGTACATGACTGTTGCATTTGGGCATGTTCTTACTTGCTGTAGTCTAGGACTTTGTTACTCGGCTTGTCACTGATATGCTTTCTACCACATTACAGTGTTACAATACCACATGTCTCTTATTACTTTATTTAGGGAAGAAAATACTTGATTAACCGTAACTGAAAAGGCTACTCTTTATGGACTAATTCCTTATACCCAATGCTGTTATTATTATGTCCAAAAGCAACTACCATGAAAAATCAATGCACAAATTACTCTTTACAGTACTGAAATAGTAGGTTCAAGGCTTGTGCCTCATCTGTAGATGTTATGAGAGATATTAGCATGTAAGTTCTATATCTATTGTCACTGTTTTATCCCTACCCAGTGTAAGTTTTCTTTGGCTTTAGTAGTACTACTCAGAAGATAAGTGGATGAATGGTATATGTGAAAGATTCATCATTATTTTTCTGTTTCTTAAACAATTAACTACTGAAATTAGAAGTATAGGTTGCCAGGGACTTGTGATCTCCTATCTTTTCTTGAAGACAGGACTAATTTGAATGTCCTGTTAATAACGCAGCCAGTTCTGCAGGGATGGGACTCATAAGCTGTCCGCTTTTCTCCTGAAAGGGAAGGAATGCCTCTAGAGCTGCAATTTGGGTATTTCTGTACTTCATTATAGCCTACCCTAATTGGACAGCATCCAACTGAAACCATTTTATTTCTGCATAGTTCTGTTACTGGCAAGAATTAAATTTGTAAGAAAAAACTGTAATTGTTTTCTTTTTCTCTGCATCTTCAAGCACTGCACCTTTTTTACTATACGCTGCTTAAAAGGACAGGTTGTTAAACTAAAGCCTGATTCGTCATCTCTCTTAACTCCTGTTACCTTCCTTTAATAATTAGTCTTCAATTTTGTTTCTAACATCACTTCAGCGAAGCAGTAATTTCACAAACATCAGGGCAATTCTAATTAAAAAAACAAAAAACTTCTCTGTGTACAAAGAGAAACAGTAGGTCTCCCCTTGCAAGCTTCAGCATAGCAAACCCTTGGCATTTTTCTTTTAGACAGCATGTTCATATTCATTCATAGTTATTTCTAGCATTTTTCCTTTTCTGTCGTTTAAAGAAAACAAGAATTTGCAAATGGTAAAGAAATCAGCTTTCTTGTGAAAATGAATGCTTTTATCTAGTTGATATGTTCTGTTATGCTCTTGTGAAATCAATTAAATTTGTGCAATTGAAACTTCATTATAACCATTTTCTCTTTGCTGATTTATTATTACAGTAACTAATTTACATATTGATATAGGAGTGTTGATGACTAAAGAAACATTAGGCTGTAATTCCCATAAATCTTACTGGGCGTTGAAAGAAAAGATTTTTAAGATTTACTTTTCCTCTTCTTGCTAGTCTTCTTTATCTCAGAATTCACGGCATCACCACCTTATGCTGTGCCACAGCAAAACATGACCTGACACAGGAGCATCCTCTTCATCCCAGCCAACCCGTAGGGAAGTGTGCTGTATCCCTAGTGTCCATGTCAGGAACATCACCATAAAACTCCCAGGTCTGGTTCATTCCTCTAATTACTACCTGCTATTGATAGTTCAGGTAGGCAGTGATGAAATTACTCAGGGAAACCTGCAAACCATCAAAAAAGATTTCAGGGGTTTAGGGTGAATGGTTGAAGGAGCGGGTGTGCAAGTGGTATTTTCCCCTCTCCCTTCTGGGGTGGTGAGAGATACTGAGTGTTCTAGGAAAACACAGGCTTTGAATGAGTGGCTAAAGGTTGGTGCACCCACAGGAAATTTGGGTTCTTTGACCATGGGGCGGTTTACTCGGTGCCTGGCCTGATAGCTGTGGATGGGTCTCACCTGTCTTCAAGGGGAAAAAGTGGATCCTAGCCCAGGAGCTGGCAGGGCTCGTTGAGAGAGCTTTAAACCAGGTATGAAGGGGGATGGGGATAAAATGATGCTCGCTAGGGTGGAGCAAGTAGTTCAGAAATTTCAACTAGATTTGATGGGGGAAGCTGGTGGAGGTTAGTGGAACAGAGAAGGGCTTGAGGATGTTCCCATTGTAGGAGAAGGTGGGGATAAGCCTCTCAGCTGTCCTGTAGGATCTTCTGGGAACTCCTCAGAAGAGGTAATGTTGCTGCTGACCCCCTGTTCGAAACCTTCTTGTGTCCCTCTAGGAAACTGTGGGGGAAAACTTCAGAACTGTTTTGGAGGTTTGATGGAGGGCCCCTCTAGAAAAGTAGCATGTCAGAAAGCCCAGCTGAAGTGCCTTTACACTAAGGCATGCAGCATGGGAAATAAAAAGGGGAAGTTGGAAACCATGATGTGCTTCGGAAGTTATAATCTGGTTGATATCACAGAAATGTGGTGTGATGAATCCCATGATTGGAATACTCTGATTGCAGGCTACAGGCTCTTCAGAAGGTAGGAAGGGAGGCTGAGCTTCCCTCTATGTTAGGAAGAGGATAGATTGCGAAGAGCTGTGTCTGAGTAACATCCACAACCAGGTTGGGAGCTTATGGGTGAAAATCAGGGGTCAGCCCAGTAAAGTGCATCTAGTGATTGGGGTCTGCTACAGGCTACCTGATCAGGGGGAGCCTGTTGACAAGGCTGTATAGTCAAGAAAAATAAAGTGGTGTGGTTAGAAAGAGATAAATGGAAAATTCTCACCTGTATAGGCTCACAGGAAAAACTCCAAGAGGACTGATCTCCAGAAAGAGATCCTTCCCCAGTGGCAGTCAGCCCTTAAATGGGGTCTAGGAGAGGTGCAGCCAGGCTCCAGCTCTTCCAGTCACTCAGCTGAACTGCCTTTACCTGTGCTCCTGCAGCTGACTCAGTGCTCACCTCAGGTGGTCAATCAGAGGTTCAGGTTCAACAGTTCCCACAAAGAGGCCTTCTTGCTTCAACTGTGGGAGGTGTCGTGTTCATGGATTCTTGTCCTGATGGGGGGGGTTTCAACCACCCAGGTATCCGCTGTGATAGCAGCACAGCAGGTGTCAGACAATCCAGGAGACTGCTGGAGCCTGTTGAAGATAAATTCCTGGTCCACGTACTGGATGCACTGACCCGAGATGAAGCCTTACTAGACCTGGTGATCACCAGTGTGGGGGAAAGCATTAGAGAGGTTAAGATTGGAGGCAGCCACTGCAGTGATTGTGCCCTGGTGAAGTTTGTGATCTGGAGGAATGCAGGCCTGGCAAAAAGTAGAGTCAGGACCCTGCACTTCAAAAGAGCAAAATTCCAGCTGCTCAAGAAACTGCTGGGTGGGATCTTCTGTGTAAGTGTCCTTGAGGGCATAGGAACAAAACAGAGTTGGCAGGTCTTTAAGGACACCCTTCTGTGAGCGCAAGAGCTCTCCATCCCCCAGCAGAAGAAACTGAGCAGAGGAGGTGGGTGTCTGGCATAGCTGAGCAGTGACCTGCAGCTTAAACTAAGGCAAAAGAGTGAAATGTATAGGAAGTGAAAGCAGGGCTGTGTAGCTTGGGAAGAATACAGGAACATTGTCTGTATGTGTAGAGATATGATCAGGGAAGCCAAAGCACAGATGGAACTGAACTTGGTGAGGGGTGTGAAAGATAACAAGAAGGGGTTCTACAGGTACACAGGCAGGAGGAGACAGGCCAAGAAGAGTGTTCCCCCTCTGATAAATGAGGACAGACAACTGGCTTCCTCAGACATGGAAAAAGCTGAATAAGTGCTTTGCCTCAGCTTTCACTGTTGTTCAGGCTCCTTTCCATGTCTACCTGGACCCTGAACCTCTAGGTGTGGGTGAAAGGAGTGGATTCCATCTCACTCTAGCAGCAGAACAAGTCTGAGACCTCCTCATGCAATTGAACTTACATAATTCCATGGGGCTGGATGACATGCATCCCAGTGCTCTAAGAGAGATGGCTGATGTGGTTGCCAAGCTGCTCTCCATCATATTTGAAAAATCATGGCTGTCTGGTGAAGTCCCTGGTGACTGGAAAAAGGTAAACATTACTCCTATTTTTAGGAAAGGGAGAAAGGATGATCCGGGGAGCTGCAGGCCAGTTAGCCTCACCTGTGCGTCTGGGAAGATCATGGAGCAGATCCTCCAAGAAGCTGTTTTAAGGCACATACGAGACAAAGAGGTGACCTGAGACAGCCAGCATGGCTTCACCAGGGGCAGATCATGCCTGACCAATCTGGTGGCCTTCTATGCTGGAGTGATGGGATCTGTGGACAGGGGAAGGATGATGGATGCCATCTTCCTGGAGTTCTGCAAAGCCTTTGACATGGTCCCTCACCACACCATTATCTCTGAATTGGTGAGGTATGGATTTGAAGGATGGACTGTTTAATGGATTAGGAACTGGCTGGCTGGATGCAGCCAAGGGGTTGTGATTAATGGTTCTGTTTCAGGATGGAGGCCAGTCACAGTGTCCCTCATGGCACTGGTCTTGGGACCGGTACTCTTCAACATCTTTATCAATGACAGAGACTGTGGCATCGAGTGCATCCTCAGCAAGTTTGCGGATGACACCAATCTGAGTGATGCAGTCAATACACTGGAGGGAAGGGAAGCCATCCAGAGGGACCTGGACAGGCTGTAAAATTGCACCCAAGTGAACCTAATGAGGTTCAACAAGGCCAAGTGCAAGGTGCTGCACTTGGGTTGGAGCAATTGCAGGTATTTATGTAAACTGCATGAAAAACCCCTTGAGAGCAGCCTTGTGGAGAAGGACTTGGGGGTCCTGGTGGATGAGAAGCTGGACACGAGCCAGTAGTGTGCGCTTGCAGCCCAGAAGGCCAGCTATAACCCGAGCTGCGTTAAAAGAGGAGTGGCCAGCACGAAGGTGATTGTCCCCCTCTACTCAGCTCTTGTGAGGCTCCATCTGGGTACTGCATCCAGGCCTGGAGCCCCCAGTACAGAGAAGATGCAGAGCTCTTGGAATGGGTTCAGAGGAGGCCTGCTAAGATGATCAGAGGGCTAGAGCATCTCTCCTATGAGGAAAGGTTGAGGGAATTGGGCTTGTTTAGCTTGGAGAAGAGAATGCTCTGGGGAGACCTTGTCGTGGCCTTCCAGTACTTGAAGTATAAAAGTAGGAGTGTATAAACAGGAGGGGGAATGGACAGTGGACAGTGATAGTACAAGGGGGAACGGTTTTAAACTGAGACGGGGGAGTTTTAAGTTAGATATTAGGAAAAAAATTTCACACAGAGGGTGATACAGTACTGGAACACGTTGCCCAAGGAGGTTGTGGATGCCCTGTTCCTGGAGGCATTCAAGGCCAGGCTGGATGTGGCTCTGGGCAGTCTGGTCTAATGGTTGGTGACCTTGCTAATAGCAGGGGGTTGAAACTAGATCACCATTATGGTCCTTTCCAATCCAGGCCATTCTATGATCTTGCCTGATGCAACATGCTGCAAGAGGCATGATTTAAACATGCAATGTGATTATGGTTATATACTTCATCCAAATAAGGGCATTTCTGCAAAACATTCACAGCTTACAGAAACAAAGTTGTTTCCATTGTGGGGAAAAAAATATGTAGTTTATATCTTCCCCATCAGCCAGACAGATTATATAAAATTTTAGGACAAAAGTGTTTATAGCAAATTGAGGGGAAACACAGTCTTTATACCCCTTCTTTAAATCCAAGGTGTGGCAATATGCATATCTTCTGAAGCCGAAGAGCCTTCACAAGGAATGCCTGACCTACTTGACTTTTCCCATGCGTGTGACAAGCCATCTTAATAAACAGTACTATGTCTAAGGAATAGTTTGCTTATAAGGGCTATCATCCAGGTTATCCAGGGATTAGTTTCTGTCCTCTATGTTTTTGAGATTTACTTGGATAAAAAATTCAGAAATGCATTATCTATTTTTGAATTTACATTCTGAGACAGAGAGATGACAGACTTGCACCAAAGACTTAGTAAAAATGTAGTCTTCTGCATTTCAATTCTCAAAGCTTCTAGATGTAACAACCCATATAAGCTAGGATTAGGAAATAAAAAAAGAAACAAAAGCATCAATGTAGAAAAGTGAATCCTATGATGCAGCTGCCAGAGAAGAACCATAAGCATCTAAAACTTGACTTATTGACTAGTTTTGTAAAAGAAGGAAATATCTTGCCAGCAGATGCTAATATAGCTCCATCAGTATGAATGACAGTTGGCCCCACTCAGTGACACTGAGTTTGCTGGTTTTAGTTCTAAAGGAAGTGACATTCAGCTGATGCTTATTCATTTGCCATGTATGGATAGGTTCAAGGCTGTAAACCTAGCCTTGCTGATACTGAAGTCACTAGAATGAAACGACTGCGTACTAGCTAAACTTAGACAACATGGGTTTTTAAAAAAAAAAAAAAAAGGAAAAAAGGAAACAGCAGACACAAGAGGTAGAAATAACTCTTACATTTTAAGGATTCATGAATATTCACTTTCTCTTTATTTGATAGATAAGTCACATATGATTCAGTTAATGATTATTTATCTCACATATTTTAATGAGCCAATTTAGCATTTGCTCAGGTGCCACACATGTTTCCAAGATGTATTAATTCTAATTGCCTTGCATAGTGGACTCAAAATAAGTTGTTCCCAGCATCAAATCAGATTTGGCAGCTATGACAGACTTGCCAGATTTCCATCCCTTCTGGGAGATCAAAGGAGCTATGAACTCCTAATCAATGCCCTGCCAAAAAGGAAAGCTAAAAGCTGGCTTCATCCAAAATCTTGTCGTTGTCAGCATGTCTTCACAGATCTTGTCTTCATATATTGCTCTACTACCTAAAATAAGTAACAATACTTTACATAAACTACTACTTGATTTAATCTATTAAATGTAAAGGATTTGATCATCAGTATTCAAGATCACTGTCTAGATGGTGATAAATTGCCCAAAATACCATTTACAGGAAACAGAGCTGGAGACTGTTAGTTTGAACTGTTGAGTCCTGAGGAATGTGCTGGCTCGACAGGCTTCATTTTTCTCCACTTCATTACGCTTGTGCTTCTCTCTCTTTGCTACAGCAGAGGGAAGAAATGGAGGGAAGGATGACTTTTTCTGGGGGGAAGATGTAAAATGAGAGAATATCACACTAAAAATACCAAATACTTAGCGGCTGCCAGTGTTGTATTCTCTTCCTGTTTTGAGCATTTGGAAAGTATTATCTAGAAAACACAAAAGGTCATCAGTAATTTCCATGCAAGCACGAAGGACAAATACACCAGTGCCTGCTATACATTCTTTAAAGCCTAAAAACACAAAAAACAAACGAACAAAAAAAGAGTTAAAAATGGAAGTTTTTTCCTTTCCTTCAGAATAATGGAAGCATCTGCTATTCTGGTAAACCTGTATGAAAAGACAGCAAAAAATTAAGGAAAAATTCCACACATTGGAGTACTTCAGTGGATTTAAAGAGTGTAGTTTTTCTTAAGATAAGTATAATGTATATTATGTAATAGAAATACTCCAGCTCAGACTAGTTCTTTTCTTTCTTTTTTTCCTATAACACGTATGTATAAGGAAAAAAGAATGAAAGTCAATAGTTCAGATATCCTGACATATTCCAGCGATACGCTGAAATAAAGCTTACAGTTATTCTTCTTACATCCTACTCAAACAAATCTTTATTAATTCTCTATTTAAAATAGAACACGTTGTGTGTCCTCTTAATGGGCCACATCCTGCTATCAATATTTTAACAGATTCCCCCATGGACTGTAATGTAGAGTCTGCTAAAAAACTGATGGCACCACTATGTTCAACTGCAAGTGTATTTAAATAAAATTATTTTTCTTTATATTTATTCAAATTTCTGCTCATGAGAGAAAATAGTTCACTGGTTAAACTAACTAGTTGTGAACACATTATGTTTTGCTTATTTTTATAAGGTTTGATTCAGTCTGAAAATCTGTCAGGAATGCTCATTCTTTCCTTCCATGGATTAACACAAGAGTTCAGCAGCTTAGCACAGCTTCAGAAAATGTCTGCAGAAGCCATTTGCCATAATTTAGGAAGAAATCATTGCAACATAGTGTCATATGCATGCAGGTAGAGCCTTGCTGAAAGAAGCTGGATAATAAGACGAAGGGCTAGAAATTGCAGAACAGCAAGCTCTACATAAAAACTGAAATACAGGAATTTATAGAACAATTCTATATGTATTCATCTCACTTTTATTGGGGTTCACAAAGCTAAGGAAATCTGGTAATTTCAGAAAGTTACTGAAACCTGTCTCCACTGAAGAACTGTCTTTAGAAAGGATTCCACCTGTAATTTCTACCTAGTGTGTGGATTTGTAATGAAAAATACACTGAGCAATTTAAGACTGAAGATAGAAAGAGGCAAGTATGTGATATGAAGAAGAAACCCAGGAGTTTAGCCGTGTTTCTTACTTATTATGTAAGTAAAATTATGATACATGTCCACAGGCACTTGTTTACAGAAAGTCATCTAATCAGTATATTCCAGGTTACAAATAAACACTATTACCAAATGAAAGAAAACAGTATCCCACAGTATGAGGCAGATCCCACCATTTACAATTGCACAAACAAGATGTCAGTTGCTCAAAATGATTGGAAAGAAAAAAGGATAATTCTCTATTCTCCACACTCTGGCACATGAGAAGTGCTGCAGTGTGGGTGGTGCACTCTTGTCTTGTACTTCTGGGCCAGCAGTATGAGACACATGTCTCTGAAAGTCACAGAAATATTTGCAGCAAGATCTTTTTCTGGAGTTTCTATCTTTACACAGCTCTTTCAGTCTGCTAGTTGATGTAAAGGTACAATTTGTGAGAATGTCTTGAGAAACTAAAAAAAAAAAAACACAACCAACCCTACATAAAAGTATAAAGGCTGCTCCAAATGTAATGCCTCCTATTTTACTTTGTTGGCATATGACAGCAGAGCTGGATGTTGGTGGTATGGTAGTAGAGGTTGAACCTCTACTACCATACAATGGCAGTATTCCATTAAATACATGTTGTTGCTGTGTGACAGGCAGCAGAAGAAGGGCAGTCTGACAGAATGGTGGCTGACATGGAAGTGCAGATGAAGCCAACATGTGACACTGAATTTCTCTATGCAGACAAAATGGCATCCACTGACATTCATCAATGTTTGCTGAATGTTGATGTAGACCAAGCAGTGCAAGTGAGCACAGTGAGGAGTGGGTGGTATGTTTCAGCAGTGACAACAGTGGGTTGTCTCCACTGGTGCAGATTTTTATGAATATGGCATGCCATCTTTTTCTCATTGCTGGTAAAAATATACAGCTAATGGTGGTAACTGTGTTGAAAAATAGTGTTTTGTAGCTGATAATTTGTTCTATCGATTAGTATTATTGTACTCTTTGAATCTGTTCTAGTTTCCATGCAAATAAATAGGAGGCACTACTTTCAGAGTGACCTTTGTAAATTTATACAACACAGCACAAGTAGATATGCTCAGTCTGGTTTTGCTTGCAGTTACTGTCAGGAGGTCTACTTATAATTGCCATACACTAAAACAGAATCATAGAATTACAAGGTTGGAAAGGAACTACAAGTTCATCTAGTCCAACTGTCCTCCTATCACCATTACTACTCACTAATGTACTAAACCAAATCTCGTATCACCTCATCCAGGGCAGGACCCAGCACTTGGCCTTGTTGAACCTCATCCTATTCACCCATTCTCATTCATATGACTTACTAATAAAGAGACAGGACAGCAGTGAACAGAATATGCATGATTATTTATGATTATTGGAGCCTTGAAATTAACTTTGTCCCTTTAGAACTTGAAGATCTCACATGGTTTTTATGTCATGAAATAAAATTAAATAAATAAACCAAGAAGCCTAACTACATTTTTTTCAGGGCATGCTGATTAGTGTGTACTACTGCTGTGGTGCTGCTTTTACACATGAGCAAATTTTTTCCTAAAATGCAAAATATATGAAACATGATCTTTCATATTATTTAGGAACATTTTATATTTCACATTAAGCTATTAGATTTCCTAGCTTTAATAAAGGAATTGAGTTTCTATAAAGGCACTGATCCTACTAGCTACATAATGACAAGCCTTACTTCAGTATCACTTAAATAAACAAATTATAATTAGAGCCGATTTAAATACTTATCCTACCTGATTAGTGTACAACATCAACAAATAAGTTGGCCTCAAATGAATAAAATTAAACCTCTCTCATCTTCCAAAACTGTTTGACTACTACAGAGAACTGTGGGGAAAGGATTATAAAATAATTCAGTGATCTTTGCTGTAATACAGTTAATGAAATTCTTCTTTTGTGTTATACTGTAAACCACAGAACTGTTTACAGCTTCTCATTATAACTCACAGTCCAGCTGCTCTTAAAATACCCTTGTCTGGTATAAAGCAAAGGGATCTGGTTCTGCAGGTTACTTGCACCTCTTTGTCAAACAAGGTTGTCATACTCTACACTTTTGTCACACTTGTGTAGACAAAGCTTGCAGAGATAGAAGAGAGTACAAATAAAGCCTCCAGTTTTCAGATATTTACAGCCTTACTTGTGGTAAAGGTCCTGAGACATAATTTTGTCCCTAACTGTCAAAAAAAAAAAATAAATAAATAAAAAATAAAAAAAATCAATGCTTCAGGTTTTGATAAATTTGTAAAAAATCTTGTTGTCTTGTTCTGGTTATAAGAAAGCTAACACTGAGTTATCTAGAACATAATGTTACTTTATCAATAATTTACCCTTTTAATGTGCTTCTTTAAAAATACTGAAGATTTTAATGGGACAGGACTTCTTTGTACTAATTTGATGCAAATTTTATATATAAACCATGTCCTAAAAATGGATCCACCTAATCAAAGTCTTAGGTTCATCTTGTCATCTCTTACTCAAAGCTTAGCATTCAAGCAATGCAGCAGAACCACCTCTGTTCTGAACTCAGTGGGATGTGAAATATCAATACAGCAAGCAAGCACCATTTCTCTTTGTAGAGACAGAACACCAAAGATATCAGGATTAATTATAAAATGGGCTGTCAGAAGTACCATCTAAGAAAAGAGATAGCAAACAGAGTTCAAGATGGAAGTAATGTGCTTTTTTAAAAAATTAACATTAAACACAAAGTTCATTTCTGTGTAACGAGACAGAAACTGTGCCATCTGCTAGCAGAAGGAAGCTCTTCTTCAGGTTCTAGTCACAGTGAATACTGTTGGCTCAGCTGATGATTATGGCTACACTGTGTATTCCAGTAGAATTGACAGAGTTATGAATAAATGGAGGAAACTGAATACCAGCAGTAGCTAAAACACGTTAGTGGAAAACTCTGCTTGGATTAATACCCACTGCTTTTCATTATGGAATTTGTGCATTAAAATCCTAATTGGATTAACCTCAGTGCAAATGTTGCTATATTGCTTCTGATATCCAGTCTAATGTTGGAGTGACTTTGTATAAAACAGCTAGAAGTATATCCTAGACCAGGGTTAACATAGCTTGCTAATTTGAATACATGTTACTCTGTTTATGAGTCAATTAACCCCTACACTAGGAATATCAAGAAATCTGGTGCTTGCCACAGGCCCAGAGCTGAGATTGTTGCACTGAAATTGCCAAGGCTATGTCTTAAGGGACAATTACCTTTGCCTGCTCACCTATGTGATCACCAATATTGTGCTAAGAAAGATAATGGAAACATCAGGAGTGACTGTGGGGCTTTGGATTCCCACTAATTCTTTCTGTCCTGCCACCAAAGGATATGAAGTTCCATAAGATAGGACATAGCTTTGCAGCAGGTAGAAAATGCAGGACTATTATGACTGTCTCACCTCAAGTGCCTGTACATAGGCCCACTCCTCATTGGAAACAAATGCATTGAGTTGGAGGTTTGTGCACAGTTGCTATTGAGGTCAGAGGATAGTGTGAGCAGGATAGCTCACATCACAGGGATGCTGCAGGGGATGGTAGTGTCCTTTTAGGAAAGCCAGGCTGGGAGAGCAGGAAGGGTGTTTGTTACTACATACAGAGGAGCTGCTCTGCAAAGGAATGAGCAAGGGGACAGTTTGTGTGTCAGGATCAGTGAAGTTGTCAATTTGTGCATGCCATGCTAGGCTTCTGCCCAATCAAAACAACGTTAAAAGCCCTCTCTAAACATCTGGAAGAGTCTTAATGGTTTCAGGCTCTGGTTCTCTGCAACCCCAGCATATGATGGAAGAGTAATATGGCAGGTTGCAACCTATCCAGGGTACTTGAGAAGTATATTGATGTGTAGCTGGTGAATAAGATGATAAACAGAGGTGTGTAGTTGTCTTTAGTATCTTATGGAATTCTGTAGGGAAGATGGAGCTAGAATTTTCATAGTGTGAACAGCCAAGGTCGGCAAGATAACAGAAAATGCAACGAATTCTGACTGATAAAAGAAAAAAATACTATGAGGGTAATCAAACTCCGAAGCAGTAGTCCAGAGATGCTGCAGAGACTCCATCCTTGAAGATGCTCAAAACTCGTGAACAAGACTTTGAGCAACCTGATCTTACTGTGAAGTTAGCCTTACTTTGGAGCAGGGGTGAATCAGGGGTTCCTTCCAAATGAAGTTATTCTGTGTTTCTGTGACTCTTAACAGAGCATGGAATTTTCTCTGGCCCTGAAATATACTTATGCCCATGCATCTAAACTCTCTTAACACCAGGAGATGACCACATACAGACTGATCACTAGGAACAGCCCTCAGACCATGCTATTAACTGAATCATGTGAAGAAAAGCTTCCCTGTAGCAGGTCTAAACAACGCTGGGGAGTTTGCTAACATTTTAAATTATGGAAGCTGATTAACCATTGCTCAAACATATGGTCTGGTCCCTTCTTTAATTATCAGTTTGTGTATAATCATACTAATGAGTGTAAACTGTAGTTAATAATCAGATGTGATCTTCTAAATGTCATCCCATCTGTAACATATAAAACATTTAAGCAGTTACAAGAACGTCTCAATTCCTCTGACAGACTTTCTGCTATCAGAATGTAAGGATACATTTACTAAGTGTCCTATAAATATAATTAATTCCTACATAGCTGAAAACAACTTTGTAAGTCACAGAATTAGTCTCATTTTGAAGAAAAAGGTGTTTTAATATAAATATTTGATTTTCTGCTTTTCCTAACACTGACTTGATTTGAGGAAAGTACCATCTAAAAAGAGAGAGAGAGAGTCATTTTTGTTGAAAAACAAAGACCTTTGGTACAAAGTATTTATCTACCAACTGTTTGAAATGCTTCTTTCTGTTTTTAAGTAGTCATAGAGCCAAATCCTGTTTTCAGATAGAAGCATGTTGCTACCCTGCAATCAGCAGAATTGAAGTCATTTGAATCTATATGTAAATTATAATGGTATGATTTGGCTTAAACTTTATAGTACTTCTGTGTCATCAGTTTCAACAAATTACTCAATCTAAACACAAAGATTTATGCTAAGGGTGTTTCAATATATTTAGTGCAATGGACTGATGCTGAAAATGTGACAGTAGTGAGCAGCTGACCTTACAGTATGGTCAGTAATCAGTTTTCCTGAGACAAAATGCCCTTTGGGATCAGCCTTGCACAACGCATAGCATTATGGTTGCAGTTCTGCCAACTTGTTCAATGTATGCTTGGTATTAAACATCTGAGTACATAAGAGTAATTAGGTTGCTCTTGGATTCAAAAACACATAATGAAATGCTTCCTTGGGTACTGTACATATATTCCCACAGGGTTGACTTCCTAACTTTCCAACTTCAGAACTATAGGTTATAGTCCCCTTTCAAGATTTTGTATTACTCTTTGCTAGGTAAATTAAAAAGATTGTAATCACAATTAATACTGATGTACAGGCATGCTAAATTGCATGAACAGTAGATTCATGCAAGTCAGAGAGCATTTTCTGATCACGGCTATAGCAAGAAAAATCAAGTAAGATTAATTTTGTTGCAGCTGTAGTAGCTGTAGTAATAGAAGTATACGATATCCACAACACCACTAGAAAGTAGAAGTTGCTGTTGAATCTCTCTTAGTATTAAGGAGAGGGGAGTGCTGTTCAGTGATTATTCAGTCAGATCCTTATTTCCTGAGTGTTACAATTAGAAAGATCAATGCAGTGGGAAGGTGATACAGGAGCAGAACAGCAAAGGGCCTAGCAACAGTATTATAAAGGAAAAGTACTCACCCATCTCCAAAGATCTAGGTTTCTAGGAAAGACTCCACAGAGACATCTCCAGGAAGAGATCCTTCCACAGTGGCAGTCAGCCCTCAAATAAGGTTTCAGAGAGGTAGAGACAGGCTCCACCTCTTCCAGTAATACAGAGAAAGGACCCAGTCAGCCTGGGAGCACAGGTGAAGGCAACTCACCTGTGTAACAGGAAGGGGTGGAGCCTGGCTCCTCGTCTTTTATACCCCATTTAAGGGCTGACTGCCACTGTGGAATGATTTTTATTTGGAGATTCCTTTTTTGTGGAGTATCTCCTGCAGGCCTAGATCTTCAGAGGCAGGTGTGTGCATTTTCTTTCCCTTTGAAATGCACTCTTACCTGCACTTGTTCCTTTGCTGTTATGCTCCTGTATTGCCTTTCTACTGTGTTAATCTTTTCAATTGTAGTGCTCCTCATTTAATGCATGGTGAGCAGATAAGCAAGCATGGACTTTCTTAGTGTGTGTTAAAATCACAGACTAACTTGAGTTGGAAGGAACCTTAAAGATTGCCTAGTTCCAATCCTCTCTCAAGGACAGGGCTGCTAATCACTAAATCAGGCAATAGATCAGGTTGTGTTGGGCCCCATCCAAACTGGCTTCGAACACCCGTAGGAATGGCATATCTGCAACTTCTCTGGCATCCTGTACTAGTGTCTCACCACCTTCTTAGTGAAAAATTTCCCTCTGACATCTAATGTGAATCTCCTCTCCTTTAGTTTAAAACATTGGCTCTTGTCCTGTTGTAGCCTATTTGTGTAAAAAGGTGGCTTCTCTCCTGTGTATAAGCTTTTTTTGAGTATTGGAAGGCCACAGTAAGGTCTCCCTGGAGCCTTCTTCATGCTGAACAAGCCAAGATTCCTCAGCTTGTCTTTGTAGAAGGGCTCTTTGTAGAGGGCTCTAGCCCTCTACTCATTTTTGTGGCCATCCTCTGGATCAATTCTAAATGCTCCATGTCTTGTTCTGGGGTACCCCAGACTTGGGTGCAGTATTCCAGATGAGCCTTTGCAAGGGCAAAGCAGAGAGGGACTGTCACCTCCCTTTCTCTGTTGACTATCACTTTTTTGATGCAGCCCAGGATACTGCTGACTTTCTGGGCTGCAAGTGCATACTGCTGGCTCATGCTAGCATTTTTATCTACCAGGACTATGAAGCTCTTCTCAGCAGGGTTGTTCTCAAGGAGTTCTTCTGTGTCTGTATGCACACCTGGGATTTGCCTGACCCCAATGCAACATCTTGTGCTTGGCCTTGTTGAACCTGGTTGGGTTTACATGGGCTGACTTCTCAAGCCTGACCAGGTCCCTGTGAATGGCATCCCTTCCCTCTGCTGTATCACCCGCTCTTCTCAGCTTGGTGTTACATCTGCAAGCTTGCCGAGAATGCCCTTTATCTCATTATCTATGTCACTGATTAAGATGTTATAGTGTACCAGACTTGATACAAACCCCTGCAGGGCACCACTTGTTGCTGGCCTTCACCTGCACATGGTTGTTATCCATGGATGCCATGGATAACAACCCTCTGGCTGTGACCATCCAACCAAATGCATTATAAATGCATTTTCATTTTTGAAGTGTATAATAATGGATTAGCATTTTCATTATTGAGGAGATTGCTTACCAATAATTAGTAAGTCATAGAACTTCACTGCTAACCCTGTCATCCTTTAAGGAAGCTTGGTATCACTCTCTGTCATTTTGAAGTACACTGTGGGAAAGAGAAGTTCCAATATAAATTCAAGCCAAGTGAAACAGAGGAGAAAAATGTTGTTTTTTGTGAACTGAAAAACTGGGTTATAAGTTTGCGTAGATGGAAGGGACTCCAAAGAGTCAAACTTCTGAAATCCTTCATACTGTGTGACAAATAACTAAAAATACCATCAGCTTAAGACTTTTTTTTTTTGTTAACTTTGATAGTTTGCCTGCAGTTTAGGAAATTTACTACTAATCACAAGAAGTAATTTATCCACCATATAATTTTTTTCCTTAAAAAAAAAAAAAATAAATAAAAATCTAAAGTGATCTGGTAAAGAAACCTGTGCGCTTACAGGTTCCCAGTTTGCTTAAGCATATTTTAAACTTCTAAATATCCCTGAGTGTGTTTTTGTGCCTACACAGGAACTGATGACAGAGCTTAAGAACAAGTACTGAGCACCTGCCAGCAGAAAAATGCTAACATTAGGTGATCTGAGACAAGCTACAATACCTTGAATAGAAAATTTGATAGAGATTACAAAAAAAACCAACAAACCAAAAACCTGTGACAGAAACACTGTAGCATGTTAGCAGTAATGTGTGTTGAGACATTCCAATTTAATTATGTACACTCCAAATTTTTTTCCTGCATTTGCTGTCTTTAATTTCACTGACTAATTGCATAGCAGGCTTATACACTAATTGCAAACAAGAAAATATGGCTAGGTAAGGAATTCAGAAGCAGCTGCTGCCGCTGAAGTTAGGGGGCAATTTAGGGTTGCAAGGACAAGGGAAGTACCTGGGGCTTATTCTTCACTTTTTTTTTTTTTTTTTATCAATATGTGTCAGTAGATCACAGGCAGTTACTCATTTATCTTTATACTAACAGCTACAACTCAACTTAAGTTCTTCCTCAAATCCACACTCGGTGATCAATAATATTGTAATGATTCCTCCACAGTGACCCTGGAAAACTAGCTTCGTTTCTGGTAATCAACATTTGTTTCTACCAAATATTTAAAAATGTTCCTGTGCTCAAGTAAATTCTTACAGCTAATTTTTGAGTGTTAACATAAAAGTTCTGCAGCCCTCCTGGCTTGCAGTACATCTGTTCCCTACCTGAGGTCATCTGATGGTAATTTCAGTGTCAGCTAGATAACCTGAGCATGTTAATATACATGTACTGTGAGGTATATAAACAATGAAAACTAAAATCTAATTCATGTTTATTTAAAAGTTGAGCAGTTAAAATGCCAGAGTCGATTTCCACTTTTGCTTGAATTTTATAAATGGCTTATTGAAGATATACTTACATTACAGATTGAGTAAAACTGGCTTTTTCACTTGCAGCTATTCAAATATGACTATTTTAGTGTTCTAAAGAGAGAATTTATAGCTTAGACAGAAATATGTACTGTGAGTACAACATAAAGCCATGATAATGACATGATACAAAATATAAAAACATGTAACAGATAATAGAGCTGTGGTACAGGAACTGCCTTTGAGGTTCTTTCTGGAAGGTGTCAGGCTTAAGCAGTTCTTACAGATATAACTGGAAAGAAATGATGGGAATATGGTATCACATTTCTTCTGTTGGAAAGCTTGCATTGGTCTGCATATTTTTAGCAAGTTTGCTGTTGTATCTAATTGTTGTATCAGATATTTGCATAACTTTTTAATCTTTAAGGAAAATCCAATGCAAAGTTTTCTGATATTTTCCTCTGATTCTTGCTGGAATGTGCATTTTCAAGCCTGGCTTCTGTTTCTGAAGGCAAGTAGAAAGTGTCACAGATCATCTAAAACTAACTACAAATCAGACAAGTAATTCCAGAAGTATTCCAGTATATCAAGTAAGTGACAAAATACGTTTCTTTCCCGAATATGGGAATAGTTGATTAATATTATTTCTGCAGTTGGATTCTTTTAGCTAAGTTTGGCTTGGGAATTAAATATAAGTTATGGTTCTGACTCTTGAAGACAGAACTTGATGTCTACTTAACCTCAACCAAAACTTACTACCAAGTATAAAGATTCTATATTAAAGTAAAGCAATTATTAAATGGAACAGCTGTGTCCAAGACTCAGGTTTAACTAGCTAACATCCATGCAAATTTCCGCATCTTACATGAATTTTATGGCTCTAGGATTTCATGTTGACTTTTAACTGTATAGGTGTAAATTCATGTAGCTTTATATTAGGAGATGAACGTATCAAACAAATTATTAATAGATCAGAAAAAAAGAACTTATTCATTATGTGTGAAGTGTGACTCATGCTTATCTATAAAAAGTTCCATCATGTGACTCATTGGGGTATGTAAGGAAAATATTTATAATCTCTTTGAAGGGTACTGCCTCATTAACAGAACTCAGCTGGTAAAACAAAATATTATTTATTGAAACACTGTGGAGCACTCATAATTTGCACCTACGTTTACTGTTTTACAGTTCCCCATTATTTCATAACTTCCACCTTACTGTAAAAGGAACTCAAAAAGCGAGAATAGTAGACTGTAAAGAATATACAGTAAAGCAATTAAATAATACACGTTAAAACAAATAAATTTCCTTTGTTGGTTTCCTAACTGAGATGAAGTATTAAAATTTCCTACCCTAACAATAGCATAAAGCATTTAAATACATGCAGTTTCAGCAAAGGGGGGGGGGGGGGGGGGGGGGGGGGGAGGAAGCCGTAGGATAAAGATGTGATGTATAAAGTCATCTTTTCAATTGATGAGCCTTTCCAGAGATGACTTAAACACAAGTCTTCTGCCCCAAAAATGAAGATTTGAGTTGACCTGAGTAAATTTCACTTTTGCTTATATTCTGTAGGTATTTATGTGCTTTACAGCAGATTATTTTAAATATCATGTGGACAATAAGTCTACTGGTAGTACACCTGGTCTCCTATATCTTCATCACCTAAATCAAGAAATTATCACCTAAAGGAAGAAAGAACTCACAGGCCAGCTATCAGTTTGAGCCTAAATGCTTGACAGTGGTTCACGTACTTTAAAAAAAAAACAAAACAGTAGTGCCATCCTCAAACAAGGAGTGAGTAAATTTAAACTTCACTCAAAAAGATCAGTAAGGAGTTTGTGCTTATTGTGAACTCATGCAGCTAATAGCCTGTGCTATCCTTTTAGAATCACATTTCCCACATTATGGGAAGAACTTGCTATAAATTACTTGGACTGACTTAGTGGCTGAGCTGTTTTCCAGTCTTACACAGTATCTTACACACACTTAGATTGTGTGTGACAAGTTGCACAGCAAGATTTTAGGCAGTTGTGAGCTGTATAGACAGAGGCTTTTATTGTCGCTTCACTGCGAACAGATACAGTTTAGAAAAAATACACCATTTGGTAATGTAACCAGAATTGACTTATTGGTGGGGGTGTATAACACCTGCCTGGTGACCATTAATCTAATATTTCATTGGATGAGATTTTTGTCCTTGTTTGCAAGCAAATAGAATCTGTTTGCCAGGAAAAAAAAAAAAAAAAAGCTGTTTTTATCCTCTGTAATGACATGGAGAGCTAGATGAGATAAAGAGACTGAAAGACTTCTATGAAAAGTCTAGACTATGAAAGACATAATTTCTTGAGAAACTGTGAGCCCACCACTTCATTTGACATCTCACATTGTCTTAGTTCTGAACATGGCAGTTCATTATGTGCTGTTCAGGTAGCGTTCAATGTGTGCCATCATTCAGGAAGTATTTCACCACAAATTTCCCAGAATACTTTGCTTTCTGTGGCCTATAAACAAATTTAACAACATTTTAAACATAGTTCTGTTACCCCAACCTTCTCAAACATTTAACTTGCCAACTTTTGAAAAAGACGACTCTGGAATATATCAACTAACAAAGATGTAAAGCAAATCCAGTGTGCTGCATATTTTTGAGTACCACAGAACACCTAGGAGTTTGATAATAAAGCACACTGATAGGCGACTGGATGTGAAGTAGAACCAAGCACATGAATTCTATTTAAATCCCTGACTGCTATTTTCAGACAATTTGCTCAGTGCCTCAAGTCCATTGCACATCACTTTGGACTTTAAGGTCCTTGCAGACACAAGCATGCCCCAATAGCCCAAATCTATCCCTGTTTTTAGCCTTGTCTGCTGCCACTATTTTCATGTATCACGTGAATGATGATAACCCTCCTTTTTGTAGCCAAGGGGCTAGACCAGACAGTCTGACCTAGTGTCAGATCTTCGTGAGCCTGGAGCAGTTCCAACTCAACCATTTCACTCTGCATTAGCAGTTCCCAAAAGCTATATGATCTGCTATTCTGAGATGATAGATGCTTTTTTTTTTCACCCTAGTTGCATCACAATGCAAAGAGCTCCATTGGCTTAAGAGTCCCAGGCTGAATGCTCTTTTACATAGAGCAGTTGATGAATGTAGGCTGTACTGAGAGCAGGGGCCAGTAATTTAGACTGTACTATATTGTAATCACAGCTCATGGCTGCAGTTATGTGAATTGTTTCTCGGGATTCAGCTCAGACACTGATGTGAGTTTGGTTTTTTGTTTTGCTTTGCTTTGTTTTTTGAAATTTCTCAGTACAAATCTGTTGTTAACATTGCTCGCAGCCTGTATCCACACAAAACAGTGTTAGGTAGCTATTTTTTTTAAAGCCTGAAATACTATTGCATTTAAAACTTTGTGCACTGCACATCTTAACGGAAAGTGAGTGATTTTTTGTCACATACCTGACCAGAGAATTTGAATTAAAATCTGCTGAAGAGACTTAAATATTAAAAAAAAAAAAAAAAAAAAAGCTTTTTAAGCATGCTATAATAAGATTTCAAGTTCTTACACAAAGCAAATAACTTATTATTATTTTTTAATTGTAAATTTGTTTCTCTGTAGAAAACTAAACTATTTCCTTTCTAGTGAAGGAGGAGTTGTGTGGTCCAGGATCTCAAACTTCACTGATACGGTATTTCAGACCAGTAGTTTTGGTTTCAATGAAGCTGCAGTGTTTGACAGATCTCAAGTATGACGCTTTCTGAAGAATTCTTTCATTAACAACAACCAGATCTAATTCCTAATGTTACAAGTACAAATGGATGATACGGAGGGGTGGGAAAAAGGAACAATACATATTCAGGCTCTTGTATTATGGCTGTGGCATGGATATGAAACTTATGCACTGTAGTGTGTCCTGTTCTAGCTGTAAGCGCTCCCTTTTGCTTGTGTTAGTACTGTTTCACTCAGAGTCATTCCTTCTCTATCAGAATTGCCAATAGCAATAAGTGCTCTGAAAACAAGCAGAACCAGGTTCAAGACTTCCATATTTGTTTTATTCTGTAGATTCTGAGTCAGGCAGACAGAAACGGGGAGGTATGTACTGGTACAGGTAGATTTCTTAGTAAGTCTGATCCTGTTGGGTGATGTTTGGTTGAAGATATGATAATGACATTTCTAAATCTTCTGATGCTTGATAATACACCCTCCAAAAGGAACTGTAGGAGGAGCAGGGGACTGGATCTGGGCTATTCTGAGCAACGAGGTTTTATAATTCCTTTTATCTTGCTCACTTTGTCCTGAAAGGAATTAAGGGTAACTTTATTTGCCTGATACAGCTCTGATTGGAGGGCTGTTCTTTGCTTTTGCTGCTTTAACGATAAGGAGCCTTCTTCTAATTTCCAGTGTTGAGTTATTTAGAAAAAAATTAACTAGGTATATTTCATATGTTAATATTTACTATGGCTTTTATTGGTGCTGTTTTGAATCATCTCCTGCCCTCCGCTAAATGTAATCTTAGAAGATATTTTAGAATAGAAGGAATTTTGCTACTCAACATCTGAGCATGTACTGTCCTTTACAACAAAATACCTTTAGCTGCTACGTCAAATGGGAACCTTTTACTAGTTTTCTTTTTCTGTAGCTTCTTACAAACAGCCAGGAAGATTTCTGTGGCTTAAACAGTAGTATTTTTCATACTTTAACTCACTTTTCATGTATTAGCAACCTGGTCTACAAACAACAGGAATTTTTAAGGAAAAAAAATAAAAAGAAAACCATGCAATCTCACAATTAGAAGTAAAGGAAGAAGTACAGAAAAAGTTACAGAAATAAAATACTGGGTTTAGAGTTATCTTCAGCTAATCCTGGCACACAAGCCTCAGGCTGGTCTTCAAATTCATGCTATAGGCTTGGTATTAATGCTGTTTATTGGGGTACTCTTTTACATTTTTCTCAGTTTGACGCTATAAACAAAGCATGATTCATTGCACAGGGTGTTTGGAATTGATTTTTTTTTTTTTTTCAATGAGAATATCCTGCTACAGGTCTCTTATATATTTCTTTATGTAAGATCTAATCTAGTCTAGTACAACCACTAAATCAGATTTCTCAGGGGGACATCTATATTAATTTGATAACACATTCATTTTCCAGTTAACTGTTCTGCCACAGTCCGGGCAGGAAAATTCATTCTCCAATATGGAAAATGAATTGGAATATAGAGGTATCAAGAGATCATCATATATGTCATGTTCAAAAGGAGTCTTTATTTGCACTGATCAGATTATTCATGAGTCAAGTGTTGTTTGTTGCAAAATCAGTTTTTCTGTCTGTGTAATGGACCATGGTAGCAGGAGTTACTGGGCAGAGTCAGGAGCTCAAAAGTAGGTTTATAAACTCTATGGGATTTAAAGATACTTTCAGAGCTAGGATTAATGAATGCAATTTCAATTGTCACCAGTGTTTTTCACTTTTTCTAATAACAAGACCATACTGGTTTATCTGTCTTTTATGTGTGTATGGAGAGAGGGAGTGGAAAGACAGGAAGGATTTGATGTTCAGTTATAAAACGCAGCAGAAAGTGAATCAGTATTTTTTCAGAGTTAATTAACACTACCAACCTCTGTTTATACCTCTTAGTCATCTTGAATGCAGTCCCTTCTTGGAGGGAAAAAAAAAGCAACTTGTCAGTTTCATCAAAACATGATAACTTTTCTCCTCTAAGTTTTCTTCTTTTAAGCTCTCTTGTCAGATTTAGATTTATTTTTTTTATGCCGTGTAGAGAAGAAAAATGAAGTCTCTTACTAGAGAAAATAAAACGTCTTATTAGACATCATATCATCTAATATCATCTAGATTATTATCATCATCTAGATAGAAGAAAGGTATTGTGAATGTTGGAAGTGTGGAACAACTTTTCTCCAGGTGCTTAACAAGATATGCTTATGGAATTCAATCAGAAATTTAATATGGTGCAAGGCAGAGTTGCACTGAAGACCGGGCTTGGATAGTTTAGAAGCTGAATTCATTTTTAAGTGGTTTTCTTTAGGATGTTTGTTTTTCATTTGGGAACACTTTGTTTAAATATGTGGTGGGGCAGGGAGGAAGCATTAACAAGCATAGCATGGAGCGGAACTTTTCCATGACTACAAGCAACAGGCATTTTTTCTCTGGAGCTTTTTAGAAGTTGCTGTGATGGAGACAAGCAGTTGTATGTAGCTGTTGTATGACTCAAAATGTTGCTTTTTTGTCTACAAAAAATTAATTATGATAACTTTTAAAGTAATCAATTGGAGAAACAAGTTCCTTAAATTCAGATGCTTTAGGTTGAGTCAAGATTTGCACTTCTCTCCAGAAGTTATCCAGCACTTATGATAGAGTGTGTGTCATTAAGCATAGAGATATGATGGCTTTTGGGCTCACTAAGGCCAGTTGCACCATCAGTGTTGTTACTACACTGCGAATATCTTCCATTCAAATACTATCAGAACAGCAGTATACTGATCTGTTGTTGCTGAACTTAAGCTGTCTTTATTTTGCTTTCTTTCTCTGTAAACCTGTAATAAGATTTAGTTTTGCCTGAAATCTTTCAGAAAATGATTCCTTCATGCACCAAATTAACCTGATAAGCAAATTCCTTCTGTGTAGTTAAAAATATGTTTATTAATCTTTGTATAGATATTCTTTTCGTGATGAAGATGAATACAGAGGTGATGGCAATATGATAGGAAGCCATGTTGCCATGAGGCTCCTTCTATAATGAGTTGTTCTGCAGGCAGTGGAGGGTGACAGAGGCATGAGGCCAGTTTTGTGTGCTTCCTGTCAAGTGAAACTACAAATCCTTATATAATCCATCCTGGATAACAGCTTCGAATTTTTATCCAGTGTCTGAGAACAGTGGCAAAAGAGGTAAATCACTTTAAACAATATCTGCTCATCTTTTCCTTAGTTTGACTTTGAATTAAATCCAGACCTACAATTTATATGCCACAGTGCAGTGCAGTACAGTATGACTATAGACACTGCATTTTGTCCTGATGGGCTGAATTCTGACCCACTTCAGCTACAGAACAGATGTTGTTCTAGAGCATGCCTTCAGGTCTAGCCTCAACTGGCAAGAAACTAAACCATAGTGAGTGGGGTGATTGGGAGCATGTGCTACCTTACTGACTGAAAATACTTGAACTTGCAGGTTGGGTATACTTAAATTAGTAAAAAATACACCTGAATAATAGAGGAGTTACTGGAAGCTGTTGCTCACTCGGATGTCACTGCTTATCAAATCCGTTAGTTAGTTGGAACAGATGTTTCTGCAATGAGTTGCAAACAGGTGACTTTTAAATTTTTTCCAGATACTCTTACGTGATCAGAATTGGAAAAATCTGTCTCTAAACATTTCTCAGCTTTGAGAAGAGAAAGGAGTTCTCCAAAACATGCTGGAATACCAGACTTTCCTGGACTTTTACAGCTTTTATTGTAGAATGAACTTTTTTCGCTGATCATGGCTTGCTGTCTCTTTTTCATGTAGAAACTCAGAGATGATGGGGAGTCAAGTAAAGGAAAAGAGTACTAGCACAAGCCCAGTCTTACTTCACCCACATACTGTGCATCTCGAGGTATTCATAGCTGAGCCTGCATCTGGTGCTTGTGAGGACACCCAGGTTTACACAGCTTCTGTGACTCTAATGAAAGTGCAAAGTATCGCTTTGCACATACAGGAGCTGTATATCTTTTAAAATCTGCAACAAAGTTCTTGTTTATGAAAACATTTGATTGACCTGTAAGTCTAGATTTTTTCTACGGGAGCTTTGAAGGGTTGTGAGCAAGAGGCAGGTGGGTAGGCCTCTGTTCTGCCACATCCAATAATTTTAGGCACTACCTGCCCACTAAATGCCTAAGGTTGGAATAGGCTGTTATTTTTTCTACTAGTTGTCACTTCCTAAAATTTGTGATTTTTATAAACTGCATATCTAAGGATAACAGGGTAATATTTAGAATGGAAAGTAGACGTTCATCCTTAAATAACATACAACACTGACTGGGGAGTTCTGAGATGATGATTCCCTCAATTCTGTGGTAGGGGAGTGCCAGCTGAAGCTTTATCACAGCATTTCAAATGGCAACATCTAGGCATAAGCTCTGCAGTACCATCTCCAAATGAACTGTCCCCAGAGCCCTTGGGATGTGGTGGGGGAAAATCTGGGGCTATTGTTCTAACTACCAGGAACTGTTTTTAGAGGTAGTTGTAATTAATTACATCTTTCTGGCATACCTAGTTCTCCGTGTGCTGTATAGGGGAGACTCAGGGCCTCACTTAGCTCAAGGCACCAGGAGAGAAAGTAGGTGCCTAAGTGAGCTACAAGCACCAAAATTATCTAAAATAAAACAAACTCAGATATTCAAACATTAGGGTTAAATGCTCAACTTTTAAGTAGTTTGTGAGAGCTGTGGTGGATCTCAGTATGTTCTGTGTTTTGTGAGCTGCCAGAAGCCAGCCAGAAGAGCAGTCTGTTTGTATCTGGGTCTTCTGTGTTAGTACACAATAAGTAAGTACTTGGTGTGATGCTGTTTCTTTCTGGGATGCAAGAGAAGTTTGTTAGCATTTTTCTAGAAAGAGATGCAACAAAACTAATAAACATTTACAGACAAACTTGCACCAGTTAAAATAAACTGTTAACATTACATCTTTCATTAGCTCACTACATCTGCTCTGTATACAGGTTCCTAGTCAGGTCTTTGTAGAAAACTGAAGATTTATTGTAAAATTAATTTTGTTAACTGTTCCATATAAACATGCACTTGGGAAATAAGAGAGAACCATCTCAGGTTGCCCTGTAAAATGAATACCATTTCTTCCATGGAAAACTTGAGAGTGTATTTTATTAGCATTGTAAACATATTCTGACATGATCTCAAAAGAATCGAATTAAGGAACATGTAAAAATCACTGTCTTTCAGAGCAATGCAAACCATCCAGCAAATACTCATTTCCTTTTAAATCCTAAATTGTTCTGTCTCATGCAATCCTTGTTCAGGCTGTGGTCCTGGCCACCCCTAAAGCAATTATATTTGACTTGTGTTTTGTTTTTTTACTACTTAAACTCTTGACACAGTTTTCAGACCTAATCTGATTTTGAGTTTAAATCTGTAATGTCAGAATTCTTCTTTCAAATAAACACTGAGTTGACAGGCATCAATAATTTGGCAAGCATCAGAGAAATATTTAGAATTATGCCAGTGTCACTCATTGTTCTATGTCTCCATAAATCCCAAATGGCAGGGAATATGACTTACTGAAGACTGAAATGAAGAGAGTTATAAGAGGATCAACTAAGTTAATATTTGTTCCAAGCAAATTATATAGTCATTCTATTTCAAATATTCAGTAACAAAATCATATTGTTTCCATTTTTACTGTAGGACAGGACTACATCTTCTTCACTGTAGTTCCATATCCTGCTTACAGTGGTATATAGAGTATTCATATGTCTTAGTCTTGGAGTTGTTTGTTTACTGTGTAGGTGCCTTGATATTCCTGGTAGTAGCAACAGAAAATAGATTACCAATAGAGTCTTAATTGCTATTATAATACCTTTTTTTTCCTGCCTAGATCCTTTAAGCATGTCAGTCTAATTTTTCAAAGAGAAAAAAAACATTAAAAATATAGGATATAGTCTTCTGTATACAACAGCATGCTGAGAAAAACATAAAATCAACGGCAGAGTAAATTTTGTTAGAGCTAGCATGCCTATTAGTCTGATCTTTTACAGTAATGTGCAAAGATTTGGGAGTTGCTGCTGAAAATTAGGTTGAACTACTTTGTATCATCAGTCTGCAAAGACAATTCCATTTTTTATTGTTGGTAGATCCATCTTTGGAACAACTGTAGAATCATGCAGCTGTTCACAAAGGAGAATAATAGCGGGGAAAAATGAAATGCAACTAAATACATTTCAGCTCACTAAAACATATTCAGTGATGTCTTTGTGTTTACATTGAGATTCTTTATACTTTCTTAATTCATAGTGTTTTGGAACCCATAAACACTTCTGTGTTTGTTTTCACATCCATTATTTGCTCAAAGAAGTCTTTCAAGGTTAATAAATGTCTGTGACAGTGTTAGACTAGCTGCTTTCCCTGTCATAAGTGCACTCTCAGACTTGTCTCTTCTCACTGAATGGAACTTCTATGATTCATTTAAGGACAGTAAGAGGAAGAACATGTAACTTTCCTCTGCTCTTTAGTTTGTCTTCCCTTCTTATTTCTCTCCTACAGATGTTTTATCTGTTCTATGCCTGTCTGCAAATCCCTCAATCTTCTAGCTGTTTAGTTCTCTTCTCTATTATAAAAGCCAACTTAATCTTACCTGCTGTTACAGTGGAAGAAAAAAACTTTTTACTTTTTCTAGCCACTCAGCACAGGGTGGAAATATTTCTTCATCAAGACTCCCATCTTTTTCTTCCCCATCTATATATTCTGCTTTCTGTGAGGAAGAATTATGCAGATTGGAAGGATGTCACACTGCAATTCACCCTGCTGCCCATGTAGACAAATAATGGAAAGGAACACTTGGGTGCATCGCAGAGCTGACCTTCAACTTAGTCTAGCCCATTTATTATTCTCCTTCTTAGTAGCTCTTTTGAAGCATGTTGTGATAAGAACCACCCATCAGGGAAGGGGCAAAACTGCAAGGTTGGTTCTTTGATGTTAGGTCAGCCAAATTCTTCTCAGGATTCATTTTCTTTTGCCTGCCGTGATTTGAAACATATTGTCCATTTATATTTCATTTTAAAATCTATATTTCATGTTTAAAAGACAGAACAACATGTTCACAGCCACACCTGAAGCTAACAAACTGTGGAAAGAAGCCACATATGTTTAGAACTACTCAGTCCTAGGATTTATGCAATCTTTAGCTTTCTCTTTTGATACAGAAACCCTCTTTGTGAAACTAACAGGTTCAATTTACCCACTTTTTGTACAAGGGCTTAAAATTGTTAAATTTATTCTCACAGTGTATTCCCTGTTTTTTTTTTTTTTTTTGCTTGTACTAAGGATTTAAGTATTTCTCTCCAGCTGGAGAGTGGGAGCCTCATATGTTGAAAAGTCATTCTCTTTATTCCTGCTTAGTATCAGAGAGGTATGTGTAACAGACAGCATGACATGTCTCACTCTACTTCTTTCTTTAAAGGCTTTGTCCTCAGTTTCCCATTGCAAGCAATAATACAATCACAAGATGAGAAATGTAGAAGATTGCCTTAGACGTATTTGGGAAATGCTTTCCATTTGCTTATGATATAGAGTTTTAAACTAGGTATGAAGGGGCATGGTTGCGTAACTGGGGTATCTAGAACAGAGCCTGTATGTAACATGCCAGTACTTGTAGGAGAGGGATGTGCTAGTAAGATCCCACAGTCTTGTGTCTTGGTGAAGGAGGAAGATGACACACTTTTGTAGGAAGAACACCAGGGTTGGTGTGAGGTTGGTGGCTATGTAAACACCTGAGTATGGCCATGAGGGTATTAGGGCTACTGCCACTCAAAAGGAGGCCCAGCTCAGGTGCCTTTACTCTAATGCACACAGCATGGGTAATAAACAGGAGGAGCTGGAGGCTACTGTGTGGTTGGAAAGCAATGACATAGTCACTGTATGGGAAACTGTTGATCACAGCCTGAACCTCTGATTGACCACCTGGGGCAAAGCAATGAGTCAGCTGCGGGAGCACAGGTGAAGGTAATTCAGCTGTGCTACCAGATCTTGTTTAAGGGCGGACTACCACAAAGGCAGGATCTCTTTCTCTGGAGAAACTCCTGTGTGGAGTTTACTGTGAGCCTTTGACATCGCTGGGCATTTTCCATTTATCATAGATTATCTTTCTATCATGATAATATTTTGTATGAAACATCTGTATAACCTGTTTATCTATCGACTGTATAACTGTACAATTGTATAACTGCACAGTCACCATCACAGAAATGTGGTGGAATGACTTGTACAACTGGAGCGCTGTGATGGATGGCTACCAACTTTTCAAAAGAGATAGGCAAGGCAGGAAAGGTGGAGATACAGCCCTCTGTGTTAAGAAGGAAGGTGAATGTATGGAAATTAATGATGGTGATGATAGGGTGGAGAGCTAATGGGTCAGAATAAAAGTGAAGGCTAATAAGACTAACTTTATCATGGGAGTCTGCTACAGGCCAACAAACCAGGATGAAGAGGCGGATAAGACACTTTATAGGCAGTTGGGTCTCTCCCCCTTGTTCTTGTGGGGGACTTCAACTGGTTCCTCTTCAGATCGTATAAATCTTTCTATGATTCCCAGACATCTGCTGGATACAGCAGATAGGGAACAGCCCAGGAGGTTCCTAGAGTGTGTGGGAGATAACTTCCTGACACAGCTGGTAAGGGAGCCAACCAGCGGAAGCAAAATCCTGGACCTGCTGTTTGTTAACAGAAAAGATCTTGTGGGGGATGTGGAGGTTGGAGGCCGTCTGGGCCATACTGATCAAGAGATGCTAGATTTCTCAGTCCTTGTTGAACCACAGAGGCCTTGGACTTCTGGAGGGCAGACTTAACTTCTTTAGGACCATGGTTGAGAGGGTCCCTTGGGAGGTAGTTTTGGAGGGCGTAGGAGTTCAGGAAGGCTGGGAATACTTTAAGGAAGTTATTTTAAAGGTGCGGGAGCTGACCATCCCCAAGTCATGGAAGATGAGCTGATGGGCAAGGAGGCCAGACTGTCTGAACAGAGACGTTTGGCTGGAACTCAGGAGCAAAAGAAAAGATTACGCTCTCTGGAAGAGTGGGCAAGATACTTATGATTACAGATACGTAGTGAAGCAATGCAGGGAGAAAATTAGAAAAGCCAAAGCTCAGCTAGAACTGAACTTGGCCACTAAGGTAAAGGACAACAATAAATATTTTTAGAAATACACCAACAGCAAGAGAATGGCTAGGGAGAATCTCCATCCCTTGTTGGATGCTGAGGGCAACTTGGTGACCAAGGGTCAGGATAAGGCTGAAGTACTTAATGCCTTCTTTGCCTCAGTCTTTAATAGTAAGACTTGTTACTCCCTGGGAACACAGTCCCCTGTGCTGGTAGACAGAGATGGGGAACAGAATAGGCCCTGCATAATTCACGATAAGATGGTTTTGGACCTGCTCCGAAAGCTGGACACTCACAGGTCCATGGGGCCAGATGGATTGCACCCTAGAGTGCTGAGGGTGTTGGTGGATGTGGTTGCCAAGCCACTCTCCATCATTCTTCTGCAGTCCTGGCTAACCAGGCATGTCCTGGCAGACTGGAGACTGGCAAATGTGACGCCCATCTTCAAGAAGGACTGGAAAGATGATCCTGGTAGCTACAGACCTATCAGTCTCACCTCGGTGCTGGGGAAGGTTATGGAACAGATAATCTTGGGAGCCATCATGGACCAGTTAAAGGTCAACCGGGGATCAGGCCCAGTCAGCATGGGTTTAGGAATGGTAGATCCCGTCTAACCAACCTGATTTTGTTCTATGATAAAATGACCTGCTTAATGGATGAAGGTAAGGCTGTCAATGTGGTCTGCCTGGACTTCAGTAAGGCCTTTGACACTGTCCCCACAACATCCTCATGGAGAAGCTGGCTGCCCACGGTTTGGATGGGCATATGCTCCGCTGGGGTGAAACACTGGCTGGATGGCTGGACCCAAAGGGTTGTGGTCAATGGAGTTAAATCCACTTGGTGGCTGGTCACGAGCAGTGTCCCCCAGGTCTTGGTACTGGGGCTGCTTCTATTTAACATCTTTATTAATGATCTTGATGAGGGGATTGAATGCACCCTCAGTAAGTTTGCAGACAACACCAAGTTGGGAGGGAGTGTTGATCTGCCTGAGGGGAGAAAGGCGCTTCAGAGGGACCTGGATAGACTGGATCGATGGGCCAAGGCAAACTATGAGTTTCAATAGGGCCAAGTGTGTGGTCATGCATTTTGGTCACAACAACCCCAGGCAACTCTACAGACTTGGGGAGGAGTGGCTGGAAAGCTGCCTGATGGAAAGGGACCTTGGTGTGTTGATGGACAGTTGGCTGAATATGAGTCAGCAGCATGCCCAGGTGGCCAAGAAGGCCAGTGGCATCCTGACTTTTATAAGGAATAGTGTGGTGAGCAGGACTAGGGAATTAATCCTGCCCCTGTACTCAGCACTGATGAGGCCTCACCTCGAGTACTGTGTTCAGTTCTGGGCACCTCAGTACAGAAAGGACATGGAGGTGCTGGAGCAAGTCTAAAGAAGCACAACAAGGCTTGTGAAGGGCTTGGAGAATATGCCCTATGAGGAGAGACTGAAGAAACCGGAGCTGTTTAGTCTGAGGAAGAGAAGGCTGAGAGAAGACCTTATTGCTCTCTTCCAATATCTGAAAGGTGCTTACAACGAGAGCAGGGTTGGTCTCTTCTTGCTGGTGACAAGTGACAAAATGGGGGGAAATGGCCTTAAGTTGCACCAGGATAAGTTTAGGTTGGACGTTAGGAAACATTTCTTTACAGAAGGGGTTGTTAAGCACTGGAATAGGCTCCCCAGGGAGGTGGTTGAGTCACCATCTCTGGACGTGTTTAGAAACCGTTTGGATGTGGTGCTCAGGGACATGATTTAGTGGAAGGGTATTAGTTAGGGTAGTATGGTTGGGTCGTGGTTGGACTTGGTGATCTTTAAGGTCTTTTCCAACCTGAGTGATTCTATGATTCTATTCTATGATTCTACGATGAAAACAATTTGCTTTTAAAATTTTTTGTTTGGCTTAATACTTATCAAGCAGTAAAATCTGAGAAATTTTAAGAGCTTCCTAACAGAAAACAAGACTTTGGTATGATATAGATATTATGTTGAAAATGCCAAAGTACTCTGAGTTTACTGTAATTATTACTTCGTTCATTTTAACAAAAATTCCCAAAGCTCAGCAGAAGCCATATCAGAATTACAGGATATTTCTACTCATCTGCTTGTTAGAGGTTCTTAGCTTCTGTAACCATTGCCTTAGCTTCTCCCAGCTTCACGAGCACCAGCTGCCAATAGCAGCAACAAGAGCAGGTTCTAGAGTTTGGAAATGTTCCCTGGAAAATTACAACAAACCTATTTTATACTTAGTTCTGCATAGGAGCAACCTCATCCTTGAGAAAGGCCATGGTTTTGCAGTATTCATGAGATAGTAGTCAGGAGCCTTGACTCACAAGGGCCAGAAGCTGCTGGGTCAGCTTGGCCATAGGGCCTGAAGAATCTCTTGGGCAGAAGAATCTCTTAGTTGCAGCACTTCTCCCTGCGCTCCTATGTTTGAGAGTGATCATTTCACATTCAAAAATAGCACCGGCAGACTATTCAGAGCATAAAAGGTGACGTCATCCTTTAGATGCTTAAGATATATCAGGCGCTTTATATTACCAGAGAGAAAAGATTATTAGAAGCTGGAGCTGCTTGTTACCTGTTACAAACTTTCATAAATTTCCTTGGCTCAAAATTATCCAGGGATAAGCTTTCTTGCCTGCAGTAAAATCCTAGACTGATCTGAACCGGCAGAAGTATATATTTTCCAATGAGATACCCGCAGTGCACATGGATTAAATCAGACTTTCAAAGGACAAAGGAATATGTGCTTTTATAAAATGTGAAATGCCACTGACATGTTTGATGTGTAACAGCATCTGTCAATCAGTTCTAAGTTCTGTGGCAGGAAAAAAACTAATATTTTTTTATTTGTTGATGGTGCTTTTATTGCTAGAGATCAAATGCATTTCTTCATTCGAAGGGTATTTTTAACCATAATAAAGTGTTTATATATGCCTTTTCTTAGAATTTCTTCTCTAGCTTTCAGAATAAACAAAACATGGTAGAATTCTAAAAAAGAAAATCAGATCAAACAATTGAGTTATTCATTCTGCTGATTAGTTATTCATACTCATACTCAATGGCTATAAGTTACATAGGCTAGGTGGTATGACTGTTGGATTTCTCCTATTGTACTGAAACTACTTGGCCAAGCCTGGATCTATGCCTGTTTGCGTCAGCTGAGAATTCTCCATAATATCCTCAAAGGATTCTTTTAACAGTTTAACTTCTATTTAATCTACAGAGAAAGAAAGCAGGACTGCTTAATAACCGCATAGAGCATTAATGTTATTAATAAAATAATTCAGTTTTATATTAAAATTCATGTAATTGAGGTTATGGTTGTTTACTAGATTTCTGCCAAAAAATGTCAGGCAGCAAGCTGCTTTACAGTGATACAAGAATAGCAGTTTTAAGTAGTAAAGAAGTTTTATGTATTTACTCTATGGAGATATTTACACAAAGGAATTATCTGAAGAAAAATTTGCTATTTAAAAAAAAAAAAATCAGAAACTACAGACAAAATTTATTTCCTCCACTTTCAGTTTAATTATTAAAACTGAAGAACAATTTGGTTTCCATTTCTTAACTGTTATGTTGAACATCTAAGTCAGGGAAAGAATTCTTTTGGAAGAAAGACAGCTGTGAAAAACAGGAATCTGTGCTCATAGTTATAATGCAGCTTCCTCCCTGCATGTGTATTTGCATCTTGATATAGTCAGGAATAAAGTGACAGGCCTCACCTGGAGTACTGTATCCAGTTCTGGGCTCCCTGGTACAAAAAAGACACAGATCTCCTGGATAAAGTCGTGCAGAGGGCTACGATGATGATAAAGGGCCTGGAGCATCTTCCCTATAAGGAAGGGCTGAGCAACCTGGGTCTGTTCAGCCATGAGAGAAGAAGACTCGGAGGTGATCTTACTAACGTTTATAAATACCTTAAGCGTGGGAGTCAAAGAGACATGGCCAACCTCTTTTCAGCAGTCTGTGGGGACAGAGCAAGGGGAAACGGCCATAAATTTGAGCATAGGAAGTTCTGCAACAGTATGTGAGGAAACTTCATCATAGTGAGAGTGATGGAGAACTGGAACTGCCTAGAGAGGTTGTGAATTCTCCCTCTCTGGAAATATTCAAGACCTGCCTGGACATCTATCTGTGTAGGCTGCTGTAGGGGGCCTGCTTTGCAGGGGGCATCAGACTCAATGATCTGTAGAGGTCCTTTCCAACCCCTATAATTCTGTGATTCTGTGATTTTCCTTTAGGGCTTATTTTTAACAAGAAATTTCTAATTTTAATTTCTAACTTGTTCAGCAACTAAATGTTTTAAGTGATATATAAATATTTCCTCTTATTTCCTGTGATACTTGAGCACCTGTCTGTTGTCTAATTATAAAGTGGGATATTTGATTACTTTTGTGAAAGCTGTCATTTATGTAAATCACTGGTTGTACCCAACATCTGCTTCTTCTTATTTGTGTTGTTTCTAAATTGCACCTTTCAGATTCAACAGAAAGTGTACTTTGTCTGACAGAAGTTTTCCATTAAAGCAATAGCATAGTTTGTTGTCTGGATTGAACTCACACAATAAGGTTCACTAAAAAGATAATTATTTAAAAAAAAAAAAAAAATGCAACTCACAAAAACCAAGACACAGTACCATAGAAACAACGTTATCATTTAGTATGTATTAATATATGAGGGCTGACTTTTAAGAGATTCATTTTTTCTTATTTTAATATAATTTTGAAGTCTAGTTTTGAAAAGTAATGGGTTCATTCTATTCCTTTTCGTAAAACATAGTACATTATACTTTAGTAGTAATTCTTTTTGAGATAGGAGCCTCTAGGTTTTCAAATAAAAATTATGTTAATTTCATAATCTTGCCTCTCAGATTTTCAGTTCTAATTGGAGTGTGACCTGAATTTAGCTCTTGAGTTTAAACCATATTTTTAACCCCATAATTTATCTTTGATATCTCCAAATTTCTGGAGTTAAGAATAACTCTTACACTTCTTTATCCTAATACATGAGAGCAGAGAAACCAACTGTGTGACCTTTGCTTGCTGATTCAGAACAGTAGTTATTAGTGAGCTTTATGACCAGGAAGTCATTTTCTGACAAAATTCTGTCTTCAATTGTTCTCATTCTGTTTTGAGAAAACCCTTCACCTAGTTTGAAAGAAATAAAGTAAGAATCATACAATGTGTCTGATGGGTAAAGACTGTCATGAGTCTACCCAAAGTATAGATTCTACTAACTGTGTATTGAACATTGTTTTTCCAGATGAGTTTTATCTTTCCTATGTAAATGCAAATAAAAAAGAGGAACATCGCATACTTCTCTTTCTCTGATTTCAGGTGTTTAAATGCAGATCAAATTAGGGGGGGGGGAAAGAAAAAAAGGTGTACACATAGTCTAAGTACTATGGTTCTGTAGCTCCAATTATCTAACTGGAAGAAGAAACAGACAGAACGACTGATAGCTGACCTGATTTCTTTCTTGTCATTTGGTAACTTTTCGCTCATGTTGAGCTTTTCATCCACCATGAAAGCCCTGAAGTCCTTCCCTATAGGGCTGCCCTCAAAGCTTTTGTTGCCCAGCCTGTATTTGTGTTTCAGACTGTCTCGACCTAATAATATAACTTCACTTTGTGATCACTCACAGAAGTGGCTTTTCACAGGATACATTTCTGTCAAGCACAGAACTGGTACATTCAGATATGAGATTTCAGTCTGAGACTGTTCTCTTTTCGAATGCAGCAGAAAAGAGGTTCATGAGGTCAGACTAACATTCCCACCCAAATTACCATGGCAGAGATGATTACACCTCTGGTAGGATTCTAAAGTCTGTACTTTGTAATAGCTATTGCATAAGAACTAAAAGAGAATATTCAACAAAAAGGCCAGGAGAAGAAGAAATGTATTAGGGAAAACTTACCAGGATACTTAAGTTTGCCCATCACAGGTAAATATATGTATCTTGCTGGATTACATATTTGGTCAGATAATTGGAATTGTCTATTTGTCAGTCATTCACAGTTTTTTAATGTATTTTTCTCAATTACCTTTCTGAAAGAAAAAAAGTGATTCTATCCCAGTACACACATGAGGAACTGGGGCATAAAGAAAATGGGATTTTCTCAAGATCAGAATTATTGTATATCATTCAGGCCATGTGAAATCATCGCCTGTGATTTGATTCAGTACTGAAGTAAGAAGGCAACTGCAGTAATATTATTAATTAATATTTTCTGTTGTTAAAATTACATTTGTTGGTTTCTAGATATTTTTTTTCTATGAGTTCACAATGCACTTGGAAACTTCATAGATTTGCATATTTTTTTTGGCTGAAAGTATGCAACCAAATAAATTACTTGTTATAACTGACTGTTCAATTTACTATTAAATATTTAAACTAATGTAAAACTAACTGTTATATCAACCACTAAATATATTTATTTAATTATCTGTAATTAAATATATGCCTTGCTCATTTGCCAGTAATGACAAAAGGGAACTTTTTTTCTTTGTTTACCTCAAGATAACAAAGATAGATGCAAATAAAGAGAATAAAGTAAATTCTGCTTGAGGCCTATGTTGTTTTAAAAAAAAAAAAACAAACAAAAAACCACTAGGAAAGAAAAGCAGCAGTAGACAGTGTCTTCAGGATTTCTTTAAAACAATAGCAGTGCATATTCACATAACTCAGCTCTGAATATGATATGACATATTTATTACTCTATGATTTGTTCCTTTACATTGCTTTGGAGCATTTATAAGTCTGCAAGACGCATTGATGGATGTGTTACTCTGAAATGCTGTCTTGAAAAGTAGCAGCTGCAAAGATTGCTCTGGCTTTTTTCACTAAATGGAAGTGAAGGGGCTGATGAACTATGTTGGTTAAACAGGATTTATTAATGTGCCAAGGGACACTTCAAATTCTGTGCTCTCATTTTTTCTTTGTGCTTTAAAATACAAATATATCTTCTCTGTATTTCTAGAACAATGAAGACAAGTTGGAAAGGCAAACCAGTTTTTGCCTTTTCTGGGTTTGGAAACCCAGGAAAATCTGTGCTGTCAAAACTCTATGAAAAGTAGAAGACAAATTCAGCCTCTGGCTGGAGCAAAGAAGTTCTGCTCCCATGTGCTCACTGACATGGAAAGCACAAAACACATGGGTTTACTAGGCTCCTGATAGAACTAGCAGCAAAATCTACTCCTGTATATAAGCCTTTATCATGCAGATGAGTGCTTTCAGCTTTAGAGGACTAGTGTAAAGTGGAAAAATATTCTAGATACTGCTTGTGCTCTTTGAATTTTTTCTCCTTTCATTTTCTTTCTCTTTTTTTTTTTTTTTTTTTTTTTTTTGTTCTCAGAATAGAGTCCTATTTTTTCATGTGCTGCTTTTTGTGGTATATACAAGCAAATAAATAAAAGCCGTAGTTTGATTTAACTTCCCTACTGTAGTGGCAAATGGGCTTTGTTGGAAGTATGCACATTAGCTTATATTAAATTTAAACAGGTTTTAGAGCTAAAAATGTGGGTCATTTTTATGCATGTGAAAGAGCCAAGATCTGCAAATTATCTATTTCCATGAGACTCCTACTTCAGTCAAACTGTGAAGGATAATCAATTCTGAAACATTTTTCTTTAACTTTTCCAAACGTTATGTAAAGACCAAAATGATCATCTGCAACTTCATTTTTGTGTGGGTAGTACAGGAGGAAAATTTTTTAAAGTTAACTATAAACTCCTTTGTAGGGTGTTATTAAGAAGGTTAATTACATACTGACTTTCTAGATACAAGCAAGCTTGAGATAGAGAATGTAATGTCATTTTAGAATATGCATTTTTCTTTCATTTAAGGCAATAAGTCACTTCAAAATCATCAAACCAGAAGTAACTTATCTTGCACTTCTCCAAAAAGATCGTTTTCTCTAAAAACAAGCCTAGCACTGTATGTAAGACTTTGGTTTTTGCCGTATTTAAGGAGAACAATTGCTTCACAGTTGTCTTGCTCATTAGTTTGTCTTGAGGCACCCTAGTGATTGCACAGCAGCTTGAATTTCAAGTGAGGACTGCTGCTCATTTCCCTGAAGTGCTGCTGACAATTACATTTGATCCCATGGTTAATGTGAGTCGCCACGATACTCTAATTCTCTTCAGTTGGTCTTTGGTTCCCTTATGGGACAGTCACCCCAATGTATCATCTGTTTGAGAGGGAAAAAAAAAAGTGAGAGAGAAGGTTCCTTTCTTTTCCTCAAAGGTAAAGGAAGCTTGGGATTTTCTCAGTTTTCCTTGGACAGAATTCTTTTGGCATGTATGCAGAAATGACTTTGGCTTGCAGATGATAGATGATTTCATTATGCATCCAGCAAACATAATACCATCACAGCTGATAAATATTTGAATACATACAGGCATCCAGTGTGATACAAGCCATTTGATAATTAAGATAAAAATGAGTATCCTAGCTTTTGTTCTTGTTAAATTTATGATTGTCCTTCAGAGGATTAATTTCAGATTGATGGGAATTTGCTGCTAGGATATATCTGCTTGCTTTCTGAACACTAAAAACTGTCTTGATTATCTCCTGAGATAATTCTGCAAGGTTATATGTTTTGGCTCCTATAAAGACATTTTTCTGTCTGATTGTTTAATAGAAAATATTATCTTTTTACTGACAGCAGTCATTATTATAATCAAATTAGATACCTTAAGTTCTGTTCATATTAGAGCTGTAATCTGGAGAACCTAAATAAATATCATATCTAGCTAAAATTACAAGGGAAAGGCATTTACATGGAACAGTACAAAATATCATGTAATTATATTATCACAAAGTTTAACATATGCAGACTAAACCTGAGCCGTTGGGAAGTGTCCTGCCTTCCTGGGACCCAGGTCAGGGACATAACCAGGAAACTCCCACAGCTGGTTAGGTCCACTGATTATTTTCCACTACTCACAGTTCAGGTGGGCAGTGATAAAATTGCTCAGAGAAGCCTATGTGAACTATGAAAAGAGATTTCAGGGGTTTAGGGCATTTTGTTCAAGGAGCGGGAATTAAGTGATTTTTTGTTCTATACCTTCAGGGGCAGTGAGGGACACGAAGTGGGCTTGGAAAGCACAAGCAATGAATAATTGGCTCAGAGGCTGGTGTCAAGCCAGGAACTTTGGGTTCATTGATCATGGGGCAGTTTACTTGGCCCCTGGCCTGTTGTCCATGAATGGAACCTACCTATCTCAAAGGAGGCAATGAATCCTAGTGCAGGAGCTAGCAGGGCTTTTTTTAAAGAGCTTTAAACTAGCTACAGCTGGGGAAGGGGACAAAACAGGGCTCACCAGAGATGAGCCTAGGGGAATGCTGCTTGAGCTGGGGGTGAGGCAGATGACTCGGCTGAAGTGCATCTACACCAATGCACGCAGCATGGGCAACAAGCAGGAGTTGGAAGCCATTGTGCGTCAGGCTAACTATGACCTGGTTGCTATTACTGAAACACGGTGGGACCACTCCCAGGACTGGAGTGCTGTGATGGATGGTTCCAAGCTCTTCAGAAGGGACAGACGAGTAAGGAAAGGTGGTGGTGTGGCCCTTTATATTAAAGACTGTTTTGATGTTGAAGAGCTTGGGGTTGGGAATGATAAAGTTGAGTGCCTGTGGTTAAGGATCAGGGGGAAGGTCTGTAGGGGTGACATCTTGGTGGGGGTCTGTTATAGATGGCCTAATCAGGATGAAGAGATGGATGAGGCATTCTATGAGCAGCTTGCCAAAGTCACGCAATTGCCTGCACTTGTTCTGTTGGGAGACTTCAACTTCCCTGATATATGTTGGAAATATAATACAGCGCAGAGGAAGCAATCTAAGCAGTTTCTAGAGTATGTGGAAGATACCTTCCTTACGCAGTTGTTATGTGAACCTACCAGGGGTGGTGCCATGCTTGACCTGTTCTTCACTAACAGTAAAGGACTGGTGGGAGATGTGAAGGTTGGGGAGTGTCTTGGGCAGGGTGACAAGCAAAACTACTATTTTGATCTTCCAGAGAGCGGACTTTGACCTGTTCAGGGCACTTGTAGCACAGGTCTCTTGGGAATTGCTCCTTAAGTGTAAAGGGGTCCAGTAAGCCTGGATGCTCCTCAAGATGGAAATCTTAAAGGCACAAGAACAGGCTGTCTCTGAATGCCAGAAGGAGAGTGGTAGTGGAAGAAGACCAGTGTGGATGAACCGGGAACTACTGTTGAGACTCTGGAAGAAAAAGAGAGTCTATGTCCTCTGGAAGAAGGGGCAGGCTACTTGGGGAGATTACAAGGAGGTTGCTAAGGTATGCAGGGAGGAAGTTAGGAAGGCAAAAGCCTAGCTTGAACTCAGATTGGCCACTGCAGTAAAAGAGAATAAGAAATCCTTTTACAAATATATCAGTGGTAAGAGAAGAACCAAGGAAAATGTCCATCCTTTACTTGATGCAGCGGGGAATATGACCACTGAGGATAAGGAGAAAGCTGAGGTCCTCAACGCCTTCTTTACATCTGCCTTTAATAGGCAGATCGGTTATCCTCAGGGCACTTTACACACTGATCTGGAAGTCTGGGTTGCCACGCAGATTACACTCCTGGTGACTCAGGTGGAGACAGTTAGAGAGCTCCTACTCCATCTGGACTCACAAGTCCATGGGACTGGATGGGCTCCATCCTAGGGTGCTGAGGGAGCTGGTGGGGGTGACTGCTGAGCCACTCTCTGCCATCCACCAGCATTCCTGGCTATCTGGAGAGGTCCCAGAGGATTGGAGGCTTGCCAGCGTGACTCCTATTTACAAGAAGGGCTGTAAGGAGGATCCGGGGAACTACAGGTCTGTCAGCCTCACCTCAGTTCCAGGGAAAGTTATGGACCAAATCACCTTGGGTGAGATCACACGGCATATGCGTGGCGTCCAGGGGATCAGGCCCAGCCAGCACAGGTTCATGAAGGGCACGTCCTACTTCACCAACCTCATCTCCTTCTACAACTGGTTGACCAGACTGGTAGGTGAGGGAAAGGCTGTTGATGTACTCTACCTAGACTTCAGCAAAGCCTTTGACACGGTCTCTCACAGTATTTTCCTGGGGAATCTGACTGTCTGTGGCCTGTACAGGTATACCCTTCTTTGGGTAAGGAATTGGCTAGAGGGCCATGCCTACCGGGTAGTAGTTAATGGAGTTAAGTCTAGCTGGTAACCTATTACAAGTGGTGTCCCCCAGGGGTCGGTGCTTGTTTAATATCTATTGATGACCTAGATGAGGGGATTGAGTGCACCCTCATTAAGTTTGCAGATGACTCTAAGCTGGGAGGTGGTGTTGATCTACCTGAGGGTAGGGAGGCCCTTCAGAGGGATCAAGATAAGCTGAATTGCTGGGCTGAGGTGAATGGGATGAGGTTCATCAAGGAAAGTGCTGGGTCCTGCACTTTGGCCACAATAACCCCATGCAGCGCTATAGGCTTGGGGTGAATGGCTAGATGACTGTGAAGAGGAAAGGGACCTGGGGGTGTTGGTTGATGGCCAGCTGAACATGAGCTAACAGTGTGCCCAGGTGGCCAAGAAGGCCTACAGCATTCTGGCCTGCATTAGAAATAGTGTGGCTAGCAGGAGCAGAGGGGTAATCATCCCCCTGTACTCAGCTCTCATGAGGCCTCACCTTGAGTATTGTGTTCAGTTTTGGGACCCTCACTACAAGAAAGACACTGAGGCCTGGAATGTGTCCAGAGAAGGGCAATGAAACTGGTGAGGGGTCTGGAGCACAAGGCTTATGAGGAGCAGCTCAGGGAGCTGGGATTGTTTAGTCTGGAGAAGGGGAGTCTCAGGGGAGACCTTATTGCACTCTCACAACTTCCTGAAGGGAGGTTGTGATTAGGAGGGGTTTGGTCTCTCCTCCCAGTTAACAAACAGGACCCGAGGAAATGGCCACAAGTTGTACCAAAGGAGGTTTAGATTAGACATAAGGAAAAACTTTTTCTCTCAGAGAGTGGTCAGGCACTGGAATGGCTGCCCAGGGAGGTGGTGGAGTCGCCATCCCTGGCAGTGTTCAAGAGGCATCTGGATGAGGAGCTACGAGATATGGTTTAGTAGCTTGTGGTAGCAATGGTAATGGGAGGACTGTTGAACTACATGGTCTTGTAGGTCCTTTCCAACTTTGTGATTCTATGACTTCAAAGGAAAGGGGTTTTTTTCCTCTTTTTTTTTTTTTTTTTTCCTCCCCCACCAACTGCATGTTTCAACCATTTGGACTAAACATCCTTGGTCCCTGTTCTTAGTAACCATGGTTTGCAACCTACCAAGCACTGTTACCACGTCATATCAAACTGATGGGGTTCAAATAGATTTGCAAGGAAACAAAGCAAATCACCTGTGTCTACTTTCTTAACTTACTGGCTGAGTATTTGTGCCTCAGGTAGAAGCCAGTTATTTTTCTTAGTTACATTCCAAGAACTGGAGGAAAACCTGTAGTATCGCTGAGATTTTTGTTACATGGATGGTTTGAGAACCTGTTCTTATTTGTCAGAGTTAATTTTTGCTGGAGCCTGGTTGGAGAATTCCTTTCAAATACTACATTATTCTAAATATTTTATCAATTCCTAGTCAGGAAGTAGCTCTTAATTATGAACTTGTAATATGATTATTTCTGATATTCTATACTTTTTCATGTTTTCTGTTGCCTATTGGAAAGGTACCTACATTAATAATCATGCTATTTTACTGTTATTATCTTTGTCATGTTGGCGTGGAAAACCTCAAGGAGAGTGGAAGAAAAAGCTCAACTACAGTAGAATAATAAAGTGATTCAGAGCAGCCTGCCAAAATCTCTCTAATCTTCTTGTTTTATGTCTACTGGGTCTGTTCTGGCAGTAAATTTCAAAGACACAAACAACTTTCCCTTTGCAGTGATGTCCACCCAACTGGAGACTCATGCCCTCTGGGCTGCTCTCAGTTGGTCTTAAATGGTGTCTGTTAAGATTGTCTTGATATATTTATAGTTTTGAGATACAAAAGTTTAACAGTTTGGAGATTTTAATTTCATTTGAATTTTAAAAAATATCGTACATTCAAGATTATATTGCACAAAATAAACCACAAAATGAAAAAGTGCTTCACAAAATCATCTGTTTTTCAATAAAAAGAACTTTGATTCCTACTTTATAGAACAATTAAATTTTGCAGAAAATGGGGAAATCAAAACCTCTGAAGCATACTAAAGGCAACATAGCATCTGGGAATATTTCTTCATTAATATTTCAAGGAATCTAATACTTATAAAAAATAGTGACTAAGTTTTGGGGTTAACTCTTCTTTGGTGAAGGGTCACAACCAGAACTGACAAAAATAATGAGCAGGTAAAGTTGCAGCCCTGGTGCTTATTCCAGATGAAACCAATTTGTCTCAAGTCCACCCAACTGACTTCCAGGTTGATTTCTTGGGTGAGTACAATTATGTTTGTTGATGAGCATCTGAATCTGAAAAATCTCATTTAGAAGCACAGATGGAGGTTTATGGTTGCTATCTGCATCCAGTGTACCCTACTGAATCAACTCAAATTGACAAGAGAAGCTTGATGCGCCCTAATGAGTGTTCACTGTTGCCAGAAATATCTTCTAACACTTGATCAAACTGGGTTTAGGTGAAACTGCTGCTTGTGAAAACAATGCTGATTTTCACTGGAGCTGATACGATGATCTATTATCATAACCTTACATTGCGTACTTGAAAGATGCTTTTTTAAAAAAATATATATGTGCATACTCATGTCTACTCAATTTAACACTGTTTTATTGGATTCATTGGGTAGAAGCACAAGGTTTTGTAGTGGGCAAAGAAGTAGGATGTGAAATGACTTCTAGATAGTACTTTGTTTCCCATTGATCCCTCTGCACCAGTAAATTCCCATCAATTGGGAGGTGCCTCTGGGATAAAATTCTATCACAGCTGTAACACTAGGAAGCAGCAATGAAATGGTGTGACTCTGAACAATATGCGTGAATATAGAATCTTTGAATCATTGAACCATTACAGTTGGAATAGACACTTAATGGCCATCTAGTCCAACTCCACTGCAATGAACAGGGACATCTACAGCTAAATTAGGTGCTCAGAGCCCTGTCCAGTCTGACCTTGAAAGTCTCCAGAAATGGTGCATTCACTACCTCTCTGGGCAGTGTGTTCCAGTGCCTCATCGCCTTTAATGGAAAAAACCTCTTCCTAATATCCAATCTAAATCTCCCCTCTTTTAGTTGGAAATCATTTTCTCTTGTCCTGTCTCAACAGATTCTGCTAAAGATTCTGTCCCCTTCCTTCTTATAGCTCCCCTTTAGATACTGAAATTCCGCTTTCAGACCTCTCCAGAGCTTTCTCTTCTCAGAAGTGAACAGCCCCCACTCTTTTAGCCTGTCCTCGCAGAGAAGGTCTTATGATGCTGTCTTCTGAAGTTTATCAGGATCAGTGGTTTTGGGGATATATGTGCTGTGCATTATTTCAGTGGATCAAATCTTTGTCCTGCTCCTTGGAGAACTCTGAAGAAAAGCAAAAAAGAAATCTTCAAGGAATTTTTCCCTTCCTTCTCTCACTGTTTGTGCTCTCTAGAAGACAGGACTTGATCCAGCTGTTTATTTTGGAGCCAAATATAGAACTGTATTTTAACAAAAATATCAAAGGGGATTTTCAATAAAAATTTGGAAATTCTGCAGCTCTTCATCTTTAAGAAATTAGTTTGTGAATGACTAGCTGAAGCAAGGGAAACAAGGCATATTTCAAAATTAAAATACTCTGAGATGAATCTAAGGGGTTTTATTATTTGGCTTAGTAGGAGGATTTTGACAGAAAGCATGTAACTCTGTGATTCTCTTTTGTATGTCTTTTCTCCTTTTTTTTTTTTTTTTTTTGATACAAATATTTGCTTAGATTTTCTTTTTTCCTTTTTTGTTTTTATCACTGAAGCCTGTGAAGCCTAAATAAAGCTGACTCACTGGAAATTCGAAAGAGTATGAAATTTATATGAAATAGAAGGTCAGAACGGAAGACATTGCCTGAATAAATAGTAACAGCATAGCAAAGAAAAGCTGATAGCAATTTCTAGAATACACACCCCCAGTATATTGCTTTACCTTAATACATTACAGTTAATTATTTCACAGAAAAAAATAAAATGCTTGTGTATCCATGTCAACTGAAGGTATATAATAAAGTATATTTGATGATACAATCATCTTCTCTTTTCTGAAAAACACTTAAGGCTTTTTGCATTCATGAAACCACTATACGAGTGCCGCTATCTCTTATTTATCTTAGATTTTAAACCCAGTTCTAGCATAAGAGAAGCATGAAACATGTAAGAATTTACCATTTGGTGTGATGGACCTTCTAGGGTTTGAATCAAAAACATTCTTCTACCTTTTAGTAAAAGAGGTGGTGCAAAGTGTGGAATTTACATTAAGTAACAGAGAGGCTATTTGGAGACAGTGTATTGGAAACCCTTATCAGATGCATGCTGCCTATCCTAAAAGAAAAAAATAAAATAGCTAAACTGGAGGTAAAGTTTAGTTATTAAGAACAACAAGGCTTCCTTCATAAAGCTGTAGTCCTGTCCAACTGATATTATCAGAAAAAGACACAAGTGTTGGCAGGTTAACTGTGGAAAGTATGCCAAAGTAGATTGTGGGGGGAAAAAAATAAATAAATTGGGGAAGATGTAAAAAGTAATAATAAATTCTTTTCCAAACACATCAGGAGCAGAAAGTTTGCCAGAGAAGTGTTAGAGCCAATAGATAAGCAAAGCCTAAAAACATTTGCCATGGACAAACAGGGAAGTTTCCACACTTTAACCCTTTTTGTTGGAAGAGATGTTAGAGAATATGTCACAAGCTGAAGTGTCAGTGGACAGGATTATGGAATGAAGCGACAGGATGCTTCAACCACCAGGAGTGGCTGGCATGTGCCAAAGACCTGAAGGAGCAGAAATAAAAAGGGATGAACTGTCAGCCATGGTTGGTAACTTTTCTTTTAATGAAGTGCTGATAGAAAGGATGAGAGAACTTTTTTGAAAAGGGACCAGTGAATAACACAAAAGTGGAGAGAAGGATCTGAGCTTTAAAACAGCTTCCATGTAATGATCGTAATTACCTTCCTGGGAAAAGAAAAAAACTGTCCTACCGCTATGCAGAAAGAAGCGCATTGCAGAAAGAAGCGCATTACAGAAAGCATTAAAAGACACTCAACATCTTTTCTAATGTTTGAATGAGGAGACAACAAAATAAGCTAGCCAGTGGCAGATACAAAAGAAAAAAAGGGTGAAAATTTTTCAAGGAAAATTTATTTAAGTTGTGATGCCCTCCTTGTCATAGATTACTTGGCACGTTTTAAGGCTAAATGTGTTCACAATCTCTCCAAGAAATTAAACAGTAAGACTGACTTGAGTGGCCTCACTGGCCATGGATTCTAAATTTATTACCTGTATTTGTTTATTACCTGTTTATCTTGTTCTTATCTTTTTATTCAGGGCATCTAGCCTTGGCTTACTTTTGTTAGACATAAAGGGCTAGATGGATCTAAAGTCAAGTCTGGAACTGTACAATCATTTTTATGTTCTGAAGAACACTCCAGAAGATAAAACACTAAAAAAAATGGGAGAATCAGTAATTCTCATGAGGCCATTCCCGAACTATGGACAGTTCACGTTAAATCTTCTCTCAGTCATGGTGGAATAATAATATTTCGTACTAAAGACCTGTTACCTCTATCTCAGAAGAAGAGCAAGTGAAAAGGATGACAATTATGGACTAATTAAAGACAAGTGCAGAATGTGCAAAAACTGATATCCTCATCTTCTCACAGATTGGCATCAAGGAAAATGGATACCAAGGACAGTGAGGAACCTGAGGGAATTAACAGTCAAAGGCAACAACACATGGTGTTTGAACCACAGCCTCGATTTTGGAGGTCCTGAAAACAAAAGACATAACTTACTTTTTTTCCCCCAAATTTTTTCCTTGATTAACTTACACGTATTTAATCTTTCTGTAGTGGGAAGCCATTATTTTGTTAGTTTGTGTCGTTTTCTGTTCAGAATGGCTGAAATAACTAGGGGGTTGTGCTGGAGCCTTCCAGAATCATGTTTTTGTAACACTGTTAGAAGTACGCATTGCCTACATTAAGGTACTAGTGTCTGATGAGCTGAGTAGTGCTGGGGGGCTGTAAAGGACGTGTAGGAGGAGTTTAAGTTGATGCAGCCCAACCCGTCTTTAGGAGGTGGTTCCAGTAGGAAACTGTCCCACCAGCCAGACCTAGTTTCATTTCAGGGGGATAATTTGATTCACTCCAAAAGATAGCTTGGGAACAAACAACCCCCAGGTGTGAGCAAGGAGGAAGATTACAAGTTAGGAGATGTGATTTGTGGGATAAGACTGAAGTCACGTTATTTTAAATAAAGAGACTTGAGGGAGGACATAATTTTTCAAATAACTGAGTGGCTGTTTCATATAGGGAGGGAGTAACTGTCATTCAAATCCTTCTAGGACAGACAGAAAAAGACTTCTGTCTGCAGACTAGTTAATAGAAGTAATATGTTTCTAATGATAAGGCAGCACTGGAAGAAATTACCTGGAGAAACAGTAAAGCTTCTACTACTGGTAGGTTTTCGCAGAATTTACAGTCATCTCGGATGATGCTACACTAAGATATCATCTGTATTGCTTATTAAGGCATATTTTAACCTTACATTTTATTCATTCTGTTTTTATCCTCTCCTAAAAGGAAGGGAAGAAACATTCTTACTTCTTCTACTTTGGCTATTTATGATGATTCTTTCACATTTCCAACCTATTTATAAGAGGCATTGCAATACATTGTAACTCGTTAGTTCCCAGATCTGAAAAAGTATGCATGATCCATGAACGTTCTTTAAGATAACTATTATCCATGCCTAACAGATGCAATTTCTGCAAGCCATGTCATGCTGAGAAGGGGCATTAAGAAAGGGATTCACCAAGCCATCTTAAATAGTGAGGAAGTATTCACTAGTCAGATGAGTGGTTTGACTAAACACCTTTGCACCAAGCATTCACCAACTTTCAGAAGACTTGTGCTCGCTGCAATGAGTGCAGGTTTTAAGGCAAAAAGTCTGATGTAGTTTCAGAAAGAAAGTAACATAAGAAAAACATTCTGAACAAAGCATTTAAAAATTTGGACTGAGATTTTTTTTAATGTCAAAAGTGGTTCCTAATTTAGCCCCCAAAATAAAATGCAAAATACTTCCGTTTCAAATAGCCTGGGTTTGACATACAGTCCTCTCTAGGATCTGTGAGTTCTGGGAGGTGAAGCCTGATCAGGCGTTTCTAAACTAGGCATCTAAATGTGGATTTATCTGCCTCTCTTGAGGCACCTGCATTTGAAAATGATTGGCTGTCATCCCAGCCAAGATGGCTCACGCCACCCTCTACATGGCCTATGTGCCATGCCTCTAGTAGCGACTGTTTTATTTGGAAAGAGTTTAGTTTTCATTTTGCTGTTGAGAAAACTGGCCAGTCCCAATTATGGAAACAAATCTTCAGCATAAAACATTTTTAAAATATAGAAATTCTCCTGGGGAAGTCAGAGGCAGGGCAAAACTAGCTTTTCCAGAGGAGCTGACAGTTGTTTACATTTTAATGTGGAGGAATCCAGCAAGTCTGCAAGTTTATTTTTAGTAGTTGTAACTGAGTTATTTAACTCTCTTTTCTCTGTGGCTGGAGCTGAGACACAAAAATGATTAATACAATGACAATCTGGTGCCTGACCTCAAGCTAAATGTTGCATTGTGATGAATACTGTGTTGATCAGAAAGCTGTAGAATTCTTTCATGTTATATTTCTTCCAGTGTCTCATCTAAACATTTGCAATCTGACAGCTTCTGTGCTTAGAATAGTTCTAGTTGCCACAAAAGAACAGTGTGTATTCCTCCTCGTGTAGCAAAACTGATTTCTGTAAGGTGACAAACTTGTAAAGTTGATGTAAAATTGGAACTGCTTCAATTATAAATCAGTCCAGTCACAGGAATTCAGCTCAAAGATCACATTTTCTAAAAGAATAGGGCGGCTTTTTCCAAAACCGCTGTTAGATAGTGCACACAGGAGACAGCAGAGTGACAAAATAATTCCACCAAGGGATGGTGAAAAAGGATGTTGAGCTGGGCTTTCAGCAACACATTATTTGATGCACATTACTTAAGCTTGGAGTGTTTCCACAAGTGTCTCCAAAGACATGCAATTTATTTAGCTAAACTCCAAGGAGGCTGGAAAAATGCTTATAAAATATTTGCAGATGCTCTTAATCTGAGAAGCACAGTGGAAGGGCAAAGAAGCATTGCATGGCTTTTGATTAGAATTACAAACAATTTTATTGTTTAGCTTTAAACTAGAATCCAAATAATGTTACAAAGTATTGAGCTATTCTGGTGGAAAGCACAAAAAATATCGAGTGTGTTCGATTCTTTACTGACACTGTCTCCTAAAATGTCCTGTACAGTTCTCACCATTATAATTAAATCTATCTGATAATTGTCAGAAAGAAGTGCATTTGGAACCGTACACAAATTACGATAAAACCTCTAGAGTATCACTGGTTCTGTATGGATAATCACTGAAGGATTATGGATAGAATTTTGTATGACCTTCCTTACACAGCCTATTAAAGGCAAGGATAACAGTTTGGATGGATTTGGTATAGCAGGCATTTTCCTAACTTGCTATCTCAGATTATTCATTGGTGAGACCCATACATGTAAAGTCACTCCTGTGAGAGAGGGTTGCTATTATAACAGGCAAATATTGTCTGTGAATTTCTTTCTAGAACACCTGCATGCTGAATCACATGAGAGTATAAAAACTGTTGTTAAGCATCAGATATAATGTCACTGTGTCACCTGCAATTTGGACAAGGAAATTCACATTATTTTGTAGGGAAGTCCTTTGTCTTTGAACTTAATAGAGAGATGAGAAAGACAATTGAAGGATTCTCAGTTAAGATATTCAATAGATGTTATAGTTTTTTCTTTCTCTGCTTAATCAAACTTGTCTTGTTTGGAATTGCCAACAATTATGAATGGAATACTTCCACACAGTTGGACAGATACTAGAAAACCACTCCACATAATTACTGTCAGGCCACTGTCTTAGGACTGCCATCTTACTCCTGCAGTATAGCTTCTTGTCAATAGTAAGTGGGTTTCGAGAGATCTTTAGTTAACAGTAACATAAACATGCACCTTCCCACAAAGTTAGGAAGGGGATTTATGTGCTAAATAAGGTTAAATTACCTGCCCAAATAGCAGTCAATCCAAAAGAAGCGTGATGGAGCAGGTCATCATATCACAGTCACATCCACGTAAATCAACCTGTGAAGCTTTTGTCGTAGTCTGAAAGGAGGGCACACCTGGCTCAAAGAGACAGGAAACTCTGATCATATTTAGAGAAACTGACTCATATCGCAAAGTCTCATTATTGAGATTTTAGAGAGAAGAGAGATTACATTTCTGGGTAGCATGGGACCAACATTTTAATGGAAAGGACAGGCTGCTATATTCACCACTAACTTTAAATCACAGGTAGTGAAAATCTATACCTGTTTTGCTATTTGGTTCCTAAGTAGATAAACTATAAAGCAGTACTGATTTAAAAATTCCATCACGTCCAGTCAAAGGACTTAGGCAAAGATGTCTCCTCCCTGTGAAGAACAGTGCAAAAGGTATAACTGTGCAATGCTGTTTAAGACATACCACCAACATGACAATAAAAAGCATCAGAGTGGGTAAGAAAACTAACTTTGTAGCTTAGCAAACTTTCCAATTGGAATATTTCAGGCCTATTTGCTTACTGTATATTAAATAAGAGCTTTGTACTCAGATCTATATATAAAATGTGGAAAGTTATTATTCCCAAATACTTGAAGTGAGTTTTTTAAGAAGAGTGCAACAATAAGGACACCATGTTTGAAGAAGCTAAACACAGTCAAACTATCTCTTTAGTTTAAAAGAGTTTCTTGGTCTCCCTAACATACTGATCATGGATGACAAAGGGTAAGATACTACAGTTTAAAGATAAACTGGCAGATGGGCTCTACACAATTTTTATTAGGTCTGATCCTATAATGAAAAAAACAACAGTGCAAATTCTCAAGTATAAAGCTGCAGTTATGTCAATAGAAAAATGCAAAGAATAAGGCTAACAATTGTACTAGTAAGCTGTAAACAAAATCAGAGGGAATAAGCTATGCCAATAAAAATCAAATGCTTCAGACTTCCTTGTAACTCCCATAATCATGAGTACTGTTGATGTTCAAGTGCCTAAAAGCTCCACTGGGTAAGAGTTTGGCTGTGTAAGGCTTTAGTTAATCACAATATTAGACAGTTTCTGCCCTGCAGAGCTAGTCTGTTTAACCAGATTAAATACATCTTGCATTCTCTTTAATGTGACCTTTCTTCCTTTCTTGATACTCCGTGCTTGTGTAATGTACCATGCTGGGGACAAGTCTCTGTGATATTTTTATTCTGAATCAATGTTTAAGTGAAGGATTGCCTTTTGGGTCTTAGGAAAGGATGACATTCTTAACCAATGCATAATGCATGAATTTTTCATGACTGCAGCAAGAACTAGTGTCACATGTTGGCACAGATACTAAGCAGTTTTCTTTCATTTAAATATGTGGACAAATATCAAGGTTCTCCTGAGACAGAAAAAAACACCATTCACTCTCTGTTGTACCTCCTAATGATAAAGTAAAAGCAAAAAGGATTCAGCAGGAGAACTGGTTTGATAGTGATTCCAAAACTTCATCTTCACTATATGGGCAAGTAGCATCTTTTAGATGGCACAGTGCTGATATGTCACTTGTGTGATAGAAGGTGAAATAACATTTGATTTTTAACATCTTAAATGAAAGCACTTTAAACATAGCTGAATCTCTTATATGTATACTTTCAAAACAAAAGGGCCACAGGGGAGATAGCTGTGAAAAACTCAATAGGTGTACACCAAGCATTTATGTAGTGAGAATTTCATTATACCCTTCAGCATATGTATGTGCTGTCAGCAGCTCTGTGTAACGATGGGGTCATAAATTCTTAGTAAGATCTTGCTGTCAGTATTTGTATCCATTGCTTCGTTTCTCTTGCCCACCAGGATCACATACCATCTCTCTTCTGATTAGCAGCAGGGTTTGCACAGCCTTGGGTGGAGATATGTTGTAAGAACACACACAGCAGTAACTGGTAGCTAGAAATAGGGAGTGGAGTTAAGAGCACTGATTTGGTTGAATTATGCTGAGTGTACACTGCAGCATAATTGGGACCCAAGGGATGAATTAATACCGGAATATATACTTTCAGATAAATCTTGTGAATTTCAAATTCCAGTAAAATCAGAAAGAACTGATTTCTTATACATAGAGCCTGGTTTAAGTCCTTGCTAGTTTCATATTCCAAACACAGTGTGAGGTATGTAAGCATCTTTACAGTTAAATCTTATAAAAGACTTGAAGAGATTCGGTTAACTCAGCTAGAGGCTGCAAATTAAAATTCTGAGTAGCAGAAATCTCTGCTGACTACTGCTAAACTTGGAGAAGTCTAAAAAGGTACAAGCTTTCTCAAATGTTCTCTTCTTGTACCAGTCAAGATTTTGTCAGTGTTAGCCAACAAATCCTCTATTACTAGAGATTTGTATGGAATGAATTCTTCAAAATAGCATTGGTGAAAAATATTTTTAATCTACTTAAAGTCTTAAAAATGTAGTTCTATTCCCACCATTTCAATCTAGTTCCTGCCTATATCCTGAGGGTTATCTTCCTTTGGAGAACATAAACTTCTGGAGACATGTTAGAAAGACAAAAAATCATAAAAATCTTAGAAAGACAAAAAAAATCATAAAGTCTAGCCAAAAAACACAGAACATCTCCTTTTCTTGAGGCTTTTTTTTTTTTTTTTTTTTTTGCATTAACCCAGAATATCTTCTAGAAGTAGGAAATACACAAATCTACTGTCTGTCAAGCCTACCACTTACATGCAAATCAGACTGAGATTATTAATGTGCCTCCTAGACTTAAAATTGATTTTTCAGAAGTGTGTCTGGCTAAGCTTAAAATTAGGGCTTTTCCTTTGCAGTCAAGTTCTTGTAATGTAAAAGAAAAATAGAGCAAATGAGATGGAAATTTTTCCAGGTGTGCATGATAATAATTAGTTGCTCTCTGGGTACCCTCACAGAGAAGTGCAGTCCTCACCCACAACCCTCCACTGGGAATGTAAAACTAGAAAATGATTTTTAGGGAAGGGTGCTGTGATACCAGTTTAAAAAGGGTAGTGTCGGTATAAATAAGTGGATGATGAAACATGCACACCTTGGGTATTATTTGGCAATAATCTTTTACTCAATTTTCTTCTATCATAGTGCATATATCTCCTTTAATACAGGACTTATCCTCTTGAGCACATCATACTGACAGCTTGGTGTTCGGGGTGAGAATCATCAGTGGGCTTTTCTGCAGCCCACAGATGAGCAATCCTTGGTTATCTTCTGATGGTTATCATTAATCAGATGAAGTGATTTCTGTGCTACTCAGCTTCACGCTACAGCCTACTTTATTGCTGTACCTGTAGCTTGAGCAAAGTCTCTGTAGCATCTATGCAGCCCCTGAGCAAAATCCTTGTTGGGTTGCTTGCCTCTTTTCCACCCTTCTTGTTCCTCCTTCCCTCTGACCTTTCTTCTTTCCCTTCCACTTAGCTTGATGCTTGATTCCCCAGCAAATACAATGGCTGTATGTGCTTTTTCTAAGTCTCTGAAGTGTCACTGGTGAGCTCAAAATCATGTTCCAACTTATTTTCTCCCTTTACTTATTCTTGACCATCAGGAGTACAGAAGATAAACCATTTCTTTTTGTATATCACTTGCCTTATCTTTGAATACATGAAAGCCTCATGGTATCAAGCTTTATCCTGGTCCACGTTCTTAAATCCCCAAATGGCATTGAACCTTCAGCTTCTGTTCTTTTTTAGGACATGTTTAAGAAACTCACATGGAGTTTATAAGGTCTCTATGGTGGAGACAATATGGGAAGGCTAAACATAGAATCATAGAATGGCCTGGGTTGAAAAGGACCACAGTGATCATCCAGTTTCAACCCCCCTGCTATGTGCAGGGTTGCCAACCACTAGACCAGGCTGCCTAGAGCCACAGCCAGCCTGGCCTCTAAATGCCTCCAGGGATGGGGCATCCATAACCTCCTTGGTCAACCTGTTCCACTGTGTCACCACCCTCTGTGTGAAAAACTTCCTCCTAATATCTAACCTAAGCCGTCCCTGTTTTAGTTTAAAACCATTCCCCCTTGTCCTATCACTATCCACCCTTGTAAACAGTTATTCCCCTTCCTGCTTATAAATTCCTGTCAAATACTGGAAGGCCGCAGTGAGGTGTCCCAGAGCTTTCTCTTCTCCAAGCTAAACAAGCCCAGTTCCCTCAACCTTTCCTCATAGGGGAGGATGCTCCAGCCCTCTGATCATCTTAATGGGCCTCCTCTGGACCCATTCCAAGAGCTCCACGTCCTTGTTGTGCTGGGTGCCCCAGGCCTGGACACAGAGGTGAGTAGAGGGGGACAATCACCTCCTTCTCCCTGCTGGCCACTTCTCTTTTAATGCAGCCCAGGATATAGTTGGCCTTCTGGGCTGCAAGTGCACACTGCTGGCTCATGTCCATCTACAAGGACCCCCAAGTCCTTCTCCATAGGGCTGCTCTCAAGGGGTTCTTCTCCCAGTTTGTGTATATATATCTATACAGCCTTAATGACTGGAGATGAGACACACTGCTGACGCATCTTTTTTTGCTAGATTGTCATGGTTTTATAATTTTGCTATTGGTGTTCCACATCATAACATCACATAAAGCACAGGTAATTATACAGTTAATACTCCAGGTCTGTGGACTGATAACTTTCCAAATACCTGGTTCTCAGAGGAGAAGAACTACATATCCCAGGAGACCCTATGGTCAGAGAGGAAGATACATCACAGAAGTCATGGGAGCTCGCTCTCTCGCTCGCTGCCTGGCAGAGGGTGTGGCTGTGCTTCCAAGCCGTGCACCTTCAGTTCAAAGTAGGCTTTTTGGTTTCAGAAAGCTCTCTTTCTTACTTTATTTGATTTATTAACCTCAATTTCAATTAGATTGTATTATATTGTGTTATCTTGTATTCTGATATCATAGTTAGTAAAATAAGTTTTCCGCCTTAGATCATTGCCGCTGTTCTGTTGTTTTGTTTTTGAGCCCAGCTCCCATCTTCCTACCCTTCCCTTCTTCCCTTCCCATTTTTGGGGCCAGGGGGCTCACGGGCCTACTGTCCCCTTGTCACGGGCATAGATTGATCTAGATAACTCCGTGACACAGATAATTGTAGGAAACCAGATAAATAAGAAAACTTTCAAAACAAAAGCCTTTATCCTGCAAGATACTGTTTAACCCTTCTCTGTATGCCCCTCATGTGTCCTGTCAGCTTCAGCACCAATCAATTACAGGACAAAGTCAATACATTTCAAAACTGGGTGTTCTACATGAAAGGCAGATTTTCAGTACTACAAGATTTAAATCAGATTCCTATTGAAGTTCTTCAGCTTCCAGATTGTTTACAGAATCACAGCATGAAAAATCAGTAAGGATAACATAAATCCCCATAGATCTCAGTTTGCTCTTTAAAATTTCTTCTGTTTTGTAATTATGTCTCTAATTTGAAGCATTATTTGGGAAGGACAGTTGCTTTCGTTCCCAGAGTGATCAGAGAACCACTTCTACTCCTGTGTGTAGTAGGGGGCAAGCTTTTTATTGAGGAAGTTTGATTCCCCTCTTGGATATGCAAACTTTGTTTTTTGAATGGCTAAAAACTGATCTATCAGACCACCAGGTACGATCTAGGGCTTGGACTTAATGATTCTGCCACACTCTTTGGCCCAAAAGGCCTAGGAGCGTGGGAGAAGTTCAAGACCTGAAATTGAACCCCTTCTGGGAAAGTGCATTGTGTGAACTAGGAAGGACTCCTGGGACAATCCACTTTAAATAGCATTTGTTTCTAAGTGTGATAGTTCATGTGAAAATGCATGCAGCACTGGTTCTTACAAATGTTTCACCTCAGTATAATTCTGCATAAAGAACAGTCTCAAGCAGTTCCTAAATTTGCAGGATGTGAACAGGAAGAATAAGAAAGGAACAACATGTTTTCAAAACATGTTTTAAAACAGTTCAGGTGTTTTAAAACATGGGTAGAGAAGCTGGATTTTCATTGTCTCCCAGTGCTGCCTCTCATTCAGTGCTGCAAAGGGTAATGCCTGGGAGAAAGCAAGGCGGCAGATTCCCAGAACACCGCAACGAAAGCTTGCCAGACACATGGTGACCATCAGAAAGTTGTAGTGATTTGTCTGGCTATAAAAATAAACATGGTTGAATTCTGCCCCAGCAAAAAAAATTATTTGCTCTATGTGATTCTGCTGCATGGAACATCCTTTAGGTCAGCACGGCACAGAAACGAAAGAGATTGAATTGAAAACTCTCCTGTACTGCAAAAGACGAATGGAGAGAGATTTTAATTAGACTGTGTTCAACTATAAAGGGCAGAAAGAGGTTTAACCAAAGGTTTAGACTAAACTGGGGGTTTTGCACTTTGCGTGTTATGCTGGGCTTTTATGCAGCATTCACCATGAGGATGACAGAGGAAACGCTAAGGTCAGTCCTCATGGAGCTCTGCGGGGGAGACCCGCCTCCTGCATTGCTCTCAGATGCAGAAACAAAACAAAACGGAGAGAAGCAGCCTTGTGCCTTGTTGGGAGGGACACTGAAATGTTGTACTTTGATAAATGTATTTTTAACATAGGACAGATCAAGTACAGGATTAGAGTGAGGCCACCCAAGGGGCTCCATATAAACTTGTGAAAGCAGCGAGGCAAGAGTAACATGGAGCTGAGCTTACTTGTGATGGTGCAGAAGCACAGTGGCAGAATCCTATTAGTTCCAGGAAGGAAGCCTGTATCTCAGAATGCATTAGAGCACTGGAAGTTACTTTGAATCAGGACAAGACTGCCCGAGTAGAACTGCAAAATCCTGGAACTTGTGCTAACTGGCACGGACTGAGCTGAATAGGCTCTGTGTAGTAACACGTTTTATTACCAAGATGCACTTTATGTATTCTATAAATGAACCGGCTTGTCCAGAGCTAAGCTTTTGTACTTACAAGATATTCCATTGCAAAGCTGACATATGCCTTAAATCACACTTTTAAACCACCTGATAGTATATTTGAGGCCATTATTTTGTAACAGTCTTTATCAGCAGACCCTAGATTTCCCCATTGTGGAGAATTAAGATCTCAAACCTGCATCTCCTTTCATTTCCTAGTCATATGATGTAGCTTCAGGAATAGGGACTCTGGAAATAAACATGTATTTAATCATAGGGAACCATAGCAACAATAGCTACAGTAAGACTGGAAACATTTATCTAGTGGAATGTATTAAATAACAATATTCTGAGTATTTACTGCAAGTTGCTCAATGCCAGGTTAAAGCTAACTTTACTCTGACTTATTGCTTTTTATAGTGAAATAGTGGAAATATCATTGCCCTGTTTAAAATGTGCTTTCTGATAGAAGACTGCACCTTGCATGTCTGCCTGTTTTGAATGCAATGACAAAGACTTCATTGCACTGACCTTGCTTTATGACTAGACATTTAGGATTTCTCCTTGCTAGCACTGTGGCATAAGTTCTGTGCAGATCTTCATGACAATAGCCAATGTCTAGACGGATGCCTGGTAATGGTACAAAAAAGATGAACAGCAAGTCCTGCTAACCCAGAAAGAAGAGCATGCAATGCCAGCTTTGCTTCTTCCAACAATGTTGGCTTCCAAGGCTCATTTAAGGAAAACACATGACATCTACATGACATACTGCATTTTATGGTAAAACATACCTGCTTTCCAGTAGCACAAAGTAACAGTACAATTAATTGGGGTTGTCAGTGGGATTTCCTGTCCTGTGCAGCACAGACCTTCCTTTCACTACCCCACATAGCTGCACGAAGTCCATACAGTGTTTATGTAAAGCAGCTGCAGGATACCGACCATGGTTTTGAAAAAGGAAGAGTATTAAGGTAATCTCCTGATACAGGAATATCTTAACATTGGTGCTTTCTAGCTTGATATTCTCAAGATTGACAACTACTGAAAAGTATACTGTTAGCTTTGCTAGTTCATCTCAGTGGCTTTAACATCATTCTGCACAGATTACCTATGTGGCACAGCATTTTAGCCTAACAGTGTTAAATTATGGGGCTTATTGTAACAGCAATCAATTATCAACATCAACTTCTCTGAGAAAGTTAAATAAAACTTTTAAAAAAAAAATCCCTTTTAAATTTTTCACTATGTTGCATACTGCTTTTGCCATCATGCACAAACACCACTACTGTTGTGATCAATAATTAACAGACCTCTTTGTTGTTCATTAACTAGCCATTTGAAGTGATAACAGATAAACAGTGAAACCAGATAAACAGAAACACAGACAATTTCAGCCTGTTTCATTCCAGGCACCTTTTCCCAGTGTTCTTATGGCAACACACATATGGATAGATTGACGGAGGCTGAAAATTTTGTAGGAAGCAACTTGTTAGCTTGGAATTGTACCCTCACAGGAGAAGCCATAATTCCAACTTTTCCCCACACTTAGCTTTAGGATTAACACAGTCTGGGTTTTGCCACAGCATCCCTTCCAATTTACTGCAGCCACCAGAAGCTACTGCTACCTTTACGCCTGTGACTGCCCTAATCTATTACTTACAATTATTATGCTTTGATAGGACAAGCAGTGTGCTACATTCAAAAGCAAAAATAAATGCATTACTAATAAAAAGTGGCAAAACAGCAGCAAAAGTGTTTGTATCTGCAGAAGTAAAACTGCAAGCTAGTTGGTTGCTTTAGTTTTTCGTCTAATATTCATTCCTGTAACTTATATAAAGATTTAGAAGTTTATAAAATAATGAGCATAAAATCAAAATGTTTGCCTGGGGAAATCTGTCTTACCAAATAGTACTTAACAGGGATGCTAATGACTCACTTAAGTCTGATGTTCAGCTGCTCAAATGAAGGAAACAGCAAAAGCATAATAAGAATAATATTGTTGTTAATAAAGTTAGCAAATTCACATAAAAATTTTAAATTCTTTTGGATTACTGAAATGCTAGTGAACTCTGGTCGTCAGGCTAGAAATTTAGCAGATTCTAAGTATGTAAAATGTTTTATGTAATCTGCAAATTTTTTAAATGATTGATGGGTTTTGGGGAGAGACACATTGTTCCTGAAGACTAAACTTTTTCTAGCAGTTATCACCAGGAAGGGATGACTAATTGCAGTACTCAGTATGCTGAATGATATACATAGCAGACATCTAAACTTTAGAGTTTTGATTTAGGTGTTCTGTATTTGGTAGAAGGAGTCAACCTATTTTTGGAAAGAGACTTATGAGCTTGAAGGCTGTAGGCTGATGAAAGTCTTCATACTGTGCTTTGTAGAATCAAAACATTTTCTGCTGCTGCTGTAAGTCAAAGTCAAAGCTTTTGAATTCAATACAGTATGTACAATTATTCAAAGTGTAATTACATTATTATTATTAAAATTGCTGTCATTTTAGTTTAGCACTGCAAATGGTTGGCATGCAAAACAGCAGACGAAGGTTCTTATATCACAAAAGATATGTAACTTTCAGCAATGGCTGAACACAGCAACACTGCATATTTTCATTCCCCTAAGCCAACATCTCTTTTTCAAGAATATTGATCACATGAAAAATATTTTTAGAAGTCTGTTCTATGCTCATAATTAATTTTGTCTCTACCTCAAAAGGAATTACAATGTAGAGTCTAGAAAATACCCAGAACCAGAGAATCAAAGAACAATTTGTGTTGGAAGTGACCTTAAAGCCAATTTAGTTCCAATCCCCTGCCATGGGCAGAGACACCTCCACTAGACCACGGTGCCCAAAGGCCCATCCAACCTGATCTTGCACGTGAGGCATCCACAGCTTCTCAGCATAGCCTCTTCTTGAACCACTTGCCATCCTCATAGGGAAGAATTTCATCTTCATGTCTAATCTAAATCTCCTGTAGGCCCCCTTTTGGTACTTAAAGACCACTGTAAGGTCTCCCCAGAGCCTTCTCATCTTCAGGCTGAACAAGCCTCATCCTCTCACCTGTCTTCATAGGAGAGATGCTCCAGCCCTCTGATCATCCTTGTAGCCCTTTTCTGGACTCAGTCTAACAGATCTAAGTCTTTCTTATGCTTGGTAGAGCCAGAGCTGAACACAGTACTTCAGGTGGAATCTCACAAGATCAGAGTAGGGGAGGATAATCATTTCCTTTGACCCAAGAGCCAGATTTCTTCTGATGCAGCCTAGGATAGAACAGTCTTTCTAGATAGAACACATTCCTTGCTCGTATTCAGTTTTTCATCCACTGATACCTACTAAGTTGTTCTCCTCACGGTTGCTCTCTATCCACTTGCCACCCCATCTGTATTCATATTTGGGATTGTCCTGACCTGTGTGCAGGACCTTGCACTTGGCCATGTTGAACTTCATGAAGTTTGCATGGACCCACCTCTCAAGCTTGTCACGGTCCCTAGATGGCATCCTTTCTCTCTAACATGTCAACCACACCAATCAATTTGTCAGTGTCTGCAAACTTGCTGAGGGTGCACTCACTCTCACTCTCCATGTCACTGACAGAGATGTTAAACAGCACTGGTTCCAATACAAACTCTTTAGGGACATCACTCATCACTGGTTTCCAACTTAAATCTATGTATGCAGATGTTTATGATGTTTGTCATCCAACACCTTGTCTCTGTAGGAAAGATCATTGTAAGAATAACTGTGTGAGGACAGATATATGAGAACCACAGTAAGACCCTCAATAGTGAGTGTGAATGCAAGAGAAATCCCATTGGATGTGGAAGTACCACAAAGTATTCTATCTTCAATGGAAGACAGAATTACTTGCTGGTTTTAAAGTCATAGAGTCAGAATCATAGAATCACAGAATCATAGAATGGCCTGGGTTGAAAAGGACCACAATGATCATCCAGTTTCAATCCCCCCTGCTATGTGCAGGGTCGCCAACCACTAGACAAGGCTGCCTAGAGCCACATCCAGCCTAGCCTTGAATGCCTCCAGGGATGGGGCATCTACAACCTCCTTGGGCAACCTGTTCTAGTGTGTCACCACCCTCTGGCTGAAAGATGTCCTTCTAATATCTAAACTAAACCACCTAGCCTGTCTTAGTTTAAAAACATTTTCCCTTGTCCACCCTTGTAAACAGTTGTTCCCCCTCCTGTTTATATGGAAGCATAGAACCATAGAATCATAGAATCACAAGGTTGGAAAGGACCTACAAGATCATCTAGTCCAACCGTCCTCCCATCACCATTACTACCACAGCCACTAACCATATCTCATAGCTCCTCATCCAGATGCCTCTTGAACACTGCCCGGGATGGCGACTCCACCACCTCCCAGGGCAGGCCATCCCAGTGCCTGACAACTCTCTGAGAGAAGAAGTTTTTCCTTATTTCTAATCTAAACCTCCTCTGGTGCAACTTGTGGCTGTTTCCTCAGGTCCCGTTTGTTGCCTGGGAGAAGAGGCCAAACCCCTCCTAATCACAACCTCCCTTCAGGAAGTTGTAGAGTGCAATATGCTCCTTTCAAATATTGGAAGGCCACAATGAGGTCTCTCCAGAGCCTTCTCTTCTCCAAGCTAAACAAGCCCAGATCCCTCAGTCTTTATTCATAGGAGAAGTGCTTTTACTGAAACAATTCAGTAAGTTCAGCAGGCCTAGCTGAAGCATCTGCAAAGACCAATGAGTAGCTGCACATTGTGGACTCATATACTTTTCTGGTACTTTTCAAGTGTAGAAGCTAAACTGCCTTCTTTAGCTCAAACCTAATTTAATGTATCCAAACAAAGCAGGCACATTTCATCTTTCATTTTGGTAGCATGACTGTTGCAAGGGTGGTGTCTGTGGAAAGAGGTCAGGGAGTGGGCAGAGCTGTTTTCAACCAGCTCCACAGCGGACCCACCCATGACACAGCTGAGCCCATCAGGGAGGTTAGTAGCAGTTTGGTAAAACCATATTAAAGGAAGAGCCAAAAACACCAAGGGGAGAGGGAAGAGAGAAGGGAATGATAAGAGAAGCAACAGAGGGAGTGCTATGGCTTAATGGGTAGGAGCTGCTCCATGGTGGAGCAATCGCACTTCCGAAGGGAATGCAGTCACATCAGCACATAGAAAAAGTGCAAGAAGGAGCTACAGAGAGAAACTACCACATCTTGAACACAGCCCACTTTACTCATTGCTGCCCTGGAGGGACTGTGTGTAACCTGCGGTGATGAAAATCAGGGAGAAGAGGAACCCATACTGATGCTGAACCTGGAAGAGGGAAAAGACATTCCTCATTACCCAAACAAGTAATTAAATATTTCTGGTAATTGTCAACAAATTAAGTTAAATTCTTCAAATCCAGTCTGTTATACCCATGAGTATTTTGTAAGTGATTTCCCTGTGTTTTTCTTAACCACAAGTTTTATCATACTTGTTCTCCCTTATTTTCATATTTTGTATTTATTTCCCTGTGGAGCAGGGATCAAGCATGTTGTCAGGTGTGTGCTTGGCTGCTAGCAGGGGTCAACCCTCCACACTGACAAGAGCTCTCTGAATGCAGACTAATCTTGCATTTTAAACTGCTTTTAAAAAAACACCATTTCTTTTCAGCAGAAGCCCTATGAAGGCCCCAAAACGTAGAGCGAAGAGGCCAACGGTTTTGAAATGTTTCAGAGCCTGAGACTTGTAGTCATTTTTATAATTTTGTTCTCCTGGCTTTCAGTATTTTCAGATTTAATACCTCCTCCAGATACTAAAATTAAATAAATCTGAAGAAATAGTTTCTGAGATGTCTTGGAGAAAGCATGGTGAGATAAACTGATTTTAGAAGGATTAGGATGAAACAAGAGGAGAAAAGAAGCTGAAATGTCATTGTGAACTATTCGCTTCATCTGAAAATGAGAACAGCTTACAATACATACCACTGTTTCAGAAGGGAGCTTTAAACTGACAACAGTAAATGATGCTTAACATACTAGGCTATAAATACTCACAAACCTTTATCTTCTTCTGTAAAGACCATTCATCTTGTTGTGTTCTTGCAGATGTAGTAAAAACTTTTCTTGTTATTTCCTAGAAAAATTTTTGTTTTCACTGCTTGCTGAAGCTTTTAATTTATTTTATTGAGGATAAGAAATGTATGTTGAATTTAAGATTCAAGTGTATTCTTATAAGGCTTACTGAATTCTCCCTATTACATTTCAGACACAGTACAGAATTTGAATCCACTCACCTGTAATATATAAATCATACCTTTTCACTGGATTCTTGATATTTTCAACATCTGCTGTAGTTAAGTGATGAGTGATAGGCAAAGTGTTCTCCTCTTTATCTGTTCCTGTAGTATGCCCTTGCATAGAGGATGAGGCGCAGACAAAATGTGAATGGATATTTCTGGTCCTAGTGCTGAAAAGAGTGCAAGAAATGTTACTACAGTGAACTGCCTCTGCTCAAAATGTTCAGAAATAATTATGATAAAAGTCAGAATCTGAAGAATTTTCAGAGCACCAATGAAAGGTTTAGAGAAGCTGTAGCAATTCTTGCGGTTGTTGTTGGAGCAAGGACATATTTACATTTATACATATATACATATATTACATATTTACACATATATTTATATATATTCCAGACCTATTTACATATTAACAAAGGAAAAGCAAATCGTTTACTCCTTTGAAGAAATCCTGCAATTTTTCTCATAGTATTTTGTCCAGTCTACCTATAGGAAAATGTGACATTTATTTTCCCTTCCTTGTGGGTTTTCAACTTCATTAAAATTCTGAAATTTTAATTAAAATCAACAGAGAATGAATTCACCAGATGATCATTTTTTTCTTACCGTCCCAACGCTCCAGAAGGATATTCAGCAAAGCAAGTTTATTGCAAGGGGTTTTTTTGTTGTTGTTGTTTTTTTTTCCTCTGAAATGTTTACTCCAGGGATAAGTGAGGAATAGCATTTTTGTTCCTTTAAAGAATGAACTTCCTATAAAGAATTACTTCCAAATTCTCCTTCTGTCTGTTTTCTCTCCCTTTGATATGCCTGCTTTGTTATATTTCAAAGAATGTTTATGGAGTGGTGTTAAAAATTTGTGGCACTCTTTGAAAATGTCCAACTATATTTAGTGGTTTTCCTGACTGTAATAAGGTAAAATAAACATGATTTCCGTGAGCAGAAAAACAAAACTTCATAGCAGAAGCCCAAATCAGAGGGTTGGATAAAGTTCCAAATACTCCAAGAATTCAGAAAATATTGCTAGTTAGGGTTTTCATTATGGAGTATTTTCTCATAAATCATTCCTGTAGACGTTCACCTATTCAGGAAACTATTGGGCCCAAGAACATCTCCTTCCAAGTCATTCTTGCTGTGATATCAAAGTGGAAGTAAGTCTATTTCAAATTATGGTTTCAAGACTCAGAAACTGTACTGATATTTATGAGAGGCTGAGAATATGGAAACAGGAAGCCTGCAGATTCCATAACATTGCTTAGTCATGCAGCTTGGTCTCATAGTACTAGGTCCATGTGTTGCTCCTGGTGCTCTAGGGCATGGTTATTACTTTTTGTAGCTTTTTGTTTCGTGTTGTTTTGGTTTTTTCCTGTTCACTGCCTGCAGTAATGTGACCACTCAGCCCATCACAGTGATATTTTTCTGTAACATAATAAAGTATGTAGATACTTGAAGGACATTAAAAGTATAAAACATTCTCTGTTAGTGTTACATGAATTTGTTCTCATTTCTAGTAAGCTAGCCCATCCATTAAAAAAATAATGCAGTACAATACAGTAACAATTAAAGCAACTGCTGGACTGTATTAATTGCACTGTAATATTTATTCAGGGTAGCAGTGACAGGAACAGGACTGATAGTGAAGTAGGTAGTTAAATTGTTTATCTGTATATATTCTATGCATGTGTGATACCCTTCATAATCACTCTTACAGTCATTTCCAGCAATAGGGCTGTATGCCTACATGATTACTTTTCTCTTCCTTCTTTTTATTTAAAGGACAGCGTTTTCAATACCTCTCTGTGGTAAAAGAAGTAGGAAGGAATAATTTTTGGCCTCAGAGTACTGATAATACATGTTTAGTCCTTTAAACTATTCATTGTCCATGTACTTACGGAGCACAGTGTGCTTGGACAGTCTGCAAATTTCACAAGGATTGTTTTGTTGCTAATCATAAATTCTTGTCAGTTCATATTACACAGGCACTCTTAGGTTGCTTATAAAGGTTATCATACATATCAGACTTTTTCTTCCTGTAGTCAGTTGTTTCTTTGTCATAACTTCCCTATTATGGCAAAGAGTCAGCATTTTGACTGTAACTAACTTAAAGTTTAGATTGACCTGGCTCCTTTAGATAACTACATCCTTTATTCATAAGAAGCTCATTTTTTTCAGGGCACTATTATTGGTTTTTCAGTTTCAGTATGGTTTAGAGAGAGTTTGAATTGAATATGTTTAAATCACTCTAAGCTGAAAACCTTCAAGGATATTTGGCTCCTGGCACACTTGTGTGGACTAGTCTGCGGGTGACATGTTCCAACTATCATAGATATTTGGATCAGCCATTCTCAAAGATTTACTTACAGCAGGAAAAGTGCTGTGGTACATTTCCAAATGTTTCACTAATTGTGCTATCTGTAGTGGAAATTGTTCTGTGGGTTTTGCCTACTGGGTTAGTCAGTGCTGCTAATGTGCAAAATGAATGTTTTTGCTAAACAATATAAATCAAACTTTGATATTTACGTATCTGTGTCTTGACCCTGATTATCTGTGTATCTCATGCTTTTCTCCCTCGTTCTAGCAGAATCAGGCTCTGCCATTAACAGACACCATGGAATACTGTTCTAATGTTTTAGGAACACTTTGCTGTTGTCCTATCTTTTTTTCTGCCTGTCAGATGTAATCCTTCCCAAATGAGTAAAACCTTGCAATTCACAGTTCCTTGGGTGGCAGTTCATACATACATATGCCTATTTGTGTGAAGACCCAGCTTCTGCAAAGTGCTTGGTAACACAGAACTTAAAACTTGCTTTCTGGAGCCATACTGATGAGACAAAATCCACTTCGGCCGAGTATCCAAACTTAGTCTCTACTCCTACCCCAAACCTTTGCTATCTGAATGATATAGAAGTCAAGGCAGTAGAGGACAAGTGAGGAAGTTATCCTACATTATTCAAGGAATAATTATTCAATTATTCAATTATTTCTGCCTCTCCTCTTCAACTTTTCCATAAGCCTCCACTAGAAAACCGCAGAGGAGGTTTCTGAACATTTGCTTTTCATTCACTCTGTCATATTATTTTTGAGATAATTCAGGCTGAGTCAGTTGCCCTGCTGTAAAGCCTGAGAAACTGCACTGACTGCAGTAACTATGCTTGGGTGGGTGTAACCATAGCAGGAGAACTTGGCAGCATGGCTGTGAAAAGGAACTAGCAAACAGGATTGCATGGAACTTGTGTAAGAATGGAGAGATGTGAAAATCCACTCCATCCTGATGCTTTCACCACTTGTTCATTCCCTCCAACAGGAGTTTTAACATTATATATAGAAAAACAAAGTGAATACAAGCTGACAAGCTTTTTGGCACCCTTATTCCTTGACACAACTTTCTTTCTGTTCAGCTGGAGCATTGTCCCTGCCCCTACCTGTAAAGTTCCTATCCTAACTGCAGTATTTGTAACCACACTCCTCAAACAGATAATATTTCTAAGCATGCTGTTTCCACTCCTAATCATAGCAAGCACTGGAGTGTATGAATCTGGGAATTTGCCACTGGGAGTTGTGATTGCCTGCAGTCAAAGAGATCCTGAGGATAAATGCCAGGTTCTCTTGCCTTATCAGTTTCTCAGCTCCAAAGAATTGGTGGTATTCAGCTTCCCTCTTTCTAACATTCTTCCCACTAAATCTCCAACCAGTGTTGTTGTGTTACTGGTCACCACATGTAGATCTCTGTTTATCCCAGGGTTCTGGGAGATTTTTAGTATAAACTCTAATCTGTTTCCATGCAAGCAGTGCAGTGGTTCTCAGTGATGCAGGTAAACAACAGGTTATTATTTGTATCAAATAATTAATCCTTGAAGAATGAATCAGATCCTTTTATAGACCTCTATAAATAAAAAAGTTTTTATTTTCCTCAGCTCTAAGAAACTGGAAACATTACACATTACCATTAGTTTGTAGGAACAAAAAAAAAGAGAAAATATTCCCATAATGTGAAGATGCATTTTTTTACCCTAAACTCAAAAATCTGAAGTATTGTGCTTAGAATAATAAGATTTTAGAAATCCAGTTGCAAAAGCTTGAAGAACTTTCTAAATTAAGTACATTATTCATCCTGTTGTCTTTCTGTTTTTTCTGTGGCTACAGAGCCTGCAAGAAAAAGGAGCAATATGAAGTGCAGCGTGTCTGGAAAAAGCAGCTTTTAAATAGCACTTGGCATTTTCCAGTTTATTGCAATGAATGTTAATGCACATTGGGAATTCATAAACACGAAGAAATGATTTAGATTTCCCTTCCTGTATAACAAACACAGCAGAACAGAGAAGTGCAAAAACTGATATTATGGTGTTTACAGATGGGATCCAATTATGGGAATACTATTTTAGTCTCAGCTAGTCTCTCGGTCATACACTAGGCTGTATCTTATTCAACCTGTTCAAAAAGGTTGGGTGAAGCATGTATAACACAGCTTCAGTTTAGCAAATTGATGTACTAGTATGTATGACCATGTACATGATGCAGGCACATCGCTGCCCTGTGTGCCCTAGTTGCTGTCGTGCTCCCTAGCCCAGCACTAGTCCATATCAATTACTAGCCATATCGGTGGCACTTTTCAGTGAAATGCAAAAGCTCTCTCAAGAAAACAAGTTCAATATATGTCCACGCACATATATGTTAATATACTGATAACTCCTTAATTGTTTTTGTCTCTTTCTGTTCCAGGGTTAGATAAGTATCAGTTCTTCTTTTCAGTTTTACTAGTATTCAAATTGTTGGAGTTCTTTATTTGTCATGAGGGTGGTTGTAGCTTTCTTCTCTTTTGGTTTGCTCCAGAATTTTGGAAACAACAACAACAACAAAATATATATATATATTTTTTCCTAATGAATGTATATTTACCTGTATTAAAAATCTGTATGTCTGAATGCAGTGAGTCGATTTCATGTGGGTCTAGACAAAGCAAACAACCTGAAAGACATTTCTGGCAGTTGGAATGGAAAGTTAATATATAAAGGGAAAACAACCCTCATTCAAAGCTAAAATATTACTTCTGCTATCCCTCTGGCAGGTTACAAGCTGTCCAATCATCTGAGTAAAATTCCTAAGTGATAGTTGCTCCATTTCTTCTGTTCCACAGCCTCACTATCACAAAAATACCTTTTCAAGTATAGTTTTGGTTATGCATCTCCAACCAACGCTTCCCATGCAATACAAAGTACTTGCACAAATTTTGTTGCGTATCTCTGCGTATGCTTTTACTGTTCATGAGAGAACATAATGAAAATGATGATTATGTCTCTAGGACATTATGCAGTGCCGTCCAAAGAGGTCCAGTCCTGGAAGGTCAGGGGGCTGAGCTAACCAGCCATGCTCCAATGCAAGGTGTGTTAGCTGGAGCAAAAAGCCCCAGTAATTTGACTGTCCTGGTTGCCAGCCTAAGCAGTTCTGCATAACACTGCCTGGCACAATGAAGACACATCCCTAGCATTTCAGCCTCGTATAAATCAGCAAATTATTCCTCTTGACACCATATGAATACTTGAATCATATTTTCTAATTGGGAAACATGCCTGAATTGTAACCTTTGCCAGACCCATCTTGTTTGGATTCTTAAGTGTACTGCCAAATATCCAATGGAAGGAAAGATGGGGTTCATTTTCTTTTAGCACCTTACGTCAGTATTTAGGTTACTCATCTATTGAATCAGCATGATATTTTGCAATAAAGAAAGCTGTGTGCATTATAAATACAGGAGAATGCAAATAAGTTTTCTGTTTATAATTCTTCCATGTAATATTTTAAAATAATTATAAAATGTAAAATTTAAAGTCAAGTAATCCAGAAACATCAGCTCAGTGTTTGAATTGGCTTTTCTGAATGCTCCCCCTCATTTTAATCTTGCACCTAGGCAGCTGTTGTGAAAGCATCCACAGTGTCTACTGGGGCAAAGCCTAGGAAATAGTAAAGAAGCTTCTGAAAACATATTTGAAATTTGAGACCTGTGAGACTTGAAAGATTTTTGGCAAAAAAGGCATGGGGGTAAAATTAGCAATGATGGTAATAATAATAATCATACTCAACAATAATATTGCTGTTTGACTCAATACAGAATCATATACAGAAAAGGAAACTTCCACATGTAATCCAATAATCTGTTCCTTTTTACTTTCACACACACACACACACTGTCAGTTTTCACTTTAACTGGCAAAGCAGCAGACATTCTAGACATTACTGAAAATGCAAATATTCTGTGACATTGTTCTGTAAATTCACTTTACCGTGAATTTTGAGCCTTTTTAAAGTAGAGATCTTACTTGAAATCTAGTGAGCAGACCAGCTGCCACGGCACACACTCACACCTAACAGTACAGAGATGTGTATTTCGAAAGAGATAATTAAATAACAGGATTTAAACACTGGAGACTGTTGTACTAAGTAGGGGGTCTCTGACTATAAACAACCTCATCCCCAGATGTGCTTGCTACCAGTTTGATGGGCTGTGCTTCCACAGACTTCTTGTGATGGCCATGCTCATTGTGCTTATTTATGCGTTCAAAGGTCAAATAACTTCTGAAGCTAATAAGCTTATCAAAGAATTTACTGCAGTTAAATTTATGCATGTTTGAGATGTCTGCCAAAAAGAAGCACATCAGCAGCACTGCATAAATAGATTTGTTTGGAGATGCTTCGCTTCATCTGTCTTTGGTGCCTTGCCCAAGATGGGGCTCCTGTGAGGCTCTGGGTGCTGCCTGAGGCTCATGTGTCACAGAGCTTGCTTTGGCCATGGTGCCACATTAGAATGAATGAATAGGAATGATTTCCCAGCCTTCCAACAGTTTGTTCCTGTACTATAACTGGAAACTAGCTGAGGACAAAGTCTGAGCTCCATTATACTTTAACAGTATTTTCAAACTCAGTGTACATACGATAGCACTAAATTCGTAATGTATTAGGCAGACCTTAACACAGATTGCAATTATAAAAAATTGCTATTCCTATAGAAAAAAATCCATTGCAAATGGATTTTTTAAATCAACTGAAAGCTGCTCTGACAACTGTGAAATGATTAGCTGTGTAAAAAAAGATAAGGGTAATGGTAATCTCATTATGCCATACGCTTGCAGGGATTAGGAAAGCTTTCATAAAAGCCTTCTCCCTCTCTTATCTGGTCCTGAACCTGATTACTCCTGTGCAGTGGTTGGTGTAGAATTGTAACACTGTCTATGTGGAGTAAATGAACTTGAGAGGAATTCACCATGCTGTTCAACCTACTTTAAATTGGCCACAGCCCTGAAGAACTTGAATTCATGACACTACCGTAATAAGGAAAGTAGTTTACATGCAGGGAATCTAACCCTCGTTTGATTAATTTCTATGATTACAGCAGTGGGAAATGCAATAAATCATTGATGTTTAAAAAAAATCAACAACAAAAACAGTGGAAGTAAATATCTTCAAAAGATTAAGGCTTTAGGTGATGTCTTATGCCTTATATATGATACAAAGTTGTATAGAAAAAAATCTGTGTCCAAAACAGCTTCACTTACTTAACTCAGTAAAACTCCAGCAATATAATACTCTGCCTTTTCTGTCCCTCCATATTTCCATTTTCCTTTGCCATTTGAGTTTTCTGCTTCCAAGCCCTCCAGCAAGATCTTTAAAAGAGCATTTCAAAAAATTAAAAGTTCACAATAAATCAATCAAATGAGATATAGCAAGCAAAAAACTCCGACATTCTATGCTGAAATTAATTTCCACTTTTTTGAAGTACAACCTCAAAATTTCTAAAAAAATGTGTTTTTTGTAGATAACCCTTTCTTTAGCTACTTTGAAAGTTTCCCTTTTCATTCTAAATCAAAACAGATTTTTAAATTAATTTCAATGATGCCTTTTAATCATCTCTATTAAAAATTGCCTTAAACTTGACAAGAAAATAGAAAAGATTAGAAGGGGTGAAATTTTGCAGCGCTTTATTTCCAGCGTTTATCAGTTTGCGTCACTAGTAGCCTACAGATTATTTATAGTGCTTTTTATCTTGAGGGAAGGAAGAATTCCAAATTGTTAATTGTCAGACACTTCTTTTTGGGTTTTGCATACATTTCTGACACATGATTGTTCTGTGGTATATTAAAATGTTAGTCCCTCCTTTTTGGCTTTTCTATAATTTAAGTAATTACCCGAATAAAGCATGTGAATTATGGCTTTCACGCTTCCCAGTTCAATCATGCTAATTTATCTTCTGGAGTTTCAAAGAAAATTACTGTCTCGTTCTGAGACATGATGTTAATAAAAGATATTAATTACTTCTTAGAAGGCATATTTCTTCAACCAGGCTGCAAAATTATAAAGAGATTTTCCAGAAAAGAACATGCTCTGCTTCAGTTCTCCCTCCTCTGACACACAGAATTTCTCTCACTCAGACTCATCCAAAAATGCCCTTTACTCTCTCTGACATTGAAAACTTTTCCATTTAGTTCTTCCGTGTCCTCACTCACCACTGGTGCCTCCACTTTCTTTAATGTCATTAAGTATACATTTTCTTTGAAAACTCATCTTCCTAAGCTTTGAAAGTTTATACAGAGGTCTCTTCAAAGCAAATGGAGAATGCAGACTGTATTCTATGCTTTCTGAACATCAAGGAAACACTTTCTTATTAAGTTTCATATTCTTGGCTAATTAACACAGCAATTTGAACTTAAATTTTAGTAGAAAAGTGCACATAATTAAAAAATACTGAGTACAATTGCTGAATGCCTTTCAAAGTTTTTGCACAGATGAACTGTTAATCATTCAGGAAGAACTCTTCAGATTCAGGTATCCTTTTGTAGGCTTGTGTCTGGGAAATCATGGCTGAATCCATTTTTTTCAGTGCTACACACACAGAATACTTGCTTAAGAACTTTGCAAACTTGTTTTTGCTTTGCTTTTCTTTAAGATAGTTAGGAGGAGAAAAATTGTGATTTTCATTTATTTATTTATTATTTATTTTAGGATTATTCAGCTTCATGTTACAGTGTTTTCTGTACAGTGTTTTCAAGTTAACTTGGAATCTTAACCTAAAAGTGTACTTTCACTTCTAAAGAGTGTTCACTTCAGGCATGGAAAAGAATTTTTGAAACTCACAGATTGGAAGTGTGTTTTCATTAAAGATGTAGAAGGTTTTGTTTCCATCGGGGTAGTCTAGTGAGAAAAAAATCACATTTAAATTCCTGAGTTCAAGTGGACCACTTTCCCTCTCATAAGGAATTTGAGAGGGTAGGTTCATTGATACATACCATGTTTTGGAACATTCTTTATGCTAGCTGAAATTATTAAGTAAGTCCTCGTCTACATCTAAGGGATAAAGGCCAAATGTCTGTTCACTTCTGCCACTTGGAGAAAAAATAAAAAGTTTAAGCTTTCAATGAAACACCAATGATCTTTTCTAAAATAATGGATGTTAGTGGAGATAAAGAACCTGTTTGAAATGCATAGGGAGGTAACTTGCTAAGAGACAGTGCGAACATTTTTTTTACCTTTTCATTCAGTGAAACATGAACAATAGAAAATTCTGGCTGGAGATCTTTCACTGTGCAATCCTTTCACTGTAAACAACAATGATAGAAGGAAACTAATTGACCTTTTCAAATGGCATGGCCCAGGGATGCAAAGTAAGCAGCAAAGAGAGAAACACGTTGTGTTTTCAAATGATGCTGGACCAAGTTGGGGAAAAAATATGCAGAACATAAAGGACTAGATACTAAAAATATAACGATCTTTCATTTTCCCTCTGCTGTTATCCAACATAAAAGCATGATCTATTGTCCTTTTGTTTCTTTGGGTACTATTAATCTCTTTGTTTCACTTATCATTCTCATTCCAAGAGAAGCAAGAACAGCATATGCACAAACTCCCGTTTATGTTGTCCACGTTCAGGTTAACTTTAACCACTTTTCAAGTTCCAGTGCTGCTCTTTTAGAAAACTCTGTATTCTGTACTTTGGTTTAGTATGGTTTTAAAGTGCAAGGAATAATTGTGGCAGCATTCTATCAGCTTTGTGTATTAATTTTAGACAGAACTTCCTGTGGCGTGAGAACAGCCTTCTCCTGGCTGTGCCACTTGCACCGGGATAAATGGTGCTCATACAATTCTTGCAGTGGAGCTCAGCATATCTACCTGCCAGCAACCTCCCTGCTTCTGCAACAGGAAATGCTGTAACAGCTTCAGTGCAATGGCATGTCCAGGCCCTCAGCTCCTCTCCACTTATTAGCTTGGGCTCAGAACAGCAATCGTATGCTCTCGTGTATTTTTTTTCATTATTATTATTTCTCTTTCAAATGGGGGCAGAGGAGTATCTGATTAGTGTATAGGGAATATTCACTTCTGCCTGTAGAAAGAAACCATTTAGATGTACTTCACTACATTCTAAGTTCTCTCATTCTTGGCCCTTTTTCTACAGAATTATTTAATAAATGACCTTTTTGTTTGAGATACAGGTTCTGCTGATTGGTGCTCACTACCTCAGAAAATTCTTTTTTTTTTTTTTTAATTCCTTTATGGGAACATAAACTGGTTGCTTTCTATTCACCTTCTTCCATCAACCCTTGTATCTTTGCATTTTAAACAGATTCTATCTCCATTTTTTTTTTGTTTTGTTTTCTTAAAACACTGATTATTCTCTTTTTCCCGTGAGAATAGTTTTCATTTCTTTGTTTTCCTGGTTTGCTCTCTTTTCAGGACTAGAAAGGTGAGGTCCTGAAATTCTCACTGGACCCAATCCTGCAGTTATCTGTAAAACCAGAGTTAAGAAGAATGAGAAAAAGTCATACTTAATTTAGAAAGCCACACAACAAAGGGAGTGTAAATGCAGTTCATTTGCTCATCGTATTAGTTTTCACTTTAATTTTCATTCTTCAAGTGAATTTTAATTTCTTTGTGCTTTCTGAACTCCTGAGAAAGAGTCACTTGTAAAAAAGAAAGGGTTCCTTGTGTGTTTATTTAATACTTACTTACTTATGTATAAAGGGTTATGCACAGATCTATATACAAGAAAACAGATTCAGTCACTCTGTGGCTGTGGGGAAGTCAGACTTCACTGTTAACACCTGGGCAGAAAGAAGAGATTTAACCAGGCTGTGTACAGAGCGTGCATTCAGCAACCTTAGCTAATCTCAGAGAAACGGAGATGACACCTGAAATACTAACTAGTAAAAACAGTATTTTAAAGCAAGCAATGACTTCTAACGAGGAGGGTGCTGTGCATAAGGTATGTCACAGGTACAAATATGTGCTTGAAAGATGAACAGAAGATTGCAAAGCTTATAAAATGAAATGGCCTTTTAAACAAATCAAATTCCATCCTAGGCAAAATGATGAACAAGAGAGAGCTGCAAACTGAAAGTAGTCAACATATTTCATTGTTAGATCTATCCTTATTTTCCCTTCTGTCCAGTTGTTGTAAATATGCTCAAAGAACGTGTAGGGGAATAGGAAAAAATTCCCACACCCTTAGACCAGCAGTAGTCATCTAATTAAAAAAAAAATAAAAAATAAAAAATCTAAATGGTCTCCAAGCCCAAAAGCGGGTTGAGAAAACTAACTGTACCTCAGTCTAACTCACAAGGGTATCCAGCAGGGCTGAAACCAAAATCTAGGTGTTTATTTAGTGCTTTTGGAACTCAGGCTTTTTAGCTATTCCTCCTGTAAGTTTTTCTATTTTTATTCATCCAGAAACACATAGTACTGGCTTATTGTGATTTGTTTTTTTTTGCTTTTCATTCCCATTCCCATGTCTGGAGTCTTCATGTACTGTAAGACTCCGAGGTTTTCATTCCTATTTCACATTCAGAATATTGTTCTAGATCTCCCACAAAAGCAGCTTTCTATCCTGAAGTGAATTTGTGAATGTACCATCCTGCTTTCCTACTGCTAGGGATTTCAGCTTTACTATGCAAGTCAAAGGTCCCAAAATTCAGCCTTTTGTCTCACATGGCTAGGAACACCTTAAGGTGCTACAGTGCTAAGGGCCAAGTCAGTAGAAGCCTCACTCTGATCCCAAGTACATTACGTAACCATATGGATTAAATCCATTGTCACTAGTAGAAGAAAGACAGAATAATATATTAACATGAACAGTTTTTTCATGTATTCATTTCCATTTCCATTGTTGGTCACCAAGATGAAATGTTATAACTCTGAAATCAGCCTGTCACTTATATAACTTGAAAACTTACTTACTATAGAGCTTGCAAGCTTACTACTCCTACACACATGCACTCCTAGTCAAATTAACCTTCAAGTCAATGAATATTTAATTTCGACATTATTTTCAGCATCTTATCTCTCCACAGTGTGTGCCAGATAATAACATAGTTGATATGGTGCTAAATTGTTTAATGCACAAGAGACAAAGTAAAAAGAGCTATCAACCAACTAACTGCATACTTGATGGTCTGTCCTACAAGGAAAATGCCCAAGGCCAGAGGTAGAAGTGGTGAAACACAGCCAGCATATGAAAACAGAGAAACTCAGAAAGGCATAAAAAAGCATTCTTACCACTTCGACAGAGCACTAAAAACTGGCTGCTAAGGAAATTAAAGCACTGGAGGCCAATATGGTACAACACCATGACAAACAGATCAATAGAATAAAATGTCACTTGTATCTTTTTTCCAGCATTTTCAATAACAAAACACTGACCTTTATAAAGAGGTACAGAGCTGTGAGAAATAATTCATTTTGTCTAATGCTATAAACCTAAAAGCATCAAAGAGAAAAGTCAAGCCAAGAGATATTAGTCAGACTTTAAACAAGCTAAAGGCTTTCTGAAGCTAAAAGTTCTATGTTTTTGGAAGAGTATCAAAGACTCCTACAGTCTACATCAGGTAGTTCAAATTTTCCACAGTATGGCTAATCTGAAAATAAAATAAACAAAAAAGTCAAAATTGATCTTTCAGCAGCATCAGAGTGTTTTATGAAAACCTATTGGTCTGATGAAAGTTTCACTTTCTCATATCAAATTCAAATTTTGATTAGAGTGTGTGTCAGTCCTTAGACTAATTAAGAATGTTCCTACAAAGTTCAAATCATTTATTTGTGTAAGGCAGAGGAATGGTTTGAGACCGCTCCATTTCTCAGCTCACTGGCCTATCTATCTCTTGGTGATACTGAGTTGGGAATCAGCCTTCTTCCTCCATGACCTCCAAAGTGGAGAACCTTCCAAAATTTCAAAACCTCCTACAAATTTTTATTTTCCAACCAGCCCTGCAGCTCCTATAAATCATGGGATTAAGTAGCATGAGTAAGCTGCCAGCTTAATGTTTCACCACTGTAAAAATATTTAACAGAGACTGAAAACATGTGCAAGTATAGCAGGGAACAAAAGGATGTTCCTCAGTTGTAGGGATTAGAGGTGTCCAGTATTGATTTCCTACTGTCATTCTTCTCTGTGTTTCTGTAGAATACTACGAACCACAATAAGCAAGTCTTTTTTTTTTTTTTCTTTTCTTTTTTTTTTTTTTGCATGTGATCCCACTGATTCAGTTGTAGCCTCACACAGCTTTTTAGAGAAAAGCAGATCTGGCGAATAACTTTTCTGTTTACTTATCAATTATATACTTGTTGACTATACATTCGTGTCAACGAATAGAGTCTCAGAGAACAGCTGTTCCTCCATTTAAAGCTGATATGCAAAGTTAGATGTCCATCTGTACAGAAGTTTGATTGTTGAGATTTATAGTCGTGGTACCTTACTTTGCTAAATGCTTTCTGTGAGGCTGTAATTCTATATGTTGTGGTACAGGACAGAAAGAGAAACCCTTTAAAGTACAAATCAACTTAGAGCAACTGTAAAAAATAACAGTAGTTTTAGCAAAAGTAGTAGCTGGATAAAGATAGGCTATTTATTGTGTGGTATTTCTAGCTTTGAAGAAAAAAAAATGTATATAAAAGCAACATGTTAAAAAATGCTACAGATTTCTTTCTATTGTAGTACTCTGATTTTGTTTTTTTTATATTTTTGTTCAGCTATGTACACTTCCTAGCCACAAGGCAACAATATATGCTGAGGATATTATCCGTTGCAATAGCTTATATAAGAGAAAAGTGTTCTACCAATTCATCTTTTAGGTAGCCAACCGAGCCACATCATTTATGTCACTTCCAAGCAGGAAGATCAAAAGCTTAATTGAGGCAGAAGCATCTGATTTTCAGCGGAACTGTCTTTTTCCAGTCAGGAAAACCAACTCCCATAACGAAATCAGATCTTTTATTATCATAAGACCCAACATATCCGATTTAGTGGGAAAATGGAATACCCTAAATAGCCTTGCTGATGAGATTTTTTTCTTTTCTTTTTTGTTTAAATGGAATTTCAGGTCTACATACCAAAGGAGATGGGCTGCTGATTAAATTTGTTTGATCATACGTCAGCAGACTGAAGACCTCCCACTGTCTTCTTTAACCACTCCCTCACTTTTTCAAATGCATGTCTTTATTATTTAGACATCATCCGCAGCCTTGTTTAATAAAAATGAAATAATTTGTCTGGTATGTAGTTATATCACAATGATACCAGCTCTCTGTTTTCAAAAATTGATTTTCAGTGTGCCGTTTCCATGTACGTTACAGTAGTGCACATTCCAAAGCTATGCCAACATAATTACGATGGGATGATCATCCTAATACAGAGCTGAAACTACATTCCTCGAGGCTGCTTTTCATTATATATTCAGTTGAGGAATTTAGTTTGAAAACAGTAACACAATGATGCATTTGGCTGAGACAAATGCAGTTCTTCTCAAAAAAGAAGGAGGAAATTACATTTATAACTATCTTGATCCTTGAAAAAATGGCAAGGTTTATTTATAAACTGCATAATGAAATAGTATCATGCATTTTTATCATACATAATAAAAGTAATATGAACATATGACAACTTTTTGTTAAATGACAAGAGAGAGTGTTGCAGAGGTCAGACAGAAACCACTCCTTTCTTGAGGAGGCAAACAAAGATAGTAATAAAAAGATCAAGGTAACTTCCTCCAAAACAATCTAATATTATATGCAAGAAAGCATGATTGTAGCTTGTAGGGCTTAATTATAACTTACTTGCATGCACAGTTCTCAAGACTGTATGAAAAGTCAAGTCAACATCTAACTGGTTTTTCAGCCTCACAGCAATCATGGCTGACAGGAGAGACAATAAATATGGGCACACATAATTTTGCTGCATAAACATTAGCCTGGGTTTCTTGCTGTACAGGACTGAGGTCATGTCTACACCAGAAAGTTATTCTGGCAGGACTTTGCTCTGATTACAGCTTGTACATATTGTGTTGGAAGGACAGATATATACTTGCCGAGCTGCCTTTGCTGGTGCCAAGTGTTCTCCCCTTGAAAGCCCATTTTGGCAAACCATAGAATCATATAATGAATCTATCATAGAACGATATCATATGCACACTTTCTATTGACCCCTGCAAGGTTGCTAAGCAGGGACACCTCAGGTGCCAGACATGGCACAACGTGTTCACAGTCATAGGGATGCACAGCTGCCTTCTTTTTTCATATCTAAAATTGGGTTCTGCCTGGCCAATATTATTAACAAAGATTAAGGAGATTGAGACTGCATGGCTCAACATGGGAAGAGAGTATCAGTCAAGTGTGCTGGACAGTTGCAAGAAACAGCAACGAGTGGATTTGAAAAAATGGGACACCTGAATTTGGAAAAGCACAAAGGTGTGGTGTCTGATTCAGTCTGGCTTGTGACATAGTGCCTCCAAGCACACGAATACAGCAATGGCCACACTGGCTCAAGCAAGAGGTCTAACTAGCTTTGAGTTTTTTCTCTGACAGTAAACAGCAACAGATGCTGAGAAAAAAGAGCAGACTAGATCTATGGCCACACGTCTCCAAAGCCTCAGGACCTTCTAGGTCCAAAGTTTTCACATTGTTTTTCACAGTATTTGATTAATTCTTTTTCCAGCATTTCGTCCTGTCGTTTCTTGAAACTGCAATTTTTGTATCCAAGATGAGTAGCCGTGATAAGTTCTACAGCTTTTAGGGAAATTGACTATGGAATTACGTTACTGAGTTTGCTTAGAGCAGGTAACTAATTTCATTAGATGCTCATTGTATTTTATGCTGAAGAAGACAGAAAAAAAAAAAAAAAATGCTCACTACTGCTCTCTATTGTCCATTTTGGACTTCACAGTCTTCTATCAAAGCACCCACACTCACGCAATGCAGATGCATCATGAACAGTGTTCAGTAGTCTGAGAAGAGGCATGATGCTGCAGCATCATTTACAAATATAAAATCTTTTCCAGCAAAACCAATAAGAATACAGATCCTGGACTGGCATTTTTGGATTTAAAGAGCCAGTGCTGGTCCTCGATAGCTTTGTGGCTCCTTGGTTAAGTAAGTTATACCATGAATGGTAGTAGAGGACTGTTTGCCTTTTTTATGAACAGAGACAACAAAGCTGCTTAATAGGTACCAAACAGGTAGAAGAATCCTGGTAGCAACTCACGGCTAGCCTGAGATGTAACAAGTATTCTTATTGTTGCTACTGTATGTTTTAGTTTCCATATTTGTGGAGTGAAAACTATCTGGATGGAGGAGTGAAGTTAAACAATTGCTAATTTTGAACAACCTAGCACAACCAGAAGGGCTTGGCAAAAGCTGTAAAAGGTCCTTTCAACACTCAGTTAGAATTACACAGCATGCTGCTTTTGTGTAGTTGTTTGTATAATTGGCTTTTATTTGATTTGTCATAACTTTTAAATGCTTGCTGTGAATACAGTAGAGGGTATGTTAGAACTTGGAAATATTCATAGATATGATCCTCACACTGCTTAGCTAGATGATGATTTGAAGACAAAGTTGTATCAAATTGTGATAAACAATGATGTGCAAACAGCTGGACACTTCAGAGCTTACAAACTTGGACTCCAGCACATTTTTCCTTAAATTGAACCACACTAAAACGTGTGTCATTTTTGGCACATCCTATTTTTTTTTTTGCCCACAGGCCAGTATATGTTTCATTATATCTGTTTTTCTTATTTATGGAAGTTGTGTTATACACTTCCCAGACCTCCTGCAGTATTCAGCATTTTTTTTAATATTTCTGTTGTACTTTCTGTGTTTCTTCAGTCATGCTGTGCATTAACCCATCATGCATCTCCTTGAACTCAAGTATGCTCAGCTTGAGTATCACACACTCTCACAGACCCTTATTATTACATTTAAAAACACCAGGGATGTAAGCCGCCTTGGTTTTTTGATTTTCTCTTTAGCAAAGTCAGTTAGTAGGGGGCTCTGACTTTGAAAAAAGCAAATATGCACATTCAATAGAATGTCATCTAAGGGGAGGTGGGGGGGGAGAGAGAGAGAGAAACAACACTATGGTGAAAATTTGGAAGGAATCAAATTTTCTTCAGGGCTGTTCCACAATTCCAGTTGTAACAAACCTGAAGGCACTCCTGAGAGTCTTTGTGAGAACTGTTTGAGGCAGGAGGGAGGACTCCTGGGATCACTGGAGAAACACTGGCACCTCGCTGTTATGCCAGAGTTAGGTGGAGATGAACACTGACTGCTGCTTATGGTCACACTTTTCATGCGTTGAGTGTAGGCTCTTATCATATATTCTGTGCAGAATGGCCTAGCCCAGATCTACAAGTTCTGAAGTCTTCCTCATTTTCTGAAGGGTTGATACTTTTTTCCCACTTCTAGATGAGTTCATCATTACTGAGTGCTGCCCTCAGTAATGAGGATCACTCCCTCAGGGAGTGGAACCCTCCCTCCCATCAGTGTGCCTTTTCACTTGCAGCATCCAAACATGACTGGAAATTTTTGGTAGCTAGAAATGGTAAGTTTTGCAGAGAAGCATCAAATTATCTGTTCTTCTTCATTCAAAATTGCAACTGAAAATGTTGTTTCTTGTCCTTGCTGGCTGAAGAATTATCTTGTTTGTGAAAGTGATTTTATTTTGCTGTTTAACTAGTAAGAACTTTCATTAAAAACTTTTCTGTGGAATCTAGGTTTGAGGCATTGTTAGAAAAAATATTGCTGAAAGTCAAAATCCTGAGGTACAAACATCAAATAGGTTTACTTACCATGCTGTAGATCATGACTCACCTTCTAATACTGTGCTTTGTAATAGAAAGACAGTTTGTGTTATAAAAACATGAATATTTCAGGTATTTCTTTACTTTTCTTTTGCAAAAACTAAATTAGCAAAAAACCAAAACACATCAACACTGATCTCCCGTGGTTTAGAAACAGTGCAGTAAGTACCAGAAACACTTAGCAAATCAACATTTCTATTTGTTTTATATGATAGTGCCCACAAAAAAAAATGTGTCTGGTTGGGAATGTTCAGAAAAACACTTGAGGGAGGAATCCTGCCAAGGATAGATCTATCAACAAACAGCAACAATAACACATATGTTTTTACACGATTAGGATAATCAGTTTTATTTCTTAAAACACAGTTTGAACTATTATTATGGATTAATTGACAGGGTTAACGTTCATGCTAAATTACACAACCCTTGTTAATCTGAATGTATCTTCTCAGTCTTTACCAAATGCATAAATGTCTACCACAACCTCACTGCAGTATATGCTACACTGAGCCTTGATAATCTTAGAGTACTACTTCATTCAGCTTCTGCTCTGCTATAGCTTCTCCTCTCCATTTCCTGGTGTACTCCAACACTTGTCTGCCTCCTTTTAATGCAATCATCCACTGCTTGGCCTTCTGCTCCTATTTTGCTTCTTGCTGATGCAGTGATTCATCACCCAGTCTAATCTTGATTTACAAGTTTTTTAGATAGCCCACAGTCAGGGAAATGAGGCAGTGAAAAGAACTACGCAGGGAAATTAAATAAACTTGGAATTTATCCATCTTTAGAAATCAGGGAAAAGTTTCCTCATCTCTATCACCTCAAAGGGCATTTATGACAATGGCTCCTTCTTCTATTTGCCTTCCTACCTCTCTTTGGAAAACATGCAAAAATAAACACATGTAAAATAATAAAGTGAATAAACCTACCAGAAAAAGAAGGATATCACCAGACTTAAAGCAGAAATGGGCATTCTAGAAAATAAGAGAAACACAGGCCCATTAGGAACTTCTCAATTAAAATGTGTTTTTATGAAAATCACACTACTGAGTTATAAACTCCCAAGAAGGGATAGGTACACGATGTATGTACATAAGATTGAAAGCAGAACCAAGATAGTTGCCAGACAGAATAGAAAATATCAAAGCTTTATTTAAATACTCTGGGCCAGATCTTGTATGAGTGCAAATCACTCTTGTTCCCTTGAATTTACTGGAATTATATAGAATCATAGAATTGCTCAAGTTGGAACAGACCTTCAAGATCATCAACCTAACCATACTGCCCTAACTCTAACAACCCTCCACTAGATCATGTCTCTGTGCACCACATCCAAAAGGTTTCTAAACACATCCAGGGGTGGTGACTGAGCTACCTCCCTGGGGAGCCTATTCCAGTGCTTAACAATCCTTTCTGTAAGGAAGCTTTTCTTGATATCCAACCTAAACGTACCCTGGCACAACTTGAGGCCATTTCCCCTCATCCTGTCACGTGTCATCAGTGAGAAGAGACCAACCCCGCTCTTGCTGTAAGCGCCTTTCAGGTATTTGAAGAGAGCAATAAGGTCGCCCCTCAGCCTCCTCTTTCCCAGTTCTTTCAGTCTCTCCTCGTAGGGCATATTCTCCAAGCCCTTCACAAGCCTTCTTGACATTCTTTGGACCTTTTATTTTCAACATCTTCCCATAAAACCATCTGGCCTTTTTGCTGTAATTAGACAGCTCAGAAAAGAGTGAGGGGGCTGTTTGCTGGTAAAATTAAGCATGAGCCATATTCTTTAGGAAAAGTCATAGGGGACAATATATGTCACTATTCTGTGTGGCTACACATACATAGAAATATTCTCTGGCTAGTAAGTGGCATGTCAGTCTTTGTGAAAGGTGCTTCTAACAGTGCCTTACATTGTAACATGATTTTACCACAGGACAAAGAAAGTCCAGTTAGTTCCCTTTCAAACTTCTGGCATGATCACACATACAGACCAATTTTACCAAATCATTGTATAATCTATTTTTGGATCAAACAGCTCTAGGCTGTGCTAACAGAGCTCTGACTTCAAAATAACCTGCACTTTATTTTCATTCTCATCACGTAGTTACGCTTTATTTTTCATTCTTGTTTCGCATCAGGCCATGACAAGAAGGTACAACATATCCAGCAGAGTTTGTTTTTATTTCCTTTGAAAATTTATATTTGGAAAATTTTTAAGAAGAGGAACTTAGTTTTACTTGTTAGCTTTGTGATTTAGGCTGACAACGGGGGACTTTATCATCCTTAGCACCCACATGCATGTCTTGTGTTATGCGTCAGCATGCTTAAGTGACAAAAGTGCACATTAAAATCCAGTCATTTGGATTTCTTCCATCTTCTCCATATACAGAGTACTACCTGTATATATGCTCTCCCCTCCCACAGAGAGATAAAGAAGCTTAATCTTCTCCTGGGCTCTGCATGATCTTCTTTTATCTCCTTAGCTCTGTTCCATATAATGAAAATGACATCACGGTAGCTTTTCTGCCTCTTTCCACATTACTTTCAGATTAATTAATGTCTTCAGTTTAGAATGTTTGGAAAGATTTTAATTTTTATTTAATCATTTTGGTTTTCATACATCATTTTTCTCTTTTTCTTGGGATATATATTTTTAGATCAGTGACCTTTTGGATGTATGATTCATGCTGATTTAATTTTTTCCAGCTGGTACACTTTCACTTAAGCTGATACAAATGCAATGAAACTGATACTTTTGCAGTGAAGCCAGCCATTACACACCTGTTCTCTTGGATTTTTTTTATTGGAAATAAATAGATTTTCTTCTCTATTTTCTTCCCAAGATGTCAGTAATAACCTTTTGTCAAAAAAAACCAAAAAAAAAAACCAAAAAAAAACCAACATAAAACCAAACCAAACCAATAAAAAGACCAAGAACCCGTATACTAATGTTGCCTGTCACAGACCAGGAGCTATTCCAAATGAGATAATACTGGATACCACTTAATTTATTGTGGAACTATTAAAAGCAAAGCACACTTTTTATTTATTAAAGTAACTAAGTAAGTGGATTTAATATCTTGTACATCCAAAAGGCTGAAGAAATATTTCTATACATCCATCAGCTCTGCAGAAATGGTTCTGTGATTCCAAGGGCTACGATCTGTATACATGCAGGTCTTGAACCTACTCTTAAGATTATTAACAAGCATGTTCATCAGCAGCTGAGAATCCAAAAATGAGACATAACAGCATGTTATTTGCCCAGTGAGGAACAAAACTGAGCCTTTAATGGGTTTTGTTCTCATATGTATATGTACAGTGTGAGAGCAGAAACCACTTCCATGCTTGCATTCTTGTTTTATCAGGAGAAAAAAACAACCGCCATCTTCAACCTTGATCCCCTTCCTAAAATTCCTCTTTCCCTCCACAAAATGCATGCTTGCATTCTCACTCACAGTTAGAGAATCTCATTCAACCTCAACCTCAGGAGAAGGGAAACTATTTACATCCACATCATTCTATACTCAAAAAATACTCTCTACTCCTACATTTTCTGTGTTTAGAGGGAAAATTATAAACAGTAACCTGAAGGAAAGAAACATAGAGACAGAAAAAGAAAAACAAATAGAGAATGAAATAGAGAAAGAAATGGAAGGAAGGAAGAAAAGAAGGCAGGAAAAGGCTGTATCAGGACTCTGACAGTGAAAGCTTTGGAAGAAAAACATGAAGCTCTCTGTTCAAGTATTCAGGCAACATCATGGCCATACTACATGTGAAAATGTTAGAAGTGAAAAACAGATGAGAAAGGTTTTAAACTTTGGTCCTCACTGTCTCCACAGTGTACTCTGCAGCAAGTAGCAAAATGCATAAGGCAGAAGCAATCCATGATACCAGTAAAAAAATAAAAACAGAGTAACATAGATACTGCTGATATAAACAGATCTTGGAAACTGGCGTTTGAATGGGCTTTAAACATCTCTGTTTGCAATTATATTAACAGTATTCTATCAACTGGCTTTTTTTTTTTTTTTTTTTAATGTTCTCCCAAGAGATTACAGTGTCCTTAATTGTTTTGAGTTTCTCATAAAGTTGTTGTCTGAAGAAGCTGACATACTTGGATTTGTCCACCACTTACTCTGTGTGATCCACAAGCCCAATAAGAAGATTATAGTAATGACACGGACGGCAGCCATGACATAAATTGTGTGTCTCTTGGGAGGCCAACAGTATTAAATAGTTTTATTATAAAGAGTTCCAGATGTTGAGTTTATGGGGCAGTGTCTAAATGCACAAAGAAATGTTGATCTTATTTTCTGCACATTGGCATTGGAAATGTTTGGTTAAATAACTCAAAAACCTATCAAGGCATACTTTGTTAATACAATCAAAGAAACTGATTTGTCATTATTTCAGAGGATGGCATTATTTGTTTCTAGTGAAATATTTCTGAAAATGTCACACACCTTCTCAGATTTGTATATATGCACTGTTATGGTAGTAACACTTGAAGTACACAATTACCTATCATCAGGTATAATATTAGAGAAAATATAAATGCACTCTTCTGGGGAGAAGAACCTGCTCCTTCTTATTTCAATGACAACTCGTATGCTATAAATAACAAGCAGCTGATATGTTTAGTTTGCTAAGCCATCTACAGTCTGAATTTTTCTGAGAAAAAAAAATATTCAGCAAGTACTTATAAATACTGAATACACGTGTAGAAAACAGAATTAGCTTGCATCTATTTATATATGAAAAATAAATACTACTATTTCAAAAACCTAGGAGGACAGATTCCACTATCATTCTTACTTATGTCAGTGTTAATTTCTTCCACAAATTCTCTGCTTATCTGCTGGGTCACCTCCAAAGTGAACAGCTAACAGAAAAAGCATTAATTTTTAGTAGTGCAGAAGTGTTAGTGGAGAAAAAGGAGCCATCTTTTGTTGGAGTAATAATCATTGTTTCTGGCTCTGACTTCGATCTCACACTATGTTGCATTGCAAAAATGCAATGGAGGTCATACTCCAAACTCTTGGCAGCACCTTTTTCCTCCCAGCTATTCCCCCTGGTGTAGGGTGATAGCTCATAGGACAGGTACAGTCCAGTAGGTAGGCTTTCAGGAGTATATTTCCACACTGCCCTGAGGATAGCAGAGCAACATGTTATTAATTGTTACAGCTTAATTGCAAGTTGATCAATAGCAATCTACATGACTGTGTTGATAAGGGATAGCAGCTAGCTCTTAGAAGAGAATTTGGGGCCAGATTACAAGCTGTTCACATGAAGTTTCAAATGTTGTTTCAGAAGTGTAAGTGAGAGATCAAAGCTTAGTTGTGCATCTTTATATCCGGTGTTCAGACTACACAAACTAGCTGCTCACAGCATTACAAAAAGAAAAAGAAAAAAGAAAAAAAAGCTAACAGTGGAAGTGTTTCCAAAGGATAAAAATAAAATAACCTCATTTGTCTCCACTGTGATTTAGTGATTTCCTTCTGATGGATTAGAAATGCTCAGTAAGGATCTCACAGCCCTTAGTGCTTCACCTCCTTGCATTCCATGTGAAATGGTTTGGATGGTATTACTCTTGGATTAAAGCAAGTAAGCTAGGATAGTTCACAGCTGAGGAAGAGAAATACGTAATTTCTTGTATCCAAAGTAAATAGAATTTATGTCTAGTAAGAGAAAAAAAAAATCTGCCTTCCATGTTCATGTGCAATTTTATACTGCAGTTCTGTTCATGGTCATGTTAATATAACATTTCCTCATGAGAAAAGTTTCAAATACATTTGAAAAACAATGGTGTTGATTTTTGTGTCCTCAGTCATCAGTCCTGACAGGGGTCTCTGTCTTCTGTTTGCAATTAGTTTACTGGAGAGCTGTTGAAATTCAGCTGTGCAACAGTGAATTGCTTTCTGAGGTAGCAGAAAATTACTGGGAAGTGTGTCTGGATCACAGAGGTTTTAATAATAATCTTTAAGACTGACTTCCCTTTACTTTCTATGGGTGGTCAGCAAGTGCTCCTGCTTTCCTAAACCTCACATTGTGGGTTTCCTATGGCTAGGAAAAACAGACTCTGCAAAAGAAGCAAAAGAAACTCTACAGATTAGTAGAAAGAAAATCCACTGAGGGCTATTAAATATAAATAGAAAGCCATTGCCCATAACTCAGGAATCTTCTGAGCTACAAATAACTATGGGGTGAGAAAGCATTCTGCGGAAATACCATTATGTGGTTGCCATGTTCTTTTCCTTAAGAAAGTGTTGTTGGTGACTGTATGAGACAGGATGTTGAAGTAGATGGACCTTTGACATAATTTGATAGCTATCCACAAAATATAATTGCCTCAACTACATTAAATGACATGGACAATGATGAACAGTGTGCAGCTAGTGAAATACTAGAATTTATATGAGTATTTAAATCACGACTGAAGCCCATTGTCCCTTGACATACACAGGATCTCACTGTAAGGACTAAAAGTGAAAATAAGGCCAAGATCCAATATTCAATTTTGACAAGATGAATAGATTGGAATTAAACTCATACTGCTGAAGGGATAGAACAGGTGGTTCAATTTCTCACAGTGTATGTTCAGGTTTGTTTTGCCTGCAAGTGTGTTTTTAAAGACTGACACATTTATTCCTTACAAGCCCAGCATGATTTTTTCAAAAAGGGCACTCTGGACAAATACAGGTTAGAAATGTGCTGTATAGTGATTAACTCCTGTGGCAACTGGACGGAAATCCAATTACCAAAAAAATGTTTGCATTTAAGATATGAAGACATTTTTTTGTGTGCGTGTTTCATTAATAGAGAAGCTGTAGTGTTGAGGGATTTGATTTTGAAAATCCAAATACAAGCTACAAACTTGTCATGAATTTGGAATAGCAACAGCATCTAGCCAAATGTCTCTGATTATTTCTACCAAGGTATGACTTCTTTAAGCTCTCTCTGAAGTTCAGTTCCCAGAAGAAAAGCAAAGCCTCATGGCAAAATCTTTGTAAGAAAAATATCTTGAGAAGGAAATAGCTGGCTGAAACACCTAAAATCCTGCATGGAATAACAAAGCAACAGTGGTCACATGAGCTAGTAATACATTCGGACATCCTGTGTTGTAGGAGCAGATATCCAAATTTGCCAAAAGCCACTAAGATAGCACATTTCTGGACTTTACCAATTAGTAAGAAGGTTCTATTATTTAATGCAGGTGCAGTTCCTGTGCATCAGCTGTTCCTTCTCAAAGGAATGCAGTTCTGATCCACAGTCCCTATTTAAAACAGAAAACATTGAAGCAATTTCAACTTGAATAAACATGGTTTCTCTGTGGACCACAGCCAATTAGCAATAATGTGAAGGTCAGCAGAGGGTGTACTTGTCAGTATCTTCCTTTATTACAGGTTATTTGGAAAACCAATGAAAAGATCCCTGTTTTGTTTTTAGTGCTTGCCACTTCCAAAGCCTTTGCTAAATCTCACAGAAAAATGACAGAACACTGGTCAGTGCTTAGAGGTTATTCCAGCAATTGAGATCTCTGTTTTCTGGGCATAACTTTGGAAACATACTGTTGGTATGATTAATGAACAAATGAATGTTTGTTGAGGCCCTGGATATATTCTATAGCAGTTGTATAACACTACATGGTCTCTTTCATGTCAGGACAGAGGTTTTACAATTTGATTCCTTTCTTAACCTGGATTACTGTCTCTCACCTAGAAAAGAAAGATATTATACTTTAGTCAAAGACTTCATCCTAGATTCTGGCAGAATGTTTACTTAGGCATTTGCCATAAAATTAAGGATAGCAGAACCCACCTACTTTTAATTTGATTCTCCTCAGCCTATGACAGTGTTTATGTCTGCCAAAATCTCAGCCCTTAAAAGTGTGTATATTCCATCTGCCCCACTTAATACACAGTGGATTTCATCATGGCCTCAGTATAACTTTAAACACTGCAGACATCACAAGAGCCTTTAGCACATCATTATATCTTTTCTCACTCCATTAAAAGACAAGAGAAAGAATACAGATATCTGAAACCTGGTTTGTAAGTGCAAATTTCTACCTTTCAAAAATGCATCCTACTTTTGGAAATCTTTGAGAGTAAGTGAGAGTTACAGGGTAGTAAAGAGTATAGGAAGAAAAACAAAGAAATTTAAAGTGATTTAAGTATTACAACCAAGTTTGACATGCTTGGATGATTCCCTGTGGACCATGACATGTTTCTTGTCCCATGCAAAAACATGCCAAAACTAAATATAGAACAGAACACGGAGCAAGCAAAGAAATCAAGCTTTTCACTTCTGAACTCTCACATCTGCAAATTAACAACTATACATCTTTTAGTTCAGTTTCTTCTGTTAGAAAGAAATGGTACTGAATGGAAGTATAGTTGTTATTTTTTAGGATAATGAGATGTAATTCAAAAATGCCTAACCAATCTGGTGGCCTTCTATGATGGAGTGACAGCATTGGTAGACAAAGGGAAGGCAACTGATGTCATTTACCTGGATTTGACCAAGGCCTTTTACGTGTTCCCCCACCACATCCTTATCTCCAAATTGGAGGGATGTGGATTTGATGGGTGGACCATCTGATGGATAAGGAATTGGTTGAAAGGCTGCAGAGAGGGTGGTAATTAATGGTTCTATGTCCAGTTGGAGGCTGGTAACGAGCAGTGTCTCCCAGGGATCTGTCTTGGGACTGGTGCTCTTTAACGTCTTTATCAATGACATTGACGGTGGAATTGAGTGCAACCTCAGCAAGTTGGCTAATGACACCAAGATGAGAGGTGTGATTGATGCAGTGGAAGGAAGGGATGCCATTCAGAAGGACCTCCACAGACTTGAAAGGTTAGCCCACGTGAATCTAATGAGGTTTAACACAGAGAGGAGCAAGGTTTTGCACTTGGACCAGAGGAATCCCAGGCATATATACAGACTGGAAGGAACAGTCCTTGAGAGTAGCCTTGCAGAGAAGGACCTGGGGGTCCTGGTGGATGAAAAACTTAACATGAGCCAGCAGGGTGCTCTTGCAGCTCAGAAAGCAAATGGTATCCTGGGCTCCACCAGAAGAGGGGTGGCCAGCAGGGACAGGGAGGTGATTGTCCCTCTCTACTCTGCCCTCGCCAGCCCCAACTGGAGTACTGTGTCCAGGTCTGGAGCCCCCAACACAAGAAAGACAGAGAGCTGTTGGAGAGGGTCCAGAGGAGGGCTACAAAGATGATCAGAGGGCTGGAGTACCTCCCCTACAGACAGGCTGAGGGAGCTGGGTTTGTTCAGCCTGGAGAAAATAAGGCTGCAAGGTGACCTCACCGCAGCCTTTCAGTACCTAAAGAGAGGCTATAAACAGGAGGGGAGCCAGCTCTTTGAAAGGGTAGCTAACAGCAGGACAAGGGGAAATGGTTTTAAGTTGAAGGAGGGAATATTTAGGTTGGATATCTTTACTATGAGAGTTGTGAGGTGCTGGAACAGGCTGAGTAGAGAAGTTGTGGATGACCTGTCCCTGGAGGTGTTCAAGGCCAGGTTGGATGGGGCCCTGGGCAGCCTGGCCTAGTGTTAAATGTGGAGGTTGGTGGCCCTGCCTGTGGTGGGGGGATTGGAGATTCATAATCCTTGAGGTCCCTTCCAACCCAGGCCATTCTGTGATTCTTTGATTATGTGAAAAGGAAATGTATACTTCACAAAGATTCACTGCCATTAACTAATCTCCACACATCGAACACAGCAATAAAACTCTTAGCAAATTTCAGGGAGAGCATTTTTTCTGTACCTGATGCGGTATAAAACCCAACTCACAGAATCCATGTAAAATTTAAATATATACATATGATTCCTGCACTGGATATATGATCTCAAAATATTGAGACTGACATATATTATATCCTGTATATTTTATGTGTGATAATGCACATTCAGTTATCTGTATGCATAAGAGTCACAGATAAAAATAACATGATGATCTCTAGAGGTCCCTCCCAACCCCTACAATTCTGTGATTCTGTGATACATACATAGATACATGATAATGTGTGTGTGAGAGAGAAAGAAACAAAGACAGAAAAAAAAAAAACAACCCATACATATAGACTTCCAAACAGAAACTTTCCCAGAAGATAATACTAAAGTTTCCTTATGACTGAAACAGAAAAAAATCTATATTCTCATTGCACAACCAAGAACCAAGAAATGGAGCAGTCACCTTCATATCCCAGGCTGATCAGCAAACTATCTGGACATTCAAATTGAAGGATCGATTTAAGCAATCATACTGGCCACCAGCTTGCATGGTTAATCCACCAGGAAAAAAATGTTTTTTGCTGTTTGCCAACAGTTAGTACTTTCAGGAAGAAATGGAAACCACTCCAGATCTCTATGGAGACTCATTTTGAGGCCAAATACTATACTACACAATATAAATTTCAATGTTTAACGCAGAACTCTGCCTTAACGCTCACTTTCCCTGTTTTAAAATGAAGATAGTATTTACTTACTGTTGTAACAATAAATAATAAATTGGTTGGCTGTAAATATCATTCTTTGATCATGTTGAACACACAACTTTCTATATAATGTCACAAGCACTGTTATGACAGGGAGAGAAAGGCACAATTTGAAAAAGAAATGGAGTACAGTTACTTTCCCTTTCCCCAGTTTGAAGAACTGGAGCTCACCTACAATCCTAACTCTTCCTATTTTGTTCTTCATCTTCTGTCTACTTGGATTGCTATCTCTGAGGAGTAAGCAGGGTGGCATAATAACCTTGAGGGCTGATTCTTACTACAAGACACTGAAGGATTACAAACTAATGCATTTAGCTCCAAGCCAAAAGAAAATGAAAACAGAAAACAACCACCCCACCGGCCCTACTTAAATTAATACTCAGGAGCTTTATTTCATTGATTTACAGGTAATCAGTACATTTCTGCAGTTGGATTTTTTTCCTACATTTTGCATTTTACTGCAACACAGAATAGCTCTCTCTGTCCAGCTTAGTTTCCAATATAGCAGAGGTCAGCTGCTAAATACATATGCAGTTTTCAACAGGATTTGCAAAATGCATAGAGAAGTCTCTGCAGTCCTGATTTCATCGGTCTTTTAATCCGCATTAGGCAAGATTAAAGCTAGCAAAGATAGCAGAGAAGACACTGAATTGTGTAACTGCACCATTTGACTTGGGAGCACCTGGCTGAGCTCACTTAACAGCTTTGCTGTGCTACATCCAGACCTCGATAAAATGCCTCATTACACTGGACTAAACCACAAATAAAAGTCAGGGACTCGATTTGTGAAGAGTGTATCCCCACTGAAATTAATACAGTGGAAAAGAATTAGAAAAATCCTCAGCACTGCCCAAGCTCTGCCCCTTTACGGATCATCATAGTCCTGCTGCTAAAACCAGTAGTGTAGAATTAGGCCACCACTGAACACTTTAAATGTCACAAATGCGAGCATTAGCATATATGAAAGCTACTAGATCGTAATGCATTGAATACAGTTTGCTTAAGCATGTATAATGGACGTAATATTAGTGGAGATTTTTTCCTCTTTTTTGAATGAGATGGGTGCTGACTAGACTACGTGAAAAAGAGGAAAAGCCCAGGACTTTCCTAAGAGCTTTATTCCAGAGGCAGGCCACACAAAACAGAAAAAGAAGACAGGAGAAAACATATTTTTGGTAGATCCCCACTTTTTTCTGAAGATCCCTTGGTGATTTTGAAGTGAAAATGAGACACAAAAATTAAGTACACAGTTTGAGAGAAAATCCCATTTAATTCTGTAATAGCTACTGGGGTGCAGTAGGCCATCTGCATTTGTCACTGCTGCCATTGCTCAGAAGATGTGAAGTATGAAGTGAACTGTGCTTCTTCCTGGCACTGCCTGAGTGGCACAGCATTTCCCTAGACAATTTGGAGATACTGCTAGCATGTTTCCTTTGAATTATGAGGTAAATAACTGTGTTTGGAAAAAAAAAAAAAACCAAAAACCAAAAAACAGCAGTACAGAACCCAAAGAGAAAGAGACAACAATCTTGTCTAAGAAAAACATTGTTCAATCCCTTTAGCACTTGACCACAGTGCAAATAGGTCTCTTAGTTCATTAGCAAAAAAAAAAAAAATTAATGAAACACTGCATATAAAAGATCAACATGCGATTACCACCTCATCTTGATCTGCTTTCCATTATTCCCCTTCTACAGGAAAAATAATGCTTTGACACAATCCAAAATGCAGTTCCCAGCTGTATTTTGTCATTAAATGGTTCTCACAGTTAACAGCTCTACTAACAGAAATAGGTCCTCAGCAGTTGGGTGAATAATTTCTGTTTCGTTGATGCGCCTTGTTAATATTGCATCTAAAGCTTGTCAATGTCATAGAGCTATAAAGCTTCAGAAAATACCATTGGTGTGAAGTGTAGTTTCTATCCTATGAATAATTCATGGTAAGAGATGAAAAGAATCATGCTGGTTTCTCTCTTGAAATATCTCTGGGTCTGCTTTCAACACAGAGAGCCCAGCAATTAAGCAGATAGGTGGGCAATCAGGCAGTTAGATAGATAATATGATATGAATGTGCAAGTATGTATAGATGGGCTTACTTCCAGGCTGCAAGTATTCCTAAAGCAACTTGTTTTAAATAGTAAGTTTTAACCTCAGGAAAAAGTAGCTTCAGCATCAGCCGCTGTCACTTTAAAAGTGCAAGTATTGAAACTAGGAAGAAATAAAAAATGATTAAACTTATGTTGCAAATGGTATTCCAGCTACAGCCTTCAGTTTTAGAATACCATTTCAGAGTATTAATCTTTGTCTGTAATGCTTCAGTGTGTTGGATTTGTACCCAGAGAAGTTTTCATGTACCTCAGACATTTTGAGCAGATCTTCATGGCATAAGGCACCACTAGTAAGAATGAGCAGTGTTACTACTGAATGAATTTACTTCAGAAAGGGAAATAGCACAGCTGTCAGCAAGAGGCTGAAGCACTAGAGCTGAACAGCTCTCCTTCCCACTTTGCTAAACAGTCTGGGCCAGCCTATGTGTCTGAAAACACAATTTGCACCAGCCAAACTGCATCTAGGCATGCATGAAATTGTACTCAGAGGAGGCATCACCCCTTTCCTGAGGAGTTCACAGTCTAAAACACTCCAGCACAAAGAGCTCCCTTATCTCCTCCACAGCCCTTTGTCATGCCCTGCCTGCCACCAGTGGCCCAGCTCCCCCATGCACCAAGGAGGGAGCCTACCTCTGCCCTATTCCCTTGTGCTCTCCAGGTCAATAGGCTCAGTCAGGGGGTGGTGAGAGGCCTGGCTCTCAGAGCTCCCTGCCACAGCTCTTCCTGATTTCTGCTTTCTGCTCTGGCAGAGCAGCTGGAAGAGCAGCATGGAGACTCAACCAGTCTTTTGATAATCCCCCCAAACTGAGGACTGACCAAATTGAAAAAGGGAATTGAAAGAAAGCTCACTTGAAGTGCAGATTTGTACTGAGGACATCTGATGTTAAACTGAAGCTAAATAATCTTAGCAGCTGCACAATTTCAAGTCAGTTACAGGGGCTATAAACTAAGTCACCAAACGGAAGGAAGGAAACATAGAGAACAAGAAAAGATGAACTGTTAAGCTTCTTTTGCAAATACAGACTTTAATTTAATGTTCCACATTACTAACTTGGACTATGTGACTCCAACTGCTAGGGATAATCAACGCTTTCCTTCAACATGTCTGACTGAAATGTTCTTTCCATAACCCTTGTAGAAATGACATAAAAGTACACAACAATATTAATATAGGGGAAGTCAATATAATCCTTAATCCGCGAGAAAAATATCTTAAAGTAGCATGGTCTCCATAGAAACCACACAAAATTGAGAGTTTATATTTTGCAGGTCTCTGGCATTACCACCACAGGGCTCAGGCTGCAGTCCCAGATGTGACCACTGTGTGTGCATTCGCTGACCTACGAAGGGGAAAGGCTGTGCGAGCGCCCTTCCTTCAAATAGCTCTCTTTTAAAGGTGCAGATGTCTGTAGTACATGCAGAAAAAATGCCATTCAACATCTCCTTTGTTACTACTAATAAAACTAAATGAACCTATGAAACAAACAAATTAAAAAAAAAAAACAAAACAAACCACAAAAGGAGGCTGTCTGCAAGTGCTGAAGCCTTCTATCAAGCACTGAAACATCTTTAGATCCTTAGATCCTTCTGCTTCTTGTGCAGCTCTGCCTCTGGTAGGCACAAGCCATCACCTATCATGTCTGAATTTTTTTCACTGATCAAGGGCATAAGTGAGTGAAAAACAGATATCTTAGAAACCTTCCAAAATTACAACACCTTAGAATTTTTTGCATGCCCTTCGGTTGCTGGCGTAGCTCCTGGGTCTTATCTTACATCTTTAAAATGAGAATAATTCCTTCTCTCATCAGTGTAGCAGGGAGATCTAATCATAGAATCTTTAGAATTGGAAGGGACCTCTGGGGGCCATCTAGTCCAACTCTCCTGCAATGAACAGGGGCACCACAGCTAGATCATGTTGCCCGGGGCCTTATCCAGCCTCACCTTGAAAGCGTCCAGGGACAGGGCATATAACTCACTTGAAAAACAGTGAGGTTTATATTAGTATAGTGACAAACAGATCAAAACATTCCAAAACTAAAAAGTTCCCTTGCATCAATTACAAATTTAAAGAGTAAGTGGTGTCATATGGGCTCTTGATGGGCCTTAGTTTTGCCACACTTACTCAACTAAAATGATTATACAACCTTACTTTCTCAAGCGACTTGTACTGTATGCAAGGAATGGTTGCAAAGTCAGACCTGGTAGCGTTATTTTCCTTTAAATCTTCCTGTCCTAATGAACCATATCAGCACTGAAAGCTAAAAGGCAACAAGAGAGGATGATAGACATAAAAAGCATGAGTAGACATTATCGTTGTCAGTGGGAATTAATCAGTCAATCCTTCTGACCACAAAGCAATTTAAATTGGCCTTTTACTGCATCTCTTATCTCTGATTAATTCTAATGATGTCAGACTTCTTATCCCTCAGGGCTACAAGGCTGCAGGACGTTGTCCAAGTCTTTAATCAAAAGTCCTGTGTACCCGTCTCTAGTGAGCCTGAGGTGGAAACAGCTGAAGTTCTGACGCTTCTCAAATGTGCAGGTGATAATATGACAGGTCTTCTTCCTGTTGCAGTGAAATGTGCCATAACAGTAAAGGCCTGAGTTGTTCCTCAGCACTTAACAGCTGTTGGGTTTTCCTGTCAGCATTAATAGGTAGAGATGCTTCAAGTGAGAGATGTTTAGTGAAAGTACAAGTCTGTGAGCTTTCTATCAAAGATGTTTATTTAACCAGAGCACATCTGCAAGACTTTAAATGAAGAATTTACAGCAGATACCAGTAGCTTGAGTCATTTGCACACAAAATGACTCCACTTGACATGAAAAGATTCACATTTTCTGACTCCCCTTAACAGGAAGTGTAATCTGCCATCACTAACACATCCGAGCTCTGTCTGTTTGAAAAGTTCACTGTCTGTTACCATGACCAAGCCCAAAAATACAACAGCTGTGTCTCACTTCTTCATTTCTCTGTCTTCCATTTGCATTTTGTTAAAATCACATCAAGTACTATCATATATATACATAAAAGACAAGCCAAAAAATTAAGCTTAAAATAACTTTTTTTTTTTTTTAACCTTGATATCTACCTCCACCTGCTGCTTCAAAGTCAAATGCTCAGGCCTAAATCAACCAGTCAAGAGCACATCTTCCTCTACATACTACTACTATATACTACTATCTACATTAACTTTCCATCACCTGTATTTATTTGTTTTAACCACTCCTCTTTTGCTCCAGTTTTGCAGATGCATAAAATGTATCAAATTCAAGTTTGCAGGCAACATCAGGTAACATTCCTGAGGGCAATAAACTACCAAGCGAAGCTGGCATACTTTCTCATCCTGACTGGATCTTCTTAAACTATTTGCCAGTCAGGATCAAGATGTAAAAGTGAGAGGATGAATTTGTACAAATGACAATATGGATTTCCTACGTACAGCATATTTTATGGATGTTACTATGTTCTATGAATTAACAATGCATTACAAACTTAGCTTTCCTCTTTTGGAAACAAGGCGGGAAGCCACTGAATGCAGTTCCAATGGAGGGAAAAAAAAAAAAAAAAAAAAAAAAGGAAATATTTTGTTTTCGTATCATTGAACTTTCTATGGGAATGAATGATGAAGAAAAGGTCAAGCCAAATTTTTAGTTAAAGTTTCAGTCTGACAGCTCTTCTTTCAGTTGATCCCAGATGTGATTAAAAAATGAAGTATTTTGTAATCTACTGGAATACAATTTTATCTTTTATCTATGTAGTGAGGACTAAGCTGCCGTGCAAATCAGTGGAAAATGACAGTTTGTATAAGAGAAAGAGAAGTATATTTTTTACACTGAAATAAAGTTTTACCATAAAAATAAATTTGATGAATATTTCATTTCCATCTCATAATTAAATAGTATATTTGTACAAATGCAAAAGGAAAGATGGGGAAAAATACATTAACAGTTTGACAATTTGGGTGAACAATCAACAAACGTACAGTTAGCAAAGGGGTGTGGTTAGGCAGGTATTTTACAGGTCATATAACTAGAAGGTTTATCACAGCGGAAAGGATAATCAAAAATAAATGAAAGTGCTCACACACATCCTAGGCTCACAGAAAAACTCCAAAGGGAGCAATCTCCAGAAAGATCCTTCCCCAGTGGCAGTCAGCCCTTCAATGGGGTTGAGGAGAGGTGCAGCCAGGCTGAACTGCCTTCACCTGTGTTCCCACGGCAGACTCAGTGCTTGCCTCAGGTGATCAATCAGCGGTTCAGGCCGTGATTCAACAGTTCCCATACACTCCACCCCTTCACAGTGTGATCCAGTGATCGAGTTAACTAGAGGGTGAGCCTTCCCTAATACAGAGATCCGACACATTGAAATGCTTATACAACTGCTCGTCACAATGCAGGTTGACACAATTTAAGACAAGTTCAGGTTTTTTCCAATTAGCCAGGTCACACGTAGATTATGGCAATATGTTGGCGAATGCACATACCCCTGTGGCAGGACCTGCAAGGTCCTCCCCATGTAAACCCAAACTGGTCTTGTGATTCTTCAGCAACTGGAATACTGAAGAATGCATTTGCTAAATCTAAGACACAATGGTAGGTTTTTGTCTCCCTTCTCAATGTGTCCATTAGGGAGGCAATATTGGGTACAGCTACATGAATAGGAAGTGTGATCTTTTTTAATTCTCTATAATCTACTGTCGTTCTCCATGTGTCATCTGATGTTTGCACCGGCCATGTAGGGGAATTCTATGGGCTGTGTGCAGGTCTTATAATGCCAGCTTTTTTAATTCTTGCACCACTCCTGTTATTTCACCTTGTCCACCCAGGAGTCTACTCTGTCTCACATTAGTAATCTGGTGAGGTTCCAGCAGGTGAATAGGCTCACGCTTCACATGCCCTCACAATATTACCTGTACTGCCCAGACTTTGTCGAAGTCTGAACTCTCCCACAGTCATCTGGAGAGCCAGACCCCATAAAATGTCTATTCCCAAGACGTACTCTTGGACTGGGGCAATAGACACATTATAGCCCCAGGGTGGAAGATGCCCAGCCCCCAATTTTAACCATGTTTGGGTGACTGGAATGGTCTGTTCCCCAAAGCCACCAATCATCACTCTATTGCCATTGAATTTAGTCAGATCCCATAAATTATTGATATTTCTGCACCTGTATCAACCAACACCACAGCCCTCTGAATATTCTTTCTGGACCAAAAAAATTGTCAATTCTACATGGGGCCTCCAGTCCCATCTGGAGGCCCTAGGGGGACTAGCATCCCTTGTCACACCATAAACTGTGCTATGGCTAAGTCTTTTACCTCTGGTGGCTCAGGCATCATAGTGCAAGTCACCTGAGGAGGCTTCTTTTTTCTACTAGGAACTAAAAATCTTCTAAGTTCCATGTTGTCGTTGGTAATTTGTCAATAATTCTTACCCTAGGCTTTTTGGGGTAATTTTGAAATTTTTGATTGTCCTTCAACTGCTTCCATAGCTGCAGGAGGACATGACTGGGCTGGCAGTCAATTTTCACAAAATGAACCCCAGACCAGATTAAGTCGTTAAACATTTGTTTTCAGGACCCTGTATGGGTCCCGACTGAGGAGTTTGTGGTGTTGGTCTCCTAGTTTTAGTTACTGGAAGGACATCTGCCTCTTCCAATGTTCAAATATTGCACCTGGTCCAAAGGCACTCTGTCTCCCGCAGATCAGCTACCAGCTGGGCAGCCTGTTGGACCATGGATTCTGAGGCTACTAGGGGTTTAGTATGGAAACTAGAGTTCCATACAGGTGGGAAGGGGCCTGTTGCAGGATCAGGTCTCTCATGCCTGCTGAGAATCTTACTATATCTGGGCTTTCAAATGCCTCCTCATATATTGCCTCTCTCATACCCAGTTCACGAATGTAGTTTTGAAGGTCCTCCATAGAGGACCATAAAGCTGTTTGTAATGGTATATCAGATTTATTAGGCCAAACTTTACAGCATGCTGCAATTAACCAGTCTATCATGAAGTGGTTTTCATTGGTATATTGGAAGCCAGCATATAGGCTCTGCCTAAGGGCAGGGTGTACAGTCATAGGTGCCAATTTAGAGATTTCTGGCCTGTTGACCATAAAGCTTTCCGCTCCTGAATCCCACAATCTTAACAGCCAAGTTGGCACACTTTCTCTGGGCTTTTGTCTGAATCATTGTACCAGATCCATTAATTCTGTGGCTGTATACAGACGGGTCATCACATGTAAATAGGTTTGGGTAGGGGACCACTGATCAGGGGGTACCCCTGCTGGTCTATCTTGTATTTTTTTCGGTATTTGATTTATTACAGGATGGATCTCAAAGGGATCCATTGCAAGCGGAGCTTCAAGATCCAATTTAGCAGTTATATCTTCTGGATCGACCAGGTCCATTCATTCAGGAACCTGGTTATCATCTACTAAGATGTTATGGATCTACCCTATTGGGAAATTCAGGGTTGATTTTTTTCCCTGTCAGTATACCAAGTTGTTGCTCTAATTTTTGTATGCAGTTTCGCAATAATCGATTTTCATTTTCTATAGTATTGGCTCTTATTTCAGTCTGATTTAAAGCGTTTAACAGTGGACATTCCACAGCAGAAGCAGCTAGCTGCCGTTCTTTTGTACCTAATATATCTTTACCATGAAAATAATCTGCCATGCAGAATGGGGAAATACTTCCCATAACACACAGGGACCCTATTTTTCAATTATGGTTGCCAATTCATAATAAGGTGATCTCAGAAATCCTGGGATCTGTCCGGGAATTGTTTTGTCTATGGGGGTAGTGTTCTCCCCCCCCTCAACCTGTTTACAGATATTCCAAAGGAGAGATATTATATATAAATATTTAGTATATTCGGTCTGCCTGGCTTGCCAAATGTACAATCAACAAACGTACCATTAGCAGAGGGGTGTGGTTAGGCAGGTATTTTACAGGTCATATAACTAGAAGGTGTATCACGGTGGAAAGTGATAACAAAAAATAAATGAAAGTGTTCAACCGTGCCTTAGGTTTGCAAAAAAAAAAACAAAACAAAAACCTCCAAAGGGAATGATTCCAGAAGGATCCTTCCCCACTGGCAGTCAGCCCTTAAATGGGATCTAGGAGAGGTGCAACCAGGCTCCACCCCTTCTGGTCATGCAGCTGAATTGCCTTCACCTGTGCTCCAGTGGCTGACTCAGTGCTTCCCTCAGGTGATCTATCAGTGATTCAGGCCATGATTCAACAGTTCCCATACAGTTTGGGAAAAAGACAAAAATTTCTCACTTTTCTCTGCTTTAGCTCTTCAGCTTGAGTGCTACTTTAACCTCTTTTTAAAAGTTTAAAAAATTAAAGGAAAAAAAAATCTGCTATGAAATATACCTGAGTCTATCTTTGCAGAAGTGACCAAGAGGTATAAAAAGGCATTTCTATAAAGAACCCAAGTCCTTCACTTTTGGAGAAGTAGCTGTGGAATGTTTCAAGGATACCTGTAGATAACCACCAATAGCAGTTAAGTTAATTAAGGTGAGTTGTCAAATACTCTCCTGTTGGATAGGCGATGAGAGACTCAAAATAATTACGTCGAGGAGAACAAAAGGCTGCAGTGCTGTTGTGCATTTCCCTGCTGTGCTGTCTGCTTTTGCAGTTACTCCAGAGCTGTTTAAAGCTGGTTTGGGTAGCTCTGGGCCTCAGAGTTCCTAGATAGCATATGTTGCAGTTTACAACTCACCTATGAACCTTTAGAGGTTTTCCTGAGCTCTGCCCGTACAGAATGTTTTCTTAACACAATGACTGCTCTCACCACCTGAGGCATCAAAGGTCAAACTCAGCTCAACTGTGTCTGATCCAGATGACTTGCAGATCTTCTCCAGCAGACCTAGCTCTGCAGGTTTAGGATATGATTGACTGTATTTCCAATTTTATTTTCAGACAGTCGGGAAAAGGATGGTGTATTTTGGCAAGCACAGGCATAGCTTTTCAAATTATGACACATTGTAACAGATGATGTCATATGAAGCAAGAGGAAAAATGGGAAGGGCAACGTTTAGTGTTTGTCCTTAAAGGTTTCTGGGAGAGTAAACCACAGGTAGAAGACGCCACTTGCCGTTCAGTTGAAGAAGTTGTTTGTACAGATGACTGTCACACTCTTAAATCAGAATGCACACAAAATCCAAAAGCCAGGTGCATTCCTAACCAAATGTTACTGTAAGGTTTGTAGGAATACTGAAATAGTATCTAAATCCCACTAATATCAGGAACAGGAATAGTCATTTATGAGCTAAGACTCTTGCAACTACCACCAAATATCACTTTCTACAGGAGCATACATCAACCTGAGAATTTTGTCCTGTCATTAAACCTCCTTTCAATATAACTTTTGACTTTGGGAAAGAACATCAAAGCAAACAGAACCCCTTTTTTCTCCAGTGAGAGGTTTTTTATCTTTTGATTTACAGTGACTTATGGCATACAATGTTAGATGTGTCACTTGGTGTGCCATCTCCTCTGAGGAAAGCCTGAATCAAATCTAATATCCTCTAAAATAAACCACTTCTGAAAGTAGCTTATATGCACATGAGCTAACCAGCTGAAAAACTCATCCTAGCCAATCAGAATCGCATTGCAGTGCTTGTGGCTGTATCATCTTGCTGTTTGTTTTAAACAGGTTATTTGTTAGTTTCTGGGTAAGCAGAGACTGACCTACATTTGGGCAACAGAATTAAATAGTCCTTCTATGTTTATTTTAGCTGAATTAATATAATTGCCAGATTTATTCAAAGGGTTGTTCTCCATGCTCCTCATGTATGTGGGAGAAAAATAGCATCTTCACCTTCTAGTGTACATCTTTTTGATAACTTCACATTTGTGATATATTGAGCAGTTATTAATCAAGAAAACATCAACAGAGATGTAATGATCACTTTCAGGTCATACAATCTTACGCTTTTTGATCCCAGTAAGCTGTTAGAATATTTACGTGGACCCTTAAAAACCCATATAGTTACATCAGAGGCTTACACTCTCAGTTAGGAATAAACCCCACTCATCTCAGTGGGTGTCAGTAGGATTCTGCCTGAAGTAAGACTGTCAGATGTAGCCCTGATGTTCATGTGTTCTGACAAAAACATAAATAATAACAAACCTTCTTCCTTCTATATAGAGCGTGCAAAGCTGCAAAACTGTTCTAAATGAACGCAACGTCTTTCTAGAAGTGCCACATACATCATTGTTAAGATGAAATAACTAATTCAAGCGGACACACCACAAATAAACCAGATTTTTTATCTTAAAATATTTTGCTGCCCCCTTCTGGAGTTTAATAAAATGAACACCTCAGATGCTTGTAACGTGGAGAGAATTTTGCCTTGCAGCAGCAGTTGCTGTTACACTGCTACAGAGAAAGAACACGTCGATTTCTTTATGGCTTTTACAACCTAAACGTGTTCTATTTCAGCTTCCGCAGGCAGGGCATGCCTCGAACCCTCACCCATCCCAGAGAGCACAGCCGAGCACGCCCACCCTTCTTCCTTTGTCGGATCATAGTGCGCAGCGGAAGGGGAGGGTGGCAGCCGCCATGTCGTGGGATGGTGCCTCGGCAGGGGTGAGCCAGCTGTGTGAGGCGCACGGCGAGGTAGGGAGGGGGTAAACGCTGACTTTGCAGTGAATTTCTACGTAAAAGTTATTTGCAAAACTGTTTCAGAACGAACTTCAAGAAGCAGTTTTTAAAAGGGTTATTAAAGGGGGCAGAAATTACACAGCATCGAAAGGAAAGGAAACCAAAGCTAAGGGTGTGCGAGCCAAGAAATAACTTAGCATTAGATGAAAAGTAAGCACTTCAATATTGTTGCTGTAGTTCTGCTGCTCAGTGGCTGGCTTAGGGAAGGAACAGAAGCCTCACTTAAGGTGGGCGTGCCCTGAGAGCCCTCCTCTTTGATCGCATTTCTCATGCTGTTTCCTACCTGGAGTTTTTCTGTTCTGCACTGTATGGTGAGTTGCAATCTTCCCTTTGTGTCTTCTCTAGTAGATATAGGGAGTTAAGCAAAATTACAGAAGGGTTTTATTGTAACAGTGCTGTTTGAGATAAATGTGCTAATTTATGTTTATGGAAATAATTCTAACTGTCTTAGATGAGTTCTTACATGCAGTTTCGACATATGCACAGAGATAACAGTAAATGGAAAAAAGAAGTTTCTAGATTGCCTACTTAATGATTATGTTAGAAGCTTGACAACTTCCATTAAACTTCTTCAAAGAATGCAAGTAACTTTATGTAGCTGTTTATATTTGCCCCCCTCCCCTTTAAGATAGGTGTGAATTTAAATTCAACTGAAATCAATCATTTAACTGAAAATGATTGAATCTAACTTCACAAAATAATCCAAACTAACATGTATTTAGTTAGATGTAAGTTAAACCATAATACTCGTTTTCATCTGAGAACGGCAACGTTCCTTCACTAGGTGGCTGTTATAAAACATCAGTTCAACCAAGATGCGTCTTGGGAAAAGTTGGTCGCGTGAGAGACATTGAGCTTAGTAGGTCAGAAAGAAAAATAATTCATAGAGATGTATTGCCTTTGTTTTGAATGCTGTTGTCTGTAGCTACTCAGAATGCCAGAGACTCACCCAAGAAAACAGTCCTTGCCAGAAGCTCTGCTCCTGAAGTAAGAGTGCAAATGGAGCAGGTATGTGTTTATTTTCTTTTACAGTTTACATTGGAAGCTCTTGATAGTAACTTTTATTTAGCTATCAAAATTTTCTGCAAGAAAAATAGGAGTGGGGAAAAATCTTTGCCAGTAGTATTCTTATGGTGAGGGCAGATAAGACATCATTCTTTTTCTTTCTAACAAGAAACAGGATTTTGTCATGTTTTGCAGTCATTAAGAAATCTATTGATTGGTTTGATTTCTCTGAATATAAGACAGTACCAATACTTAGAGAGTTCTGAAGAAACATTCTATCAGTGTATTTTGAACTCAAGATAAATAGTTCTCAATTGTTATGGATTGCCCACTCATTTATTTACCACTTTCTGATCTAAGGGTCCATGTCCAAAAAGTACTTCACCATCATTTTCCTCTGCTCCCCACAATGAGAGATCTGGAGACTCCAATTCATTACTGTGTGAAGAAGCACCACCTGAAAAAGGTAGGACTCAAGTATGTAAAACCAGGTGGGTGTCATTGCTTATGCCTTAGTAGCATCTAGGGTTCCAGTACAAGGCTTAAAATTGGCAGTTTTCTTAATTATATTTCTACTCCCTTGCCCTTGTGTCTTCTTGTATTCTGCTTCCATGAAGGGCCTGGCCTTATTCTTGCAGTTATATCTAAGCCCACTATTGTCCCAGGAATTTAGAAACTGTGTTTTCAAAATGTGGTAGAACTGTGTCTTAGAAAGTGGTAGTTGACATCAGAAGAGTTCATATGTGATTGAAATGACTCTTCTTTGGTTGCTGCACTAGAAATGTGTTTGAGTGGAGAGAAGGCTGGGAAATTTGGCTGTTCTCGTACTCTCTTACATTCTATAACATTTGTTAAAGCTTTTATGTTGCCAGTCCAATCATATGTTTCAGTATAATTGAGTACTCTTGTCATTATTCCATATTGTTCTTTTGAGGACGTATACAGCAAATAAATTTCTCGATATCAAATTTAGTAATATGTTTCACAGACAAATGTTTTTAGTTTCTCAGTATTGTTATTTCTGTGCTTCTGAATTCTTGTTCATATGTTGTCTAAGTGAATGTGTCCGCTTAATCTTTTTACTTCCGCTAGATGTGAAGAAAGATATGAACATCAGTGACATGGAACTGGAGGATAATAGTAGCAAAACCGCTGCTGTGATAGAAGCAATGACCACCACAGTACATGAGAAAACAAAGTTAGAGAAGTCAACAGATGACAGTTCATATAAGGAGAGAATTGTGCAAGAGCCAGTAGTAACTGCTGCAGTACAAGAATTATCAGTGGATGGTCAGTCTGAACATGGGGAGACGAAGAGCACTTCAAAGGATTCTGTCCGGGTATTTTTTGTGTGCTTTTTTACTGTTATTCAGAAAAATGTCCTAGAAATGCAGCAAATGGTTCTGTAAATGAATTTACTGTTGGCTCCTTTAGTGTGTAAAACTCTGCTTGTAAAACTTCTGGACCCAAGGCTCACATAAATTATGTTTATTTTTGAGGAAGACATGGGGAATACCTTTTTGAAGGGGTAGGGAACACTTTTTACGCTATTAGTTTAAAACCAATAAAGTTAGTGAAATATGTCTTTTCAAGTCTAAGTTTAATAACCTTATTGAAGTAAAAATGTCAGATCTCTATTCCGAGTTGAAATGAGCAGCGTATGTTAACTGGAATCCATTGCATGACTTGATTAACAAATAAGATACAAAGCACGTTAGGCCTTACTGTAAGAAAGAAAATATGTGAATGTATGTAACTGCTAAAGCTAAATATTAAAAACAGTTAATATTGTAGCAGGGAAAACCACTGCTTAGCAAGGTTGTTTTTATTCCTTCGTGTCTCTGACCTATGGATTTCTGCACATTAAGTACTGTTCCAAACTTTCCAAAAGGTGTTTGTTTCTTTAAAAAAAAACAAAAGCTTTTTTAGCCTGTACTGTACCTGTGCTATATTTGAGTGGCTTTCTTGTGTATATATTTGGCGTATTAACATATTTAACATATTAGCCTTCAAAATCCATGTCATGGTAATTTAGTTTTGTTACCCGAGAGACTACAATTTTTCCTTTCCTTTTTGTTTCTTAGAAACAAAGCGGAACAATGAAAGCAGTTCTACAGAGCTCAAAACCCTCATCTTGCAAGTAAGAGGATTATACTATATATTGCAGTCTACAGGGCATAGGGTATATGTAAGTACTGTGACAGTATCACTTTGCACTTATCTTCTATCAACAGTTTCTTAGTTGCTAACAACCTCTGGCCATCTGTGGAGAAAAGATGAGGCATGTTATTATAATCCTTGCTAAAATTAGACTCCATGTCTTTTGCCAGTGTCTATAATGAGTTTGTGCTAATGTCTTCACCAGTAAATCCAGCCCATGGTATCTTTACAGGTTTTAAGCTTTTTTTTTTTGTTCTAATAGGTGAAAGTATAAGGAGCTTGTAAATGCTCTTGGTCTGAATATGTTGAGTAATGGCTTGTTTTGTAAATAATAAGCTGTCCAAAGAAAACAGGCTTCCTTCTTTTTCTGTCCCCACACAAGTGCAGCTACAAACAGTCAAAGTAACTTCTGGTATCAAGTTTAAAAAAAAAAAAAAAAAAAAAAAAAGGAATATTACTTGATATCAGTTACAGTAAATAGAAGGATCTTTAATAATGTCTGTGTCTTCGTAGGTTTCTGTCTTCTGCACACTTAAAGGAAAAAGTGAAAGCTGTTCCATCAGCTACAACTGTTCCACCTCACTATTTGGGAACGTTAAAGGTGTTAGAGGATAAACACTTGCAGAAGAACAGTACAGAATTTGACAAAGCAGATAGTTTGCGAGCAGCTGTTTTCCAGGTAGATCTTAAAAAAAAACAAAAAAAACACCAAAAACCCCTATGCATATAAAAGTCTAATTAGATCCAGCAACACCTACTTTCGTTAAGTCAGTATTCCTAGTGATATTACTTGTATATGCTTACATGTGATAATTTCTTTCTTCTGTTGGTCATGCTTTCTCATCAAATTATGAACTAATAAACTAAATGAGAGGTATGCAGTGTTTTGTAATTTATTGTTGTGTCAGATTATTCTCAGACATGTAAGATGATTTCCTTTATTTTTACTTTTTCTTGAGCAAAAGTAAGTAGTTTAAGATTCCTTTAAAAGTACAAATACATCTGGCATTCTCTCTGGAATGATAATCTATGTATTCTGTGTAGAATTTCATTTTATGTTTTTAAAAGATTTTAAAGATCTGTAGGGTTTTTCATACTTGTAGCTATTATTGTAGATTCTTAGACTTTTTTGAACACACACAAAAAAATATGTGCCAAAGGTGCTTAGAACAGTGTGAGTTGAACCACAGCTTACTTTTTCCACATAGGGTAATTACTGCAGTAGCAGGTGGAAGTATTGGGAGTCATTTTGGTGGTCATTATACTGGTACTGCTCTAATAATATTCAGTTGTTTTAACAGAACTTATTTAGTTACAGTTTAAAAACACTTTAAAATATATGCCTTCCAATGATTCTTACAGAACTGGATGGAAAAGAAGAGAGCCTTTCTACTGGAATTAAAGAGAACTGAAAAGAAAAAAGCTGAAGAGCTGAGGAATGATACTGAAAAGGTTTGTTTACACTCTTAAGTGAAGCGGACAAACTATCGTTCTTTTTGAAGTGTGTTGACCTTTGCTTTCTGCAAATTACATCGCTCTCCTATTATAAGGTTACTGGTTTTCTCTAGAATAGAGTAAGTTGAAACAGGAAGTGACATATCCTATGATTGTTCTGAAGAGTATGAGGCTAGTGCTTTCCTGCAGAAATATACAAACATACGTGCTTTACACCAGTTATATTAGAGGTGTTCCAGGATTAAATTTCAAGTTTGTTCACACAGACCTCAGGATGCTCGTCCATTCCAGTGTTAAGTTTTAACGTATCTTCTGTTGGAAAATTAGTTTGCTCAATATCTCAAGGGATACTTTTCTACTTTTTGAATATTTAGTTCTTAGATGTTTTTTCAGTATTAAACAGGTTTTCCTTTTGAGTATTTAATGTGTATTTCATGTTCTTCCACCCACTTTGAAGAAGTAGTTAATATAAGTTTATAGAAGTTTATATAAATTTGAGTAAATTAAGTTAAAAATAAGCATAGAAGTGTATAGTTCATACTTCATTTGGAAGTGTTTTCTACAAATCTATTTCCATTTCTTTGTTGATTAGATTAATCTGTATATGAGAGTTAGTTCAAAGCATGTGCTTTCAATTATAGTTGTATTTTATATTCGAATATACTTAAATTGAGAATGGTATTTTTTGATCTAGAAAGAAGCTGTTAAAAGAGAGGAAGCAAGTGCATCTTTTAAAAGCTGGAAAGCAATGAAAGCAAGAGAAGCAAAGAAGTTGAATGAAAAAAAGAAGCTTGAGAAACTTAAGGAAAAGGAAGCAGCAGAACAGAATGCAGAGAGAGCAGAAGCAGCACAGAAGGTAACGTGAAGTATGTACATCAGTGTATATCAGATGTGGTTTAGGGAATTGTTCAGGATAACTTGGTTAATCCAACAAGAGATGGAAATGAAGTGGATTCCAAAATCTGAACATGGTTTGTCTCTGAATAGAGTACTGTGAGATTCTGTTATGTTGAAAATATGCAGCTACTTCAGAAGGTCCCTGCAGCCCTGAGGTGGTGGTTTCCATACTATCAGGATTCAGAGGCAGTATGTTCTCTTAGACATCCAAGATGGGTGCTTAAATAGAAACAGCTTCATTTTGGGGTTTGAAACTAGATGATCTTTAAGATCCCTTCCCACCTAAGCAGTTCTGTGTTTTTTCTTTTTTGCTGTATAACATCTATATGCAAACAGGCTTTTTTCTTTTTTTTTTTTTTTGTATTTAGACTCTGTCAGCTGAATGTAAAATGAACGACATGTAAATACATAGGCAAAGATTTAAGGCTTACTGGGGAAAACAATTTACCCATTTCAGATACAGTGAGATCCCCTTCTGAGTAATGCAGCAAATAAATTTGAAAGCAAAATTTGAAAGTGTAGAAATACAAAAAATAATTCTGAATAAATGAAGAGAGTATTGACACAGAGATGAGGGGTAAGACTGCTAATTAATCTGTTGTTTTCTTTAGGCATTTGAAAAATGGAAAGAGAAAAAAACAGAATATTTGAGAGAGCAAGGCAGACAGGAAGAACAGTCTGAAAGAATCAGAAAGAAAAAAGAAGAGGAATTAGCTGCAGAAAAGAAGAGAGACAGCATATCAGCAGTTGAAAAATGGTACCTCCTTTTGGGTTCCAGAGTATCAGTTTCCAAAATTTCGCTTAACAGGTTGTCTGTGAACGTTCGATACGTTGTTGACTGGGGAACAGTGGCATGGTTGGGATCAAGCTTTTCACTCAGAGCTAATAAACACAGCTGTGAGAACAGCCTGAAGTTGCTTTCATTTTAGTAACTTAGACTCTTTCTTCCCCAGAAGACAACTGTCTGAGCCCAGGCAGAGATACAGCAACTGATAAGTAGGATTCACGTAGTATTAAGTCTTATATGATTAGTATCGTGCTTCATTACTAAGCAGTGGGTAGGGAGATAGATCTTTCTTCAAGCTTTTGTAATACTATATATGAATGCAGATGTATTCAAAAGCAAATAAGATGCATCTGCTGGAGAAATTCTTTGTCAGTTTTACAAGCCAAGAGTTTTCAGAGACCATGTGCAACTTACCTGCACAACTTTTAAATCTACTTTTATGTGATAACATGTAAGAAAGAAAGTAGTATAGGTAAAATGATATCATAATAGGTAGACGAGTAAGTTCATGTATGAGGGCTGTTCCAAAAGTAATGCCTCCTATTTTATTTTGTTGGCCAGCAAAGTCAAAAGCTGATGTTGGTGGTATAGCAGTACAGTTTGAATGTTTCCACCAGTATTTCATTACATGTTGTTGCTGTCTGACAGGTGGTAGCAGAGGGGCAATCTGACAAAATGGCATCTGACATGGAAGTGTGCATGAGGCAAAGGTATGTCACTGAATTCCTCCATGAATTAGAAACAGCACCCACTGACTAAACAGTGTATGTGGGCACTGTGAGTGGTGGGTGGTGTGTTTCAGCCATGGCACTGTAAAAGACAAACCACATTCTGGACAGCTGTGTACAGCTACCACACCACAAAGCAAACAGCATCTCAATCAGCTCATCTGCACAAGTTGGCTAACAGTGGTGACTGTGTTACTAAATAGCATTCTTTAGCTGAGAATTCGCTGTATCAAATAGTGATTGTACTTTTTGTATCTGTTATAGTTGGAAAGATTAATGCAGTAGAAGGGTGATACAGGAATGTAACAGTAAAGAAACTTGAGCAAATGGAATGGTGCTACAAAGGAAAAGTGCTCACCAACATCTGAAGAGCTAGGCGTATAGAAAAGACTCCACAAGGGAGGGATCTCCAACCAGAAATCCTTCTCCAGTGGCAGTCAGCCTTTAAATGAGGTCTAAAAGAGGTGGAGCCAGGCTCCACCCATTCTGGTCACACAGCTGAACTACCTTCACCTGTGCTTCTAGGGCTGACTGGGTCTTTTCCTCAGGTGCTAAATGAGTGGTTCAGGCCATGCCTCAGCAGTTCCCATACAGTATTTGCTGTTTTCATCAAAATAAATAGGAGGCATTACTTTCAGAGCAAGCTACATGTAATCACGTGTGAAGATGGACATTGAAGATTTTACGTATGATTATTGTTAATCCATTATTAAATGCATAGAATAGCTCTTTGAAATGAATTTACTTAATCAGTCACAGATACTGCATTTAGATTGTTGAAAATGATTTCCTGTTCATCCTTTTCACAGGAATGACAAAAAGAAAGAATATATGAAACAAAAGAAGGCAGAAAAAATCCTAGAGAGAGGAGAAAAAGAAATACAACAGGCAAAAAAGGATGAAAAAGATAAAATGGCCAGAGAAGAATATGAAAGATGGCTGGTAATGTATATGTATTTTACACTATATAAAAATCAAAGAAATGAATGTAGTAATGAGTGTGAATACTTTGCATTTTAGTACTCCTGTTTTCTTGTGGTGTTACAGGAGAGACCAGATGATGGCAGTATTACATGGCTAGTCCCCAAAACTGAGCAAAATAATTAAGTATGGTGTGCTGGAATTTTAGCGTATATGAAAAATATATTTTTCCTACTTACGTGACTTGGAGTTTCACATTCCATAGTATTTTCTTCCATTCTTTGCCAGGAGCAGCCATCTCTGAAGGGCCAGCTCACTGCGCCACAAAACCAGCAAAACCTAGCAGCAGTACCAGCTGCAACAGTGTATGCATTTATGTTTGAGAAAGCATTTAAAGTGGAGAGTTCTGTGCCTTAAAATTGATAAAAGCCATTTTACTGAAGTTTGAGATTACTTTCATTGACTAGAAAGGATGAAACTCTAATGCTACCACTTACATTTTCCCTACAATAGCAAACTTTAGTCCAAGTTGTTAATCTTTAAATTAATCTAGAGGTCTAGTTCCAACATTAAGGAAATACATTTTTTCTTATGCAAACTAAAAGAGTTTGCTGATACTCTTGGCATAAATTGTTTTCTTGACAGTTGTATAACTTGCTGGTTAAACAAATACCTGCTTTTTTGATGCTTGCTCTATAACACACATTCATTGTGTTGACTTCTAAGGTTTTCTTAGTTTGAAAGAATTTCTTGTCTTTCTTTCTTCTGATTTCTGGCATACAGTCTGTATGTAAGGACTCTGTTCCCATTCATAAGAATGGGATCTTGCAGCTCAGCTGGCATAAAGACCTTACAGCAGCTCACTTACACCATCAGTAGCCTAAAAAGGAATTTTTTTCCAGAGTCTCAAGTAGGTTTTCTGTGTTTTTTCTTTTTTAACTGGACTTATTTAACAGCTGAGACAGACAGCAGATGTACAGGTGTGGGATACATTTTAAAAAGTAATTATCCCTTATTTAGTTAAGTCATAAATTCTCAGCTACATAAATAGGCAGCAGCAGCCTACATGCTTTCCTGTTTACTTTCAGATCTTTTTAGTCTAAGTATTGAGTCTTTTAAGATTGTACTTGTCCTCATCCCCTGTTGGTATACCTCTTGATTTCTGTAATCATTGGTTAGAAATGTTTTCTCTAGTCCCATTTGTGTTATGCTTTCCAGCTCATTTTTGTCCGATGTCCAATGTTAATTTCTTTCTGGGTTAACCCCCCCATTTACCTGTCTATTCCCTTATCTCACTATTTGTGTTCTCACTGTGACTAACAGAAAAAAAGCAGGCCACTTTCCTGTGCAGTCTGCTCTAGCTTTAACAGGGAGTTGGACTAGATGACCTCTAAAGATGTTTTCCAGCCTTTAAGAGTGTGTGATTGTGATCTTGGGAATTTGCAGGTGTAATGGGATAGAAAGCAGGATGACAAAAGTTATGGCTACAGCAAATCAGAATGAGACCAAATGCAGCAGCCACAAAAATGAATACAAAGAGCTGCTTACCTTTGGAAAGCCTCAGGTAGGCAGGGATCTGGGTTGATGTTCATGATCCTTTGTGGGCTAGTACTCAGTGGTTCTCCTGGAGGCACATTGTTGCTTGGACCACAGGAGGTTTGGCTCACATTCCATCAGTTCCATATAGTCCACCACCAGGTGTCACACTGATCTTATAGCAAGACTGGAGCATCTTGATGTCATGTTGCTCTTCCTGGTGATCCTGTGTACACAGAGACTCACAGGGAGGAGCATAGATGTTTCAGAGGTACCAAAAGGGGTAGTTCTGCCCTCCATGGCAAAATACAGGCCATGCACTGGGGCATGTCCCAGCCATCTGTACCATACCCTTTGGCCTGATATCTGAGGATGCATACCTGTATTGGGTACCGAAGAGGTAGTCTGGATTTGCCACAGGGACACGATTAAGGTTCCCTTAGCAATGAAAGCAGGAGTGTTGACCATAATATCTACAGGTCATGTACCAGGTGAACGACCGATCCCCCAACTTCAGTAATCTCTCCCAGGGTGCAAGTAGGCCACACCACTTTGGTCCTACTTGTACCTTCCAAGGACATTCTATTTTATGGGTACAAGTTTCTAGGATGTCAGGGGCAGGGAGCAGAATATTATTTTCATTGCTAATTTGGGGTGTTACCAGACTATCAGTGCCTGTAATTTGGATTCTAAGAGGGGAAGCCCGTGTTGTCCGTAGCATCTTCAGGGCACTGGGTCTGCCATCTCTATGTCTTTCATTCAGGTCTGCAGGGTTTTGTTGAGTCTCTTTGTCCACCCCTGCAGAGACTGAGAGTCTCTCTTCAGGGCAGCCTTAAGAATACCTTAAGAAACATTCAATGAGGCCTGCCCCCATTGGATTATATGGCAGATGAAATCGCCACACAATGATGTTGTTTTCCTCTGCCCAGCACTGTATCATTGCATTAGTAAAATGAGTCCCTTGGTCACTCTCAGTGACTTGATGTGTCCTGTAGGCAGCCACCGACTTGGTGAGTGCCTTGATAGTATATGCCTGGTTCACTCTTGGTGCTGGATAGGCCTGCATTAGCCTACTTGCTGGGTCGATGCAGGTAAAGGCATGTCTCACCCCCTCAGACCTCAGGGAGAGGCCCAGTGTAATCAACCTGCCATCGCTGGAGAGGATTGTGTCCTCTAGAAAGATGGGCTTTTGTTTTGGGCAGCGGTCTCAGTCTCATCTTGGAGCAAGTGTCGCAGTCTCAGCATGCCTGGGCAATGTCAGATAGTTGTATGGGCAGCCCCATGCTTTAGCAGCTGCCCACATTGTCTTTTGTCCAGCATGCCGTAGCTTCTGATGTAACCAGTGGGTAGTGTTCTCAGATGGTGAATTTTCAATCCATTGAACTTGGGCTGATGTGTCAGCTTCATCGTTTCCCGGTCACTGTAGAGGCTGGTGGCCGGAAACATGGTAGTCATGTAGAGTCCTGTGTTTAACTGCGTTCCATACGTCTAATCAGATATCTTTGGTTGGGTGTGGATAGTCCATTCCTGGGTGGCCCACCATGCAGTCCAAAGACAGAGACCTCGGTAAACATCCCAACTGTCTGCAGATGTTCAGGATACTATCACTGGGTTCCTTAGTTATAACCATCCACACAGCTTACAGCTCTGCCCATTGGCTACTCTCACCATCCCCCTCTACAAACAAGATTGTCTCAGCGGGGGATGGTATGCCACTGCTCTCCACTTGCTTAGGTTGCACTTGCTGAACCCATCTGTGTACCAGGCATCTTCAGGATATCCCCAGGAATGGGATATCCCTCACCCTCCTGAGTGTGACTCTTCACTTGTGGAGTGATCAGTGTTTCTTTTGGTGCATCACTATGATACGTCACATTCGCCTGGGGAAAAGACCCAGTCAGCCTGGGAACACTGGTGAAGGTAGTTCCTTCTCCTGTGTGACCAGAAGGGGTGGAGCCTGGCTCCCCCTCTTTTAGACCTAGTTTAAGAGCTGACTGCCACTGTGGAAGGACCTCTTTCTGGAGATTCCACCCTAGTGGGGCTTTCTGCTGCGAACCTAGAATCTTCCGATACGGGGGAGTAATCTCTTTCCCTTCCTTTATAGCACCTTTCTGTTGTGCCTGTCCTTTCGTTATCACACCTTTGTTGTAATGCCTTTCCCATTGTATTGGTCTATCCACTTGCTACAATCCAAGGCAAACAAAGTACCTAACCTCCACGAGGCCCTCTGTTGTATTTTTTGTTTAGATAGCGCACAAAGCCATCTCATGCCCAGGACTGTCACTTCTGCAATTAACAACACATGTTACAGTGTCTCTGTGTTTCATTGTGCATGGCTGAATCCCTAAGAGGGATGTGCTAAGCTCCAAATAGCAAATCTCTAGTGTGTTTTAACTTCACATTTAATACAGGAAGGATGTAGTAATAATTCTGACTTTTCAATTGCTAGAGTTCTTCTATTTGACATAATGTTTTGTTCTCAGGAAAACATAATAAGGAGAGAACAACTCAAGAAGAAGCAGAAGAACCTCCAGGCTGTTCATAGGAATGAAGTGGCTTTTCCGTGGATCCCACCTGGCAAAGTCACCTATACAAAGTATTACTGAGCAGCCTATTGCCTACTGTACAAAAAGATGATCTACTTATGCTCTCAATGCTAGTCTGTTATTTCAGTAACAGCTGTTTTTCTGATATATATGTTGTATCCTTTCTTTTTAATTTATTTGATCTCTGGACTTGAAATGGGTCAGTTGTCTTGACATGACATTAACAAATACACTAATTTTTGTAGTTCTGCATTTAACTTAGTTTTGTTAAATGTTGTGTTACTCCATTTCTTCTTGGTAAAAGCGTATATTCAAGATATGTGAGGCTGGACTCCGTGGTTTTTTTTGTGTGTTTTTTTTCACCTAGTAAGTGGCAGCTTACCTAGCAGAACAATTACGCTTACATTACTAGACTCTATTACTATTATGCATGTTATGACAATTGTTATTCAATATGAGTAGTTAGTTGCAACTAGATGTCTTCAGAATCAGGGAAAAAGAAGAAAATACTTGTATGACCATTCAGAAAATTTTAGTCTCAGTCTATTTATAAACAATTAAATGATGATGAACAGGTGATAAACACAGTATTCGAGGAAAGGGGAAGTACAGGCCAGGGAGCCTACCTATATGTGCAAGATGCCTGATGGTTTGTTTGAATTGCTCTCTTCCTTCACCTGCAAAACCTGTTTTGAGTGAGTAGTTGAGAGATGGTCCATGTGTGGTAGATGAGAATGGTGTTTGGGATCAGGAATTTTTCTGCCATGAGAAAGATGAGACTGGGGGATTAAGCCTGGAAGAACTGCTGTGTGAAACAGGGAGGATGGGGGAAGAGATGTTGGATGTCTTGTGACAGGACAGAGACGTAAGGCTAAACCATGAGTATGGTGTGAGAATGTTGGTTTCATGCATGAAGAAACAAGCTACAGAGAACATGGTTAATATGTAGATTATCGTAGAATAATATAATGGCCTGGGCTGAGAAGGACCATAATGATCATCTAGTTTCAACCCCCCTGCCATGGGCAGGCTCGCCAACCGCTAGACCAGGCTGCCTAGAGCCACATCCAGCCTGGCCTTGAATGCCTCCAGGGATGGGGCATTCACAACCAACTTGGGCATCCTGTTCCAGTGCGTCACCACCCTCTGAGTGGAAGAACTTCCTCCTAATATCTAACCTAAACCTCCCCTGTCTCGTTTTAAAACCATTCCGCCTTGTCTAGTCACCATCCACCCTTGTAAATATCTGTTCCCCCTCCTGTTTATACACTCCCTTCAAGCATTGGAAGGCCACAATGAGGTCTCCCTGGAGCCTTCTCTTCTCCAAGCTAAACAAGCCCAGTTCCTTTAACCCTTCTTCATAGGAGAGTTGCTCCAGCCCTCTGATCATCTTAATGGCCCTCCTTTGGACCCATTCCAAGAGCTCCATATCCTTGTACTGGGGGCCCCAGGCCTGGACGCAGTACTGCAGATGGGGCCTCACAATAGCTGAGTAGTGGGGGACAATCGCCTCCCTCTCCCTGCTGACCACCCCTTTTTTAATGCAGCCCAGAATAGTTGGCCCTTCGGGTTGCAAGCGCGCACTGCTGGCTCATGTCCAGCTTCTTGTCAACCAGGAACCCCAAGTCCTTTGCAGGGCTGCTCTCATGGGGTTCTTCTCCCAGTTTGTATATATATCTCTGGGATATCCCCAGTCCAAGTGCAGCACCTTGCACTTGGCTTTGTTGAACCTCATCCCATTCACCTCAGCCCAGCGTTCCAGCTTATCTAGATCCCTCTCAAGGGCCTCCCTACGCTCAGGCAGATTGACACCACCTCCCAACTTAGTGTCATCTGCAAACTTATTGAGGGTACACTCAATCCCCTCGTCTAGGTCATCAATAAAGGTATTAAACAATATGGGCCCTAGTACCAACCTCTGGGGGACACCATGTGTAACAGGTCGCCAGCTGGACTTAACTCCATTAACCACTACCCATTGGGCATGGCCCTCTAGCCAATTCCTTACCCAAAGAACGGTATACCTGTCCAGGTCACAGGCAGACAGATTCCCCAGGAGAATATTGTGAGAGACCATGTCAAAGGCTTTGCTGAAGTCTAGGCAGACTATATTAACAGCCGTTCCCTCATCTACCACTCTGGTCACCAAGGTGTAGAAGTAGATGAGATTGGTCAAGCACGACCTGCCCTTTGTGAACCTGTGCTGGCTCAGCCTGATCCCCTGGACGCCACACATGTGCCGTGTGATCTCACCCAAGATGATTTACTCCATGACTTTCCCTGGAACCAAGGTCAGACTGACAGGCCCGTAGTTCCCCAGACCCTCTTTACAGCCCTTCTTGTAGATGGGAGTCACATCAGCAAGCCTACAGTCCTCTGGGACCTCTCCAGACAGCCAGGAATGCTGGTGGATGGCAGAGAGTGGCTCAGCAATCACCCCTGCCAACTCCCTCAGCACCCGAAGGTGGAGCCAATCTGTTGCCATGAACTTGTGAGAGTCCAGATGGAGGAGGAGCTCTATAACTGTCTCCACCTGAATCACCGGGAGTGTGTTCTGCATAGCATCCCAGACTTCCAGATCAGGGCATATAGTGCTCTAATCTGCCTATTAAAGACAGATGCAAAGAAGGCATTGAGGACCTCAGCCTCCTTATCCTCAGTGGTCATATTCCCCGCTGCATCAAGTAAAGGATGGACATTTTCCTTGGTTCTTCTCTTACCACTGATATATTTGTAAAAGGATTTCTTATTCTCTTTTACTGCAGTGGCCAATCTGAGTTCAAGCTAGGCTTTTGCCTTCCTAACTTCCTCCCTGCATACCTTAGCAACCTCCTTGTAATCTCCCCAAATAGTCCACCCCTTCTTCCAGAGGACATAGACTCTCTTTTTCTTCTGGAGTCTCAACAACAGTTCCCGGTTCATCCACACCGGTCTTCTTCCCCTACAGCTCTCCTTATGGCATTCAGAGACAGCCTGTTCTTGTGCCTTTAAGATTTCCATCTTGAGGAGCATCCAGGCTTCCTGGACCCCTTTTCCCTTAAGGAACGACTCCCAAGGGACCCGTGCTACAAGCATCCTGAACAGGTCAAAGACTGCCCTCTGGAAGTTCGGGATAGCAGTTTTGCTTGTCACCCTTCTGACATCTCCAAGAATAGAAAATTCTACAATTTCATGATCACTCTGCCCTAGACAGTCCTGGGGACTTCATATCTCCTTCATATTCAACCTTCATATCTTCTACCAATCCCTTCACTGTTAGTGAAGAGCAGGTCTAGCAGGGCACCACCCCTGGTAGGCTCTCATACCAGCTGCGTAAGGAAACATTTTTCCATGCACTTCTGAAACCTCTTGGACTGCTTCCTCTGCACTGTATTATATTTCCAACATATATCAGGGAAGTTGAAGTCTCCCAACAGAACGAGTGCTGGCGATCGTGCAACTTTGGCAAGCTGCTCATAGAATGCCTCATCCATCTCTTCATCCTGATTAGGCCATCTATAACAGACCCCCAACAAGATGTCACCCCTACAGGCCTTCCCCCTGATCCTTACCCACAGGCACTCAACTTTATCATTCCCAACCCCAAGCTCTTCAACATCAAAACAGTCTTTAATATAAAGGGCCACACCACCACCTTTCCTTACTCGTCTGTCCCTTCTGAAGAGCTTGGAACCATCCATCACAGCACTCCAGTCCTGGGAGTGGTCCCACCATGTTTCAGTAATAGCAACCAGGTCATAGTTAGCCTGACGCACAATGGCTTCCAACTCCTGCTTGTTGCCCATGCTGCATGCGTTGGTGAAGATGCACTTCAGCCGAGTCATCTGCCTCACCCCCAGCTCAAGCAGCATTCCCCTAGGCTCATCTCTGGTGAGCCTTTTTTTGTCCCCTTCCCCAACTAGTTTAAAGCTCTTCAAAAAAGCCCTGCTAGCTCCTGTGCTAGGATTCGTTGCCCTCTTTGAGATAGGTGGGTTCCATTCATGGGCAACAGGCCAGGGGCCAAGTAAACTGCCCCATGATCAAAGAACCCAAAGTTTCTGACTCGACACCAGCCTCTGAGCCAATTATTCATTGCTTGTGCTTTCCAAGCCCACTTTGTGTCCCTCACTGCCCCTGAAGGTATAGAACAAAAAATCACTTAACTCCCGCTCCTTGAACAAAACGCCCTAAACTCCTGAAATCTCTTTTCATAGTTCACATAGGCTTCTCTGAGCAATTTTATCACTGCCCACCTGAACTATGAGTAGTGGAAAATAATCAGTGGACCTAACCAGCTGTGGGAGTTTCCTGGTTATGTCCCTGATCTGGGCCCCAGGCCCCAGGAAGGCAGCACACTTCCCGACACCTTGGGTCCGGTCTGCATATGGGGCTCTCCGTTCCTGAGAAGGGAGTCACGCATCATGACAACCCTTCTTTCTTTCCTGACAGAGGCAGTCTCAAGGCGTGTGGGTGACCACCTCGGCTTAGGCTCCCTCCTTGTCAGATCGTCCATTGCCTTCCCACTCACCTCTCCTTCAATTTCCAGTGTCTTGAATCTGTTGCTTGGAGCTAGGGAAGCAGGCTAGGCGGGCAGAGGGGGTCCTGTGACACCAAGTCAGGACTCTCTTCCAACCCTCCTCATCAGTCAGGTCTGTCTGACTGTGACAGGGCAGGGGGTCCACCACTTTTCTGGGGGTGTCTCCGTGGCACCCTTCCCTCTGGCATGCCAGTGAGTCACTCCACCAGTCAACTTCCTGCTCACACTCCCTGATGGTCCTCAGTCTCTGCACCTCTTCCTTGAGCTCCGCCACCAGGCTGAGCAGCTCATCCACCTGCTCACACCTCACACAGGTGGAATCCCTGCCACCCTCCCCAGGCTCAGCAGGCTCAGGCACTCCCTGCAGCCGGAGACCTGAACAGCTACATTTCTGGGCAGGGCTGCCATCTGGGTTGCCACAGTCTTCTTGGAATAAGCCCGCTGTCTGGTGGAGACCATGTTTAGACCTGGAGTCTCAGAGACCGCCAAGAGAAAAGCTGGTCTCCAGAGTCAAGGAGGGACAATACTTATAATCCTCACCACTTGAGGTATTTACATATTCCAAGAATTTCCCGTTTCCTACCGGAAGGGTTATTTTAGAAGAATGTTTTGCAATGCATGCAAAATCTTACGCAGGAACTTCAATGCAGAACAGTGGTATGTCTTATGAGGCAGTCTTAGGCACTGAAAATGACTTATCTGGAACTGAATTAAGACTTCAGTGGTTGTTTTTACACAATCAAATAAATCGCTCCCAAACACATTTTAATCATTGCTAATGAGCCAGTTGCTGTAGTAAGTTGTTAAAATTCCTTTTGTTTGTTTGTTTGTTTGTTTTTTATTGCCGCTTGCCTCACTATTTTGGAAACAATGGGATGACTAAAGATCTTTAGAGCTCTTCAAATCACTTCTTTACCTGCTATCCAAATGCAAGCTGTTATCTAGGTATTTTCTTCCATGAATTTTAATAAGCACTCCAGATCTGCTCCTGAAGTGATTATTAAAAAAAAAAAAAAATCAGGAAAAAAAAAAAAAGAAAGAAAAAAAACAGCCACCCAAGTTCTTATCTATAAGATGTGTTTTCTTAAATGTGAATCTTATCCCTGTTAAGACTGACAGTCTCCTTGGGAACTGATAGGACCATTTGAGAAAGTGGCTTTCTCTTTTTCATTCAAAGCTTGTGCTGTTTATAAATTATTGAGATACTCACTAATTCTGTATTTCATGTAATACTGGGGCATCTCCTGAGAAAAAAAGCATAAGACTGTCAAACAGAGGAATCTCTGTAGTTCCAGAGGTTTCTTGCTTGTTTGTTATGTTTTAGTGAGAGGCACAGAGGACTTCAATGCATTTGTTTTGGCCATAACAGTTTCTATTGTCATTATGCTGTACAGGTGAGTTATCATTGGGATGTATGTAAAAGTGAAATTAGAAGGATATTTCATTTCCTTATTGTTGAATGTGGTTCTGTTCATCATTCTTTGAATTCCTATTTCAAGCTTTATCAAAGTTTGACAAAAGAAGGTAAGGTGTTAGAACGGTAGGTAGACTCATGCATGTAGCCCTGCTCTGTACTGGAACATTTTAGCAGGTCTTTGCTGGTCCTATCTCTTCCTTCCAGGTCTGTTTCTTCCTCAAAGGATAATTATACTTGACTTGGCTTTTATGCTTTTATTTGTTTCTTGCCTTCTGTTATCAGGCTGTTCAACCTAATGTATTGTGGCTGGAACAGTTTTTGTTCTACTGAGGAATTTATAGAGGAAATAGGAAGCTTTATGGCACCATCCTTTGATTATATACTGTCTGCGGGAGAACCAGATTTTTGCCTGGCCGTAGCACAGGTAAAAATTATATTCACTTCCTGTATTCACTTGTGTGGTAGCACAGACAAGTGAATACAGGACTTTCATAAACTCTGGCCCTGGCTCTGCCTGGACTACCTGTTACCCTGTGGCAGGTCAGGTATTTTTTCCAGCAGTAGTGATATGACAATGACAATATTGATATCCAGAGAGAAAGCAGAAATTTACTACCCGCAGAAACTTTGAAGAAGTTGAGAGCAGCTTCAGTGGACAGCTCAAGAGGCAGGGTAAAATTACATATACCGGCAAGAGAGTAACAGAACTACAGCACACTCAAAATCCTATCAAAATGCCAGCTCAGAATTAACCCCCACAAATTTTAGGGGGAAAAAGATAAAGGATGAATTCATGCCTTTAGGCTACAGCAGTGATGTGCATCATTGTCTTCTGGGCTTCTAGCACTACTAGAAGCCTGAAGTTCAGATTTAGTGAGTCAAGAAACTATATAGCTGTATAATTTAATGGGAAGATAAAAATGTATAGCAGAAAGCAGAGTTTGTTGTACAGCTGCCCTCAGGAGAGACTGAGGCAAAGTGTGCAGCCTGTGTGAAATTTGGAATGCAGAATCACCTAGATGTTTATTTTTGCAGTGTCTAGCTAGAGCAAGTAAGATAGGTCTCTATGCTCACAGACTTGCAGTTGAGCTATGCAAATGAAAAAATGTTAGAGGTAATGGCAGATCTGGAATAGGGTTTCTCATATGCCTGTTGCTAAGCTGAATACTGTGCTTAACTGCTTTTAAGCCTTTTGCTGATTGGATGGAAAAATTTTGTCGGAAGGTGTAAGTGGGAAGATGTAGGTGACATGCTTCATAGGAGCATATACTCCAAACCCACAGAAATTCACAGCTTCTCAGTGAGGAAAAAATGCTCAAGATTTGTAGACACACAAAAGAAGTTGATACAATTCCATGTTTGTCTTTTATAATAACGTGTTGCAGTCTTGGTCTAATTTTCAGACGTGTTATAGCATGATTTAGGAAAATGTTTAGCTCAGATGTGCAGGTGTGTGCAGTAACTTAAAAATGTGTCTGTGCAAATCCTGTTTAACTTGTTTATTGGTAACAGGAAAATTATTTTGTTATTTATTAATAAAGTATATTTTAGTATAATGATGTCAATATGTTTATCTGGTTTGTGGATGTAACAGTTTACTTAAACCTTTTCTACATGTAAGTGAACTAGGCAGTATCCCTAAGCACAGCCTGTGCTTTTATCGTTGTTAACAGATAGCCTTGGAGCTGTATCCTATGCAGGTGACAGCTTCTAACACAGCACCCTCTCCTCCAGCTCAGTGATCCTCACTGTGTGCTGCCACACCAGTGCAAAAGAAAAAGTGCTTAGGGGATGCCAGTGTTTCAAAATAATGGCATTGGTGACTCTCATTTTCTCATTTTTTCCCCAAGTGTTTTATTCAGGCATTAAATTGTTGCACTGGCACACTAAAGGGACAGATTGCTGGGGGGGGGAAAAAAAAAAAAAGAAAAAAAAGAAGAAAAAAAGAAAGAAAAAAAAAAGGTTTTACGTGGTACATACAGACCTGCCAAAATCCAAAACATTTATTCACCAAGAGCAGTCCAGACAAAACGGAGACGTGTGATGAAATGCCTTACCCCTTTCTCAGAAACTATCTCTGCAGGGGGAGCATTTATATAAATCAGCTGAACAAAGAAATAGGATTATGTTAAAGATAAATAATATTCCAGTTCCCTTGTTCTGGATTAGAAAGGCTGTGCGCTGGTCTTTGTGATATTTTTTGTTTCGTATTCACAGAATAGAAAACCATTAGATCCTCTTACCTCGTTTGTGTATCCAGAACTGGTACATTCCACACAGTTATTTCCGTGTTGAACTGACTCACTTGAGTCTAATTAAAACACTGTCTTTTTCACTGCCTTACTAAAGAGGAGTTTCAGCCCTTCTAGCATACCATGATTTTGGAGGACAACTCTTGCTTTGAAGACCAAAGCTGCAGTTCTACCATTTGTCTTGTTCACTTCTTGCAGGACTGAAAGCCTTGCAGTCTCATTGCAGCCAAGGCTGACAATGGATTCCATGACCCGAGCTTCTTCATCCCTGTAACCATGCAAAAGCTCAGCTCCAGTCATAAGCACCTGTTAGGTGCCCAACACTTTCAAGCGCTTCTTATACTTCCTCCATCTGATTCCTACTCGACTGCTGGTCATAAAAAACAATTTCTAAAATGCTAATAAGATTACTGGTTAGACTTCAGTGGATAATTAGTAATTGCAAAATTCTTACTTCATTGTTTCAGCCTAGGCTATGAACAAGTCTCTTCGTATTATCAGGCTGTACTCAGTTAAGCTGTGCTTTCGACATGACACATAATTTTAGCACCAACACTCATAACAGATGAAAAGTGCCAATAAAAGCCCTTAGTAGTGCAAAGTATTTAGCTTTTCTGCTACTCATTAGTTAATGAATAGCCCTTTTCTGTGATTATTTTATTTCTAGGTAAATTCTGACTAAAACAGTGGCAAGTTTTTCCATCAATTCTTCATTTAAAGAACAAGCAAATACTCCCTTTATCGGTTAATCATTTTTTTCATGAAGAGAAATATAAAATGAGTATATATTCATTTTCATAAACTGGGATGCCCAGTCCTTGATGATAAAAAATGATACAAGGCTAACATTGTTTTCAAGCATCATTAACTCTCAAGAAGTGAAGTAGGATGTTCCACTGTTTAACTGTTTCAGTGCCCAGAGATTGCATACAACAATAATACCCTGGTTGGTTTAAATTTTCCTTTGCACATTTTAACCAGGTGAACAAAATTCCCCATATATGCTGTTTTACAGCATATGATTTAAGGAACAGTGGGAGAAAGAAATCTAGAGGATGGAAAATTATTCAATCTGTTTCACTTTCTTGAATAAACATTTGAAGGATTTGGGAGGATAAATGACATTTTGGGGGGGGAAAAAAAAAAGAGTATTTTTTTAATCTCATATGAATTCCTATAAGTTTTTTGTGCTTCTTATACTGAATTGTACTGAGGATGTACAGAGGTGATTTAGCACTCTGTCTTCCGCCCTGGTCACGCAGCCCTGCAGGTAGGTAGAACTGCTCCCGTAAGGAGCTCTTGTGAACTCCAGGCATTACTAGTTCTCCTCCCTGACATGTGCAGGATGGCATCCACTCTTCCCTCCTGTGCCAGAAACATCTTTTCACTGACAGCTGTAGGCAAAATGTGAGCTACAGTTACCTCAGCCAAGATTAAACCACTGCAGATAGCTTTCTCATCTTCCCAGGTTTACATTTTGTCTAAGTAGAGCCTTGTTGATACAATTGTTATTGTTTGGATCACCTACAGCTGAAGGTGAGGATATCATCCTTGACTGAGATGGAAGTGGGAAAAACTTACATTGTGAAAGGTTGAGAGGTAAATGAAAACACTCAGGCTTTTATTTAAACTTATTTTTAGCTGTGAGGGTCAAAGAGAGGACACCAATGAGAAAATAAAAGCAACCCGTACTGTCATCATTTAATTTATCATTTGTAGAAACACTGGTTGTTATGTACATGGTGCTGAGTACTGTGCTAGCCAAATGGAAATTGGACTTGTCACAGAACACTCCTTATCCCAGAAAGCAGGTAAAAGGCATTTAGGCAAAAACTCGAGGAGGAAGAGGATGTCTGTGGGCAGGCAGTGGGACTTCCAGTCCAGCAGCTGTGGTGGAGTAGCATCCACAGCTCCTGGCAGTCTGGTTTCACACTTTGTCAGTTACTGCCCTTTATCACTGTCTTCCTTTCAGCTGCTAAAGGCAATGTGCTAATTTTTTCCGTTCACTTTTCTGCTGACTGTGTTGTCAAGCATCCTTTGGCTTCCTTTCTCCAACTTAACTGATTTTCTGTGTTTCCTGCTTAAGATACTAAATAATTCTGTCCATTCTTGCTGCCATACAGCACCTCCAGAAGAGATCAATCGGCTCAAAGAATGACTGTCTTCAGTACTGGCATACTGTATAAAGTACCACTATAGAATTATGCCCTAACATCAACGTGATACTTATTTTTTTCCCCTCAAACAGATGGTACAGCATCAAGCTGTTAACTTTCACCACAGCAAAGATGTCATTCTGCCTAAAGTTTCTATTTCTCATGTGAATCAATAAAATGTAGGAAGATTGCTTTAGAAAAGTGCTTTTTGCAATGGCTCTGTGTATTAGTAGTTTATACAGTGCAAGGGCACGTGATAATGACACCTGATTTTCAAGGGCAAACACTTTTCTGGCTTACTGAGTATCACTTGAGAGAGGCTGTGTGCAAATGGCATGAGAGTAATGGTAGGTGATAACAGCAGGAATAATAAATAGCTTAGGGCTTCATGTATCGACCAACCATGCTTTGCAAAGCCTGTCTGGTGATTTGCAAATTAAATATTCTTTACTCTATGCTCTTTATGGTTCCTCTCACCTTTTCCTATGCAGATAGTTGCTTTAAATAATCCTATTTCTTAAAGCAGTCATAAAAGAAAGAGTGGGGAGAATTTAACTCTGTGTATGTAGTCCTTGCTCTTCTGACTTTCCATGGTGGGGTAAAACAGAGCAAGGATGCAAGGGCAAGACAGGACAGTGGGGTTTTGTATGGGTTTCTCTCTTCACTATAGACTGAGTGCAGCTTTCCCAATCTGCCACAAGTTGAGCAAATCCCTCTGCACATGCTGGATTTGCTGTGGATTTGCTGTGAGCAGGACCTGCAGGAGTTGCAGCTGGCACTGTTCTGTTGCCATCGCTTTAAATATCTGGTCTTTAGATAGTGGGTAATCTTTTACCACAGTACAATACTCCAATGCAGTAACTGAGTATTGCTCATCTTCAGCAAAGTATGCAGCCAGGAATTAGTGCACACAACTTCACTGCTCCTGTAAGAGGCCTGGATTGCCCCTGAAAAGTATTGAAAACACTTCAGCAAAAAAGCAAAAGTTGTTGTTATGGCCACACTTGAAATTTCCACAACTTTAGGACAGATCTACCATGACTACCAAATCCTGAACTTCATCTCTGTAAAGCAAAGATTTCAGCTCCTAAGCACCTGAACTTTGCAGAGGTTTCTCTTGAATATGTGTCCAGCCATACAAGAAATAATCAGAACAGTGGTTATTCATGTACAGCATGATGCATTTGATCCTCCCACATAAGAATTATTATCTTCCACATCAGACAAATGTGGTTTTCAGTCAAATCAGTTAGTTAGAAAAGACTTTCAGTTCCCAAATATGCATTGTGACAGCATGCATATTTGCTTTTTTTACAGGGTTTTAATTGTGCGGAGATCATCACCAAGGCTTCAGGTTCCACCACCTTAACTTTCTGCTCCCCACAGCACAGTCTGTGCTTAGCGAGGAGAATGGTATCTGGCCTTTCAGGTGTTTATACTACTGTGTGTTGAAGAGTTACACAGAGACATTGAACGGACCTCAGCAGACAAACTGAGGGGACCTGAAAGATGTTATGAGCCCTGACTTGTAGAATTGGTGTCAGTATGCAGCACCTCCCTGAGCAAGGCCACACCTTGTGCCTACATGGCACCATTGTGCCAGCCCCTCATAGCATGCATCTGCCTGCCAAGAACCTTAAAAGCATTTATAGATATTTATAACTACCCCCCACTGCCTCAAAAAGCTGTCAGCTTGCAGCCACAGTACAGCAGCACAGCAGGGATGGAGCAAACGGCGGGAGCAATTGGAGTATCTGAATGCAATTGGGAAAAATAACAGATAAACTACCAGTATGCTTTATTTCATCCCCGATGTGGTCTTCAGGCTTTTGCCCTCTCCCAGGAGCCAGATCCCACTATGTTGAGGCCTTCCAGTACTTGAAGGGAGCGTATAAACAGGAGGGGGAATGACTGCTTACATGGGTTGATGGTGACAGGACAAGGGGGAATGGTTTTAAACTGAGACGGGAGATTTAGGTAAGGTATTAGGAGGAAACAGCAGAACTAGAAGCATGCCAGGTGTGCAAACTGAGGCAACGTCAGGAGAAGAGTTTTCCAGCTATGTATTCAGGTGTATCTGAATTTTGCTCTTCATGGTGGAAGTTTTGTGGTGTGGATCCAGATTCTCTTGGGCTGTCTTCACTCAGGCTTTCCTTGTTGGCTCAGGACATTGGTATGCTGCCTGATGTGAGTGGTGTGGGAGGCTGAGCACAGAAGGAAGTACGTGGGAAATCCCCAGGAATGTAGGTGATGCCTGTGCTTCATACAGGAGATGAGAAATGGGCATCAGCAGAATGGGGCTATGGAGGAGTGAGGTCAGTGACATCAGTGAGAAGGACTGAGCCGAGACTGCAAGTCCTTACTTTTCAGTCCCATCCAACTTCTTTTCTGCTTCAGCCCCTACTACACTTGTGTATTTGTCCCTGGAACTAACAGCAGCCTTGTTTTTCTGTATAGGTTTTACCTGATGGGAAATACGTGTTCGTATATTATTTCAGAGAGGCAAGGAGTCTAGAATTCCTGAGTTGTTCCCCCTGCATATACACTATTCAGTCAATATATTTCCAGAGTGATTTCTGTGCTTTGAAAAGAAAGCAGATAAACAGGAGGGAGACAAGTGTGGGTAAAGGCTAGGAAGTGCTGGGCAGGAAATGTGATTGAGTAAATCTCCCCACCTTGCTTAGGGCGTGCTTGCCATGAAAGCACAGAATCTAACAGGAAAAGCAAAAATGATGTTTTAATTAAATGAATGTATAGGAATAGGAAGTATCTTTAAAGAAAAAAAAAAAAAGCATCAAAACAAAATATGTTTGATATAATTAAAATTCTGGATGACAAAAAGGATGAAACATGGTTAAGAAAAGACTGGCTGGAGTGGTCCGCGCATCAAAAAGCCACAGGGAAGACACAATATGTCTGTGATTGCTGGAGAAACTGTACCTATTGGCCCTGAATATTAATGCCTGCTCTCCAAAAATGGCATTACTGTAAGGGTACTTCTGCTAATCGTATAACATCACATCATCTGTTGTTTGATAGACATGGCACAGCAACTATGAAGATGTCAGGCAATCATGACTTGATTGCGATCTTTAAATGTTCTCTCAAGTGTGGTTGTTTGAGTGTGTAACAGCAAGCACAGATTAACTGTAATGAAGTCACCTGGAAAAAGCTGTTGAAGCTGCTAAAAGCAAGCATTAAAATTCAAGCTAGTAGTTGGAACCACTAAATTAGATCACAGCATCCTGGAAGCTGCACTACCACTTGAAAGTAGGATTCTCACTTGCTGAAGTGTTGCTGAATAGAAAGCTTTAAAACAAGAAGGTTAGAAAATCTTCAGAGACCAGGGAAGATTCGTGTGTCAGTGTCAAGTAAACACAAAGAGACAAGTGTTCTCTTTTGAGGTTGCTTTTTATTCCAGTGGGTAACCTCAAAGGCAGGGGCATCCTAATGTGAGATGAAGGGAATTGTCGGGACCTCTTCCAGAGATGTGCTCTGGATCCCAGTTTCACAACACACCTGGCTATGGAGGAGTGTTAGAAGATGTTAAGAAGTGTGCTGTTTTGTTCCTCCTTGCTATCAATGGTTTTTGTTTTATTTCTTTGGCTGTACTGTGCTACTCTTTGCATAGTGCAACTGTGAGGTCATTGTGAGGTTAATTTGTTTTCTCATGAAGATGAGTCCTTAGCAGAACTCCACTGACACAGAGGAACAGAAGTAGCTGCTACTGCAGCAATCCCCTGGACTGAACAACAGATTATTTCAGGGGCAGAATATCCAAGTGAATCTGAATATTTTGGTGTAGAGGAAAATGCAAGTCACATCTTGACGCAGTGATTGCACACTAAGGCAGGGCCAACCCAGGGGAACTCATGCAATGCACCTGACTGACTGGAAGGAGTGGAGCCAGGATTCACCCCTTCCCAGACCTCACTGAAGGGCTGACAGTGAGGGCAAGGGTATCCCTTCCTACCTGAGGCCCGCTGAAGGTAAGCAGCTTCTTTCCTTTGTTTCTCTGACCGTGGTTGTTGCATTTGAGCAGGTCTTCACTTGCTGCAGCTTAGAACTTTGCAACTCTGCTGTCATTGCTGTGCTTCCCATTGTGTTATAGCATTGCAATTGGTTACCATTTAATCTTTTGTACAATAGAGCTTTGTATCTGGGTGAACGCACTGAATCAATACATCTGAGTCAATGCACCTGAACATTGCGAGCCAGTTGTTAAGCCTGTGTCCCAGCTGCTGGGCCCTGACCTTTTGGATGTGTTACCTTCTATAGCCCAGGCACTAGCAGCCTCTTGGCAGTATCTGGATGTTGTTCTAGGATGATGTGCAACACTTCATTGCTAGTAGGTGATGAACACCTAGCCCAGACACTGCAGCCTGCGTTTGAATAATAGGAAGACTGAGTCCAGTTATGTGACCAGCCACACACTGATCTTTAGATGTTAACTTAAGTGGATCCTAATGGCGCAAGGAAGTTTCTCCATGCAGATTCTCTGCCAGGTGTTGCCACATGAAGTTTTTTTGGTTCAGGAGCAACAGAGCTATGATACCTTGCGTGGAAAGCAACAAGACTCAGTATATGTTATTGTGTCCTGTTCTGATGTTAAAATTTCAATTTAGGTGACGCTTTTCAGTTAGATGAGTGAAATGAATTATCTACAAATCTCTACCAGTGACCTCAAGTCAGACAAATTTAAATGTTTCCTCTCAGCTTTGTCACCCTACAACCTCCAGCTGCACATTGTTATAAGCTGGTTTCGTGTCCTGCTGCTAGATGTAAAATAAGAAATGTGACTATATATCAGCTTCTTAGTACTCAGGTTATTTAAGTTAAAGCAGTTGGAAACTAAGTGAATATAACTAACAATTACCAACGCAGCACAGGTGGATAAGTGACGCCATTACCCAATGGCACAGTGCTATGTTTCTGGCACTCTCCCCATGGCTTGACTTGTTATCGTATTAAAATCATAGGTGTAAGTAACACGTAAGTAAACTATTAAAAATATCTCAAATCTGAGGGAACTGGGGGAACTGAACATACAAGTTTGGAGTAGAGTCCAGGGCACCTGATGTACTGTTTCAAATTCATCTGTTCAATTTGAGAGAGAATGGCCTCAAGTTGTGCCAGGGGAGATTCAGATTGTGGTTAGGAAAAACTTCTCCTCCAAAAGGTTGGTCAGGTGCTGGAAGAGGCTGCCCAGGAAGGTGGTGGCTATTTTTCCATGAGCTATTCTAGGATAATACTGGCATCAAGAGTAAACAGCTAGGTTCCAAAGGTATCGCACTTACAAAAATAAAGCACAAAACAGTTACAACGCTGTTAAGAATGTTTCGTTATGATTCCCTAGGAAGGGAAAATGAACATAAATGGAACTTTAAAACAAACACCAAAAACTGGAGGGACCTACAAAAGCACACCTCCTGTTGACGTAGAAGTGCAGGCAAATGGGTGCTTTGGTTAGCTGGAGCAGTGTGTGAGTTTGTCATGTTTGGAACTGTTTGATGCCTTATCTTGGTTCTTGGTTGTGGTCAATAAAGTAACAACGGTACTTTATTCCACTAAGTGTCACAAAAAACTTCAAGACATATGTGTCCGTAAACATTTCCAGATAAGGTAATCAGTAATTTTCATCTGGATGAAGGAAGAAAACAGTGATCTTGCTTTCTGGAGTACCCAGGTGCATCCAGGTGTCTCATTCATTTGCATGATCATTCCTACGAGAAGCTCCTACCAGCACACACACATTACAGCAAATGCAGCAAAAATAGAAAAGGAATAATTGTGTCTAATTTTCTGACAGCAAAGAGCTGCCCACATATTTCTATGCAGTGTAACCAAATAATTGTATTCCTCATTGAATTTGATGGTTAAATGATCCAGAACAAGTCTTTTTGTCCAAACAGGTCTCTTCCCCTCGGTTCTCTGTTAGGGAGGCTCAGATGTGATGGGCGGTCTGGGATATATTTATAAACCAGCGGGTCTGTGCTTGAGCTTAGCTGTTGTCAGCTGACAAAGAACAGAAGTTCTTGTTTTGTGGATCATGCTCTATTTGCTCCTAATCAAACAAAACAAGATTTAAAGAGCAGTAAAATGGTAAAAATTATGGAAAGCTGTTTAGAGTAACACTGTTCAAGCTGCAATAGTAGAAATAGTAAAGAATTTGCATTGTGGGGAGGGGGTAAGAGTATGGGAAAGAAAGTGGGGGTGCTCTTTCTACAGTTTAGCCATGCTTTGGTTTTTCTACCCTTGAGAATAGCATCTATATTATTAAAATTCTTTGAAGAAGGGAAGAAAAAGGCAGAATGGGAGGTGCTGGAGCCTCACTGGTGAAGAATATTTCATTCAACTGCTAATACCTATTTTATCACAAAGCTATCTTTCTAATTGCTGTAGGGAGTGAAAAGCTGATGAGGATCCTCAGACTGATAAATGGTAATAATGAGCCTGTGCTGACTACGATGCACATTCTCCATGTTTTCTGCCTTTCTGTTTCAAGAATCTTCAGACACTGTCTAATGAGAATCAGCCAGGAACTGGGTTCTTTACATTTACCTGAGGATTAGAGTTCATTTCTCTGCAGGTCAGGTCATTTGCAATCCTGGCACTTGCAGATATGTACTGCAGTGCTTATCACATTGACAAGTGATCAGCTTCATCTGAGAGCTTCTGCAGGGCCATATGGCACAGCACAATGAGTACTACACAGATAGATTCTACTCAGTTGCTAATGATGAAGTATCCTATCAATTCTCTGCTTCAATTTTTTGAAGCACCTTCTGTCTCAGACCTTTGTTGTGCAGTTATTTTGGCAGAGATGACACACTGTAAATAATTTATACTCTGGCTCTCAGGCAGGGAATTTTCACAGTACATGGTACTCTGTTCATAGGCAGATTTTGACTGAGAGCAGGGAGGTATCTACAGGTGATATCTCCCAGGGCAGAGCATTGTTCTGCATCACTGCCAATTCTTCACAACTTTGTCATAACCTAGCCTGTGCAGGATGACAATGATTTCAGCAAAGAATACCAGTTGCCTTTGTTCTGGTTCTGCTACACCTGTTTGTTTGTTTGGGATTTCTTTTCTTCCCTTTCATTGCATCTCTTCTGGAGTTTTTTATTGTCAGCAGTTCATGTTATTTTTTTCCCCCAGTTATCAGCAACAAAACAGTGGGTGTCTGGACAGTTAATACTTACACTAATGTTGTTCTTGGGCTTAAGAATATTTTTTTAACGATCGAGGAAGAATTCAGCCCCCCAGTCATTTTTCAAGCTATTTGTAGGAAAGCAGAGGTTTAATATGTTTACAACTGAGCCATATCTGGAATTTTGTCTTTACAAAGGCTTTCAATTGCACTTGTCTTAGTTGAGCAAGTCATAAACATTTCCTGGGGTGTAGGGATGATCTCAAAACATCTGCTCCAAGCCAAGAAGCCTTTGTCTGTAGCAGCCTTCCAGGACATATAATCTCTGCAGTTAGCTGCTGAGCAGACTGCAGTCATTTTCAATGCATCTTTCAGTTACAAAGAGAGCCACAGAATCATGAATCGTGAAGTTAAAATCAATGCCATCAGTTACACAAAGGGTAAAGCTTGCCCTCTGCTAAGTTGCAGTAGAATCTAAGTTTTTGCTGCAAACACTGAAGGGGTGTGGGGCCCTGTGGTTTTTGCCTTCTCTCTTTGTGTGCCTTCCTCCTGCCCCTCTGCAGCAGGGCAAGAATTTCACGTGCTCCTTGGGGCTTCGTGGAGCCCTGATGGAGATGTGGGTGGAGGAATGGAGGTTGAGGACATGAAGGTGTTCCTGTTGTCGTGGTGCCGCCCATCACCTCTTTATTTAAGGGACCTAATGTCACATGTCATTGAGACCCATGTGGTGTGGCTGTTGTAGGTTTCAATGATTCTCCCCAACACATCCCGTGAGAACACGCCTTACCATCACCTATGAAGTATGTGGCAGAGGCAAGGAAAACTGTTCTAGCTTTGTTATTTTCAAGGAAATATCTTTTTCCTTCTAAAAAGAATAAGTCCAAATTCTCTAAAAAAAAAACAAAAACAAAAAAACAACACCTTCATACTTCGGATGATAATATGGTACTTCATGGGTGTTCAAAACTTAATGGAGTTTAACCACCTTCTTTTTGATGGGGAAGGGAGAATTTTTTGTGTTTTGTGATAAAATGTAGCAGTATAAAAGCAGTACAAATTCTAAATATCAGGACAAATAAACAATTATCCTTATTCACAGTTCTACGATGATTGTGTAAAATTATATTGAATATCAGATTCCTTATGAAAGAGTACAATAGTTAAGAAATCCTTTAAAGAAAAAATGCTTCTTTCTTCAGAAGAAATAAAACCTCTTCATCAGAAAAAAAAATGAAATCTGATGTCTTTGAAAATCATTCTGTATCCTTTTACTTCATGTAAAACTCACGGAGGAACGATTTCCAAGCCTCTGATGAATGACCCCTTTTGACCTTCCAAAATGCTTCTCTTTTGAAAAACACGTGGAAACTATGGGTCATTTGTGAGAATTAGGGTATACTGGCCTAGTTCCCTTATCAGCATTTAAATGATCTCTGCAAAATGCTTTGCCATGCATCTGACTTGTGTGAGAGTAGGTAAATGGTGCCATGCACTGGTAATGAGACTACATTATATTTCAGAGGTAGGCCAGCCTCATTTTCTTTGTCTAACAGCATCTCATACTAACAGTCTGTCACGGAGTTATCTAGGCCAATCTTTGTCTGTGACAGGGGACAATAGGCCCGTGGACCCCCTGGCCCCCAAAAATGGGAAGGGGAGAAGGAAAAGGGGTAGGGAGATGGGAGCTGGGCTCAAGGAAACAAACAGAGCGGCAGCAACGATCTAAGGAGGAAAACTTATTTTAGTAACTATGATATCGGAATGCAAGGTAACACAATATAATACAATCTAATTGAAATTGAGGCTAATAAATCAAGTAAAATAAGAGAGAGAGAGTTTTCTGAAGACTGAGAAGCCCGCTTTGAAATTGAAGGCGCACAGCTTGGAAGCACACCCACACCCACTGCCGGGCAGTGAGAGAGAGAGCGAGAGTCGCTTCCATGCTGTATTTTCCTCTTTGACCTTGAGGTCTTCTGGGATGTGTAGTTCTTCTTCTCTGTGCTCCACATGATGTCATGATGTGGAATACCAATACCAAAAATTACAAAACCATTACATAGTCTAGGGAGAGATTCTAGATATTCTAAATCTGTATTTCCTACAGCCTATCAGAATTCCTATACCTCTTACATAGAAATAAGTATATAACTGTATCAATGCAATCTTTTTAAAACTTGGAACTTCTGGGCTATGGATTCTAAGTGGATGGATGTGATTAAAATCTGTAGTCCCAAGATGCCAACGGTTTATGGGCTGGTTTGGCCCAGTTCTGTGACTATTAGAGTGGAGGGACCCATGGATCCATGCCCTGGAAGACGGAAGCAGGGAAAAAAGGGCAAAAAGGGTAGAGAGATGGGCTTAGAACAAAACAAAACAAGCCAGCAGCAACTATCTGAGAAGAAACAAACTAATTTACTAAATAAGATATCAAAATGCAAAATGCACTATAATACAATGTAATTAGAATTGAAGCTAATAAACCAAATGTGATGAGAGTGTCCGAAAACTGAAGGCCTTACTCTAGTGCTGAGGTGAGATGTGCAATGGGGTGAGCACAAAGGAAGAGAGCCAGATCTCATGACTTTGTCAGGGATTTTAGCTCCTCTCTGAATGCAAAGTCCCCTGGGGTATGTAGTTCTTCTCTTCTAAGACAGGTACCTGGAACTGGAGCGTTAACTCTTTAACTCCCAGTGCACTACATGATGTTATGATGTGAAATACTGATAACAAAAATCATGAAACCATGACACAAGTCTTTGAAAGAGAGACATGTTTTGGGGTATGATCATATCCTCTGGCTAGTCATGAGTTGTTTCCCCCAGGGCTTGGTAATGGGGCTGCTTCTATTTAACATCTTTATTAACGATCTTGATGAGGGGATTGAGTGCACCCTCAGTAAGTTTGCAGATGACACCAAGTTGAGAGGGAGTGTTGATCTGCCTGAGGGGAGAAAGGCACTACAGAGGGACCTGGAGAGACTGGATTGATGGGCCAAAGTAAACTGTATGAGTTTCAATTGGGACAAATGTTGTGTCCTGCATTTTGGTCAGGACAACCCCAGGCAACTCTACAGTCTTGGGGAGGAGTGGCTGGAAAGCTGCCTGATGGAAAAGGACCTTGGTGTACTGATGGACATTTGGCTGAATATGAACCAGCAGTGTGTCCAGGTGGCCTAGAAGGCCAGGGGTATCCTGGCTTGTATCAGGAACGTGTGGTGAGCAGGACTAGGGAGGTAATCCTGCCCTTGTACTCAGCATTGATGAGGTCCCACCTCGAGTACTATATTCAGTTTTGGGCACCTTGGTACAGAAAGGACATGGAGGTGCTGGAGCAGGTCTGAAGAAGGGCAACAAGGCTTATGAAGAGCTTGGAAAATATGGCCTATGAGGAATGACTCAATGACTGTGTAGTCTGAGGAAGAGGAGGCTGAGGAGAGCCCTTATTGCTCTCTTCAAATATCTGAAAGGCGATTGCAGCAATGGTGGGGTTGATCTCTTCTCACTGGTGACAGGTGACAGGACAAGGGGAAATGCCCTCAAGTTGTTTCAGGGGAGGTTTAGGTTGCATATTAGGAAAAACTTCTTTAAGGAATGGGTGGTTAAGCACTGGAATGGGCTCCTCGGGGAGGTGGTTGAGTCACCATCCTTGGATGCGTTTAAAAACCATTTGGATGTGGTGCTCAGGGACGTGGTTTAGCAGAGGGTTGTTAGGGTAGTATGGTTAGGTTGCGGTTGGATGATCTTGAAGGTCTTTTCCAACCTGAGCAATTCTATGATTCTATGATCCTTAGCATTTCCTCATCTTTAGGTGATAATTAGCTCAGCATGAGGTGTGTAGAGAATCCCGGTGTGAGCTTACCTTCAGATATCATGTATCTAATACTGATTTCAAATCCCCATTTCATTAATTGTGAGGCTGAACGTTAGATATTAGTGACAGTAGATAGTAGTGACTCACACTCTGTGCAAAGACTGAACTTTCTCCATCCTGTCAAATTATCTTCTGTAATATCATTGGGGAGTACGGTTTGCTTAGCTCAGTGGTCATGGGAAACTTAAAGCTGTGTCTGTTATCTACATACAGATCAGAGTGAACAGGAGTAGTAACTTCAAATACACATCATTTTTTTTAATTTTTATTTTATTTTATTTTATTTTTTGTAAAAATAATTTGTCTTATGACAAGTTTGCCTGATTTCTATATTATGATTGCACATCCAGATTATTGGTATGATAAAGACAGTTTTGGAAACTTAACTGAATCTTCTTAAATGTGCTATGGTCATCTAGCCTTCTAGTCATTATCTCTTACAGAGAGAAATTGGAGTGTACAGTAAGACTGAGGCAAAAAATACGAAACAGAGTAAGAGAGCAAACCAGAGGATAATTTCTTCTCGTATCTCAGTCCTACAATTCTGCACTCTTCACAGACAGCAGCTATGTTTCTGAGCGTGTGTGAACAGAAGCTACATATTTGCTGAGAGGCATGGTAGGTTTCAGACTCAAAACCTCTGTACATAGCACAGTGTCCTCAATCCTGATCTCTTACCATAGCAAATTCTTGGCTGCAAGTTTCATACGTATCTCGAGTGCTCCATTTCTCAGGCGTAAGGATTGGGGGGGGGGGGGGGGGGGGATGTTTTGGGTCCTGAATACTATGTGACCACTTGAGGGTTACAATGGTCACAAGAATGGAAGCTCTCACTGTTCTCCTGCTTCTGGAAATGACCTTTTTGTTAGCTGATGAACATAGAAATATTGACTTCTTCAACAAGCCTTGCAGAGCAATGCAGTTTCTAGGTGTACAGGAACATAAACGTGTATCTCTGTTTATACTTCATATTTTTGCAGGAAATCTCTATTTACCTGATCTGTATCAATATATCTCTACGTGAGATATATTGATACAGATCAGGTGTTTAGCCAGAATTCCTATCTTATGTAGTGCCTTATCTGAGGAATATCTTGAGTTTAGCTATCTTGTATCTGAGAAGGATCTTGAGTTAGCTATCTGGACTCCTAAACTCTTCTTTTTCTTGCATCTTTTTGTCAACTCTTTGACCAAGATTTTCGTAATTTGACCACTTTTGATGTCAACTCTCCCTCCTGAGTAAATGACTGAAAAAAATGGTTTTAGGAAATGCTACATTGTTGTTGGTGTGTTTCTTTTTGCTGTAAGTAGACACAGCCATGTTCTTTCAAGAAAGCAAATTGGGCTTGCTCATGCTCTGATAATTAACTGTTTATAAACAAGTAGTTACCTTAATATAGGGAAAACATTCTCCTTCATTTGTTAGTTTGGCTCTGAAGTATTATGCCATATTTTTTTTTGTTTTGTTTGCACCAGTTCTTTGTAGTTGTCTAGCAGTTTTATTTAAGCACAAAATTAACACCATCCTTCAGAAATGCAACAGAATAATGAGTGGGAGGCATTGCTGACTGCTGCTAACGACAGTCAATAAAGGTAAGCATATGTTCTGTGATAAGAGTGCAGTTGCACTGCTTGGTTGCTCAAGTAAGTTTCGAGGGATTGCCATAGAATATTTAAACAAGACTAGAAACTATCATGTTAGATTGAATCCAGTGTTGTGTATCAGCTAGTACATGATGTGCCAGAGAAACCTATAATGTAATATGCTTGGAGAATAATGTACCTTCTGAATTATTTGCTAGATTTATAATAGCAGTAAGACTGAAGAATGGGGGGAAAAAATGTGGAAAGATACTAGGGAGAAAATTTAACATTAAATAAAACATGAGTCTTTAGCTGACACGTAGCTTGTTCTTCTCTTAAAAGAGAGATAAACAGAAACTGCTTAGAAATTGCATTTTTCTCATGTCCTGTTTTTCTTGTGATATTCAGAGCTGTGCTCTGTGTTGCTGTAATATCTAACACCTGTAACAAATTGAATCCTTAAGATTTATTACTGCTTTCTAAGTTTTAACATGTGGAGTGTTTCCATTTCTTGAACAGTGATTTCAGTGGTATCATATCATACAGCTGTGTGATCATAGGAGGTATGAAATTAAATAGAATGCATTTGTTGACTTCTCCAACAGAAATTTTAGAGCTTTGCACAGGGCAGATAACATAATGTTGTCTTTTGATACGTGAAAAAACATTTAGAATTCCAATATTACATTCATTGCTAAAGATGTACAGTGGCTGATCCATCAAACGGAGCTTCAGAGGAACCATCAGATGTTTGGAACAGTCTGAATTCTTTGTCCATAACTCAACCAGAGTTAGGCAAATAAGACAGATGTGATATATGCTTTTGCTTCATTTCTGTGTTAGGCAAGGCAGTAACAAAAAAGGCAGGATATGTGCAATCCATACATTGAATTTTATGCGAAGTAAGGCACTTCACTGTTTCTGAGACTAGTTTCCTCAAGGCTGAGTGTGACAACACATTTGTAGCTGATATTAAATGGAAGTTGATTTCTTTTCTGTGGAGTTAGACTGCAGTGTTCTATAATTTGGATCTGGCATTTCAGAAGAGAAGATATGGAAATTGGGAAGCTGAAAGGGTTTGTGAAAACAGATGTTTGTTAGCTGTGAAATGGCTCTGGGATGTATGACAGAACCTTCTGCTGCAACATGTGTCAGCTATATTCTTATATCCATCTTCTGTCAACATTTTCGTACATTAAAAAAAAATACAGGTAAGTCAGTTGTTAACAGCACAAACAGATACAAAAATGGTGAAGCTGACCACTGGGAAGTTGTTAGCAAAATCCATCTAAGGTGACAGTTGGAGCATAATTACTTGTGTACTTATTACTCTCTTACTGCAGAAGCACATCTGCACCAAAGGAAGGGGAAATAGAGAGTTGAATTGTTTTTCCTCAGAACTTCTCCTTCATCTGTTTAATTCCTGCTTATGTTGCCACAGAGCTAAGTTACTTGTCTGAGAAGCTGTCTGTTAACTCATGAAAAGGGATGCAATGCGACAGGTTCTGATGATCTTATCCTTTCATGTAATGAGACCAGAAGCCTTTTGAGAATAAATATTGACAGACAGCAGCCATAGGTATATCTTTAACTAACCATGGAGTCTAACTAATGAATTCCCAAACAAAAGAATGATTAAGGCATCAGAGTCATATGCAGACAACATAGAATATAATTAGCATGGATGCTATACTGAAATGTAGCCCTCTGTTCTCATCCTGAAGAAAATGCTAAGATATTCAGGGATGATGTGCATATATTCCTGTGTATGACAACTCTATATTTAACTTGTTCAGACTTCATAGTTTTCTTAGACAGAAATATGTGCACCAAAACAAGAAACTCTTTGGTTTCAAGTAATTCTAGTATTCAGAGCTGACAGTGCTTCTTTAAAAAATATTATTATATTTTTATGTATTATTATATATATATATGTATATATTGTAGGCACTGAAGATGTTGAAGTCACTGTAACTATTACTCCAAACCAGATTGAAACACCTTCCTGTACAGATCTCATCTGTTTAGCCTATGCAAATGAGTCGCAAGCTTAACAGAGGTGGGAACATCAATGAGACTAGAACAAGGAACAACACTTATCATGGGAAAGTTATTCAGTGTACCTGATAAACCAGTTCTTAGATTATGCATATGGATCTAGTAGAATGTATGCACCGTGAGGAAAAAGGGGAGGTTGCAAATTTCGTTAACTAAAGGTAATGAAGTTTACACTAGATAGTCTCAGTTTGGCTGGACTTGATGAAATGTAAGCTTGAAGTAATAGACAGATTGCTTTAGTTAATCATAACTGCTAGTGGCACTTGTGGATTCTAGGAAACTGTTCAACATCTCTCTCCTGGACTTAACTTGGAAAAGACAATGGAAAAAGAGCAAAGAAAGAGTTATATAGCTATCAATGCCACTGGATTCTGGAAAAATATTAGAATATGCTTAAACAAGTGATTTTTAGGCTCCTAGAAAAGGATCAAGAGATGAGTAAAAACTATCATGATTGTAATAGTAGTGAGGCATATGAAGTCAATCTCCTTCCCTGGCAGTGTGAATAAGGGAAAAGCAGTAGGAAACAAATCATTTAACTTCTACAAATCTTGGTACTCCCTCATTGTCTAACTACTAAAAACAATATGCAGTAGGTGGGCTATTAGAAAATGCAGAATTGATGAGAAAAGTTTACTCTAGAGCAGGAATTCAGTTTTTCAAAATTGAAGGCTATCTCAAGTAGGATTCTTCAACGATTTTTTCTGAGTCTATTTTTTTTCAAGCATACATGTGGTGTTTCCATCAATGATTTGGATGAAGCACTGGAAAAATCACTTGAGAAGAAAGTGTAGATCAGAGAGACAAGACTGCCTGGACTGCAGAAGTCCAGGAGATGATCTTGGAGGTCTATTCCAACCTTGATGGTTCTATGATTTAAACTCTACATAGGACTGCTCTATATATGACTCAATGTTGTTGAGTGCTGTTGGAGTGCCATGCTGTTGGAGGTAGGCACACCTGAAACAAGCTCTTGAAATAGGAGTCTCTCTTGTTCAGCACTGACTTCTGTAGATCAGGAAGGTCATAAGTCAAATTTCAGAGCTAAAAGTCGTGAAGCCAGACAGTGACCAAAAAAACATCCTAAAAGGATAGAATGAGATGAAACACTAACTTTAAATTTAAATGAGAAAGCTGAGGAGACCTAAGCCTTCAGTTATCTTGAAGAGCGCAATAAACAGAATTAAATTCCCCTCCATGTGCTGCAGGTGGGACATGTAGTTATAGACTTAAATGATAGCAAGCAGGCTTAGATAAGTTACTAGGAAAAGTAGTTTAGCTCCAATATTGTCTGGGTACTGATGAGATTACAGCATTTCCATCCTTGGAGGCTGCCTTAAAAGCAGATTCAGGAAGTATTAGGGATGGCAGTTCTCCCTCTGAGCCAGTTGATAAGCTAGCTGATACTATGATGTCCATTTCTGCTCTTAAAATTTCTGTTCCTGTGAGGACTTTTCTGTGGTAAGGATGAGTGAAAATATTATCTAATAATGTGGGCAACCTGTGTACTAATTCCACTAGCTTGTTTCCTTGGCTACTGATAAAAGGGAAACAAAGCAGAAGTAAATTGAAAAAGCTGGACATAAAAGCAGGAGAAATGTTGCAAAAGCCAAATACCAAAGGAAAAGCAATGCTGGAAGAGCATCGGCTCGCCACTTTGTTGATGGCAAAGTCTTTCTGAATCACAGAATCACAGAATCACAGAATCAGAGAATCGTAGGGGTTGGAAGGAACCTCCAGAGATTGAGTCCAACCCCCCTGCCAAAGCAGGTTCCCTACACCACGTCTCACAGGTAGGCATCCAGGCGGGTCTTGAATATCTCCAGAGAAGGAGACTCCACAACCTAGGAGCAGGGCAGCCTATCCCAGTGCTCCGTCACCCTCACCGTAAAAAAGTTCTTGCTACATTTGTGCGGAACTTCCTATGCTCCAGTTTCTGGCCGTTTCCCCTTGCCCTGTCTCCACACACTGCTGAAAAGAGTCTGGCCTTGCCACTTTGCCCCCCACACCTCAGATATTTATAGATCTGGATCAGGTCCCTTCTCAGTCTTCTTTTCTCAAAGATAAACAGACCCAGTTCGCTTAGCCTTTCTTCGTAGGGGAGATGCTCCAGGCCCTTCACCATCTTTGTGGCCTTCCACTGGACTCCTTCCAAGAGATCCCTGTCTTTTTTGTACTGGGGAGCCCAGAACTGGACACAGTACTCCAGATGAGGCCTTATGAAGGCAGAGTAGAGGGGGAGGATCACCTCCCTCGACCTGCTGGCCACTCTCTTTTTAATGAAGTTTTCAACTCTGGCAGCTAGGAGTGTATCACTTTGAATATTTAACCAACCTTTTTTCCTTAATATGCACATATTATATCAAGATCATTGGTTAAGGTGATATATATTGCTAAGTTCTCACCAATACTTTATCTGTATGCTCTATTTCTGTAGAAAAAACTAGGTCATTCTACAAAACTGAAGAAACCTCTCTAGGTTACTAAATACTTCTCATCCACAGATTTCTGTACCTTTACCCTTTGGCCAGCATAGGTGGCAGTGAAATAATGGCTTGTTTTTTCTAGTAATAAAGTGTCAGTTGGTCAAAGACGTTGCAAAGTACTGTTCTGGAAAGAGACAGTTAAGTAGATGGTGATTTACTAACATTGTCACTGTGGTTATGATTTCTTTAATTCGGGGTGCCAAAAAAAAATTCCAAGACATGAAAGAAGACCTGATTCATACAGCCCAAAACAGAAGATTTCTACTGGCTCTAGTGTTATATGTGAGCAGTCAGACCACCCAGTGGCATGATAAATGTTTGCTTAGCGGCTGACTAGTAGAGGAGATTGTTAATAAAGAAAATACGTAGAACATTATGGATATAATTTCTAGATCTTTAAAACACTGATAAATTTCACAAAGTTAACACAACACAAAGAAGATAGAGAAAGGTATCTTTGATCAGATTTCTGTGAATAAACATTACTTTGAAGTCTTTTGGATGTATATATTTATTCAGTACAGTGCTGATTTTTATTACTTACTACATAAACAATCCTTTCATGTGAATTTGGATTGAAAAAACAATAACTGTAAAGACCAAACCAAAGTGCCATGTAAAAAAGCAAGACAATCATCTTAGCATGAGTTTTTCATACGTGGGTGAATACAACAGAGTTGGTAGCAGTCTCTCTTCTAGCAATCTGAAGTGTACTTGATTTTGTGTAATCTCAAAGTAACCACTAGTTAAATGGACATACACAGTAAAAGATGTGCGGCTACTTGACCCTTTGGAGATGTTGCTGACTCTGTTTTTTCTTACTGTGTTATCTAGACACTAACAGTCAAAGGTCTGTCTAATTCTGCTCTTTGAATGTGGATTTGGATATCCAGGTTTATTTGTAATCCTGTCCCATGCAGTTGTACTGAATTCCCTGTAAAAATAAATGAAATCAAAGTTTTACTTTATCATGAGCAAGGTTTGATAGAAATAAGACATTTTGCTCTGAAAGCTGATGAAAATCTGAGCTTTCAGCATTGCATCAAAAAGGTAGGTAGCACTGAAAGTCTGTTTCTGTGGAATTTTCTTTCTTGATGAAAGCACCGACTGTTAATGATGGCAGAACTCATCTTGCAGAAGCCCCAGTGGCTTGTCAGATCTTCTTCCTTTTTAAGAATAAAAAATGCCAAATGTTATGTTACAGTGCAGGTCGGTCATTGTGGCATAACTATTGTAACTAAAAGAGTAGTTTTGGCTAGAGTTGGCCAGATTCCTAGCTGAGATAGCTAAGTGTTCATACTTAACTACGTTTGAAGATTACAGTTTTAAAACCTAAGTACATTCCTAAAAAGTTCCAGTGTCAGATCCCAAGTTCTTGCTTATGAGTGCACAACTTCAGTATTTGGTGGTGATTAAAACACTTTTTATTATACCAAAGCAGAGTAATGGGCTTATGCTATATGGGTTTTGCACTTGGGTTGAGGTGATCCCAGGTACGTATACAGTCTGGGAGAAGAAACCCTTGAGAGCAGCTTACTAAGAAAGACTTAGGGATCCTTGATGAAAAACTGAACATGAGCCAGCAGTATGTGCTTGAAGCCTGGAACGCCAATGGTATCTTGGGCTCCATCAGAAGAGGGGTGGCCAGCAGGCTGAGAGAGGTGATTGTCCCCCTCTATTCTGTCACTGTGAGGCTCCAGCTGGAGTACTGTGTCCAGGTCTGGGATCTGCAACACAGGAAGGACGTGGACCTTTAGGAGAGAGTCCAGAGGAGTGCCATGAGGATGATTTGGAGGCTGGAGCATCTCTCCTGTGAAGATAGGCTGAAGGAACTGGGCTTGTTCAGCCTGGAAAAGAGAAGGCTGCTGGGAGGCTGCTCTTAATGTGCAAATAACTGTTCTGACTTTAGGTGTCTTCCAGGATCGAGTCAGAATTGACAAGTATATGGACTATGCTTTGATAATTAACAGAAGAATTTATTTTATTTTTTACTTCCCAGTGTATGTGTAGCTTAAAACAACAACAACAACCAACCAACCAAAAAAAAAAACACCCTAGAACAACAGCAACAAAAACTTAGCTATCTGATTACAGTAATTAATTATCCAATTCTCTGTACTGTTAGTATAAGTAAAACACATGGCTGCTACTGCTGTAACCTTAGGAAGGGGAGGATCATAGGGGGTGTCAGCTTTCTCCCATATTCCTCTACAAAGTTTCACAACAGCAAGGACCAATTTCAAAAGCAAAACTTTTGTTGTGTTGTTGCTGTTGTTTGTTTGTTGGGTTTGTTTGTGGTTTTTTTTTTGTTTGTTTGTTTTTTTGGGTGGTGTAATGAAATAATATAAATTCTTCTAATTATTTCATTTTGTATATTAACAACTGTGGGTTTCTCAAATTTGCTAAATATCAAGGTGCTTTGAGAAATGTGTTGGTTGTTATGAAGCAACTTTGTCAGTGTTCCACCATAATGTTACTTTTCATGTTTCATTTCTAAGGTTACATGGGTTAAGGCATTTTACCTGGAAAAGTTCCTTGCTTTAAAAGCATACTCATGGGTTTTATTCTTCCTGTTCCTATGGGCAGGACAGGACTGATATTTAAGAGGAGCATCTGGGGTAACCTGCTGTTTATGCACTCCAATAGGAGCCATTAGCAATTTATTACTTAAGAACAACAGAAATTCTTGAGGGTCTTAACTGAGCAAAACGTGGAATTAAAGTTGCAAGAAAGACAACTGTGTTTCTCTCTATTGGAAGAATGTAACAGTCAATGTCGCAAATATGGGCAAAGGAGATGGCATGAATGTAAAAGTGAGGTACAGAAGTAAGATACATGAAATTTTGATAAGAAGCTGAACACTCTTGATTGTTAGAGAGCATTTTGATCAAAATAAAGTTACCTTAAAGAAAACATATATAATTTTTCTTTTTTTTCTTTTTTTCTTTTTTTTTTTGGGGGGGGGGGAAGTGAGCTAAAGGCCAAGATGCTCATGGACCTTATTCTGATGGTGATGTGTTCTAGAAATACTTCTAGCACTCATTAGATTTTAATTTAAAAAGTCAAATGATTTTTGCTGGCTTCTTGGTTTTAAAAATAATGATTTGAACTCTGGATTTTTTCCCCTGTGTAGTTCTAATCTTTAATATTTTTATTAAGGTGGTGTTGATGATGTTGACAGATGGAGAGACTCCAAACAATTGATTTCAGAAAAATCTGCTCAACTCTATTGATAACTAACCATGTCAGAGTTGACAGTTAATAAAATTTTGATTAGATAAATAAGTGTGGGTTGAACTGTTGTACTGAATTGAATTTAGGCTGAATACGTAGGCTGCAGTGCTTTATTACCAGAAAGCCAGCTTTTAAAACTGGTGGAAAAACTGAGCAAATCGAAATGTGCAAGCAAGGTGGCAGGCATGAGCAGAATATAGAGCTCCAGGCCTGGAGTCAGAGTACCTATCTTTGTGACTTCCATGTGCACACAGGAAGGGAATGAAGCAGATTGAAATGGCCTGGAAGTTTTTGGGTTACACACGGGCAGAGGGGCAGCCTGATGGAAGCTACAAGTCATGGTGTGGTGAGGTCAAATTCTGGGGATTTTTCTGGAGTTTTTTTGTTTTTGTTTTTGTTTTTTTTCCCTGTTCAATTTTCTTATTACTGGCAGCTGGTTGGTTGCACACACTTGTCCCAGAGCACTTCTATGTTTTTGGCTTGAGGAGCCCTCTTTAGCCATGGTTTTAATAGGGAATGAATGATATTGCCCAATGGTGAGCACCTGGTGTACAGTCTACTGAGTTTTAACTTCATGTACATAGCAATTTGCAGGAAATCTTTCAGTTCAGTACCCAGGTCTAGAGTGAGAGCCGGTCACTGTAAGGACAGGCTACTTGCCATCATGTCTTTATAAGGGACTGGGCAGTCAAAGAGAGAATAGAATTTATATACAGAGCCTAAGGCTTGCTGACTGAAGCTTTATCATAGTAATTGCCTATCTGTTCAACCTCATATTTTTCAGCACATAAACTGCTGTCTGGTGCACTAAGTAAACAAACAAACAAAAAAGAAACACTAATCACGTTTCTCTAATTACTTTTCTGTTCAGTCATCTTGGATTCCATTTGTAACAATGAAAGATACAGTACTTACAGACACCATTCTTTAAATAATTTAGAACAACGCATCTGCACAGGCTAGGTCAATTTTTTTTTGGCACCATGTTAATAATACTTGAACTATGAGGTCAAATAGTGAACAGTCTTGATATTTCAGAAGTGTACGATCTTTACTTGACTTCTATAGTTCTCTTCTTTGGAGGTGAAAGAGCATGAATCTATTTACGTTAAATGTTTATGTTTAAATGATTGAGGATGACAAAGGATGGTTTTTGATCCCCAGTCAGATGCTAAGCAAAAGCAAAGCTTTTAATACTTTCCCCCCAGATATTTTGTACTGAGACTAAAGTGAGACACTGTAGTACTGTTACTGTTAAGGCTATTTTTGGTTCAGTATACTACATACGCACGGCTGAGCTGCACTGTGCCCTACTTCTGTCTGTACAGATGGACACATTGCACAGAAACAGTCAAATGCTTCTGCTGGAGCTTTATCAGTGCAATCTGCTTTATACTTTCAGGCAAACACAGCTGTGATGTCCTCAGGCATAACTTTATTACTCAAACATCAATATATTTATTGTAAACTGTTTGAGAAAATTCTTGCTAAGGTTTATTGAGTACATGTAATAAGTGTACTGTAACACACATTGAAGCAGCAGATAGTTGGTAACTGCTGATGATCATCCATGTAGGGGTAAACCATGAAAAGCCACTGTGCAAATTAGCAGTGATGGATGTCTGTTGCTGTCTCTGTCAAATTTGACATATATGTCAATTACAACAGGACAAACTATGATTTCCAATCCATTTGTTGGCCTGGCTCTGCAATGGGGACCTGGGCCCTGGTCTAGATTAGGATCCTTGGTTACTTGCACCAAAAAAAAAAAAAAAGTTGTGAATAGTGAATTACCCGTAGTCCTTCTCATGTGTCTTGATAGACTAGAGACAGGACTATAGGAGAAGCTGCTAATTCTGTAGAAAGGACAGAGGCTTAAAGAACTTGCGGGATAAAAACACCTATAACTCTGGTAGGATGGAGTGATCAAGCAGTTAAACAGAATGGCTCAGCTGACAGTACCACTTGTTAGTGCTTGGAAGGCACATCTTGATGAATGACTGTGCGGTGGAGTCACGCTCCACAGGTATATCTAAGGACTTATATCTAATAGTGACTTAGTCACGGCTGCACAGAAATACAGAGTGACCTTATGAGAGTTCTACTCACAAATGCACACCAGATTATAGAAAAATGATAAAGCTGATCTGTTTTTATGTGTCAAAGTTGTGATGGGTGACATCAAACTTCTCCAGCTGGAAAGAGAAGACAGGATTGTCACTATTTTATGATCAACAGAAGAGCACATGAAATTCCATCAGCATGTCTCCAAAGGTACCAGTGTTTCTGATAAAATATTTCTTTTTCCTACATATTTTATCTTGCTCTTTTCATACCAGTCTTTTCTACACAGTCAATGAACTTGGCAGATAGCTTTATGAATGTTAAAATAAGACTGTTCTCTCATAGAGCTTTTCTGCCTTTAGAGCTGTATATCTCATCTCCATTACAAAATCACTCTATCTTCAGATACATTTGTTTTTTGTAGTATGTTAACTGCTATGAAATAGCTATTCCACTGAAAATTATACTTGGAAATACATTACTAGTACCTGTTAATGAGTCAGGTAGAATAAATAGATCAGCTGTAGTGGAAATGCTAAGTCACAGCCTAAAACAGTGATTGAGCACCTTGTCGAAAGGTCAGGACAACCCAGGGGAGCTCAGGTGCAAGCAATGCACCTGAGTAACCAGAAGGGGTGGATCATGGCTCCACCCCTTCCCAGACATCATTTAAGGGTTGGCAGTGGACACAAGGGTGTCCTGCTGGAGATCATTGTGTACCTGAAGTCTTCTGTGGGTAAGAACTTTCTTCCCTTTATTTCTGTGCCCAAGGCTGTTGCATTTGAACAACTCCTTACTTGCTGTCACCCAGGACCTTGCTGCTCTGCTGTCACTGCTGTGCTTTCTGTTGCATTACATCAGCTAATGGGAAAATGTTAATAGTTTCTGTCAAAAATGTAAGAATTCAACCAGTTCTGTGATCCTCACAGTCTTTATCTGGAGGCTTCAGTTTACTATTGGTATTACGTTGTCCCCAAATAAACTAAATACCTTGTTTAGGTTTAAGGAAAAACGTTGTTCAATGCAGTAAATTGTTTTGCATTGTCAGTAGTTCTAAAGGTGTAGTTTTTTGACTTGATGTTAAATTATTATTATTATTATTTTTTAGAGGTCTTTTTTTCTTAGATCACTGAATGGAAAAGAGAGTCCATGCGCTCAAAGTTAGTACTATAGATCAGACAGAAAAAGCTGTTTCCAGGAAGTGTCTGCAAGGAGTAATCAATATCATTCACAAACAATTGGACATTCATATCCAAGTAAAAATATGGAACACAAAAATAACAACAACAACAAAATGCGAAGTTCAACTGAATTTTAATGTAGCTTTAAAAAAAAACAACACAACCAACCAAACAAAAAATGACCAGCAGAAGGTGATCTGTAGAAACTTCTACTCCAGAAATGTTGGGTGAACCTTTCAAATTAAAAAGCCTGAGGTATTTGTTTAGATGACTGACTTCTATTTATTTTGGGTAAGACAATGGTTTATAAATTACACTATAAAATGATTGAGATGAAGCACGTATCACTGTCCCATGTGAAGAAATACACATTTTATATATGCTTTTTTTTCAATAACAATGATGTTGCCTAGGTTGCTTCAGGTTGTTTATCAATAAAATTAAAACTATTAATATTTGGGGATTAAAAATAAAAAAATAAAAAAATTTACCTTGTGTCAGTAGTTTACAGGCTGGTTTGGCCTGGTTCTGTGACTAGTGGGGTGGAGGGACCTGCAAATCTACACCCCAGAAAAGGGGAGCAGGGGAAATAGTAGAGTGAGAGGCTCAAAAACAAAACAGTGGCAATGATCTGAGGAGAAATTAATTTGCTAAGTAAGATATCAGAATGCAAGGTAACACACTATAATACAGTATAGTACAATGTAATTAGAATTGAAGCTAATAAATAGAATGAGGGAGAGTGCCTGAAAGCCAAAGGCATACACTAATGCTGTGACTGGATGAACAAAGGAGGCAAAGCCAGATGACTGGAAACAAAAGGGCCATCAGGTGACCTACGAAGGCCTTTTATCTTTTCCTTGAGCGGAAATGATAACAAAACAGTGAACAGTCCTGAGGAATGTAGTAGTTCTCCTCTTCTGGGATAGGTACCTGGACCTGGAGCATTAACTCTTTAACTCCCCGTGCACTACTTGATGTGATGATGAATACTGATAACTAAACATCACAAAATTATGACACCTTGAAAGTCATGTGTGGCTTAATCTGTGTTGCTTAGAAACATTGTGTTTAGGTAATGTGTGCCTAATGTCTTGGCTAGATATGTACAGGTAGAAGTGGAAAGGATTCCTGTGTTTTTCCTAAATGTCTTTTTCCACCGAAGGAAATATGAAGATTTAAAAGCTGTTATGAAAACTATTTCATGTACACCTCTGTGCATGTTTTGATTAATATGAACTTCCATAAAGTGTTAACAGCTGTCTCTGATATCTTGTATCTCTTGTCAGTAAGGGTGCTGACTGGTTGGAACATAAATTGGATACTGTGGATCATAATGGCTTTTCCTTTAGCCATTTGCAAGACAGGTCGAAGAAATAAATCTGAAAGACAATAAAATCAAAGAAGAGGTTACTGAAAAGTGGTTCTGTAAAGTAAAAATGAGATACCAGTTTTCAGTTGCTTATAGAAACTTGATAGTATTAAGGGGCTCATGGAAGTGCTTAGAGATCTTGGCTATGTGCTGCAACAGAACATGTGCTATAAATAAATTACAAGAAAGCACAAAGATAAAGGTCATGCTATATAGCAAACACATTATGTTGCAGTTCAGTTGCAGTTGAGACACAGTTTTCACAGTTTGCTCTCACACATTTGTTCTTAAAATGTGGAGGATCAGTGTCTTGTCAATGAACCGCAGTAGAAGAAGGAAATCATTCCTCCATTTCCCTCCCTTTGAAAGATATGTGATGTGATGGCACCACAACGCCTATGCATATGCAAGGAATGCAGGAAGGAGAGTGATAACGCCATGTGCCACTTAGAAAACCATTCTTTCCACTTGCATCAGTGAGGAAGGAGTGGGACTTAGGGATGCGTCTTATGCATCACAGTCACATTGAGACTGGTAGGTACGAAGTGCAGGGATCGTAGAATTGCTCAGATTGGAAAAGACCTTCAAGATCATCAAGTCCAACCACAACCTAACCATGCTACCCTAACTCTAACAACCCTCTGCTAAATAATGTCCCTGAACACTACATCCAAATGGTTTTTAAACACATCCAAGGATGGTGACTCAATCACCTCCCTGTGGAGCCTGTTCCAGTGCTTAATCACCTTTTCTGTGAAGAAGTTTTTCCTAATATCCAGCCTAAACTTACCCTGGAGCAACTTGAGGCCATTTCTCCTTGTCCTGTCACTACTGAGAAGAGATCAGCCCAACTATTGCTGTAATCACTTTTCAGGTGTTTGAAGAGAGCGGTAAGGGCTCCCCTCAGCCTCCTTTTCCACAGACTAAACATCCCCAGCTCCTTTAGTCTCTCCTTAGAGGGCATATTCTCCAAGCTCTTCATAAGCCTTGTTGCCCTTCTTTGGACCTGCTCCAGTACCTCAGTACCCTTTTTGTATTTGTACTCAACTCAGTACTTGAGGTCATGGACAAAGGTATATGCATTTGTTCTCTGAAAACTTAGGTACTCTGCTGGATTCATCTCTAGCACAAAGGTAATTTTTTTTTTTTTCTTCACATTTGATGATATTTTGCTTTCTGACTGAGAAGCAAAGTTTTGTTTCTGAGCAATAAGTACTGAAGATATGAGAAACTCAAAGCTGGGGGTCAGCCAGGCTGCAATTGCCCTTAAATGGGTTTTGGTTGAAGCTGCAAATTTACGCAAGGAGCCATCTTCTAGTGATGTGAAAACAATCAGATCTCTCTTTGTGATTTGGCACAGAATCTAGCGAAAAGAGGCTGTTACAGTTTGTTGCCTCCAACTAATATTTTCTTGTATTGAAATTCTCATATTCTGCAGAGCATGGCTTTAAAAAAAAAAAATACTTGCTGCATTCTTTTCTATTTGTTTCTAGGAGAAATATAGCTTAGAAAATCATAGCCTTTTGGGTGGTGATGGAGATACTCTAGGACACTAAAAGTGAGATGAAAATTAAGTGCTTCTGAATTCTGAAATAGAACATGAAAATGAAATGTTGTATCTCTCTATAGCACTTCAAACATATCTGTGACTTCTACCAAGTAGCACTTACTGAATCTACAAAATCTGTAGATTTATCTGGGTATGGAAGCATTTCTGGTCTCTTAACATGTCGAGTAACTTAATGCTGTAAATCAGACCACACATCAATAAACTTGCTGCTGAAAGCTCCTGATACTGACTTTTTAAATTACTTTGAATGAGGAAACTGGTAGTTGTAGTAACTCTGTAACTTCTGTAAATCTTTTGATTGCTGAAGTTCAGAAGTTCTATCTGTAGTAGTTTAAGGCTTTTTTGGTGGTGCTTTTTTTGTTGTTTGTTTTCAGAGTTTCTAAATCAATACAAAAATCCAACAGCATAAACTTCAGCAATCTGTTTTTTTGCTCACAGCCTTCCAACTTAAAGTTGTGAACAGCCTGTGGAATTGAAAATATCTTCACATGCAATTGGAGACTATGTTTCATGTGCTCTGTTTCCTGCTGGTCCCCGATCATTCTGTTCTGAACTGTTTTCTGACCAGGAATTGAATGACAATTCACCTTTCACTTCGTGTGGCAGAAAATTGATTGATGTTGTGTGCAGCCTTATAGGAAGCTTCAGAAGTGTAGCTTCCAGACTTCTGATTGTCTTTCCTGACTGTTTAAAATGAGTTGCTGTAAGGTATGCTGCTAGCACTTCTAATGTACAACTTAGAACAACAGTTTCATATTTATGTTAAATTGTACCTCCAAGGAGTGTTCTGAATTTCATGCAGCATGCAGCTATCCTTTTTTTTTTTTTTCTGAACTGTGTAGGTTTAATTCAAGTCCAGGTTCACCAAATTCTTCCTCTTTCAAACTGCTCTTACAGCTATCCAAGAGCTAAAAAGGGAATGAACAATATTCTTGTGAACACTTATATTACATGAAAATACTTTAATGCATACTGCATAAAAGATGTTTTAAATTCCTTAGGCACTTTCTTCATATAAATTTGAGTACTTTCAAGAATGTACTTTATCTTTTTTGTCAGCCCAAAGTACATCAAGCACCTTATTTCAAGGAAATAGAATTCTGGAATTGGGGCTTATTAACAAATTCACCATTACCTTACGAAAATTACCTTTTATGTTACTTACTGGAAGAACTCATAACTACAGGAAAGGATGACGGTGCGGAAGGGCAAATTCAGCAAGGCCAAAACTAGGGTATGGAAGGAGTCATGCAACCAGTGCAACTGATTGGAATTCAGCCTGTTTAGGTGCCTGGTCATTCATGTGTTAGATAACAATGGAAATGAACTCCCATAGGCCACCCATCTCAACTGTAGTAGCACAAGCCATCTTAGATAGACAGGGACTTCCAGATGTTTTCCAAGCAAGTGAACATGTCTTCCTGTCTCACCAGTCTTCTGTAAAAGCAGCCAATACACCAATTTATATGCATTAACAAAAAATGTCCTGTGCTAGCCATTAATAGCCAGTACTGAATGTACTCAATGCTCATTATTTCTTAATAACAGATTCTTTTTCATCAAGTATAAATGCTCAGATGCTACTGTCTTGGAGATACGCTCTCAATAATCAAGTTATTTGGAAGCATTAGTTCTGCTCTAGTACTTTGTTTATAGATGAAGTAGGAGGAGAAAAAATATAGTTGGAGTCTTCAGAAATCCTTTTTTTTTTTTTCCTCCCAGTTCTCAGGGAGCACTGGTTTTGGTATTACAAATGACTCAACTTCTTATTGTTATCAGGCTGAAGCCCAAACAAGTCTGCTTTCTTATAAGATATGTCATACTGTGTTCTTTGTAACAGAAACATAAAAGGACAGATTTGATTCGTCGTCTTCCTTTTCTGTACTTTCAGGTTATCCATAAGGAGTATAGTGGAAAGAATGTTGAATGCAAAATGTAGTGAATGTGACAGGTTATCTACTTGTCCACACAAGTGGATACAAATAAGATACTGCACAGCACAAGCAATATCCTTCTTCAAAGAAGAGAAGGATTCAAGCTGACTCTTATGCAGTAAGCTGTTGATAACTGGTAGGAGGTTTCACCTCCTTTCTGGCTTGTTGTACAGTTCTGTATTTATAGAAGAAATTCTGGTTTCTGTTTCTGTGGTCCGTATTTTTTTTTTTTTAAGTTGGATAATGAATTAATTTTTTTTCTGGACTTAGTATTTGAACCAGACTTAAAACCTGGAGTGTTACTAATAAGTACTCAACTACTGATGTTTTTTTCTGCACATTTTCCAGATAATTCAATTTCCAGCTTCTCTTATTACGATGGTTCATTAAATAGTCATCAACTGCATGAAGTAACCATGAAGTAACTGGTGGGTTATGGGTTTTGACCATGGAAACAGATAGCAGTAGTAAGTTATACTGTTTCTACCAGAGTATTTCCTCCTCTATCGCATGCTGTTGCATGTCTTCTGTCTGCTCTGGATGAGTACTCACATCTAGACTGAGTGGGTACTAAAACTGTAGTTTCAGCAGTCCCTCAAAAGAAACGGGAGAAAGACATCATTGCTCTAGATAGTCTAGAGGTCTAGTATTAAATGTGGAGGTTGGTGGCCCTGCCGTGGGGTGGGGGGGGATGGAGGTTGGAGATTCATGATCCTTGAGGTCCCTTCACACCCAGGAGATTCTGTGATAGTCCTGCAGAGGAGACCATTATAGAGGTTAAGATTGGAGGCAGCTGGGGCAGCAGTGATCATGCTTTGGTGGAGTTTGCTATCTGGAGGAATGGAGGCCTGGCAAAAAGCAGAGTCAGGACTCTGAACTTCAGGAGAGTAAACTTCCAGCTGCTCAAGGAACTGCTGGAAGGGGTCTCCTGAGAAACTATTCTTAAGGGCATGGGTACAGAACAGAGTTAGCAGCTTTTTAAGGACATTCTTCTGTGAGCGCAAGAGCTCTCCATCCCCCAGTAGAATGAGCAAAGGAGGTGGGAGACTGGCATGGCTGAGTCGCCATGACCTGCAGCTAAAACTGAGAGAAAGGAGAGAAATGTACAGGAATTGGAAGCAGGGCTGTGTAGCCTGGGAAGAATATAGGGATGTTGTCCACATATGTAGAGATATGATCAGGAAAGCCAGGGCACGGGTGGAGCTGAATTTAGCAAGGGTTGTAAAAAGTAACAAGAAGGGGTTCTACAGGTACATAGGCAGGAAGAGACAGGCCAAAGAGAGTGTTCCCCCTCTGATAAATGAGGATGGAGAACTGGCTTCCTCAGACATGGGAAGACATGGAAAAAGCTGAGGTGGCACTCAACGAGTGCTTTGCATCAGCCTTCACTGGTGGTCAGGCTTCCCATGTCTACCAGAACCCTGCACCTCTAGATGAGGGTGAGAGGAGCAGATTCCATCCTACTGTAACAGTGGAACAAGTCCAAGATCTCCTTGCGTGATTGTTCTCCTCTACTCTGCTCTTGTGAGGCCCCATTTGGAGTACTGTGTCCAGGCCTGGGGCCCCCTGCACAAGAAGGATGTCGAGCTCTTGGAATGGCTCCAGAGGAGGGCCACTAAGATGATCAGAGGGCTGTAGCACCTCTCCTATGAAGAAAGGTTGAGGGAACTGGACTTGTTTAGCTTGGAGAATGCTGTGGGGAGACCTCATTATGGCTCTCCAGTGCTTGAAGGGAGCATATGAACAGGAGGGAGAATGGCTGTTTGTATGGGTTGATAGTGATAGGACTTAATGTGTGAATGGCTTAAAACTGAGACAGGAGAGGTTTAGGTTAGATATTATTTTTCACCCAGACGCAGTAGTGATGCAGGGAACAGGTTGCCCAGAGAGATTGTGGATGCCCCATCCCTGGATGCATTCAAGGCCAGGCTGGATGTGGCTCTGAGCAGACTGGTCTAGTGGTCGGTAACCCTGCTTGTGGCAGGGTTGTTGAAACTAGATGATCTTTGAGATCCTTTTCAACCCAGGCCATTCCGTGATTCTGTGTTACAATGCAGCTAAAAAGCTAGTTTCCCTTGGCATGATGGAAAAGAGGGTATTTTTTGACCACAGTTATAAGATCCACAAAGGTTTTCTTTTCATGGTGTACCAGTGATCAACAAAGCTGTAGTGGTAACTTCACTTAATCCCTTATCCCAGTCACAGGCTGCTTCAGAAACTGCTCTTTTTGTTAAAAAATTAAAAGTAAATTCCATGGTTTTCTTTTTTAACTATTACCAAATATACAGATATCCAACAAATTAAAGTTTTTATAATAGCAGGTTTTATGCTTATGGGCATATTGGGAGGTAATGCGTAGTATAATTTAGATAGTAATATTGAATGTGCAATTTATGCCGCTTACTGATACAGTTCTTATTTGATTTAAATATTGAAGAAATGCCTTGCAAATGAGACTTCGCTGATTTATGCCCATCTCTGATGCTTCAGGCTATCATCATTATTGGCAGCTGAGTTATCTAGAATGCCCAAAAAGGCACAGCACATACATTATGGGGAGGGAGCTTAGAAGTATTCCACAAAGCCTTTTGCTCGCTATTGCAGTCCTCTTGACACACGCTATGATAACTGCTATGATAATACTAATAACTTACTCTGGCATCTGATGATAAGAAACAGTTTATTTATATACTGTATCAATAATTACTGTTAAAATAACCTTTTCAAAGGTATGTGCTCCTCAGCTAGAGTCTATTCTTCCCACTAACTCTTTCTGGATGTTGATAAACAATAGAGATGATCTGAAAGCAAACAGCAGCATTGCAGTGTGCTGCCTCATGTACCTCTTTTACTGTTCTTTTGTCTCAAGATTCTTATGTGAAACTGTCTGTAAGCCATTTCAGATGCTCCAATTCACACTGATGCTCAGATATTCCTCTGCTGTATGCTGTTAATGCCTTCCTTGGACTTGCAACAATCCTGTGTCTAAAGACAGTGTGGATGCCAAGGCTTGATCCAAGCATGACAGCTTCAGCATTTGGACACTGGTCATTGATTGAAGCAAGCCCATGTTCACTACTGAATTAAATAACAGGTCTGGCTAAGCAGTCATTGAATTATATTGATGAAGTTTCCTGCCTTCCATGTTGTTTAACCTCTGTCCTTTTCCCACCAAATATACTTCCTGTATTTTGCAGTGTGTTTGAGGCACACATTGTCTTTTTAATAATTATATTCTTGTCTAATGTAGTTCCAGAAGAGGTACAGCCACTTGTCTGCAAAGCAGAATGCATCTTGCATTGCTGGCATCAATCTAGCCCTCTGAGCCATAGGATCTCAAAGTGCTGCAATTATCCAATGCTCAATATTTCTCTAGGAGAATTTATATTAAAAGAAATATGCAATTTTAAAGCAAAAGAGGGGCAACAGCACCTGGTTTTTACCTTAGTTGTCTTTCAAGGAAAAACATCTGGATAGCTGGTTAAAGCTGCTAACAACCTGAACTACTGTCTGAGGTCATTCAAAGTCTCTTAAGAGAAATAGATATAATGTACCCTTAATTTGGATGTCAGGAGCTTAGGTCTCAGATATGTGGCAATTAATGAGCTGTGTTCAGGAAGATCCACAAGTGAATTGGACTTGCCAGTAGTAACCTTCAGGGAGCTACTTTACACCTTCTGCTAATCATTCATACATGTGGAACAGACTTCAGAACAAGCCTGAGCAGGCAGATAAAAGACTTGATTTATTGACCTGTTTTCCCGGTCTTATTGAAGTGAATTTTAAAAGTCTTCCAGTTATTAATCCCTGTAAATTAACTAGTATGGAAATTGTTTATATTTGGACATTGAGATAGAGATGAAAGCGTAAGAGTGGCTCTTTAACCTTTGAGGGGACCCTTATATTTAGTTGACTGCATTAACTTAATGATCAATCTCTTGTTCAATTTCCTGTTTCAGTGGAGTCCAGGAAGGCGACTGGCAATTTAGCAGCACTGATATGTGTGGGTGATTTAGAGCATAGGACTGCAGTGCTGATACACCTTTCTATAAAATACAAGTACTATAAATAAACTCATTCAAAAAAATATTCAGTCTTAAATTCTTGAGGAATTGTCCGATGTGTTATGGATGCTATAATTCAGGAACAACTGATTTCTCAGTGTGAAGATAATCAGAAGGAAACAAAAAAGTCCTCAGGAGAATAGCTTCAGAAGATGTTGGCATCACATATAAATTATAAAGCTGGTAGACTTCAGAGTTATTTCTGTTCAGCAAAGGCATGTTTTTTTTTTTTTTAGCTGTGTGAAGGCAGTATGAGTTCATGCTGTGCATTTCTCTCAGTAGTTGGAATCCTGCTAGTTTTGGATAAGTCTTTAATGGTGTATGTGTGTGCAAAGGAGTTGTAAGGTATCAGAATCATATCTATTAATTTTCAAGCAATGCAAATGAAAGAGTTTGAGTGGAGAAAAATGTGTGGATAAATGAAGTTTGTTTAGATCAGTAATTGGCTGACACTGATGGACACTGATCCACAATGACTTGAACAGAAGTCCCTGTCAGCTAAGTGTGGATTGCTCTCCTGAGCTTGTTATCAAATTCATGAAACAGACAAAAAAATAAAAAGGAATGGAAAAAAGATTACTTTCCCACCCATTTTTTTTTTTGCTGCAGTTATAGTGCCATTCACAGGAACATTTTGATGAGGTACCTGTAGGCTGTGAAGAAGGAGAGTTTATGGGTGTTACGCTTTCGCTCTTCTTGTCCTATGTGCATGTTTTTCTTCTCTGATAAACCTGGGAAAGGAACACAGATGGCCATACTACCTAGCTCTACATATTTTCATACCTCCATATTGTTCAAATCTTCAGTTAGCCAAGTTGGCATGCTGGCCAGTGCTCTTTCTCCCATTCCCAGGGCACATGCTGTCCTCTCACAGACAAGCCTGGTCCTCTGCCCTTGGCTTATGGTTTTGCTGCTGCTGACAAGCCCATTGATGTTACTGCCATGGTGCTGTTTTCTGGGATGAAAGATTTTTTTTCTCCATCTGCAGCCTGCACAGCCGGCAAGCGTGCTGATGATGCATGTTACTGCTTATCTCCATCTTCACATTTCAAGTGGAATTCTGTTCTTTCACAGTGACATTTGTGCTTCCTTCTAAAGGGTCTCTGTGGCTTAGAGATACCCAGATGTGTTGCTTTGGTGCCTTGGGTAGCCTCTGCCAAAAAAAGACAAAAGCATGAGGAGAGCAGTCAGCCTCATGCCTAAAAAGGCAACTCACAAGGCCTAATTTCCCTTGGTAGGATGACCCTTCATGCATAAACATTTACTGCCTTGCTTTGCTTACTCTCTCTACTTACTTTGCTCTTCTCCACAATTTTTCAGTTTTCACAAATTGTGATTCAAGTTGCCTTCATTTTCTCACATTCCTTATTTCTTATGGATCAAAGGCTTTTCTTTGTCACACTCTCCAGTCTCCCCTAAAACTGTACTCTGAGCAGTCCTGTATGTAGATTCAGGGTGTCTTGCTCACAACCATTTTGTCATGAAAATGTTGAATACTTCTTTTGGTGGTAGTATTTTGCATCAGGAAGAGATTTATGTGGCTTATTTTTCATCATAGGCAGGATGTTACTCTAAACTTTCACTCCATTTATTGCATATTTTGCTGCACTGTGATTTTTTTCCAGAGGCAATTAGATGTTAGTCTTCACAGACTTTCTGGAGAAGCGAGTTAGTAGCTTGTGCCTAACCAGTAAGACACTGATGGAAGTTTTACAAAGATGTAATAGACACAGTGTACCGTGTCTCCCAAGCACCTTTGTGAGTGATAGGATTTTAAATGCTCTGCATCCTCATTTTAGGTTAGAATTCTTCCTTTTTATGACAGCAAAAACTGTATAGAGCCTAATTCCACCTGGATGGAGTTTCCAAACTATGTGGAAGTGCTGAGTGCCTGTTTCCATCAGCAGCTGAGTTCCTGCCAAAGGTGCTTTGAAAAAGCCTATGTTGCTCACAATAAAGAAATGAGTCCAGATGGCCTGCCTTTTTTCTGGAGGCAAGAATGGTCCAAAAAGAGTTTCTAAAAAAGTTGGTTAAGTTCTGCTAATTACTACAGTAATACTATGGAAAAGACAGTAACAAGATAGTTCTGAGAGCTGTTCTTTCATTGTAACATTTTTGAGGTAGTCAAATGTGTTCCAATTGCTTGGAGTGCTTTATAGTCTGTTTGGCTCTATTTCCAGTAAGCATTGTAAGGTACGGTATTCAAAATAATGTATTTTCTGATAAGCAGTTTCTTCATTATTTATTGTGTATAGAAATCTTCCCTCTATTTGTGGTACATCATGTTTTTTTTGAGTGAGGAAATGGAAAGCACAGCCATTTTTACCAAGGTTTTCTTTGTGAAAAATAGTATGTCATTAAAATAGGCTTTGAGAAATGGATAGACATACAGAAATACATAAATAACATGCTGAACTGAATCTTTGGGCACCTTCACAGAGTACAGATGTAGCAAGGACTACCATGGCCCTACTCAGGATACACTACTTACTTGGATTTACACAGCCACTCTGATTCTCCTGCCTCCAAGAGACTCCAGGGTGATTTGACAAGTGTGCGGAGCTATGAATGCAGTATGGTTGAAATCCCATTTGACTTGCATTCCTCATTTAAGTAAGGCTCAAAGCCTGTAGTGATAGGATTTGGGGACCTGCTCTTTGCTTTTGGGACAGCGTATACACTTTCTGCAGCACTAAGCAGTATAACAGTAAGGCAAGAAAATCCCAGTTTAAAGATGTCCTTTGAAAGCTGTAGAACTCTGAGATATACTCTGTACACGTGAAGCTGATTCTACAAAGCTTTTGAGAAATGTTATGTAAAAAAATCTATCTCAAATGGCCTGGTGATTGCTGCCTGGGCTTCCAGCATGCTTTTCTGAGAAAACTAAACATTTGTATTAGAGCAAGATTTAATTATCATTCTGAAGTACCTGCTGTTGGGAGGTAGGGAGAAAGGGTCTTTGATTTAAGGCTAAAATCTGTGTTTGTTCTTGCTTCCACACTGGAAGGAAAAGCCTACAGAAATTATTTTCATTGATTTACCGAACAGATTAGAAGTATGTTCTTATGCTAATCACATCACCTACTGAATAGTATCTAGTGTAGAAAATCAGTCACCTGGCTGTTATGGTCATATCTGTTGGTTTTTCTGAGACCACTTCTGGGTTCCTTCTGTTGAGGAAGCTGCAATCACAGCTAAACACAACTCCTCTCCATCTGCCACCAACCGCTGCTGTACTAAAGACAAACTACAATGGGAAGACTAATGGCAATTGACATTAGGAACTAAAGGTGTTTGACTGAATGTTTTGAGCTGCTTTATTTTAACCCTGGAGTATGTGTTTATTTCGAAATAAAGTGTCTCTGTTGAAATATTTTTTTCCACTTGCAACTCTTTTTTCAAACATAAAGAGGGCAAACTGTGGAAGCTCTAGATTTGATCTTTTGAGTTATAGCACTTAAAAATCTACAGGGACTTTGTTTTCCTTCTACTCTTTGTGCTTAGAGACCAAATTAAATTGACCTAATTTCCATTCCTTTGCTGAGTTTTCTTTACGGAGACCATTAGCAACTGAATGCTATGCTTTCATATTTGTAAAATTATGTTTTCTAGCACTAATAAGGTCTGTAATGCTTAAGACCTTTCTCTTCATCCATAATCCTTCCACTGTACCACAGCATGTGTACACACAAACATTACTCTGAATTCTGAAAGGCTTCAGACTGAATCATTATTTCAGATTCTTTTAGTAAAGCAGCCATCGTCATGAGACAATTTTGACATTGACCTGGTTTTAATCCAATTGCTTATGTATTCTTATTTCAATTTTCAAGATATAAGAACATATCTTATAAATCATTTTTTCAGAATATTTGTGAAGTAAAATCCATAAAATAGAGAAATTGTCTTGGAGTTTATTTTCTGTGCAGAAAAAGTTAAGCCTTCATTGCTTTTCTACAACTTGCACTTTAAAATTTCAGACTTAAAAGTAATTAACCTCAGCAATTTATAAAACACATTTGGGATACTAGAATTATTCTCTATAATGGTTGATTTATTTTTTTTTCCTTCTTCCAAGAATAGCAGCTGTTTGATAACTGCTGAGAGACAGCATAAGGAGTGAATAGAGTATAGGCATTTCCTTTGATACTTCATACAATTTGTGACTCCTTAGTGTTCAGTTCTGCCTTAAACTAGTAAGTGATGTTCTTAAACCTATTTTTCATATGTACCATATACAATATATTATTTCTTCAGTGGGCAGCCTGCAGAAGTGAAAATCTACTTCTAGTACCCAATGTTTGACTTACTGTGTCAATTTAAAGGTCCTGTGTTATCTCCCTGTCCTGACAGCAGCTGGCTTCCACACGGCCTACCTGCCCCATTTCAGAGGGACCAGAGCCAACAGACCACTCCTTTCTTAGCCATAGCAGAGCTTGGTTTTCATTTCTCTTTGGGCTAATGCCTTTTTCAAAGTACAGATTTCACAGCTTGTCAGCCTTGTAAAAATCCAAGGATGCCTTAGCATTTTTGAAACAATCGACAGACCATCAATAAAATATTGCAGTGGCACTTTAACCAACCTCTATATTATTATTATTATTATTATTTTCACTGAACTTTGAGTTTTCATTCTATTTGGCTGTTCTTGTGTTAATGCTTGAATATATATATATATATATACACATATATATACACACATACAGTGTTGGCTTTGGGGGCTTTTATTCACCCGGGTTTTGAAAATGCTATTACAGATCGTAGAATGTTCCTGCATTTGGAAGGCAGCAGGAATCCAAAACCTGTGCTTTCCCTGAACCTTTCATATCTCACTGTGTTAACATTTTTGGAAAATTGCATTGTGTCTGCACTTCAGGATCCAGCTGTTCCTGTCCTCTTTATTAAGATCACTAAAAGAGAAGCTATTTAGTACTGCCAAGAGTACATCAAAAAGGGATATATTTTGCTCCTTCAGCACTGCTGTGCTTCTCAGCAAATTTTAATGTGAGTTAATCTATTTATCTAGATCACATTCATTACTACAAGGAAAAATAACAGTGAGGTTTTAATTCCACCACATTTCCACATTACTATGTTGATGTGGAAATTAATGGATACTACAGGAGACTACAGAAAAATGGTACACTGACATCATGGCATCAAAGCTAACCTAAACCCTTATTTAATGCTTTCTGAACTTGACACCCATTCCTTTGTTCACTTGCGTGTCTTCTGAGTAATAGAGAAAGAGAAAGTATAATTCCCTCACTACTGGCAATTAAGAAAATCTACTCTGGTTTTAGATCCAAGTGCTTTGAGTGTATGGCTACTCCATGTGTCCCTAAAATGCATTTACAATACTTCCCTGGCAAGTCTTGTTTGTCCTTCAGTTCTTTCTGATGTGAAGTATGCTGAGCCAGCAGCTAAGTCTGCAAAGCATTTTGGTACTTATGCATACAGTTTAATAAGACATATTTATAGTAAGCATAAAACTAGTCATACTTCACCTTTTTACATCAGAAATAATTCAAAATGGATGGGTCAGGATCTGTTTCTATATTAATTCCACTTTCATGAAACAGCTTTTGGCAAGATTCATAAAGAATCACTTTGGATGAGCATGTTTTTGGTGACAGAAGCAAGGCAATAAAGTTACTCATCTAAATACATGATTGTCTCTTGTCAGTAAGTAAAATGAAAAGAGACAGAACGTTTGTGACCACAGAAGAATTCAGATAATAGAAAATCAAACACATTTTACTTTGGAAGCCATGTACTGAATCTAAAGAGATGGGTCTTACTCAACCGGTTGTCCTTTCCAAACACATTCTGAAATGAAAAATATATTGGATGTTATTTTTCTGAAGGTAAAATATTTTTGTTCCACTGAACTTTAGAAAAACATATCCTGTAAACAATCAGACTGTGCATCTTGCCACAATGACTGTATTTTGAAAAACTGGCAATAGAAAATACCTTAGTTATAAAATATTTCACAACTGCTAAAAGCCTATCTAGCAAAGCAAGACATAGATGATGATTGATATGAAAGTGTAGTTTAGCTCAGCTGTGTCAAATCAGCTTTGAAAAGATGTTTGCATGTTAACCTAATCAGTGGAAAGAAAAGGTGATGGTATGTGTATAAGTATATTCATCATAAGCATCACAAGAGGTTCGTAGAATCACCGAAGTTGGAAAAGACCTACAAGATCATCCAGTTAAACCATCCATCTATCAACAATAGTTCTCTCTAAACCATGTCCTGCAACACAGTGTCTAAACATTCCTTAAACAACTCCAGAGTCAGTGACTCCACCACCTCCCTAGGTAGCCCATTCCACTGCCTGACCAATCTTTCAGAAAAATAATTTCCTAACATTTTTGAAAAAAAAAAAAAAGAAAAAAAAGAAAAAAAAAAAAGATTTTGGAAGTCTGCTCTTGGTTTTGAGGTACGAAGTTATAGTTATTACATGATCGCTTCTATTACAAATACTTACATCACTGGTACTTTACGTTATACACTCCATAGCAGATTCCAAGCCACGAGTTGCAAATATGAAGTGAAAGATGGATTTTATAGCCTTTAACTGTCCTGATATGTTATGTATTCCTTTATATGTGGAGTAATACTGTGATCATTCATTTGTGAATCTTCTTCGTTAGGTGTTTCAGCAGCAGTCTCTTTTACATTGTCTTCAGCCTCAAGCTTTTCTGTTTTGGTGGCAGAAACTACAGGTAGATTAAAGTCCCATTGCCATTTGCATTGTGTGTGTGTGTCCTCCCCCACCAGCTTGCCCTGCAGCTTTTGCATTTCCATGGCAGTAGAACCACACACTCCAAAATCACTGAAAATCCCAAGCCTGACTCAAAGTCAAGAGACTTCTTAAGGAAGTTCATTTGTGTATTCCTACTGAAGTCATTTTTTTAAGCTCTACACAAAAAGATTAAATGATTGTTAATTTTCAAAGGAATGCAGAGTTTCTGGCATACTGTATAATGCCAACATCTGGGGATTTTAGGGGAAAAAAAACCAAACGTGCCAAACACTTTTGATAAAATCTCAGGAGGATCTACCCATATTTTGAGCTGAGAGATCAGACCCTGTGACTTGTTCTCTGTTGGAACTGCTTCTGTTGAACGTGTGTTAGAAACATGCTCTCTGGTTCAGTCATCAAAGTAATTCTGACCTTAAAAATACAACCCCAGCTCCTATTAATTTCCCTTGCACAGTTGTCATCAGAAAAACTTCAGTCTGTTTAACTTAGCTCAATGCTATATATATCCAGCCTCAAATCCTATAAAGGACTTAGAAGAAAATTATTCAGATCATCCAATGCTATCCTTATCTGCTGTCTGCTTTTTAAAATGAGGTGGTACCCTGAGCATGGTGGTTAGCTCTCCTCCTTCCCTGTTTAGCCCAGTACTTGGGATTCCAAGGAAACTACTATCTCTCTGGTTATGGACAGAAATATTAATTTTTTACCCGTAGTGGTACACCTAAGCTGTTTCAGCTCTAGTGGAAGGGATGAAAGAAAGGGTGTGCAGATTCCCAGGAAGACAGCGCTTCACAGGTCATAGCCAGGCTTCAAGTCTTCATACCAAAGCTGACATGAGTTTTTAGACCCAGAGTTCTGATTTGGGATCAGCACTTACTATGAGTTAAATCTCTCTTGCTACCTCATTTAGCTCATATTCACTGCTGTGAATATCTTGGCACCTTAGAAGTTTACAAGGGAGCTGACTTTTCTAGCAAATCACTTACCTAGTTGTGTGAAACTATGCTAATTGAAATAGGTTGATATGTAACTACAGAGATAGGATTTGCTTTGAAAGTTTTCTAGGGCTTCAGCTTTTTCCCTTCTTTTATATTTATCTGAATTATTACAGACAGACTGGCTGTTTGCATTTTTTGCCAGGGAAGAAGTAATATACTTAAGTAGTGAAAAATGCAAGACAAGTAGTGGGTGTGCATTGAGGATGAAGATCCATCCTTGTGTTTATTTGTCCAGAAGGGTTTACTCTCCCTCCATCCTAGCACCTGTTATGAGGGGTTGATTGGATCACTCCACTGGTACCAGGTGAAGTGAGATGTTGAATCTCTGTGTCTGATCTGGGGTCACAGGAAGCAAAAGGGTTCCTACTCCAGTGCAAACTATGGATACATCTACTACTTCTCCCACATGCCCATTCAGGCTGGTAACACAAACTGTGTTATGTTAGCTGCTCATTTAGACAGTTAGTATTTCTTTAAAAAAGAAAAAAGATTTGTTAATGGTTACTTTCTACTCACCCATACTGTAGCTACTCCTGAGAGTTTTTGCTGCATTTTTAACACAAGTGTAGCTTCGCTGTTCCACTTCCACCACTGATAAATGAAGCAATGTCCAGCTTAAAAAGTACAGACCTGAAAAAATCAGTAAAAACTAACAACTTTTATCAATAGAATTAAACCAATTAAAGTAATGAGGATACTGTAGGGAACGTGATGAATTCAATGAAGTTAAAATGATAACCTATTCAAACTAACCTGATCTATCTTGCACCTGTATTTAATTGATAGAATCAAATAATTATGAACTAAATCTGGAAGAAAATTGTGATTCTCCCCAAAGATTTTAAAATAAAATTTACCTTTATAAACTAAACTCCATCTGTTTCTCACACACAGCTTCCCAGTTCTACCTCTACTTCTTTTCCTGGAACAACAAAAGAGATATTCCTAAGGGAATCTAGAGGTGAGGATGTTTGAATTATTTATATGTTTGTTATGGTGAGAAAGAGAGATTTTTATGTATGTATGCACTCTGGAAGTATCATGGTACATGATGTACTGTCTCGTCTGCTCATTTCTACCACTTGCAGTCTTACCACCAGTAGAGACGGAAGGGTTGTTGTTTTTTTTTATTTTGCTCAGTGCTGTACTTGAAGTTCTTGTATACTTAAATGTTAAAGTTTTTCTGAGTCTTATAAACAGAGCCCACAGACAGAACTGAGCAGTCAGCAAATCCATATACTCCAGGGAGCCAAAAAAACACAAAGTACAAGTTTGATTACTAGCATAATACCTGACAAATGTGCTCAGAAACAGTGGCTGAGAACACACGTACTCACATAACTGAAAGATCTTCTTTGCACTGAGTTGTAAATCTTTTTTTTTTTTTTTTTTTTTGGAGACTCTTGACACCCTGACTTCTTTAACTCAATAACATTTTAACTTCATTGTTTATTCAGCATAGAAGCCTTCTTATGAATACTGTTTAGGGGTTCAAGCTTAAGACAAGCAGAGAAAACACTTATTCTGTTGTGCTAATATAGTCACTGGATGTCCCAGAGATCTAAGATACAAGCGGATACAACGTATGGTTCCTCTGTTTGATTCTGTGCAGGGAGGATGATGTATGTCACCAATAGTTATTTTTAGGAGCAATTTGCTCATTTCACTGTGCTCCACTGTCAATGTCCAAAGCATTCAATTATGTTCAGTCATGGATACCTCATCCTGTCTTCCTGCTGCTTTCTGATCAAAAGTGCATCTGCCCAAATTTTCAGATGGCACTAATGGATGTCACAGTTTTTACAATTTTTGGTTATCGGAACTCCACATCATAACATCATGTAGTGCGCTGGGAGTTAAAGTGTTAATGCTCCAGTTCCAGGTACCTGTCCCAGAAGAGAACTACATACCCCAGAGGACTTTGCATTCAGAGAGGAGACAAAATCCCTGGCAAAGTCATGGGATCTGGCTCTCCTCCCTTCTGCTCGTCATGACTGCATGTCTCACCTCAGCAGTAGAGTAAGGCCTTCAGTTTTCGTACCCTCCCCCTCATTTAGTTTGGTTTACTATCTTCAATTCTAATTATATTGTATAATATTGTATTATAGTGTGTTATCTTGCATTCTGATATCTTACTTAGTAAATTAGTTTATTTCTCCTCAGATTGTTGCTGCTGTTTTAACTGTATGGGTTTGCCAACGGCAAAATCTTTCCTGTAATTTCTCATCATTTAAAGCACTCAGATTAATTATTGCCACATAGATCAGTTCTTTGGGTACAAATGTGTACCCTAGGAGAAAATCAAAATTAGCTTTGAAACTACTGGTACATAAACTTTGCAATTGCTGAAAGTTAGCAGAAAATAAAAAGGCTGCCAGTTTGAATTTTAATGTAAATGCATAGTCAGAGGACTTGGTGTTGCTCATCCTTCTCTGTAAAATAAATTTATTTGACATTTCATCTTTACATTGCTATAACTCAGACTGATGCCACAGTAATGGAGACTGTTGAATATTTTACAAGATTTCCTGTTTCTAGAAGTCACTGTTGAAGGGCATGCGTTGAAAACACTGTGATCTTCATGGACAACAAGAATATTACCTGTGATTCCCTGCAGTCTGGAGACCTGGAAGGGGAAGAGCATCCCAGAAAAGGAGGCAAACCCTGGAGCCCTCGAGGTAATGAGCTGGGGAAGCAATTCATGAAGGAGCAAAAATGTCTAGATGTGTCAGTCACAGCTATAAGGATCCTGTCATCAGTTAGGAAAAGAGAAACAAAAATGTGGTCAAATAGTAATAATCTCCACTGTGTTACCTGGGTTACAGGTTAACTATTGCCTCTCAGAAACTTGTACTTCAGTATGATATGGCACAAGGTTTTATTTGTGTGCTAGCCCACATCAGCCCCTGCTGGGGCCTAACTGCAGATTGCAGTGTCAATGCCCTGCTTTTTCTCACCTTGGCCTTAAAGAGCCCAAGGCACAGGTGTCCTTTTGCTTTGTTTTGTGCTGTACTGTGATCTCAGTTGCCTCTCTTGGAGTTCTCTGGATAACATAAAATTAATTCATTACCTCCATGTCATGAGATGCAAAATAACAATGCAGCGCCATTCTTAAAAATCACATCATGGAATTAAAAGACAGGCAGTCAGCTGCCAGCACCAAATTGCCCTGGATTGCAGTTTAAATTTAGTTTAAATGTCAGAAAAGATGTTGTTTTGTTGTTTTTTTTTAAAAAAAAAACTGTGGGTAAGCTACTGCTTGGCCATTTCTCTCAGTGTGAGAATTATTCTGGAACAAGACAGAAAACAAGCAGTAATTGGAGCCACTGATCCTTCATTGATTACTCTCTCTAAGTGTGGTTGGCAGAGAAGAGGGGAAGGAGAACAAAGTCATTATGTTGTTTTTGTGCAGAACCTGGACTGTGTTGGTCTGTGATGGACGCGCTCCTCACAGCATGGTAGGAGCCCACTCCCCTCTGCCTGATCTCTCTATCTGAGGCACTTCAGCAGCAGGGCCTGCTTCCTTTTGCTTCTCAGGAGTGGGGATGTTAGAAAAATGCTTCATAAATACAAGGGCCTGCTGCAGCTACAGGGCTGACGTGTGCCTGATGTTAGACTTCTGTGTGATCCAACACAGACATGGCAAAATTTCATCCTCTCCCAGCATCAGACCATGTGCCATAGCCTAAAAAATGGTGCCCATGCCAGTAGACTCCTGTACCATCCTTATTTGCACACTACAGGATACATCTGATCTACCCATGTGCAAGGGGAAGAGAAGCTTTGGTCTGCTGTGCAGCTCAAGGTTGTGACAGTCTCACTAAACATTGATAAAGGAGATAAATAACCTGTGGCAGGTGTGCAGCAGCCTGCCAGCACACCAACACACATCAGCTTTGCTTTCTGTGCGAGTGCCTTCCTTAAGGACTGAACTTTCCTGCTGGACAGATGAACTGAACACCACAGTCTTTCCTTCTGCTGGCCTGTGGTCGTACTGGGAGAAGGTCTGGAGGGAAATAAATACAGAGCTGGCACCACAACAGAGGGGCGTGAATGTAGCAATGAGTACACGGACTAAGAATTAGTCCCTCTGTGTTTGTGTTCACTAATAACTTGCAGGAAGCAACCACAGGAATACTTTTTACCTGATGTAATTTTACCTTTAACCTGATGTAAATAAGCAACATTTACTGTCCTTATTAATAATAGTGTTTCCATTGTCTCTATCAACAGTACGTAGTGTTTGCAGTCTCTTTCCAGCCATTATGGTAGAGGGATCTTTTTTAAAGCTATTTTTCTTTTTCCCCACTGTATTTTCTCTTCATAAAAGAAGTCAAAACTTTACTGGAACGCACCAGCTCTGCTGTCCCACCAAGAGCAGCTAGCCAGCCTTGTTTGTTTTTCCCATTAGTGATTATCTGATGCTGACAGACATGGGAGAGAGAAAGAGAGATCAAATTAATTCTCATTTGCAACATGGGCTGGCATTTGAGCTAAGCTAAATTAAAATGTTCTTTCCGTGTTTAGTCTGCTCAAGTAATTTAACCAAAAGTCCCTGTCTCTCACTACTGGCTTTACAGCTTGGATATTTGGGTACACAGAGCAGAGATACATAACTACTTATGGCAAACACACGTAAGGAAATCAGAAGCTCTTGTGTGTGCAGTTCTCTGCATTAACTACCCACTCCGTTTTACAACATCTTCGTAGCACTACGGGGCTTCTAAGTTTGCCATAGCTATTAAAAGTGCTGTCAGTGTGTCTGCTAACGCATTCCATTGCTCCAATCCTGCCCCGTTGTGCTTTGTTTTCACATGCTGAAGGTCCTTTTGGCCCACACAGCGTAACTTCAGCATCACCATTAGTCATGCACAAGTCATGCTCTACCCCTCTCCAGAGACAATTTCTCTCGGTCCTGTTATCTTCTTGCTTTCCATGATTCACAAGCCTCACAGTGCTATTTGGATCAGACCAGCATAAATATTTTGTTAAAACGCTCATTTGTCTTTGTTTCCAGAGCTGTCCATTCCAGAGCTCCTTTCATTTCTCTTGGTTCCTGTCCTTGTTATTTCATCATGAATTTATTTCCAAACCCTTTTCCAAGGTATCCAGGGCCATCAGTAAATGCTGTGTTTGTTTTGCTCTTTTTTTTTTTTTTTTTTAAGAGCCTCTACAAATTCAATTTTAAATAAATACTGAAAGCCTGAGACTGCTTTTCAGTGAAAAGAGTGATTTATTATTTTTAACGGAAAGCAGTCTTTAGAGATTTTCCTTTAATCAAAATCTCATTTTTTCACTGAAAATGTTATGATGCAACATATTCAACAAGTCAACATGTGCAGACAGTGAGCAGTTTTTCTTATAACAGTAATTCACTATTGCTAGCCTCCTCCAGTTCCTTACACTTTAAACTTACACAGTATGAAATCATTGCCAATTATACTAATCTTTTAAAATACACATTCTTAATGTTGATAATGCTCTAATCTTGAAGAGTTTTAATTGTTTTCACATTTATCTTCCTCCAGGCTTGATAGGTGATGAATCCCTTCCCACACATTCTTTACTTTTGGGCTTTACTTTGTAAGGCATTTGGTCTTAATGCAGTTTGACCTAGTTCTGCATGTATTTTATAAATGCATTTCTTCTGTAGCTAGCTCTCCTCATCCGTTTGCTTTATGCTCATATGCGTCTAGAAGGAAAATTGAGAGACCCCAAATGCTTGCTTTTTAGGAAGGGATAGGCATTCTTCCAATGCCTATATTTTATTCCATATTTATTCCAATATTTTATATTCCAGTATTTGCAAGTTCTTCTGTAGTTTATGTTGTGTTGAAATAATGTCAAGACAACCATTACAAGTTATCAGAACAATTAAAAAACAGAATTCTATAGAAAGCTAAAAGAAAATTTAAAGAAGTCATTTTCAAAAGCTTTGCTGTTTGTTCTTGAGAAATTATGAAGCTTTCAGAAGTCTTTGTAAAGAAACAATTTTCAGTTGCCTTAGAAGCGCTCTTTGGCCAATGCCGCTTTCTGCTGCGGCATTGTGACCCTCCTTGTTTGCCTGGTTATCTCCCCCTGCTCTGCAGAATACGAACTGCAGTGTGCTCCTGTGTGTGTGCCCAACACATAGGCTGTTCTACTGAACAGGAGCATGTTGTTGCTTACTACTTTGGGGGAATGGTACCACGATGTGACAGGCAGAGACATTTACCTTAGCAGCAAGGAATTTTTTTAACGTAAGCTGGTTACATTTATTTTTCACTCATTTCTAGCTTTTGTCAAGCTTTGTAGTGAACATATCTAATTTCTGCTTCAATTGCACAGGACTTCATACTTCATTATGAATATAATGTGCTGCCAATGTCATTCTTTGGCAGATTTGTGTACTGAATCTGTAGAGCCTTTTGAGGAAATTGTCTGTTTAGACACAGCGAATAAAGAGTTTCAAGTGAAATTTAAATGAGATTCATTCCAGCTCTGATTTTTTCATCATCTAACTTGCTCAAGGGCTTCATTTTTTCACTTACAAGTAGTCGGATAATTAATTATTTACTCCCCACAAAAAAAAAAAAAAAAAACTTTAAAAAATGAAAGAAAAGTTTCCATTTCATGTTGAATTACATGTTTATATGCAGTGAACAACTGGATAATTAAAACAGATTAGAAGAGATCTTCATCATAGGATGTGACTGTACAATTTAATGACTCATTTTAAGAAATGTTTGCTCATTTGTCTTTGGTTACTTCTGCTGACTGGTCACTTCAAGGGTTAGAACACGCCAAGAACAGGCAGTCCACAGGCAGTCCTACTCTGTTGTTAACTTCGAGTTCATTTTTCTTCTGCTTATGCCATTAGAAGGCTGCAGCTTCAGAAAGTGACTTTTCAATTTTATGCCAAGTAATTTTGCAGTGCATTGGAAGAGAAAAGAAAAATCTCTAATGTACTCTTTTCCCTTTAGATGCTGGACTGAAAAGTAGGAGGGAGAGGACTGAGTCACGAAGTGAAAAATGCTTTCAATGTCCTCCTGAAACAGTTTGGCTGTACTCTGCTCTTTAATCATAATGGACTGTTAACTGTCAACTCAGTCCTTAACAAATTAGCAAAGAAGTGCTACTTTCTGGAGGGAGTGACAGACACACCTCCTGCAGTGCAAATGCAAAGGTTACTACTCATACTGCATCCTGTGCTCCTTGCTAGTATGTTTATATTAAAAACCAGATTTCTACAAATAGACAACCAGCTTTAGCAAAACTGATGACTGAGCAGTGAAAGCATCGTCTCTCTTACTAAATGCTAGTTACTGACAATGCTAGACTGACCTATATAAGTCTTAAACAAGAACAAGGTATTTCTAGAATGCCTAGGGAAATTAGCCATGGCTAAGTATTCTTCAGATTTCAGAAATTATGTCGATCATTTTCTGCATTCGAGTTTCATAATGTGGTTTGAGTTAGGGCTGAGCTAGGTGGGTGTTATTTATGCTGCCGGTCTCATGCAATGCTTGTTGCCTGAACGAGTCCTTTGGGGCCAAGCAGTAGCATGGTGCTGTATTAGCTTGTGTGGTGCATATGAGAAGTGAATAAACCCCAAAGAAGATGTAAAATACTTTGCGGGCAGAAGGAGAGCACCTTCAATAGTGAGGAAAAATTTTTGTCGCTCCACAACTGAGAATGGGGATGAATGTATCTGAACTGTTGAGAAATCTGGAGTCAGCCATTAGTGTGCACTTAGCAGTCATGGTTTGAAGTCTTCTGTAAGCTATGGATGCATCTGCCTGCCTACCTCAAGCACTAAAATAATTTTGTTTATGTGGCGTGATAGTCCAAAATGTTTTTGAACAACTGGCAGTGATTTGGGACAAGCAGGAACTTTGAAAGCAGGCCTCTAGCCACCTAAAAACAAAAACAACAACAAAACAAAAAACAACAAAAATCCAAACCAAAACAAAAAAAACCTTTGGAATGATCAGACATCCATAGAATCGTAGAATCACAGAATGGCTTGGGTTGGAATGTACATCAAGGATTATCCATAATTCAGAAAACCAGACATCCAAGTGAATAAACTTCCTAATGCTTCAACCACTTAATCACTTGCTTCAAACCTGCCATCCTACCACAAGAGGTAGACTTCCCAAAATTGGGCAAGTATGCACACATCTTAAGCTGGCACTTCTGCACACAGAAGTCCTAATAAAGGACATAGAGCAACCTAGGTAACAAGAAATGACATTTAATTGGCAGTATGCAGCAACAGGCTGGTTGGCAAGTGTCATACTGCCGCTGCTCCTCCTGGTCCCAGGGTGCAGAAGGCAAGTTCTGCTTCTATTGATGCCAGTCCAACACCTTTCAAAAGTGGCATATTCATAGCATCAGTTATAACCACAGGCAACAGAGGGGAGATTTGGAAGCAGCAGTATCTTGCTGTTACACTCTCATGTCTCAAATAATGAAGTGCTTGATGCCTGCCTTTCACTGATAGCTGGCCTGCTGATTGCTTTTGCAAGAAATGATTTGCTGACAAAAAAAACAAGCAGCAAAATCTGAATGTATTACTGTGTAATTTCACGTGAAAAGGGATAAAAACAGACTGTTTTCTTGGATAATAACTAAATATTGATGTTCTAATAGCTGTTTTATCTTCACCCAAATCATCACTTACTGATGGAGACAATTCTGTCTCTGATTTAAATGTGATTTGCTGTAATTTATGTAAACTGTACAAAATCTGTACATCTACCCTGTAAAACTTTTATATTTGAGTTGCTGTACTGTTGCTTATGTGATTCCTGTTCCTAACAAATCTTTTAATCATTAGCTGTGAATACAGACATGCAAAATATGACAGGGAGAGGAGCTAAGGGAATGTGATTGAGCATGTGCTATTCATAAAGTCATTATAATGGTATGTAATATTAATACAGTGATAATCTACAGACTAAATACAGTTTCTGGGTGCCACAAGAAAGGTGGGATGACTCTCTCGACAAAGGAGCCTGTATCTTTCCTTCAACACGCAGTGAAGCCTTGAAAACATTTGCCAGACATTTGAATGTGTTTGAAAAGCAAAACAGGTTTCCTTGGACAGCTTTCTGAAATTGAAATATATTGATTTTCATGCATTTATTTAGTATAGAGATATTCTGGCTCTGGAGGTCCAATAGGTGTAGTTCTCCAGGGAATTAAACAGAATGGGGGAGATATCAGTATATGCCTGTTCTGTCACTGTCTCCTCCTTTTACATTACTCATTCATCCCTTGTAGCCTTTTGGGGTTAAAACAGACCTTTGATCCAGCCTTGTTCCACCATTCTGATGCTCTAAGAAAATGAACTTCTTCACGCTGTAGGTAATTTTTTGTGTGACCTTTTATACACAAGCTGCAATCTCCGGCATAGGTGGGACAATTCATAAAGTAAGAGTTTGCCTTGTATGCCAGTTTGAGTCTCAGCTTATGCATTTAAATAAGTTACTTTGAGACCATGATCAGTACTGAGAAAATTCCAGCTTCTGAGTCGGATGCAAGGGAAACAGGAACAAAAAATGGGGGGTGTGGGACATCAAGAAGTAGAGAGTGAAGTGAAGATACTATGTTCACCTTCTCCTAAAAAAAAAAATAAATGAATCTCATTTTTAACTCTCTTAGCAATTTCAAATGAGAGTACAGATTTCTGCAGTCCAAAATTTAAGAAGGGGCAAAATTCATCATGTTTTTTTTATTTTTTAGAACGTGTGAAATTGCTTTCTTCCTCTGCAAGAGAGAAAATGGTGAAAGGAAAGTAAGTGCTCTTGTAGGCAGTTACTCTCAAAGTAAAATCCTCAAGTGTTCATTATTAATGAAAACCATCAAGAAATGTCTCCCAGCTACTTAATAATGTGAAAATCCTATTGGAAATAGATGGTTCTCATGAGAACAGACAAGAGTTTTTGTTCTTCCTTGGCTATTTTATTACTCCTGTCAGTTGCTGTCTCAGCTCACTTGTCTTCTGCATTAGGAGTACATTAAAGCTGAGGCTTGGAGACCGCAAGTATAAATGTCTCCATATAATAAGGTTCTAAATTCTCACCAAAGACCATCAAAAAATCGTGCAAATATTGTGAAATTATATCACAATACAGAAAATAGCTTCCAGAATAGTACTTCTATTTTTACAGTAACTTTTGGGATGGATATCTTCTCATTTTGTTATAAATCAATCTGGAAGCTGGCTTTTAAAGAATGTCCACCCGATAGTGTAATGTCTTGATAAGAGGACCAAGAGGTGTCAGCCTTTGGAGCTGATGGATGCCAGGAAATGCACTCTTTGTGGAAAGACAACCTGCAACACTAGTCTGAATCTGTCTGGAACGTTGTTATTCATATGCAAAGTCTGTAAGTAAGATCAGTGATTGTAGTGCATAAAATTCACTGCCGTGGTCTAACCTAGCTGGGAGCTCAGCACCACGCAGTCGTACAGCAGTGCTCAGCAACAACTAAACATCACTGTGTTATCAACATTGTTTTTCTCCTAAAGCCAAAACATAAAATCTTACTGGACACTTTGAAGGAAAAATCAGCTCCTGAAACCAGGATACCCAACAATATAAGGCAGAAAGGACCCCTTTCTGGGAAGGATGCTATTTTCCTCTCCTTTTTGGCATATTTAAATGCCAAGTAAAATTGTCTTCTTTTTGCAGGAATGTTAAAGCATACATATCCATTGGGCCAACTTCTGCTCTTCTGAGCTGTTAAAATCCCAGAATAATTTCAGTAGGCATAAGTGAGAGCAACACATTGCTCAAAAGATGTGTGAGCGCAAGCATTCACTAGACAAGAAAGCTGTAGCTTCTAGCAAGATGGTTATTACAAAAGGAAGAATGTGATTTCAGCAGCAAATATTTTGATTGTGTCTGTATATGGCATAACAAAAGAAACCAAAACGAAATATTCTGCTCCTTCCTCACTAGGAAAAATGAGTATCATTAAATTAAAAGGAGAGAAACTTACACCTACAGGTGTTTTGTCATGCTTTTTATTTACTTATCTTTTCATCTGGTAAACTTGCACTTTTACTTGATCTTTTACTGCTCTTGAGTCACTGTCTGAGGAAATATGTCAATATCACTTTTCAACTTGAGCCTGTACTACACGGTTGCCATGGGATCTAATGATTCTGTGTCTGGTCGTTTGTATTCTGCCACATTCAGCAAAAGAGAACCCCAGTTAAGCTCTTCATGAGTATTGTTGCCGTTGTTATTTCTTTCAGAAAAAAAGAAAAATTAACAAAAAAAAAAAGTCCTTGCCAAAGTTTAACTATTTCAGCCCGATTTCTATGGGAACAAGAACAGATGAAGGAGCAGCTGCCAGCCAACAATTGCATTGCTGAAATTCTGGCCAAAGCAGCTGGCCACTGTGAGGAGCTTCAGTCTCTATTTAGGCCATCCACTGGGTTGCTAAATTTGAATGTTTCATCTTGTGAGTAGGAGAAACAAAACTCTGCATCAGGTTTAAAGAATCTGATAAAGTGAAAATATTTTTCTGCAGAGTCTCTTCAAATTTTGTGATTATCAGGACAACCTAATAAAAGGTACTCTTTACTAAAAACAAGAGCACAGTGGCAAAAAAACCTTTCTGCTAAGGTGACTGAATGTCTTTGGACTTTCAGTTCTCATAGCACTCGCAAAGTATGGACGTTGGTGGGTACCACCATTAATGTAGGTATGTCAGTTCTAGCACTTAGCTGAGTGAAAAAGACACGTAGTAGATATGGCATTAATGGATCTTGGCAAAGACACTTTTTGTTATCTGCTTTGATCATAGCTCCAATCCACACGTCTCTACTACCACTACTCTTCTTGTAATCGTGGTCTGAGGCATCTCCATTCCTTCTAAACATGATGTTTCCACCACAGAGCCCCCAGATACTCGCCATAGTTTTTCCCCACATGCCCTGGTTTGAATGGCTGCCCAACCTTGCAGAGCCCCTTTCCCCTCTGTTCTCTCTCCTATTTCAGGGTGGATTTCAAATGCGAGGATGCAAGCTGCTTTTACAAATAATCCAAACAAAGCTCCAAAGGCAGAAAAGTAGGACATGTGAAAAAGATCTATCATAGTGCATTTCTTTTTATAGACTCTACCTGAAATTGAGTGTGTGAAGAGGAGAGCTATTTGAGCAGGTGCCACAATGCGATATAAATTGGCTTAGTGTTACGAAGTGCAGTGGAACTACACTGACCAAATTTGTGGGAGCTATGAACCTGGTCAGCAGCTTCAGTGCCTACTTTTGTGTGTGTTTGTGCTCTGCTTTGGAAAACACTGAACAGGAGAGTTTAGCTATGTTTTCTGCCAGCAAAGGAGTGCATAATATAAATCTCTACATGATAAACACTTTCCTTCTTTCTCCATCATTCATTTCTAGTTAGAATCATCTTCTGATACCATTGCCAATGCCAAAGAAAATTCAATTTTCTTACAACATTCCTCTTAAGCATCTCTCAGAGGAAGAAAAAAAAAAAAAAAAAAAGAATACAGTCAGGACTCTGTCTTAGGTAACTAATGATTTTTTATTAAACCTAACATAGTAAGTGAGGGTAAAACAAAATAGTAAGACTACATCAGGCATGTCTTACATCCTATCCATGTAAAAGAATAAGAATATTTTGATCTGGCATAATTTAAAAGAGCTCAGTAGAGCAGGGATTTACAAACCAGTCATGACCTTAAATGGCATGCTGTTCATCTGAATAAAATATCTGCCAAAGTACATTAGGATTGGTGTACTTCAGAGTTGCTAGGTGCCACAGTGCTCAGATCTAGCAGGATCGGCATTAAGTGTTTCCAAGAGTATAAGCAATGGGAGCACATCTGTGCTTTAATAGCCAAATCTTCCTTTTACCAGTCGTTCAGCCACATTATGGAACTATAGCAGGAAAACTACCTATAGTCATACTTTTAAAAGGAGCTGCTGTAAAACTCAATCTGTATGTGTTAACAAAAAATGAAAAAACAATGAATTTTTGAAGACTAATAGCCAATTCACACTGAGTAGATTTTGTCCCTCTTGTAGGTTGGATATTGAAACAACTGTTTCTGTTGGCTTTCAGCATTCTCTTCCCAAATGATGTCCAGAGAAACTGAAATCTGCAGCAGGTTCTGCAGCAGTCTCTGTGAAGTTTGTTCTCTAAATGCAGCTGTACATGAGTTTTGGACATTATACAAGTGAACTCATACACCCCTATTCCAAATGTTATCTGTGCAATTACACAAGTAATTTCATGGCGTTTTGAATGAACTGTTTCCATGTTTTATACCCATTTTGCTGAAGAAGATTGCTTGAAAATGAGAATCAGCATTGTGCTTCTAGGAAGGGAGTGGGGGCAGGGTGCAAGCTGTCTTGCCCACAGACTCAAATCACCCAAGCAATTATTTCCAAAAGCTAAAGCCTGACCTTGGTGATAGCCAGGAGTGAAGAACCCAGGAGTGATCATCAAGGTGTGTCAGGAAATGAGGCAAGCTAAAAGGCTGGCCACTTTTAGTCTGCCTGCTGGATGGTTACAGTGGTGTGTTTCCTCAGAGTCGCTACAGAAAAAGATATATTCTCTAAAAAAACAGTGAATACACCACTACCCGCTTTTTCCAAGTAACACTGCTGAAAACCACTTGTCAGAGATATCCCAGAGTGTTAGCTCTACCATAACAAAAGAAGTGTGGCAAGCTACACAATCTGCATGCTACCCATTGACTTTAGTAATGTTGGCCTCCAGGAAATGGGCTGTTGGACTGAGCTGTGCAGCCTTGCTGCATCCATGTGGCATGGACCAGAATTTCACCAAGGACAATGGAGTGTATGCAAGCTTTCCATCCCCAGAGCACTCAAGTTTGTTCCTGAGAGTATATGTATACTTGCTTAGAGCTGCAAGGAGAGAGGTAATATAAAAGCCCAGTACTTAGCTGCCTTCAGGCATGGCCTTGGAGTAGGCCCCATGAAACTTTAGTTGGATGCTGCTGGTTCTACCATGCTATTTAAGGAGTTAGGCTATGTGAGCTAAATATGCATGTAAATTGCTTAAGCGTAAGGAATTTGGAAGCCTGGATTCAGAATCACTTTTCATTGAAATTTACTTTCTTCTATCTCCCAGGTGTTTTTGGTAGCAGAAACTGGTATTCATCCACCAAAGTCCAGCAAGTAAGTGCTTTAGCTCACAAGAATTCAGATATGGACACCAAACTCAAGAATTACATGCCCAGTGACACAGAGATCAGAAGTGCAATTCAGTCTATTTGGGTTGGAAACAAACAAACAAACAAACAAACCAGTCCTGATAATTTGCCTCTTTGATCTGAATTTTCCCTAAGGAACTCAGATAAAAGAAAGGCAAAAGTTCAGTAGAGAAACATGAATGAAGTATCTAACCTGAAATTATCAACATAAGAACACAAGACACCAGTGCTCTAACTTTAACTGTTTTAGAATCACAGAATCACAGAATCACAGAATCACAGAATCATAGAATGGCCTGGGTTGAAAAGGACCACAATGATCATCATCTAGTTTCAACCCCCTGCCATGTACAGGGTCACCGACCACTAGACCAGGCTGTCCAGAGCCACATCCAGCCTGGCCTTGAATGCCTCCGGGGATGGGGTATCCGTAACCTCCTTGGGCAACCTGTTCCACTGCATCACCACCCTCTGAGTGAAAAACTGGGAGTAATGTTTCCCTTTTCCAGTCACCGAGGACTTCACTGGACAACCATGATTTTTCAAATATGATGGAGAGTAGCTCAGCAACCACATCAGCCATATCTCTCAGAACCCTAGGATGGATATCATCTGGCCCCATGGACTTAACTTACTTACATTCAATTGCGTGAGGAGGTCTCGGACTTGTTCCACTGTTACAGTGGGATGGAATCTGCTCCTCTCACCCACACCTAGAGCTTCAGGGTTCTGGCAAACATGGGGAGCCTGACCACCAGTGAAGTCTGAGGCAAAGCACTCACTGAGTACCTCAGCTTTTTCTATGTCTGAGGAAGCCTGCTCTCCATTACCTGTTTTCATTTAACAAGTCAGCATTTCATTTGCTTTAAACAGGAAGCCCTGCTGCGATAGAGTTGTAGCTCTGTTTGCACTGTTGGCTGTTCCCCGCTGTTTAAATGTCAGCTGTTTTGGATTTGTAAAGACACGGAGCTGGAAAATTTCCTGTGAAAGATTCACTTGTAGGTCCCAAGAGAAAAATATCATCCACAATAAACTGATAAACTTGGTGGGGAACAGAACAACAACAGGCTAAGGTGGGGGTGGGGGGGCAGGGATGTTATTTCAAGGCCGCTATAGTACTGTCATCATCACATTCACAGTATATTTTGCCCACCTGGAAGCTGTTCTTCAGTAGTAGAGACCATGTGATGAGCTCCTGTGTGCACTGAAAGTGACCAGTGTTCTGTGTAACAGGACAAATTAGAGGAGCAGCACACCTTCTTGAGCCAAAGTTCAGCATCTCTTAAGACGCTGCTGTAAGGAGGTCAGAGTCCAGATTGACTTATCCTGCTCTTCTGCCAAGCACGTATGTAGCTTTTTCTGCTGCTTTATTTGTGTCACATTATTGGGTTTTGATTAGTGATTTCAAGTAGCTGTTGAAGTTGTGGCTGTGGGGTTTTTATATAGAAATCAAGATCTAAGCCAAAGTTCTAGTCTCCTATATAGTACCAAGCCAGTACACAATACACTCAAGTATATGAACTCATAGACATTTAGAGTTTCTGGTATCACCTTTATTATAACTCTGAGAAGTGGTAAACATAGCAATAAATATAAAGGATTGTATTTTGATTTTTTTATTATTATTATTTTTTTCCTAATTGGAACAGCTGTATTCTACTATGGAAAATCAGAGAAGCCAGAAATGATCTGGATCATACATATTCAACACATGCATATGAGATTATGAAGTGTTCTTGGAGTTTGTCATGAACAGCTAATAATAAAGACAAAGTAGGATTAGAGGAAGTTACTGCCAGATCTTATAGACTGAACTAGAAGAAGTGATTCTGAGAGATACTAGGCAGTAGTTTATCAATAATATGTGAGCGCACTGTTGGGGTTTCCAGCTAACTTAAGGGTGGGTAAGATAGATATTATTTCTGAAGTCTAAAATCAGCATTCATAGCACAAGCTGAACAAGTGCTGAAAATGAAAGAATGATGAAAAGGACTGATGAACCTGCAAACATCCTTTTAGGGTGTTTTTCAGGCTTAAGCTTTTGAATAGCAATTATGGAGAACATTATTTCTCATTTCGGTTTATGTCCTGGTAATCAATTATACACAGAGTTAGATAGCAGCCCTTTTGCTTCACCATTAGTGGAAAGAAAGCAAATAAAAATGAGATTACTGAACGTAGTGAGTTCTTCTCCTTTCCTTTTTCTACATTTGATTCCAGTTAGCTGAGTTAACCATGGATTTTCCACTTTAAAGGAGAACTGGCTGTACACAATGAGGCTCTCTTTGTTGTATTCTAACACATTCTCCATTCTCAGTTCTATTCATTATTGCAATTTTTTTTAAATTCTTTTTTTTCTGGCTAAAGATGGCTCACATACATAGGATCTCTACAGGAGACCATAAACTGTGAATCCCTATGGCTGAAGTTTTACCAGCCATCCCCTAAGGCAGGAACTAGTTGGTTGCCCAGGTGGGCTTTCTTGAGCCCTTGAATATCATAAAAGGTAGTACATGCTCTGTGACTTCTTGTGTTGCCATGTCTCTGTACTGCTGGTAACTGTTATCACTAAGCCTACACAGAATAGTAGCTGTGCAAAGCAAATAAAAAGTGACAGCAGTAATGAATCAGGTTGGCCACACAGACAGCAGGAGATAGATATTTTGTGTTTTCATATTTTTGCTTTCAGAGAGATACGGCATCCTAGAAGCAGCTCTGCTATTTGCTCGCAACAGCCACTGCTATTTGCCAAGTTAGGTCAGAGCACAATTGCAGTACTCAAATAAATCCTTGTTGCCTACGAGTTTGCTTACTCCTTGTAGAAAGATGGAAAATGTCCTTCCTCGTGCAAGGAAATATATGTATACAGTGGTTATAACTCAATTAAACTTGGCCAGGTACTGTACTTTTGGCCCTATGGTGAGGTAATGTAGACTGGTAACTTTCCTACAAAATTCGTGGTATTTGAAGCCTTCAGAGTTTTGTGGATCCTTAGGTGGCACTGAGGGCATGTCAGAGTGTTTAGTGATGGGACGGGGGGAACTGTCTGCAAAATCCACTGGGAACAGCCTGTTGCACATATCCACAGTCTTTGTCTTGGAGAGTGCAGGTTGGTACAGCCCAAGCAGTGCCAGGGAGAGTGCTAACAAAGTGCTGTCAACTACCAGGAGTGTGTTGCTCAGCTTCTCACTCAGTTCGTGTTTTATTTAGCAAAGTAATTGAAATGGAAGGGACTCCCAGTCTGTTCTCACAGATAGTGTGGAAGCCTTCAGCCATCTGGCACAGAGGCTGCACCCACACAGGCACTGCTGCAAACAGTGCACTTGGCCATATGATATCAAGCACGCTTTACTTGTCTGTGCCCTCGTTTTCCCATCTCCAGAGATGGCTGAACAGTTATCAGCAAATTGATAAGGCCAAATTCAAGTTTCAATTAAAGGAATCTCTAGTCTCCAGCTTTTGCTATGAGGCATCTTAATAATCTTAAGTATGAACTCCTGTTTTTCATTTTGTGTGATTAACTTTTGTAAGTAATGATGTAGTTTTCCTAAAATGTGTTGCTTGTAAAACTTGATTTTTACAGACCTGTTTTATGGTCTCATTTCAAAATAATCACACCTCCAATTGAACTGCTTTAGGCCTCAGGAATGCATGCAGCCTGTACGGTTCTTCAGGAACAGAGATCCCCCCCATCCTTGGAGACACTCAAGGTCAGACTGGATGGGGCTCTGAGCATTCTGATCTAGCTGTAGGTGTCCCTGTTCATTGCAGGGTAGTTGAACTAGATGGCCTTTAAAATCCCTTCCAGCTCAAATGAATCTATCATTCTATGTCTGCACTCAGGTAACACTCCTCCATTTTTCCTGCTCCGTCACAGGTTCAAAGGAACCCCCATTAAGTGCAAGGAAACCATTAGGTCCTCTGCTTAAGATAAAAAGAACTATAGACTGCAAAGTGCAATTTTTAATTATATGTGTATATATATATATATATATGTATGTATGTATTGTATTGTAGGATATTCATGCAAAAACAAAACACTGAGCTTTCTGCCAAACAAGTTAAGCAGAGGGTATACTGAAACCTAGCAAGATGTTTTAGTAACTGTGGGAGTAGATTGAATCAACTGCCTGTGTCCCATGAGATACATCTGACATTGGAATACCAGGTTTAAATGGAGGAAGCTTCTCTGGAATATGAAGTTTATTTTATCCCCTCCCATTAGCAGTGCCTCAAGCAGCAGATGCTCCATGCTGCAGTAGCTGAGGAGGGGTCATGCTGCTGCACACTCCTATCCCAGCATGGCTGCTTCCAGCTCTGCCTTAAAGAATTTGCATTTTGGCATCACCCTTGGTCAGACAGAGCATTTTTCAGGACAAGAACATGATCACTTCTTACATGTAAAATATTCTCTTCCATGGATCTTGCTGCCAGTTTCTTTCTTCTATGAGTAAGACTGCTGATGAGGGCATGGGGAAAACCAGTGCTGCTGAACGAGCTTTCACACTCTGGTTGTGTATCATGAAGCAACCACTGCTTTCAGAGCCACAGGCACATCAGTGCTAGAGTCTGTGCGAGGTACTGGGGCTAGCCCTTAGCTAATGGGATGAGTCAGCCCTGGGGCAGCTCTGACATGGCTGCAGTACCGTCAGCCCAAACAAACTGATCCCTGCTTCATCAGCTTGGTTACCTCAAGTAAATTCAAAAGCCTCAGTGCTGCTAATTGAGATGTGGCAGTCTACTAACAGCTCTAATGTTAGAGGACAGCAGTAAAAAGGAAGTTGCTCTAAACTTTTAGACCCCTTTTCTGACCCTTTTAATGGTCAGAAATAATTTGTCCCCAAGTATGTTTAAGTACAGATTCTGCCATTGAAAAAGTCATGTAGTGCAGGTTTAGTAGAGTATTCCTTGAGAGCTGTGAAGCACACAAGTAAGTCTGTTTCATATCAAGTCCAGTTGTGCAAATTCAGGGTCCAAGAGACAAACCACAGTCTGTTTCTCTTATGCAGTACCATCAATGTATATATATTAAAAGTTGTTGGTTCTTTTTTTTCAAATTAAATTATGTCTACATTACCAGACATGAAATTCCTCAATCTTTAATTTTTATAGCTTGAAGCTCTCTTCCTTTCAGAAGAGCTCAGCAAGGACTGGGAGAGGAAAGAACAAGCAATAATTTCTTCATATATCCCATCTGAAATGAGCCTAATGAGGGATATGTATGCGTTATTCATCCCATGTACTGGCATATTAACAGTACAGAGTTGTTTATCTAGGTAAAATAATGTACAGGTACAGATTTTCTTGCCTGAGAACATGACGCAAACTTTAAGGCTCAGATTATCGCAGGAATTTCCTCTTGCAGTTCCTCAGTTTCCCTGGGCAACATTTTGCTCTGTGCATACAACTGATTGGTGTTTTCATTTGCCCTGGTTTCACTGCAACATGTATCTCTCACTGCCCAGACTAAGGGGAGGAGGAAAGTCTATAAATCAATGATGATCCTACTGACCCTGCTTGTGTCTCTTTTCTGCTCCTTGAGGTGGCCATTCATTCTCAGGCTTTTTAAGTTTAGCTTCAGATTTCCTCACCACTTTTGCATAATTTTCTTTTTAAATAATATCTAGTTTAATATCTTCAAAACATGAAGTTGAGGTATGAAAATCACTACTGATTACACAAATAAGCATTTTCGATCCACTGTTAAAAACATGGCTCTTCTACACCACTAACCTTGAATGGATTTACATACATCTCTGAGCTTCTTAGGGCAAAGAACCTGTAATTTGCCACAAATTATATCCAAGATACAATTATACCAACTGTGGGGCAGCTGCCAATTATTTCCCACAGACATCTTTTGCGCAGCTCTGTTGTACAGTTTATATACCGAAATGTATGTTTACTAATCCATTTGTTGTGCAAGCACAGCCCTTGTTTCAATTGCTTATACACCTGGACTTAATTCTTCTGAAATTCCTGTTGAGGTGCCTTCTTCTCAATTCTGCTGCAGCTAAGCTATGTGGAAATGCTCATTCTCATGGATGCCCATTGCACAATGCTGAGTAACTAAGATCCCAGATAACATTGGATGAGATCCACATGGTTGGTAGGTCTCCCTTCTATAAGCCCCAAAGGAGAGCCTAAAGACCCACCCAGGGGTTAGCATGGTGCTGCTTGCCTTTGCTGTCCTCCTGCCTGCAGTGCAGTGCCTTATGGTAGAAGTACTCATGAAGAACAGAGTTGGGGTGTGATTTAAATACTGTATTTGTTTTCGTATCCTTGGCTTGGAACCCAGGTACTGTGCAAACTTCATAAACACTCACCTATAAAATCATATTAGATGTTGAATTGCTTTGTATACAATAAGACAGCTCTAAGAAGATACATGCTACTACCTAGGAGAGGCTGCAGTGTGGTGGCTATATCATTCTCCTGAGAACTGAGGCGTGTCAGTTCAAATTCTTGCTCTGATCAGAAATGACATTTCATTTTAGGTGTCCCATCTCCTCCTTGCAAATTCTTAAATGAGTACTGCTGCTAGCATTGCTTGGCTTTGTATAAAACTTGTACTTATTCAATGGGAAAAGGAGATAGTGCTTTTTAAAAATTAATTATAGCACTATTGTGTGAATGGGGAGATCTGGATTCCTATTTCAAGCAAAGTAGAACCACGTCAGGAAAAACAGGGGATCCTCTGGTGACTCCTCAATCTCATGGTTACAGCTTACTTGTAGATTCCTTTTCTCTTAGAAGGAAATGAGGACTAACCCTGGTTCTCCACATCCTTCTGACAGCTGAGATTTGGGGGAACTCTGAGGGATGTTGCTACCCGATTGCTTTTGGTGAGAAAATTGCTGATGTTCCTACAACACAAAAGGATTCTACAATGAACCCCACTGCGGCAGATGTGGAGTCCACACTAAGAGGTGGAATACTGTGTGGAGGTCTGTCACCCCACAGCAGGCATCAATGCAGTGCTTTTCTCCGTGTGAAAAGCACAGTGAGAAATTAGTGCACCAAGTGGAAAGCAATATGAGAAATTAGTGCATCAACTTTGTCACAACACGAGAGCTGCAGGGAAAGCTCATAATGATTCCATAAAATTGATTGAAAGGTAATTTCTAATTAATCACTTTCATCCAGGATGATGTAAAGCAGCCTTAAAATTTTTGAGAATTAGCCCAGCACTTATAACTTTAGCAGACACTGTCATGGTTACTTCAGAACTCTTTATATACCACACTGAAACAGGCATAAAAGAGTTGAAACAGCTTTTAACCAGAGGGGGGGGAAGAGTATTTGCTTTTTTAAATACAGGATGGTATTTGTGGAAAGAATACATCTTTGATAAAGTGTTCAGAATCAACTGGCACGTGATTGATGTCCATAATAATTGCATACTTCTGTAATCCTTCCACACCAATAAATGTTTCAAGCTTACATTTTGGATATCATTAATACTTAGACAAAAACAACTTGTGAACAATATCATGAAAGCACATTTGAGAATTAATCTATTTTTGTATAACTGTTTAATAATGATGGATACTTTTTCTTCCTGGAGTAAATACTAACTAATTCTCTAGGCCTCCCTCTGTTCATGAAAAAGCCAAGTCCAAATGATTTCAGGGATTTTTAAAGAATGGTGGCAAGATATTGCATATGTAAAGCTGAATTTCTCCACTTGATAAACATCTGATGCTGCTACAGCGCTAACAGTTCAGTACTGGAGTTCCGATGTTTTTAAATTTCTAAGAGAGAACACAGCAAATCTAGGAACACATAAAAAAACGGGGGGGAAAAAAAAGAAAAAAAAAAGAGGCAGCTGAAATGTAGCTGTGGAAAGAGACTCCAAGTGAAACCATCACACTTATTTTTATTCTTGATAAGCAGTGGGGCAGCTTGGAATAAATACGGATAGAAATTTTTTTCATCTATTTAATGAGTTCAAAGAGGCTAAACAAAGACACAGAAGAGTTGAACATCGCTGTGTACTGCACAGTAAACAGATTAAAATTTTATACCTGAGCAAAAAAGGAATTTAACTATTAACTACAGCATGCAGAATAACTGATAAGTTATCGCATAAATGTAGCATACTGTTATTAGGTTACACTCATTCAGTTGCTTTTAATTTTTACTAAAGCTAAAGATGGAAAAAGCTCCAAGATGAGATGAGTGTGTGACATAAACCCACAATAAGGAAAAGCATATTACCATCTAGCAGCCTTTCCAGAAGATCAAAATTATCTGCTGTTTTATTACACAGGGAAAAAGCAGCAACAATTCAAAGCCTGTGGAGTTAATAACATGTCACACATTTAAGCAGGTCTTGAAAATTAAAATATTGGCAGTTTATGAAGTGCTCATAAAAGACCTGAGCCTGCTCCTCCTCCCTCAAATGCCACTTTAAAGCTCTGTGTTTATGAGCTCTTCCAAATGTGGAATGAAAGGTAGGGATCTCCAGAGAATTAGTGATGAGGTCCTAGACTTGCAATTTTTCTCACCAACATAACCATAGCCAATTTATAAGGAATGACTTTTGACCCCATTTGATTGACCCAAATCCACCTTTACCTTTCTTCATACCAAATTTGGTATGTTTTCCTTTTCTCTTTTTCTTTCCCCTAATCTATTCAGAATATTCTGGTTTGAAGTGCTTCAGCGCGAGTCAAAAACAGTACCGTATCTCTCTTTCTATTTTCCTTATCTCCACAAAAGGTCCCTGTGGGAGAAAAAATGGCTGAAAAGCTTGAGCTTCAACCAGCACAGCCCATTTTCCCCAGACAGGCTTCATTCTTCTAGGAGACTTCTATTCTCCCTGGTCTCTACATGCAATACATAATTTGCCTGCCACCATCAGCAGTATTCATGTGCTACAAAACATCTATTTACCTTCCTATAGCCAAAGCTGCAAACTCTGCCTTTGTCATTTAGACTTGTCAAGTAGGGATGGGAGGGATGGAGTTGTCTCTTACCATGTTACAGACAGCCACAAACAAAATATCTCTCTTATTTCCTTGGAGTTGTGCAGTCACATTCTTGTGGTGCCAACCTACTCCCCTCAAATCACATCACCCGCCTTGACTTGCCTGCTACTTTTCCTTCACCTTTTATGAGTAAAACTATGCATTAAAAATGCATGTGTCAGAATGGATTTATTCCTTTGTCCACAACATGTGTATTTCTTCTTTAAAGTCAGAAATCTTAGACATTGGTAGGTTGTGTGAAAGAGTCTCCAGGGAACTGATTCTTCTTTGCTTCCAGTTTCTTCCTGGCTTTGAAAGCTGCTGACACTTCAGGGTGGATGGAGTCTAGCCGCTGTTCGCACTGAAAAGCTGTGAGGAAGGCCGTCCTGTAGTTGTTATTCATCCAGCCATAGAGAAGGGGGTTAGCAAATGTTGAGCACATGGCAATGACATGAAACACCGTGTAGATTAGTTTATACTCTTTCAGGTCCAACACCTGACTGTCAATATCACTGACAAGCTGGAAGGCGTGGAATGGCAGCCAGCTGACAGCGAACACAACAACCACGCAAACCAGCATCTTGGTGGTTTTCTGACGCCGGTGGTGGTAGTGGTCGTTCCCTGCCCCAGGACTAACATGGTTCTTGAGCTTGGTCCAAATGCGGGTGTAGGCGTAGGAGATGACAGCCAGAGGCAGCACATACTGGATCAGGAGCATGGAGACACTGTAGATGGTACCATAGTTAAGCTGCCCGTCCCCTGGCCACTTCTCAGAGCAGACCACAATCTTGAAGTCAGGAATGATCTCAATCAGTGAGTACTCACGGAAGATGGCCAGAGGGCTTGCCAACAGGGCACTGACTGCCCATGCAATTCCTATAATCAGGAAGCTGATACGCTTAGAGATTTTGCTTTCCAAGTGATAGACGATACAGCGATGTCGATCCAAGGCAATCACAGTCAATGTAACAGTAGACACATGCACAGCAAGAGCTTGGGCATAAGGCACCAAGTGGCACAAGACTGGGCCCAGTTTCCACTCACCCAATAGTGTGTAAACTAGAGTGAAAGGCAAGCACAGTGTGTTCACCAGCAGATCAGCCACAGCCAGGTTGGCGATGAAGAAGTTGGTCACCGTGCGCATGCTTTTGAACTTGACGATCACGTGGATCACAAGAGAGTTCCCAATCACCCCCAACAGAATGATAGAACAGTAAGCAAAAATGAGGATTATCTGCACCTCAACTAGCGTTGTGCTATCCTTCAATTCTGGTTTGGGGTCAAGAGCCAGTTCACTGAGTGGTGTGGTGTATCTTGGCAAGTACGGCTTGGTGAACAACTCCATCTTCATTTCATCTGTCTGGTTTTCTTCACCCATCGATTCCAGGGGCCCCATCCTTTCAGTAGCAATAGCGCTGTCCCTGAAAAACAGAACCACACAAGAACACACAGAGAAATCAGTCTGCAGTGGCTAAGACAAGAAGTAATGAGCTAAAGGTGGAGCACTTTCCTCCTCTAACCTAGGTTCTACATCCCATGATTAAGAGAAGATCTGTCTTAATATATTTAAATTCTGTTGGCCTTACATTTTAAGCTTGATCCTGTAATATTATTCAGGCATGACTGATGAAAATTGGGACAGATTTCAAAAGCATTTCAAAGACAAAGTTTGCCTAAGTAAATGCAGCAGGATTAAGATCCAGCTGGGCAGTATATCCTTTTTTCAGAAACCACTACCTAAGAGTAGTAGTTTATTTAGCACAAAACTTCCAATAATACCTATGGTATTCTACATAGAATGGCACCATCCAGACTGTATTAGCATAATAATATTCCAGCTTTTCCTTAATGGAAAGCGTTTTTTACCAAATTCCTATAGACTTATTTTCCTATAGGCCTATAGGTTATTTTCAGAGAACTAAATATTGATGTCTTTCTTTAATAAACTTTCTTCTAAGAAAGTTAGTGCCACAAGGCAAACAAAAGCACCACTCTAGCAGAACTGAAATAACAGCATTTCTTTGAAATGACTGCGTAACCTATTCATGCTGTAATTAACACAAGAAACAATTAAAACTCAGATATAAATAATATTTCCTATTTGACTAATGCTTGAGAAAACGCAGTTCCCTGGAGGCTGCCAATCAGTTCTTGTCTGCAGTCACAGAGGAGTGCAAATCATTCCCCTTCTAATGTCAGTGAGAATTTCACCACCGGCATCAAAATCACATTTTGTTGGCTTCCCCACACAGGCTGAGCCAAACTCTGCTCAGCTAACCTAATACTGCCCTAATACTACAGTAGGTATGGATGGATAAATGGATGTTTTATAGTCTATTTCTGACTCGAACTTCAACCCTATATGAAATGTTCCTGTTCTCATGCAGACTGTCCAAACCTTGGGTGACATGGTAAGGGAGCACCATGCACCTGGAAGCTCCATGGCTTGACCTCTGAAAATGCTAAGAAAATATCATTGCACAGTGGGCTCGCAGAAGAAACACCACTGGTTGCCACTGAGGGTGAAGCCAAAGCTGAGTGACTGTTCTACTTTCCCATTTATACATGCCCTAAGGGAAGAGTAGAGAAGTAATGTCACTTTCTTGCCACCAGGTGTTACACACTGTTCCACCTTGATTTCAGGTCTGCCTAAAAGAGATATTCTTGCTGTTAAAACCTGTGGTTTCATGCGGCCCTTTTATTTGTGATGATCGTGATTTAAATCACACCCACTTCACTGCAGATCTCCATTCCTACCTGTGTCCCCACTAACATGTATTAGTGACATCCTTAGGTGTGATTTCCAAACCAAGTTGCTGTACATGTGCATCTGTATACTGTGACTGGCTACTACAGCGAGAAACAAGTACTCTCTGCCAAGAGGTGAACAAGCCTTTCGTGTTTTGCTTTCATACCACACAACATCCCAAAGAATTTCTCAATGCAAGCCTTCTATTTTTCTGGTGTTTTGGTGTTTTTTTTTTTCCAAAAGGTACAGATCAACCACATACAGGAAGCTATTTTCCCCCAGACTACACCGGTCTTAATTATGCTATACCATTTCTGTGCAATTAATTAACAGTGCAGCTTGAGATGTGCAGCGTGCAGAGGTACGCAGCTGAGATGTGTTGCTGTTCGTAGAAGCTTACCCCACAGTTTTGAGCAATGTAATCACTTATCGACCACTTGCATAAGCAAGGGTAGCAGAACGGGATTCTTTATCAATACACCTTTAGTCCACCAGGTAGGAAAAGTAAGAGATCCCTGAAAATTTGCACAGCCAAAGCAATGCAGATGTTCAGAGGTTGTCTGATGTTTTTCCTTCAACCTGTGTACCTGCACCCAAGAATTATGCTTACGTACCTACATCAGTGAAGCAGAGATAAAGCAGTGAGGTCTCAGAACTGTCAGGTGCTCCAAGATCTCATCATTTTTTTCCTTGCAAAAGCAAAAGGCATATTTACACACTGTAGTAGTAGGGAGATAGGGAAGACAAATTTCAGTTTTCCCTTGTTTTCTACAGATCCAGGGAGGATGATGGAACTCAGCCAAAAAAAGATAGCATCCCTTTCTTCCACAAAATGTTTTTGCTATTTTCTCTTGTCTCTGAATTCTCATGATTCCTACTTCAAACCTGTTATTTAGCAAAGCCTTTTTTTGTTCTCCCACTTTTATTCTGTTTGTTACTGCCTTGTTTGGGCTGATGAAAGGCGTTTTGGTCTTGTGTGACCAAAGTGGAGGACGGGAGGAGGGACCACTGGGGTCTCCAGCCGAGATGAGTTGGGGAATCAGGAAGGGATTAAATAAAATGGGAAAGTCTGGCATAACCAGTGGGACAGTTCAGTAGGCAAAGGAGCAGCTGATGTCCTAGAACGGAGAAGCCTGAAGAAGATCAGACAGGATTTGACAAGACACTTCGCGTTCTTTCTCAGCATAAACTCTCCATCCGATGGTATTTATCTGCACACCCACCGTACTGAGCCATTTTTCCCCAGTTTCTCACGGACCCTCCCTCGGGAGTGGGCATCAAATCGCATCGAAAGTTCCTCGGAATTGGAAGACCGGCTGAGGTTTTGTAACAGTTCCGACAGCAAGCGAGCAGAAAGGGCAACCACCTACGTGATAGCACAGGCAAGCGGCGCTCCGGGCACGGCGGCAGCGTGGCACCGGGGCAGCCTTGGAGTTGCTGCGGGGGGACAGGTAAGGCACCCGCTGCCCCCCGGATCCCACCGCACCCGGCCCGGGCGCGCTCTCGGAGTCCCATTTTCACCTCCACCGGCCCGGCCCTGCCCGGCCCCCTCCCCCGGCACACTCACCGCGGCGTCTCTCTCCTCGGCGATGGGGCTGCATCGAAAGTTTGGAGGCGAGGGCAGCGGCTGGCCCCGCATGCCGAGGGGCGGGACGGGGCGGGACGTTGGGACAGGATGGACCGGGGAGGGCGGCCGCCGCCTGCCTCCCGCAGAGAGCCCGGCGGGCGGAGCGCCGTGCACAGCCCCGGGATGCGGCTCCTCCCCTCTCGGCACCGGCCGGCTGCGGGGAAGGGGATGCACGGCGGGGCAGCGGGGTGCGGGCTTGGCAGGGGGCTGTCCGAGCGAGAGAGGGGGGATTTAGCGGGGGAAAGGCTCGGCTGTTCGTGCTCGCTCTTCACTGTTTGTTAGTGCTCCCGCATCCTAAATGTAAAGGGGACGCTTTTGCACTAAATTGACGCTGGAATCCCTGGCTGTGAGAGCCCCAGCTTGCAGACTTGTGGCACCTCGTAATAAACTGGGAAGTGCCCATCAGCAGGGCAGGTGTGAGGATGAATGAAACATCTATGTATTCCATCTAGAGCAAAAGAAACGGTATTTCTTTAAAAGGCTGCAGAAGTAAAGAGAACAGCTGCTGCATTTACTGGAGCTCTATGCTCAGCAAAAAATTTCAAAAACCTCTGTCTTGTCAGGGAGCTTAATTGTGGACTAGCTCCAGCCAGCACTGCCATCCTTCTTGTAGGAGTCCGCCTTCACTACATCCCATCAGTAGGATCTCCTTAGCATTTTGCTGTGTTTGTATGTAACTTATACCATGAGAACCAGAGGCAGGACTCCTCCATGTGTGCCTGGAGGGCCTGATTCAACAAGCAGTCCTAATTGTAGCTGCCAAGAACAAGGACCAAAAGATCACACTCACTCAGTGGCTACTGTGCTGGTGGTGGGACAGATCTCCAAACTTCCTACAGAAGCTGCAGTTCGGAACAGGAATGCTGCTTTACTTGACATCTCCTATTTGCATTAATATTTCAGGTAAGTTCAAAGATCAGCAACATAAGCTTCCCTCTTCTGACCTCCTTTTCATCCTGAAGACACTCTGAATGAGAGCTCTTCCCTAGCCAAAGGTAATGATCCCTGCTTTGGTTGTAACTCAGTGTTATACTCTTATTAGAGCACAGAATGTAAGTAGAGTATCAAGGACTAACTTCAGTAATCTATGGTTATTTTTGAAATTCAAAACACGTCTAGAAAACTCCCTAAGATCTTTACTAATTCAGGCTGTCTCTGATGAAGGGCTTTGCTCTTAGTCCTTCAGCCCTTCTGAGACTGTTAATGGAAAGTTCCTAGCTTATTGCCAAATAGATTTCTTTGATGGCTAAATAATTTCAGTTCTCTTACCCCTGTTTATTTCATTTCCCAAATCAGTTTAATTGTGGGATTTGCTTTTTGATCTGTCAGCACACATGGATGTGTGCCGCGAGTTTTAGCACAGCACATGTATAATATATGGCTGGAAAGGCTGTGCTTGCCTTTCCTTCTCTAGCAAACAGCATACAGCAGTGTTGATCCATCTCAGGGGTGCTGCTCTTCTGCTCTGCTCCACACACCTGTTCTAGCTTAGCGTGCAGTCCTGCTTCTCACATCTTGGATAGTGCGGTGAAATGCTATGATTCTTTACAATCTGCCTAGCTCAAATCCCCTGGGATCCCATAGCAAAGGAAAAGCTGTTCCTTTGCTTAACTTCCAGACTCCTGGAGGAAATCAAGATGTGAAAGTTCCCAAAGCTTTCAGGCCAGTGAAAGTTAAACGAGGGAGAGAAGGTGTTATTTCCCGTGATGAGGAGATTCTGTGTTCAGGCACAACTGAAATACTTTACAGATATGCACTTCCAATTAAAAAAAAAAATAAAACCAGTGATTTCTATTGCTTGTAAAAGAGTGGTAGTGAAAGGCCCTGTAAACACCACCTTGAACCAGATGTCCTTGAAGACACCAACATCAAGGGCAGAAGAAGTCAAGAAGCGCATGGACTGCTTGATGTGAAAAAAGCCACTGGGTGACCACCTCCAAGGCATCTGCAGATACTTTTCTCCATGTGCACTTTTTAAATGAATGCCTGATAAACCAGAACAAGTCCAGAGCCATTTAATCATGAACCAGATGGATCAGATGGGATTGCCAGAGGTTTCTTACAGCACTTCCAACAGGTTGACTTGGGCTATAACAGGGTGAGTTCTGAGTATGCCTAAAGTGAGGCGTCCCACAGCCCTTTCCAGGCAGCATATCCCAGCACTTGACGACCCAGAACTATGTTTTGGTGTAGATCATAAGCTAGACTTAAGATGGTTTGTATTACATAAATTAGTTACCTGAACTTTAATTTTTTTTATTCCTATTTAAAGTGAGCCTACAAAACAAGCCTTTACTGTGAATACAGATATGTACCAAGGTATAACGCAGATTGTATAGCTGAAGAGATTGAAACAAAAAAAAAATCTGCTGGACATATGTTGTTTCTGCTGGAAATCACACTTGCACCCTACAGAGAAACTGTAGGGTGTAAGACATTTGATGTGCATAGCTTTCCTCTGGCAGCATCTGTTTAACCATCTTTACTGTCAGAAAGTTGTCCTGAAGAATTCCATCCAACATGGGTTTTTCAGAAGGAATAATAAGCAGTTCTTCAGCATCTCAGAAATTTACTAGTTCTCATAGCAAAAGAAAGTTCTGTACACACCACCCAGGCTCCAAGCAGTAATGACTTTTGTTTCATAGCAACATGTTTGCAGTCACAGGACGAGGAAAGAGTTGCCAATCTTTGTCCATAAATTGTTCAACATCACGTTTGTCAGATGTTTGATGGACATCAGCAAGGCCGAAGAAGTTCATCAGACGCTGCTCTCTTTACTTCACTTACTTACAAAGAAACCATTTCCCCTTGAGCAGTACCTCTGACAGTAGTGTTGTGCTGTGTGCCACTCACTTGAGTCAAGCTCCGCCAAACCTTAATCACACAGATGTTCCTGGAGTGAGTCAGGTTTTGTGGCGTGGAGCATTCTGCCCAACGCTGGCAGTTGTTTAAAAATAAAATGAAAATAAAAACAATAACACATGAAAACATGACCTCAAGAAAGAAAATCTGTCATGAATTTCTTTGTGGTGCCAACACCAAGGTTATGGAGTAAAAAATTGTTCAGGACTGAGGTGTTTTTTTTTTTCTTGCTTAAAAGGCCTGTACAGAAGTGTTGAAGTAGTGTTTAGAATGAAATTTCTGTTTCCACAGATCTGTGAGGATTTTGGAATACATTTATTAATCATCCTTTGTTCTTGTTCCCTTTTAGTTTAGATTTAATCTCCTAGGTTCTGTTCAGCCTCTTTCTCTCCCTTTCTTAAATGCAGTCATAAGAAATATCTGTATGCATAAACAAGCGTAATCAATCTTAGACAGCTAAGGTGATAAATTCAAGACAGTGGGGAAAGGAAGAAATTGGTGGATTTGTGAAGTATCAGCTTCAAGTTGCTAACAACAGTGCTTCACAGCCAGTAATGGTTAAACAATCAGTTCAGTGCATCTTGTTCAAAAACTAACACCTCTAAAGGCTCAACTCAATTGCCTGTATGACTGGTTGAATTCTGCATCGTTTCAGAATAAGACTGGGCTGCAGAGCATAGCACTTTTTTGTGGTCCGCTCAAAGCATCTCATGCACGGCTTTAGCTGGTCCTTTCCAAGAAACGTAAACATGTAATGTCCAGTAGTTCAGCCAAGAAATGACAAGTTAGCAATTTCATATCAACACAACTATTTTTGTTTATCTTAAAGTCATTATGTAAATAATCACATATTTTTTGTCACTTCTTCAAGTCAGTTCCCCAAACTGGCCATGCTTATGCAACATGTAAATTCTTAGTTTTTCTCTTTTATCCTCCATATGTACTTTGCAGTTTCATTCATTCTCTTTCCCAGCATGCTCTCTTTTCTCTGCAGAGAATACAGAAATTGCCATTTCTTGACAGAGTTTTCCACAATACTTTCATCGCTAGACCTTGACAGGAGATACTCAACTTTTATGAAGATCTACTTTCTGTCACCTGGCATTCACAGAGGCTGGCCAAACAACAAATTATCTTGAAAACCTCATGAGGAAGAAACAATTTACTCTATTCTTGTTGTTGTTCCTTACATTTTCTTTACTTTTCTCTTCAAACTCAAAAAATCCTATTTTTCTTTAATTCCATTTCTTTTTTATACTGACAGATTTCTGCATCCTCCAAACTGTGGAATGGAAGGTGACACTTAACTAAGCTATTACAAGTTGGGTATAAAGCCAATTGTTGCAAATACTAAAGAGTTTTTAGGTGTTCCTGAGGCAAGCATGCTCTGTTTATTTTTAGAGAGTTCATCACAGAAAGTAGATTCTCATATATAGCTTTGAGCTTGAATATCATACACACTTCAGTCCTCAGTTTCCAGAAGCTGGGAAAGACATCTCTCTAAATGATTTCCAAAAGTGAGTCAACTACTTCTACTTGCTCTATGCTTGCTTGAACGTCATGTATTTCTAATTCTGTTGCTGTTACAAGCAGCAGTGCCACTCACTCTTTGCTTTGCCTAAAAATGATGCTTGTAATGGTTTCAGAAAATTATGTGCGTTCATAAAGTTCAATCAGATGATCTTCAATCTCCATTTTCAAAATCCTGATGAATTCTGTTGATGTGCTGACTAAATTATCTTTGGGACAAAAATAAAATAAAATAAAAATAAGCTGAAAAGATGAAAATCTTTGTCTCATACGTGTCCCTTCCTTCTCTACATTACATTTCTTAGAACGTAGAAACTTGATCATAAAGTTTAAATGTGCTCTCTTGTGTTTGTAGACAATGCATAGAGCATACAGTTAACTATACCCTAATCAGAAATATCATATTTTAGTTATTTTTCAAAAATATGTATTTTTTTTTCTGTTACAGTTTGATATTCTTTTCTCAGGTTGCCCTTAAGCACAAAAAGTATCATCATTTGACCCTTGCTCAGCCATCTGACATTAAGAGGCAGATGATTGTTGGCAGGGTTGGCATTTACAGATGCTTGAAAGAATCAACGTGAACAGGGAAACTTATTGCAGATTAAATTGTTTTGTTGAATACTGATATTTGTGAATGAAGACAGGCATTCTGATAGTGTATCACAGAATAATAGAATGGCCTGGGTTGAAAAGGAGCAGAATGATCATCTAGTTTCAACCCCCCTGCTATATGCAGGGTCACCAACCACCAGATCAGGCTGTCCAGAGCCACATCCAGCCTGGCCTTGAATGCCTCCAGGGATGGGGCATCCACAACCTCCTTGGGCAACCTGTTCCAGTGTGTCACCACCCTCTCAGTGAAAAACTACCCCCTAATTTCTATCGAAAACCTCCCCCGTCTCATTTTAAAACCATTCACACTTATCCTATCATTATGCACCCTCGTAAACAGTTGTTCCCCCTCCTGCTTATACACTTCTTTCAAATACTGGAAGGCCACGATATGGAGCCTGGAGTGTATAACACAATGCTTCTTGATATGTAATGCCACGTAAAGCACATCACATACATTGTGATGTTAAGTACAAGATACAGTTCAAAGCAATTTATGAAACTTTGTCATTTGACACAAAGAAACAATTTTTTCACTTAGTGTTTATGGGATAGTGTTGCAATGGTTGAGAGCCAAGTTAATGTTTTTTCCCACAAGTTGTTGAAAGTGAGTTAATTCTCATAAGTGTTTAGCAAATTATTTGAGCTCATTTTTTTCATATTTGCATGGAAATTTCAAGCTCTGCTAAACCAAATCACTGTCTAAATCCTGAATCATTTTGTACCTCTCTCTGGCTTTTTATGGAATAATTCAATTTAGTAGCAATATATGGCTTTAAATTAATGGATTTCATTTGTAAGCATATTTGTTCTTGAAAAATTACTTCTATTGCTAAAGAAAAGAAAAGAAAAAAAAAGAACACTCTTTACACCTATTATTAGGTCATTTCCTTTTGAAATAAAATATTTACTGCTTCTTTTGTGCACTCTATCACAGTTTGAGTACTTCTGAAGGACATCTGTTTGAGGATGAATGCAGCAAACCTTCACAGTCCTCTTCTCCAACTATAGACATACTCAGACATGAAATGTTTGAAAGTTTCAACTGCTTCGTCTTCCTCCTTGCTGGTACGCTGGCAGGATACTTTCCATTGCAGTCACCACATGCACTAGCAGAGTGAAACCTTGCCATCCTGTTTTAGACCAACACTCATGTATGAGAATCAGTTAAGTGTGTTGGCCTGGCTTCCTTCCAAAGCTTAGAGAGAACTCTAATACTTTCACAAAAAGGCTCGCCTCCCACTCAAATTTGACCTGGCAGTTTTCTAAATCAACCCTTTTTTCTTTGTTAATCGTCCATCATTCACACCCATGCTTTGCAGAGACTGATGGCATTACCAATTCATAAGGCTATTTTAGGATGGAAGAGAGGGGATGGGAAGAGGCTTTGTGAAAAGTGGGTAGGAGTTGGTGTTTTTGGAAGGTTAACTGTTCTGATTGCACACAGAGAGTGGATCAGCAGCCAGAGTACCATCTGTGCACACAGTTTATCCCTGCAGCCTGGCTTCCTCACAGAGGAATGTGTCAGCTTCTGCTTTTCTGGATCAGCCGAAGGCCTCCTTCATTCTCAGAACTCCAGTGAAATTCTGCGGCTTTTTACTGAATTCAGATCTCATATCTCTGCCCAGCACTTCTGAGGGGTACAGGTTTTCACTCAGAGGCAGGGAGCTTCTCTTCAGCTGCTTTTCATTGTCACCTCAAAATGATCGTGTCAGTGATCCCTCACAGATATGTGAGGGATATGAGAAGAGATATGTGATCCCTCACAGAGGTGTAGGAGAGTCTCAAGGGGCTCTGAGTGATTGTCTATGGCTGAATAGTTTACATCTGAGATGGTTGAACTGGACTCCCTTTTCAGTCTGGAGAGAACTGGTTAATCTGGTCAGTGGGGTTTAAAACATGGTTCATCTCCTCCTGAAACAGATATCTCTGCTTGTCTCCTTGTTGCGCACAAAGACTATGGGATGCATGAAGAAGCTGGCCAAAGTAGCTGTCCCAGAAAACTTCCTGCTATACAGATCCACTTCTCCTAAATATCATTTACCATGTTTCACAATGAATTGTGCTGAACAAAACTGTCAAACACAGGGAAAATAATACTTAAAAAAAATAAATAGTCATTTTCATGTGTAGTTTCATACTGACCTCCATATCAGTTATTGTCATGTTGGCAACCTTTCACTTTCAGCGCAGCTTTCTAATTCTATAGTTAATTGTTTAGACAATGGCAGGTTTAGATGGATCTGCCATTAGACAAAATTAACACCACATATTCTTATCAACAGATATCAGTGTGGGTACTCAGGAAAAGCAGATTTCAGTACAGTTTATATAGCTTATTAATGACCACTCTGCTTCCATAGATCTCCACACACCTGACCCTAGTCATTATGTACAAAAATTCTTACCTGTGGCTCTCGCCAGTTCAATCAATTTATTCCAAAGCTTCCCCGTGACTCCAGCATTGAATCCTACCACTTCCATCCCCTTCTATTTTCTTTCATTTATATAATCTTCTTCCCAGTTTAATCTTAGGTACAACTTCTGTATATCTATTTCTGCCATTGATCTCCCCTGCTAGGGATATCAGATGCACTTTTTTGCTTATAATAGCACAGTTTGTTCACCATCAGAAAACAAGAAAATTGTGCTAGTGTTTGTGTGTGAGGAGAAGAAGGAGCTCTTCATTTTTACCTTTGCCTAAATGCAAAAATTTGAGAGTAAAATTTGGCATTGTAAATTTTTTTCCCATTATTTTGGCATGTTTTTAGCATTATGTTCCATTTCTTTCCAGTGCAAATGTGTCTGGGCTACTTAGTGCAAAAGTAGTGAATACCATTAAAAGGAACTAAGATAAGTTCTTCGGTAATTTCTGATAGATTTTCAACCACCTCATGGCATTCCAAAGAAAATAACTTTACGAAAAAGTCAATTGTTTAACTGATTTGACTAGTCAGATTCAAAAGGCAGAGGCAATGAACAAAACAACTTTGTTTTTCCCCCAAATGGTTCCAGGACATTTTATCTTACACTGTCAGTACACTAAATGTCAGTATGACCACTATAGCCTAATCTAGAGTTTTCCAAAGCAGCCTGAGGAAATTAGCTTTCCCCTAAACCTAATGGGAATTGGGTAGCTGTCTTCTCAGTCACCACTGAAAATCCCAACTTCAAAGTTTTAAATTATTTGTACTCTGGAAGAGGTTTGCACCTCTTGGTAAGTGTTATTTCTGAGTGCTCAGCAACAAAGCAGAACAGACATAACAGACATTCCCATGTCAAGGAAGGAGTCCAAAATAAATAAATAAATAAATAAATAAATAAATAAATAAATAAATAAATAAATAAATAAATAAAAAGAAATTGCATATGTCAAGGAGTTGCTTCTCCCCAGGATGGATTTGCTCCAAAAGCATATTATAATTCCCTCATATCTTACAAGTCTAACTGTGAAATGTGCAGAGCATAGTAAAGAAAAAGATCTGCTGAGTTAAAAATAAGCATGAATCTGCCGAACCTCTGCGTAACTACAAGCATAAGTGGGAGCTGCAACTGGGAATTTCAGTAGCATACTTTCGGTCTAGCTTGTGGTTGTGTGGTTTAAAATTACAGAAAAATTAACAGTGTAAAGAGTCTCCTTTGCAAACCATTTACTCATTCCTTTGGAGACATTTGGCATTTTGAATATCTCATGCCTGGAAGCATGCAGCCTACAGCTTGTTCCTTGGCACCTCAGGGCTGCTAAGCAAGCAGGTCCCAGGAATGTAGGGATGAAAGGTCAATGAGATTTGAAGTATTTGCATCTTGCAGAAAAGAAGTGGGACCTTGTAGAAAACTTGTCCTTTCCATGTGTTAGGGAAAACTGACAGTGGGCTTGTTTTCTTGGAGTGACCTGCTGATGAAATGGACACACAGTGTGATGCTGGAAAGAGGGAGAATTAAGATCTGCACACAACACTAATTACATTTTAAAGAAATCTTTGCTCCAGAATGGGTGCCTTCAGGAGTTACTATCCTGAAAACTGTTCCTATTAGAAACAATCCTAGCATAAACCGACTCTTCTGTGCCTTCCCCTTCACACCTCCCCCACCCCCTGGTTCCCCCTGCCCCACCAGAAGGAACAGCATTCACATTGCTGCAGCTGGAGGTAAAACAGACGATGAGTTGACCCAGAAGGCAACTTTCTGCGTTGTCGTAAAAATATGACCCTGCACTCCTTTGGTGGAGCTTAAGGCTTCCACTTCAGAGTTATTTCCACACATTTAATTTTGATTGCACCTCAGTAGGCAGTAAATGGTGCGGGATACTTTTCAACTGAGGGAACTGAGGGGTATTTATCAATGGCAGGATTTTTTGTGTGTGTTATTTTGACTATGTCATTTTTCCAGTGGAGCTGGGGTAAATATGTATCTCTGCAAAAAGGAACAGAGTTGAAGAAACAACTTTAAATAGATTTGGATCTTCCTTATAAATCCTCAAAAGCAACATAAATCCAGTCAAGTAAGAAATACGTTGAGTGAAGAGAATGAGTTAAAAGGAGGCAGGCACAAGACACAACATTTATTTACACTGAGAGCATTTCTTAAGACCATGCTCTGCTACTGTCATTAAAATTTCTAGATCAGAACACAGTTTATACAGCTGCATTTCGTTCCCATCTGTTCTGGCTGCACTACTGTTGTAGTTTGCATGATGAACAAGACATTGTTTTCAAGAGCAAGGAGTTGCTGTAACACAAGTATTGGGATAGGGCCTAATAAGTCCTACAAAATGGACCAGAAGGCCCCTAGGCTGTGGCTATGTGGTGCTGTGTGGGGCTGCCAGGAGCACCCCTGTACCAGAAGGTGGTTTTCTGGTGCAGAAAATACTGATAAAATATTTGTGTCATGTATTGCAAGATATTTTTTTCAAAAAAGTGCTCCAAAGCATGCTTGTGGCTACTTATATTCACCAGTTATCACAACAGCTCAAGACAGTTATCAGATTGCTGTTTTGATATCCATTTGCTGTGTCACGATGCAGAGAGAAGACAGTGAAATTGTGTTGCCTGGAAGCATGCTTTATGTGAGCAGAAGGTTGAAACAGTGTCTGTTCTTTTTTTTTCTTTCTTTCTTTTTCTCTTCTCCTGGAGATTAAGAGAGCAAATAGCTAATCAAGGGAGAAGACGTCTTGTAGACTGGTTATGCGTGAAAGGCTGGTGTTTGAATTAATGGGTTACAATTTGCTCTGTATAGAATTTATCCCATATATAATAGCAAGAGTGAAAAACCAAAGTCATTTGCTCTCTCACTGCTTTTAAATTTACTTTGATGTCACTAGCATCAGCCTTAACTTAGGTTGGTCCACTGCTGCCTCACACAGAGAGAAGCTTTGCTGCAATTCATGACGGGAATTTGTTTCTGTTTTAAGGTGCTATAAAATCTATTGCTTATTACAAATACAGTGAAATTTTGTGGGTGCCTAGGGGGTGTATTAGGATCTGTTTGTGTTGAAATCTGGCATCATGTGAGCTAGACACTGTTGAGGAACAATGCCTCAAGGCAGGAACTTTTTGTTTTCACGTGTGACAGGTGCTTATAATACATTACTTGCATTGTCCCTAGACAATCCAATCATCATTCTGATCATGACCAATTAATTGATTTCGGTGGCTTGACATTTCCCACTAATGGCACATGGGGCTCATGACCCAGGATTGAGTCAGGAAAGCATATTTGGAAACCAGTGCTCTCTAACCCCTCTCTTCAGTGTGGCTGCACCTCCTGCACCCCTGCAGTGAGCTCAGCCGAGCAGGGCAATGCTCCCCTTCCAGAGGGGCTGGGTGATGGCTGCTGGGTGCACAGCTCAGCCCTTAGTTCTGACCACAGCATTTTCTCTGCAGTAGATGTTCTGAAATGTAATCACAAATCTTCCTCTGTCACCAGCCTACATAATGAAGGTCTAAATCATGGCACTGCTATGAAATACGAGACAAAATAATGTTACACCATCTGGGAGCAAATCCAGAGGCAGCACAGCCACATCTCTAGTATTGTAGAGGCCAAAAATTTTTATTACCCCTTACATTCTTTACTTTAGCCCTCAGGACCAGTTCTGACAAATAATGTTTCTGATATTCCCCAAGGGAAACTTCATCTGTATCCAGCATTTGTATTGCTTCAGATGCTCACCAACCTCCAGGCTATCTTGCGTGGCTGACAGTACCCGCAGCATCCCACAAACCATCATCGAAGAGATCTGAATCAGCTTTCTAAGGCAGTGAATACCTCCCCTCACATTTTCTGGGCTTCCTCCAGCCTTCACCTCCCCAGCAGAGCTGCCACAGCATATTAGGATCCTGCAGAGAGCACACATGCATTTACATTTTTGCCTGCATGAGGCATGGCCTTGGGCAGCATCTCCTCCCAGCCTCAGGAGGCTATGCAGGGTATCTGTGTTTTGCTGGCATTGCTCTGTTCCCTATCTAATCTTGATTCAGTGTGCAGTGTCAATCCCAGCTTGAAACCTAGGGAAAGATTGGTAAAGCTGCATTGCTCTTGCAGTTTGAAACTTCATTCTCACTTCTCTCTGCATGAGCACTGAGCCCCAATTTTTTCAATCTGCCAATATACATTCACTGTACAATTATCTTCATATTTCTTCCTCTGATTTCCTTTTGTTCTCTCCTTTCCCATACATATTTTCCCATCCTTGCTTTATCTTTAATGGCTGAAGAAATACGCAGGCTTTTTCAAACAACACAGTTTATGAGCCACAACATGGTGTTCTTCTTTACAGCTGGTCTGCTTCCCTTATGAGGGAAGATACTCTATGCATCTTGAAAAAAAGAAAGAAAAAGTGCATCTGAAATAGTTTTTGTGGATACAAGAGAGGAAACAAACAGTTCTGTTATTAAACTCCTTTAGCAAAGCCAGCTGTGATTGATTGCTGATCTTTTTCAGAAGCGAACACAACAAAATGAGATATACAAGTTTCATATGTATATATTTATGAAGTGCTTGTTTTGGTTTTGTTTGTTTGTTTTGTTTTGTTTTCCCCAGTTCTTTTTGCTTCCAGGTTGAAGGTAAAAGGTAAAATCTGAAAGGCCAGTGGTGTGGTTTAACCTGGCAGGTGGCTGAGCACTATAGTCGTTTGCTCACTCCCAATCTTCCCAGTGAGATGGGGAAAAGAATAAAAAAAAAAAAAAAAAACAAAGTAGAACTCATGGGTTGAGATAAAACTATTTACTAGGATAGAGAAAAGAAAAAGGATAATAATTATGACAAATATATATAAATATATATATCTATATATGTATGTAACAAGCGATGCACAAGTGATCACCCCCTGACCCATGCCCAGCTTGCCCCTTGAACATCAGAAGACAGCCCAACGAATCCCATCCATTTCAAAACTCCTTCTACATGACATCATATGGTATGGAATATCCCCTTGGGCAGTTTAGATCAGCTCTCCTAATTTGGTTCCCTCCCAGCTCCTTGGGCCTTTTGCTGAGAATGGCCTTGGCTCTGTACAATACAGTTTCACAGCAAATAGAAACATTGGTGTATTATCAACATCATTTTTCTCCTAGAACCAAAACTTGGTACATACCAGACAGTCTGAAGAAAACAATTCCCGCTCAGTGAAAATTAAGACAGCTAAAAATTTCCTAGCTTCAGACACAGGTAGAGCCATTTTTGCTGATTATTGTAATGTTAGTCCAAGTATCACAACTGGTAATGCTTTCTCTTCCAGACCCAACTGCTAACACCAGTAAATTGCAGAGGATCATCAGTGTTCATTTCGGAGTACATCTTGATCTCTTCTGATCTCCTGGAAAAGTATGAAGCTACCTCAGAAATGTCGCCTGAAGAAAAAATAAACAAAACAAAACAAAAAGCAAGGTTTAAAATCCTACGACTTTTAAACAAGTCCAATGTTCCTCCAACTGTGAGAATTCTGAGGAGGGGGTCAGCAGCACTGCACATCACAGCTCTACATCAGCTGAAGAAAATAGCCCTGTAAGGTATACTATTAAAACTGCAGCACAGTACTGTCCTGAATAAGATTTACCTTATCGTTTTGGGTTCAGATACTGTCCTGATTCAAGTCCTTTCTATCTTTATAATCTAAGCAAGACCCAGAAAGAATATACTTTGCAAGAATATAATGTTACACAGAATTTACACCAGTGCTGACATTTTAACTACTAAGTTTGAAGCTAAAACAATTTTTTTACTTCCAAATTGTAAATTTATGAATATTCAGCTAATTGTGATAAAGTTGAAGCAAGGTCTTTCCCTAAATAATCTTTCACTGCTTTCTAACAACTTTACTGTGATATTAATACCTTTGACCTTAGAAGAAAATAACTTATTATCAATAATTTATGTAGCAGCTATGGCATGTTTCTTACAGAGCAGTAGGCTGACCTGAAAGATGTTCGTGAGCTTATTTTGCAAGTCATCTGTAAATGCTTCACTGGCAGAAAGTGGCACAATTTAAAACCTTCTTCCCAAAAGAGCATAAAATGCAGCCTTCATGTTGAAATAATGAGCATATTCTTAGACTCTGTGGGCCAGAAAAACTGAAAGAACTGTTTGATATATGTTGTCAGAGGAGTTCAGTGATTCTGTGCAGGTTAAGGGCTGTTGAAGACTTCGCACAGCACACAACCTCTGCATGCAGAATGGCCACTGTTCAATGCTCCAGAAAATGAAAGTTGCCAACCAACCACTGCTGCTCACAGCCTCCTATGCATGGGGCTCCTCCCTCCTCCTACGCAGTTCAGACAGTGTTATGTATTCAGATGGGCCATTTCTCAGGTTCTTCTTTCAGGGTGCCTTCAGCATTATCTATGAAAAACTGTTCAGCAAACTGCCCTGCATTGCACTAGTCCTCCTCCAGACGAGAACTCAAGGCAGCTCCTTGAGCTCCCGGTGAAGGCAGTGTCTATTTTATTCTCAGACCCTGAGCACTTGCAAGCCATTCTATAGGAGTTACACATTACTCCCTTTCCAAATTACCTCCTCTTCCCTTACACAGGTCATATTCCAGAGTGTAATTTTTCCCTTTGTAGAAAGTAGTATTTGTAATTTGCTCCAGCAATTATAGTGGAAACTACAAGATATATACAGTGAGATAAATTTGATAGTAGATGTTGTTTAAATTCACAAGAACATACCTGTCCCACACTCACACCTGATCCCCCCCTGATAAATGTCCATGCACATGGATGTTTGGAATGGGCTCAAACTGATGCATCCCACAGCAGTGGGATAGGTGAATGTGTATTTCTTTTATATTTGTGCTTGTCCCTTCAGTCTTTGGGAGATGTAATGTCTGTTGGAGTATAGGATTGCCCTCCTGGTCTCAACAAGTCCATTTTTATTCCTTTCAGAATCAGGGATGTTTGGCTGTATCTCTCTGTTATATGGAGGTGATCAAAATCTATAAAAAGGGAGACAAAGCCAATTCCTCCAGTCTGGGCAACGTATCAGAACTGTTTATTGCACTTTATTTTGTCTGAGTGCTTCAAATCATAATCAAAATCACTCTCAGAGGAATGAAAATTGCCTAATTCATCTTTGCACAGGAAAAAGTAAAACAAATAAATAGTATTTGTGAAGCATAACATTGTAATTGCCTGTCTAGTAGCCTGCATTCAGCCTGAACTTCCGCTGCCTTGGCTTTATTTATCATGCAATTCATTGAACAGGTCAGTGTTCAGAAACAAGAAAAGACAAGCCAGGAGGTAGTGGTGGCCTTTTAAAAAATGATTGTAAAAACCATGGTAAAACCCCAAAAGAAATGAGTAATTTCTGACACCAAAATTAATTATAAGTGAAATGGAATGCAAACCACATAAATGAACCTAAGGCTCCTAAGTGCAGAACTCGAAGAGTTCATTAAATACAAAATCATACTGTATCATTATGCTGTGTGTACTTGGATATATAAGTACGAAAAGTACGCTGTAGCTGAAGATTACTAGAACAGCTGCTTGAATAGTAATACCTTTATTATTCTTTTAATAACGGGTATGTTTTTTTCAAGTTACTTTTCAAGTCCACACTATTTTAACACTTCACAACCACAAAGCAAGCTTTGAAACAATGAAATTGCTGATTTCTTGGCCTAGTCCTAGAGTAGACCTCTGATATTGTGTTCGATGATGTGGAACACTTTAAAAAACAGTCTCTTGAGGCTAAGTCCCAAAGGAAATTGAAGTTATTGGAGATCTTTACATTGATTAACAGGGAGAATAATTCAGAATATTAGTATTAGTACCACTGGTATTTAGAAGTAATAGAAAGAAATAAGCAGTAATACTTCTACAAGATTACTTAGTATAATTTAGTAACTCACCTATATGAGGTTATGGTATACATCTGTTTCTTGAACTACACTACTTACTTCTATGTATGTTCACCCTGTTACTGTAGGGTTGTGACAGTAGGAACAGCAGTTTAATAAATTATTGCACTCCGCTTTCGGGGGACCACTGCATCCTGGTAAGAGATGTTAAACTTCTTTAAGGAGCATCATTGCAGAGCACGGCATTGCATTTTTACACATGTAGAGACACCTATCTGTACTTGCACCACATACAGAGAACAAAATGATTCAAATGTCGTGAGGTCAAAATGTTGGTGGATAGCTCCATCCCTCACCTAATGCATGCTGTTCCAGAAATGTTTGCTGAGCAGAATTCTTCATCCAGACAGGAATCTGATTTGGACAGAAGAACATAAAGCCATTCCCAGGACTACAGAGGAGATTTCAGTTGTTTCAATGCAACACAGAGAATATGAGAAAAAGCAGAGCTACAGGTCAGTTGTCTTGCAAAAAATATGTGCCCAGCTTATGACATGTGACAGTAAAAATCTGCCTGTGGAGAACATTATGACCTATAAATTGTCATCTAATTCAGTCATCCTAAAGATGACCAGCCAGTTTCTTTTTAGGTGCACTTCATTGAGCCTGGAGTCTAAAGTTATGACTCGTCTCTGCAAAGAGTAAGCGATCCATCTGCCTTTAGCAGTCTGCAGTACAGGAAAAACTCTATTATGCACTTGCAGTTCCTCTTCATGGCAGAGAATCTGTATTTAGGGATTCGGATTTATGGTCCTTCCAAATGCATGCTAAAGCAATTTGAGAAGTTATCATCTCCAGCTGCCTGTCCTTTTTCTTTGCCAGAGGTTATTGCTCTTCCAGTACAGCCAATTGAAAGGCAACCACATTATGCACACTGCCCATGGCCTGGCACACTGATTTCAGCTTACCTTATTAACAGGCTGAGCTACGAGCGTAGGTGGCAGTGCACTCTTACCATCCCTAGTGGGCCTAGCAGTGATAGCTAACTTGCTTGCCAGCTCCCACAGATGATAGCCAAATTTCACAGGTATTGAAAGCAAAGCCCTAAAGATCCCTGTGCAGGGTATTGAGATGATGGACGTGTTCTAAGCAATGAACCTCCCAGGACAGCCACTTTCCCAGTTTTACCTGACAGCATCCCTGTCTGGCACACAGCATTTGTGGATTCACTTGAGTGGTGAGCAGTGCAACTGCAAAGCCCTGCTCAAGTTCTGCAGGGGAACTGTTCCTTCTGCAGGGGAAGGCACTGAATGGTTACCTCCTAAAGGAACTCATTGTCATCAGCTGTGTGCTATTATAGAAATTACACATTGTTTCGCTTTTGTCTGAGTAATGTGTGGTCTGAGAATGACTAATCCAACAGACTTCTTGGGGATCTAGTGTGTGAATGCACCCGGAGCTGCTCAGCACATGCAAGGTCTGCTGAATGCCAAACAGCAAGAGATAGCGAGGGACAACTTATGGATGCAAACTAGCAGAATTTCAGCAGCTCGGAGGTGAGGAAACAGTCAGTCAATGTCTGAAATGTCTAATGGCTATTTAATTCTGAATGTAGACATCTCAATTCACAAGTGCGATTTGGGTTCCTTGGTGGATTTGGCCTTTTTGATCTACAGGTACACAAAGACGCATCTGTGAATCAGTGGGAGTTAGGGGATTTAATGTCTTTTGAGACAGTTTCCATCTGCAAGCATCTAAATACCTTTCAGTCTCTGGATCATGAAGAATTATCTGCAGCACATTGAAATGTGAGGCATTTGCTCAGGCAGAAGTGACCTGGCTTCAGTAGAGGGTCTTCAGCATGGAGCAAAATAAAATTCAAACAGTGATTAATAACATCAGAAAGACCCTCTGATCTGGTCATTCCTGCATAGAAAAGAAATACTGTAGAAGATATCCAGGCATTGTTAATTATATTCAACCCATTAAGGACAAGCATCATACAGAGAAAAATCATTTGGAACTGACAGGTTTTTGTATTGCCACCCTGAGGCTTACCCCACGTTTAGAGTAACTCACATTGATTTCTGCTGACATTAATGACCCATTAATAGCTATGGAAGGCTGTTCTTAGCCTCTGCCCTTCCCCACCTCCTGCTCACTAAGCTCTCTGGGCACTGCTGCTATAAACTTCACATGGGCAGTATTTGTTCTGTATCTTGCCTTTCTGATAGTCTTCTATCTGATACCAGACTTCAAAATTGAAAAGAAATGTTCAATGATCAGCCAGAATGGGCAGGGTTGACCATATCCTTGTAATATATAGAAGTTCGTTGAAATAAACCATTCCAATTAACAAAAATCCTGATTAACAAAGGACCCATGTATATTTTAGGTACACTCAATCTTTAATATGTATTTAACCCTAGTCAGTATTAGCTTTGCTTCAAACACTTTTGGCTGTGTAGTACACACATTAGGTGATTCTTTCCTTTCTTTCCATTCCTCCTCCTCACCGAAGTCTGATCATTTTGGGGCTATGGAATAATTAGAAGGATGAGCTGATTAGAAAGACAGTTTGCCATTGGATCAGAGACAGTATGATACTCAAGAAATAATAAATACACAGAGCGGAGTTTAAGTGACATAGAATAAATAGCAAGAGAATAAGTTAGTGAAAGCTGAAATTAATAGAGAAAAACAGAGAAATTATAGGAAAAAAAAAAAAAAGAAAGAGCAGAAAACAGAATGTTGTTGCTGCTTTCTATTGTAATCACCTCACTAGAAATACATAAATGGATCCAATTCATAAACTTTAAATCCCCTGCTGGAGATGAGAAATAGTACAACAGTAAAATATAGAACATTTGGGACTGGTCTTTATTGACAGAGTAAACAGCCACGACTTTTAGCAGAGCTTCAGCTAGTAATAGAGAGCATCACCACTATAGGATAATGCTAGGACTTCAGACTCCACTGAAAATACATCATAGAAGTTTAAACATCTCTTGATGTAAACTGATCATTGTATATCCTAGCCTTATTGGTCTCTCAGCTATTCACATCCGGGCTTCCAAATGTCTGCTTCATTCCAGCCTTACCATCCTTTTTGCCCTTCTGAAGTTGCACAGAAGTTGTTCTGGAAATCAGTGCTAGAGTCTTCATGACTATACATAAATCAAAACAAGTAGGAAAAATGTTTTAAGCCTCCAGGGAAATTGTGCGGCTCTTTATAGTATTTGCTTGATGCTCCAGCTACTCTAAGAGGAGCTATTTCTAAGGCTATAAATTAAGTGGCGATAAGTAACTGAGGTCATTAACATTACAGCTATTCACTTCAGAACTGCTACTCCAGCTCTCATTTAGGCAGGTAGATCCTGATGTCTGTTAGCCTCACAGCGAAGCTCTCCTGTTCTCAACTCTGTTTCTATAGCAAATTAGGGCTCTCATGAGCTGTCATTCTTTTCAAAGAGATTTCTTGTGAGGATGCAAGACCTTGATATCTCCAGATGCCACTAAAATAGCTCCAAAAGGTATCCTCAGGCATCACAAGCTCTGTTTTTAAGTGAACATTAGCAAGGACTCTAAATTACGGAGTTTCTTCTTTTACCTACGGATTTCCTAGATGCTGAGATTAATTTGCTCTGTTTTGCTAAGAAGGTAACAGTGGCTTAACTTTTTTGGGGAAATAATGAAGTGAAAAATAAAAATCAACAACAATTACACTAATGAACAGTTATATAAAACCCATTCATTAAGAGGCAGGAAATGAAAGGGATTATAAACTTGCAAGAATTTTAAATGTGGGAAAGGTAACACAGCGGATGACTAAATCCATCATTAGCTCACAAACAATGCCCTATATGAGAGGAAAGTCAGAGTAACACATTTTTCTTCCTAACTCACAGCTACAGACTGACTTGGGGCTGCATAAAAGACGTTTTACTAGTATACTTAATATTAATTTTCTAATGAATTACAAAAAAATAGGAGTGAACAAATTTCCCATCCAGCCACAAATCTGAGAATCTGATATCATCTGCTCTGCATATATTGCCAGAAGTAAAGAGTAGGACCATTCAAAGAAATCAAGTTTTGTCATTGCATCCACAGACTAATATGTAGTTATGTAAAGTCAGAAAAAATAGCTTACTAAAAGCACAAGAAACATGGAAGTGAGGTGAAAATTGAAAGTACCTTCGTTTGCAGTTGTCTGTTTTATTTTTATCCTACATCCCTTTTTCCATCTTCAGTAGAAAAAGAAGAAAAATCTCGAAAGTAAACTAGACCCAGAACTGGAAGCAAAACAGAGTTATTCAAATTGATGTGAGTTAAAAGCCTGATTGAATTTTGAAAGAACAAAATTAAAAACCTGAATCTATTAAGATGCATTATTTGACTGACAGTCTCTGTCAGGTACTAATTAACCTCAGCAGCATCCAAGCACAATGCAGATAAAGTACTAGTTTACTGCAGCCACAGGAACAAAAAATGAAAGTAGGGAACTGCATCAAATTAAAACCAAGTATATGTTCGCCCACATTTTTCTGGTTTTGCAACATAGTTATCTACTAGTGATGGTCAACCTGCCTTTCCCATGATCACAGATTTACTATTATTTCCTTGGGTTTAAAATGAGTAATTATAAAAAAAATCCCCATACGTCTTCCAGTCATGATTACTACGTTCCTGAAAAGTATCTAAAAGTAGTAATACGACAGCAGGGTCTTTGTGTTGAGATTACACTTCTTACCGACTTTGAAGTTCCCATCTGAAGCCCCATGTCCATTTGTGTTAAATCACTAAAAAGCAAATTATCTTGACATTTTTGGCTTTGCTTCGGCTAAACATGAAACGTTGAACTTCCAGGGTATGAACTCCCCCCAGCAGTGTATGTTTTGGGAACACTGGGCTGCAGAGTGAAAGAGAAGGAGAAAACAACAGAATCAATACCAGACTAATAGTTCCTTACTAGAGGAATCACTTTCCAAGATGGGGGGAGGGAGAGGGGGGGGGTTCTGTCAAGAAAAATCTTGCTTTAATCTATATTCTGATATTTTTAAACATATAAATTATTCACAGCATAACACAGGCCTTTTCCACTGAGGCAATAAACGTAAAGACTCCCATTTGCAGGATAGTCACCCTATATTAACCCAGCAATTCACTACCCTGAGCAATGTAAGTGTAGAAAATGCATTTATCTTAATAGAAGAACACACTGCACATGCGATTTTAGTAAAGTCCTGAATATATTTGCACACCAATTCCTTATAGCTTAGAAACCACATTAGTGTGTCTCCTCCTATGGGACCAAGTGGAAATGAGGCAGAGAAGGGAGATGAGAGTGATCTACTGCGTAAGAAATTGTGCTTCAAAGACATATTGCTGAAATTAGCATCTTGTCCGGAAGAAAAAGAACATGGGTAATTGTCCAGGTAAAATCTCTACCACATGAGTATATTGCAACATGAGTTTCTCAAGACTATCCCAGTTACATGTTACGTGCCACAGGAGAGGGCTGCATGTTACTGTTCTTCCTATTCATCCAGTGGTGGTCACCAAAGACAAGTCATTGGACTCAATGGAAACAACCAAAGAAAAGAGGCTCCTGCCTTCTTAGTGGGGGATACAGAAGAATTTACCCTTGCACACTGTGTTTGTATATTTATAACATTCCTTCCAACCTATCTCTTAGGAAGGAAATATTTTCCAAATAATTGACTACAGAAAGAAGGAATGATGTAGCAGGAAGTCTGAGAGAACTGAGAGGTAATTCTTACCATCACTGGTGCCAGTAGCAGGAAAACAACAAGATTACAGATCAAAAGCTAGTGTTTTTTGTTTATACACCTGAGATTTGGAGTCAAAGTACAGGCTGTTGCCCATAGTTTTAAGGCCTCTATTGCTAGAGGGTTACACAATTCATTATTCTCCATTTTTCACCAGGTTCCTCAATTAAAACCATCCACATGGCTTGCAGTTCTGCCCATTGGCTACTCTGACCATCCCCCTCTTCAAACCAGATTGTTTCAGTCAAGGGATGCTATGCTGCTGCTCTCCATTTGCTCAAGTTACCCTTGCTGGACCCACACGTGTACCAGGCATCTTCAGGAATGAGATATTTCCCCTCCTGAATGGGACTTTTCTCCAGTGGGGTGACCATTGTTTCTTTCAGCGCATCGCCATGGTACATCACTGGGCCTAGGATCGTTTGAAGCTCTTCTTTCAGTGGTGATGAAGACAGACTACTCCTCTGGCTGAGATAGGCAACCCATTGTGCCATTGTCTGTTGTTGGGCCACCTGTCTTAGGAGGGTGGGTCAGATTTTCACCCACCCCTGAATCAGCAGGGTGGTCTTGACTATGATTTCAGCTGTTCGGGTTATTGGCTCTACCACCTGTAATGCAGAATAGGCAGCCAATAAACGTTTTTCAGTCATACTATATCTTTCTTCTGCTCCATGCCAGACCTGAGACCAGAATCCAAAGGGAGTCCAAACAGAACTCTGATGTTGCCACAGGCCCCAGCCAAAGCCATCCTGAGTGACATGAATGTCCAATTCAGCCAGGAGGGTAGGAGCAAATATACATAATGTCTGGGCTTGTTCAACAGCCAGTTTTGCCTGTTGGAAAGCGTCCTGTTCTGTTCTCCCCCTGTCCCATAGCTGTCCTTTTTTTGTGAGTCTGTACAATGGCCTCAGCAGCTGCACTAAATGAGGTATAAAGGAGCGCCAGTAACCCAATATACCTAGAAACTCATGCAGCTGCTTTGGTGTTGCAGGGACTGGGAATTCCAGAACCTTATCTGTAACAGCACTGGGTAGCACTTTGGTCTTTCCTGACCAAACAACCCCCAGGAATTTCACAGACAGGCCCAGACCTTGTACCTTCTGAGGGTTTATAGCCCACCCTCTTTCCTGCAGATAGGTAGTTAATGAATCTGCTGCCTGTCCTACTGTTTCCAGCAAGTCACATGTCAACACAAGATCATCAATATGATACAGGCTAACATTATTAGATTTTTCCCAGTTTGCCAGGTCAAGCACTACTAGGTTATGCCAGTGTTGGCAAATGTACGTACCCCTGTGGCAGGACCTGAAAGGTCCACTGCCTGCCTTCCCACGTAAACGTAAACTAGTCCAGCAATTCTTCAGCAATTGGAAAACTGAAGAATGCATTTGCCAAATACAGGACACAATGGTAGGTTTTTAGTTCCCTACTTAATGTGTTCGTTAAAGGGGCAATAAAAATGGGTACGGCTGCATGAACAGGCAGCATGACCTTATTCAATTCTCTTTTATCTACTGTCATTCTCCATGTGCTATCTGATTTTCGCATTGGTCATATGGGAGAATGATACAGGCTATGGGCAGGTCTTATAATCCCAACTTTTTCCTAACTCCTGCACAAACCTTGATATTTCATCTTGCTCCCCCGGGAGTCTATAATGCCTCACATTGGTAGTCCAGCATAGTTCCAGCAGGTGTAGAGGCTCAAGCTCTGCATGGCTTCTCAGTATTGCCCACAGTGCCTGGACACCAATGCACCTCTGTCAGTCTTAATTCTCCTATGGCTGTCTGGAGAGCCAGACCCCATGAAATGTCTACGCCCAAGGTGTCTATTGCCCCAGTTCCAGAGTACACTTTATACTCCCAGGGCAGGAGACGCCCAACCGCCAATTTCAACCACGTCTAGGTAACAGGAATGGGCTGTCCACCAAAGCCACCGATCACCATTCTGTTCTCATTAAATTTAGTTGGATCCCCATAAATAATTGCTGCTTCTGCACCTTTGTCAGCCTATGCCATAACCCCTGGTATGTACTTTTGAGACTAAAAGATTGTCAGCTCAACATAGGGCCTCCCATCCCATTCAGAGGCCCTAGTTACAGGGGGAGGCTGGCATTCCCCATCGCACAAGTAACTAGGCAATTGCCAATTCTTTTTCCTCAGATGGCTCAGGCATAGTAGCCCAAGTCTCCTGAGGCTCTTTCCTTTTACTGGGAACTAGGAAATCTTCCAGGTTCCATGTTCCTGTTTGTATTTTTCCAATAGTTCTCACCCTAGGTTTTTTGGGGTGATATTGAAATTTTTTATTGTCCTCTAACTGCCTCCATAGCTGAAGGAGGACATGATTGGCTGGCGATCAATTTCTGCAAATTGCCCATACTAAGTCATTGAACATTTGTTTCCTGGATACCCGTATGGGTCCCAACTGAGTAGTCCATTGAGCAGGTCTCCTGGTTTTATTTACAGGGAGGACTTCTGCCCCTTCCAACGTTTGGATATTGCTCCTGTCACCCCTAGGTGCTCTGTCTCCCCTAGGACAGCTACCAACTGGGCAGCCTGTTGGATGATGGCCTCCAAGGCCACTAAGGGATTCAGTATGGACACCAGTGTGCCACACTGGTGGGGAGGAGCTTGTTGTAATATGAGGTCCTTCATCCCCACTGAAAACTTAACCGAGTCTGGACTCACAAAGGCATCATCATATATTGCCTCCTTCATTCCTAATTCTCTAATATAATGTTGAAGTTCCTCCACTGAGGTCCATAGACCAGTATTTGTCAGAACATCACTTCTGTTCAGCCATGTGATTCTACACACCGCCATTATCCATTAAATTAGAGAATGGTTTTCATTATTATGCAGCACAGTGGCATATAGCCTTTGTCTGAGAGCCGGATGTGAGTTAAGAGATATCAGTCAAGAAATCTCAGGCCCATTAATTACCACACCTCCAGCCCCCTGTCCCATAATCTTAAAAGCCAAGCTGGTACACTTTCCCCTGGTCTTTGGTTAAATCACTGTAACAGATCCATGTGCTCAGCAGCTGTGTACGGGCATGCCATTACATATAACAAGCTCCGTATAGGGGGCTGCTCTTTGAGTGTCAGCCCTGCTGGTTTGTGTTGGATTTTCTTTGCCTTCTGAGTTATTACTGGACTTATTTCTAGAGAATCTGAGATTCCCAGAACCTCCCCAGGTGCTCAATCAGTTGTTCAGGCTGTGACTCAACAATTCCCATACATGGAGATATCTATGGCATTAGTTTTTCTTGATAGGTAGAGGTCTCTGTTCTCAGCTGTAAATGTGAAACTTACTTGAGTCTGATCCAAGATCCTATGTTATTTTCAGAGAATGCAGATATAGTCTGTGTTTGTAAACAGTGCATTAGCAATCAGTCCTATCATCTTCTCATCTAAGGTTCCTGAAGTAACTTTAAATTGTACCTTAAAACCAGTACATTGTACTGGTCCAATGAATAAAAATTAATTACAGGACTGCTAGCCTTAGTATAGGTGCGTAATTATACTATCATATATAATATAATCACAATATCATGTATACTATAAAGGCAAGAAAAAATTATATAACGTATTTCTTCAGCAAGATAAGCCATGTTCTCAGAGAAGAGGCAACAGTTGTGTTTTGTGATTTCAGCATGCTGCTCTGTGGGAAATGTAAAAAGTATGCTTTAAAAGTATGAAATAAAGGCCAGGGAATCATATCCCCTCAGCCAGGCTGCCAAAAATATTTATGGAACTAAAAATCTCAGGAGCATAAAGTAATTCATACTATGTCAATGCCCGTACTAAGAACTTTCCATTAGTAAATATATGAGAGGGAATAACATCCATCCATCTGCTTAGTGACTGTTCAACCACAAAAGCTGCTACGTGTCAATCATTAATCCTCCTGAGAATAGAAAACCTTTTTTTTTTTTTTTTAATCCCCTGGAAGGCAAGTTTTCTGTTTATTTGCTCTTATTTCTTTTCTGTGATTTAAAAACAATCTTTATTCTTCCAGGTTTCTTACAGATACTGACAGATACATTTTCTTCTCAGTAATATATTCACTCTTCATACAGCTCTACTATGAACCAAGTTGCTTTTCTTTCCTAGTAGAATGACCAGGGTACATGAACCAGATCTTTCTCAGCTTATTCAAGTTCTTTAGAAACCGAGCTCAATGCCTTTGCTGTAATGGTGTTTGTTCTACCAGCAGTCATTCAGACATTTCAGTGGCCATGCTGCTGCTATTTTTCTTGATCAAGCAGAAGTCCCTCCAGCTTCAGGCAGAACAGGAATGCAAGAAAAATATTTATAAGAATCAGAAGTGTCTTAATTTAGATACAACAACAAAATAACATTAACCATGGCTTCCAGTACCACCCCTTAAAAGCTAATCAAGCAATGAGAGAAATAAACTTCAGTGAAGGAGGGTTATTGGCAGCCGGTAGCCACATTGGGAAATCATTTATATCAGCTGGGATCGAGAAAGGTTGCTTAGCTTTATGTTGTTGCATGCTGCTGCTTTTTTACAGGTTGGTTTCTGCTGGGACAGTCTGCATTGTTAATACTGCTGTCGTAGAGTAAGTATGTAACATCAAAGGTAATCTTTGCTGTAAGCACAGGTACTATTTCAACTTCTCAGAACTGTCACAGAGTAGAAGCTAATTTAATTGTACTAGTCACTGAAAGTGACTCACCACAAGCAACTAACTTTTGCAAATCAATGAATAAACAGGCAAAAACCAAGCTTTGTGCATTACAGTTAGAAAACCATTTGCTTAAGTTATTTTAGGAGCATGAGGAAAATATTAAGATAACACATTTCAAATTTACTTTAGCTATCAAGCCTTTTGGAAAGGGTAAATAAATAGCACTGAGTATGTAGCTTGTCCAAAAGGTTTGCCTACACAATCTATCAGTGTTTCACTTCGCTTTATTACATTAACTATTATCTGCTAATACCCAGAAAGCCAAGAGAATTATAGTCCCCCTGTGCTGGGCAATGTCAAGCAAATGTATACTGTAGGAGACAGACTGTGTCTCAGAGACACTGTGCTCTGCATGGGCACCGTGCTGGAGGAACAAAACAAGACCCTTCCGTCTTGCTCGCAGTCCAAGTGATGCAGCTCAGGGCCAGGAAGCACCCATAGTTGTACAGCTCTGTTCCTGCCACGTCCTTTCAGCTTGAGGTACTGGTTCACATGAAGTGTTTTAAGTGGAATAAACGTAGTTAGTGGCTCTGCCTGTGGCAGGGGGGTTGGAACTTGATGGTCCTTGGGGTCCCTTCCAACCCAAGTCATTCTTTGTACAGAACACCCTCTGGCATTGTTTTCCTAATTAAGGGTAATCAGCATGCTTTATTTAAATAGATAGAATAAATACATTTTATGGACGTATTTCTGTCAGCAGTATGTGACATTTTTAATGCTGTTAACTAATGTTCTTCTCTCCTTTCCAGGGGGAAAACGTCAGATGCGAGGTTTCTGCTGGAGCAAGGTAAAACTACATACACAGCTTTACTCACTACAAAATATTATTATTCCAAATATGTTTTCTTTTCATTAAATACCTTATTTTAAGGAGATTATTAATTTACAGAGCCAGAAAATTCTCATAAATGTATTGTGTTACATATTGCAATGTATTCTATTTTGTTTCCAATGGGATAAAAGCCATGTTTGTTCACACAAAAGCTTATGCAACCACAGCATAGCACTCCCAAACCCACAGACCCTATGAATAATATTCAAGTAGAAACACTAGGTTTCACATGCTTCTGTGTCAAAAGCAAAGAAATAAAATGCAAAGGTATGGTACTTTCAAAGCACAGTCACAGATCAATCCTGCTTATCAGTTTCAGCTACAAAATTGGCCGAGAATTGAGAATCTTTTCAGTTATGATCTGCATGTCAAATCTGAAATGAATACCAAAACCTGACAGATTTTTCCGGGTTTTGGACTAGTAATATTTACACTGCTTTGGTAGTTGTACAGCTTGGATCTGAAAGCTGCTAGAATTTAAGAAAACAATGCCTTCTTGCCCTGCTCCTCCATTCTGTCAGCATGGAGGAAAAGTATTTTGTTTTCTTCCTCTGCATTTATATGGGCACCAACTGTAAAACGGGAATCCAAATCCTAATTCAGGCATCTCCCAAATTTAGAAATTTGGGATTTACAGCTTTATTTTGGGCATATTTGTTCTTCCAAATGCTGTGACACATCAGCTAAGCATTTTCTCAAGAGTAAATGCCCAGGAACACAACGCATACTGACAGCTCATCCTGAGAGCAGCTCTCGCACACAGCTTCTGCAGCCCCTCTGTTCTGATGAGGAAAAAAAAACATAATAACTATACTTGCATACCTGTTCAATACCATTATACTTATTATACTGAATGTGTTTATTAAAATGTAATTTTAGTACACAGAACACACCTGATGCAATTTGTTACTTGTCACTTCACAGTTAAGATTGCAATTCTCAATTTGAAGGATTTACCAAGCAGAAATAACAGGGTAAATCTTATGCTGAATGGAGTGATGTAGTATACGTGTCTGAAAAGTTTTATATTTGTTCTTTTTTTTCACACTAAAAAGCTTTCTTAAGTCTTTATCATTTTTCAAGGGACTGTCCGGTCTACTTAATAGAGAACTGAAGAAGGATGCCTTAATGAAATAATGTTTTAGACAGGAGTAACTTGACTTTCTGCATCTCTTGTGCTGTTTCTATCTGGCAGTTGTTCAAAGATGTATTCGATAGGGTCTGTTAGATGCTGCATGTATCATCTCACCTCATCCGTGACCCCAATCTGTTTCAGTTCCATTTCTACAAATTAAATAAGCAGAATTCTTTCCTATCCTGATAGGACTGGGCCATTTATTTGCCATTCCTCAGTCATCATGGCAATTCTGCAGAAACTGAGTAAGCATAAGAAGTAGCTGTGAAATCTGGACGTTGCATAACGCACTCTATATCCAGATGGTGGAACTAAGTTATCTGTAAACACTTTCCAGTATTGCTGGGAGAAGGGACGTGGTGAAGAAAAGTAAGGGCTGTGGGTTTAAACCCTTCCTTACCATTAACTTAGCAAGTGGAATCTTCTGCTTGCTTTTCTTTCCTCCTAGTTCCCAGGTCCATCATTTATGATGTATCATATGAGGTAGATTATAAAATTGCAAGCATTGAGCTCTAGACAGAATTAGCTTTTTCACATGCTATCTCTTGCGACTGTGGCATTTGCAGGATTGTATCTTGTGCTGCAGAACAGATCAAAGTATTTCAGCATGCAACAAGATAAAGCAGGTCAAGAACTGTCTCCAGAGAAACTGACAGATCCACATTTCTGCATCTGAAAAGTTAAGGTGTATCGTAAAAATCCACATGTCAGGGAGAGGGTTGTTTGTTTTTCACTTGATTTTGTGGCTTTTTAACATTTATGGAATAAATTTTGAATTCTTATTTTGAGCCCAGAAAGGTTGCAAATGCACTTCACAGTTCTGAACAACATATGCATTAAAATAAAAGATTTTATTTTCAATGTGAGCTAACGTCACTCTAGACTATGGCATCATTTTTTTTCTCCACAGCTTCCCAGTGTTGATGGTTTTAGACCACCAGCTCAGCCTAACAGTAGGTCTTCACTAATGACAGCTGAGTAATCAACATCACATTTCTTCTGTTACTGGCCTTAGACCCCCCTCCTCAATGCTCCTGAACCGCTGCTGCTGTGTGAGGTACCCCAACAAATCATCTCAGTTAGTCATTTCTCCAAAGTGATCATCATGCTGTCAAGAGCTGAATCAGCCTGATTATAATCTGCGATAGATTAGCCTTGCTGAGTGGTAGGAGAAAATGTTAGCACAGTACTACCCCCTTGGTCTTGGTGGGAGTGAGGTTTCCACTTCTGCAGCTTTTTGCATTGGAAAAGTGAGAAGAAAGCTCAGAGCAGGAATAATCCAAAACCTTCTTCCCACCCTTTAGTAGAATCACAGAATTGTTTGAGCTGGGAGGAATCATAGAATCATAGAATCATAGAATGTCCTGGGTTGAAAAGGAGCAGAATGATCATCTAGTTTCAAACCCCCTGCCAAATGCAGGGCCGCCAACCACCAGACCAGGCTGCCCAGAGCCACATCCAGCATGGCCTTGAATGCCTCCCCAGGGATGGGGCATCCACAACCTCCTTGGGCAACCTGTTCCAGTGCTTCACCACCCCCTGTGTGAAAAACTTTCTCCTAATTGCTAATCTAAATCTCCCCTGTCTTAGTTTAAAACCATTCCCCCTTGTCCTATCACTATCCACACTTGCAAACAGGCGTTCCCCCTCCTGTTCAAATGCTCCCTTCAAGTACTGGAAGACCGCAATGAGGTCTCCCTGGAGCCTTCTCTTCTCTAAGCTAAACAAGCCCAGTTCCCTCAACCTCTCTTCATAGAAGAGGTGCTCCAGGCCTCTAATCATCTTAGTGGCCCTCCTCTGGACCTAGGAAGTCTTAAAGGCCATCTAGTTCAACTCCCCTGCAATGAACAGGGACACTTCACAAGTATATCAGGTGCTCACAGTCCTACCCAGCCTGATCTTGATGGCCTGGGCAGCCTGTTCCAGTGCCTCACAATCCCTATTATAAAAAAAAAATAAAAAAATTCTTATGTCCAATCTAAATCTCCCCTCTTTTAGTTTGAGACCATTTCCCCTTGTCCTGTCTCAACAGACTCTGCTAGAGTCTGTCCCCTTCCTTCTTATAGATCCCATTTCAAGGTCTCCCTGAACCCTTCTCCAGGCTGAACAGCCCCAGCTCTCTCAGCCTGTCATCGCAGGGAAGGTGTTCTGACCCTCCTCTGGATGCACTCCTACACATCCACATCTCTCCTGTACTGAGGACTCCACATCTGGTCGCAGTGCAGATGTGAGTACAGGTGAGGTCTCCAAAGCACAGAGCAGAAGGGCAGGATCACCTCGCTTGCCCCACTGGCCATGCTTCCTTTAATACAGCCCAGGGTACGGTTGGTGTTGTGGGCTGCAAGGGCACACTGCTGGCTCATATCCAGCTTGCCATCCTTTTCAGCAGGGCTGTGCTCCATGCTTACATCCCCCAGCTTGAACTGATAGGGGGGGTTGCCATGACCCAGGTGCAAGACCTTTCACTTGGGTTTGCTGAACCTCCTGAGGTTCACCTGGGCCTGTGGCTGGAGTCTGTCTAGGTCCCTCCAGATGGCATCCTGTCCTTCTGGGATACTGACTGCACCCCATAGCCTGGTGTCATCTGCAAACTTGCTCAATCCCACTGTTGATCTAATTGATGAAGATACTAAAGAGCTCTGGTCTTAGTACTAACCTATGAGGATTACTACTCATCACTGATCTCCATCTGAACATTGAGTCATTGGCCACCACTCTCTGGGTACAATCTTGCAACCCAATCCTCATCCATTGGACAATCCACCCATCAAATCCATATCTTTCCAATTTGGAGAGAAGGATGTTGTGGGAAACCATGTCAATGGCCTTTACTGAAGTCCAGACTGAGGAAATCAATGGCTCCTCTGGTCCACTGAGGCAGGACCTGCACTCGGTGAAGCTATGCTGGTTATCCCATGTCACCTCCCTCTGTTCCATGTGCTTTAGCACAGCTTCCAGAAGGATCTGCCCTGTAATCTTTCCTGGTACAGAGGTGAGACTGGCAGGTCAGTAGTTCCTTGGGTCATCCTTTTTGCTCTTCTTAAAAATGGGTGTGACACTGACTTTTTTCCAGTCACCAGGGATTGCAACTGACCACCATGACTCTTCAAATATCATTGAGTGTGGCTTGGCAACTTCATCAGCCAGTTCCTTCAGGACTCTAAGATGCATTTCATCAGGACTCATAGACTTATGGATGTTCAGGTTCCTCAGGCAGCTGCAAACCTGATCTTTGCTTACAGCAGCAGGGGCATTGTTCCCCCAGTTCTCCATCCACTCGAGAAGCTGGCAGTGAAGACTGAGGCAAAAAAAGTTGTTCAGTGCCTCAATCTTCCTCTTGTCCATCGTTACCAGCCTGACAGTGTTGCTCACAAGGGAGGGTACGCCCTCATGGACTTTCCTTTTCCAGTTGATGTACCTAGAGAAGCCTTTCTTACTCTTCTTTGCACCCCTCACCAAGCCCAGTTCCAGCTTGGCCTTGGCCTTCCTGACCCCATCCCTACACAGCCTAGCAGCATCCTTATATTTCTCCCAGGTTACCTATTCCTGCTTCTGCTGCGTGTGCATTCTCTTCTTGCTCTCTGGTTTGGTCAGCAGGTCCTGGGTCAGCCATGTTAGTCTCTTGCCTTCCTTTCCTGACTTCCTACACCTGAGGATGGAGAGCTCTTTAAAGATCTGCCAGCTCTGCTCCGCTCCTTTGTCCTTGAGGACAGGTTCCCAGGTTTTGTTTTTTTACTGACTCTCTGAGGAGCTGAAGAGAAAACATATTCAGTACAGATTCATGCTAGTGCGTCATCTATTAATCTATTATAACTACCAATTTAACATTTCATATTTTCTGTTAAATAGAGATCCTGCCCCAAGAAATGATGCAGGGAGAAGGGAGAAATACGCAGTCCCTCTCCAATTAGTAGAAAGCAAGAGGCCAGACCCATGCTTGCCCTGATAAGGGTTGCATTTCAATAACCCTTGTCGTGAGTGGCAGCTCCTCAGCTCTGTCTGCTGCTGTGACTGCACTCTGCTTTAGCTGTGGAAAACTGTAGGCATTACCTGACCTGACTTTCAATGCCCTGCAAGTGGCTGCTGTGCATTAAATCCATCAGAATTCTTACACCAAATAAGCTTTAACATTATCTATCTCGCTTCACTGTTGTTGTATGGCAATATAATCTAAACGTAGGTAATGAAAAACAAACTCTAATTTAAGAGGAACAGTGCTGGGAGCCTTGTTTAGCTGTTGCTTATATTTCTAATACTTACATTTGCATAAGGCAGTGAGAAGAATAAAAGATCAGGGACTGAGTCAATTCAGGTTTGCTAGGCTTGTCAAAAGCTCCTTGTCCAAATTTCTTCCTTCTAAAAGCAACTCCTAGGCTGCTGGGCTTCTTCCACTCACTGCAGCTGCCATCAGCATGATGTGCTCAGTAACACTGCAGCTTTCCCTACCATCACCTCCTCAAGGAGGGTCGTGGCCCCGAGAGTTTGATGTGAATGGTGAGTTACATTCTTACAGTAACTGTATGAGGGCTGCTCCAAAAGTAATGCCTCCTATTTCCCCCCCCCCCCCCCCCCCCAAATGTCAGCCCACAGTGTCAGAAGCAGATGTTGGTGGTATGGTGGTAGAGGTTGAACCTTCCCATCAGTACTCTGTTGCATTTTGTTGCTGTGTGACAGATGGCAACAGAGGGGAAGTCTGACAAAATGGCATTTGATGTGGAAGTGCGTAGGAAGCAAAGGGGGGGGGCACTGAAGAGCCACCTGGACATGCCCATTGTAAAAATGGCACTGACTTTCCTCGAAGGTTAGAGCTCAGGCAGTGTTTGCAGATGCCCTCCAGTGAATTATGCTTTATCCCTGCCTTAAGAAGTTTGAGTTGCTCTGTGGTAGTCTCAACACACCCTGCTACTCTTCCCCTTTCTCTGCCACCCTTTTTTATTGCCGAAGCACTAAGCCTGCCATGTAATCTGGAGAAAGAGAAGAACACAGCCTTATTGTATGGAAAAACTGCTAGGGAAATTCAGGGAAGTTAAACTGTTAAGTATACCTCTGACTTGGAAGGAAGCAAATTAGAAGCGTGGGAAAGTTTGGAAAGGGAAACATTATTTATATATAATTAAACAGCAAAATAAGGTGAAACAGAATATCCTATTTAGATGTCTAGATTGTAGAAAAAAGTTAAAGATGCAAGCAATAAAAATAAATACCACAATGACTATAGTGAGAGGTGTCTTTGCTTGAAATAAAAGGAAAAAATATCAAGATAAGGAAGATCAGCAAGGCTCTGATGTCTTTGAAATGTGATACTGGTAACAACAAAAGAGAGACTTAACAAGGCTTTTTACAGACCAATGCACTGAACTGCAGAAACTAGTATTTGTGGAGAGTCTCAAGTATTGTTTCATATTTACTGGTGTTTACTCTGCAATTTCCTTCTAACAACCCAACTTCTTTATTGGCTGCAGTTCACTTTGGATACTATGATTATTATACCATGCCACCGGAATTCATTCTGCACTTTTGCTTCTCTTTGGGTATTTTCTGCCACGTATAACCCTGAAACTAGGTCTGTGTAAGAGCGGAAGGAAGAAGCAAAGATCTTTTCTTCCTTCCTCTGCTCACTGTCTTGGATTCACTGGGCATCTGTGTAGACCCAGGCATGGCCTGCCTTGACATTCATTTAACCTATCAATAGCTGGCTAATATATACACCGATTTTAATTATGTTTTCTTAATTATGATATGTTGTGTAAGGGCTGGGCTTTCTTAGAAAAACACCAATTCTATGGTTTTTATAGTCACTGCCAAGAAGCAGTCTCTTTCCAATAGAATATGCTGTGGAAAAACACACAGGGAAGGGACTCTGTTCTTCATTATATGTGATGTTTGGGTACATCTAGAATTATAATATGAAAATAAGGTTATGGATACTGATGATAAATTATTCTTTTTTTTTTTTTCTGACAAGTTTAAGAATTTGAGGTAGAAATGAATTGGCTGTATATGATACTGCTGACAGTCTACAGAATATCACTGACCGTTCTGAAACCAAAGGCTCTTTCAAATATGCATGAAAATGTGAGTAATCTGATGACGTATTTAATCTTGGATTCATTATATTCCTTTTGGGGAAACTAATAGAACTTTTCTGTCCAATTCTATTGCTTCAGCTTAGACTGGAGATAAGAAATGCAGCAATGAGTCACATGTTCATGTTCATTGTACACAAGGTTGAAATGCTTAGCCTTCAGATTGACCTTGTGGCTTGCCGTACCGAAGATTCCTTTTACCAACTTAGCAAAAGACGTTTTTAAAAGAAGTTTTCTCTATAGCAAGAAATACTTGTTAAATTTACTCCAAATTATCAAAAGATCTGGTTCCTTGAAATACATTTTTCCTCTAAATATCCTAACCACTGAAATGTCTACTCCAGATCTTCCACACTTTCCATGTTTGTGGATTTACTTTTTCACTAAAATGTACGCTGTAACAAGTAAAACAATTTGGTACATATCTTTGTAATGCACGAGATACCATAGTTTTTTTGTTTGTTTGTTTTGTTTTTTGCTGCCATACAATTACCACGTTTCAACAACCTATAGCACTTTTATCATGTGAGAACCAGGAATCTGCTTGTAGCAGCACCCTCAAAGTAGGCAGAGTGCAGTTCAAAGGGATTCAGAAGTGGTAGTGAAACGCATGTGAAGAAGGAATAGGTATTTAAGTTCAGCTCAGCTCATACCAACCCTCACTGCTGCTGTTTCGACAGCATTTTCTGAAGTCATTTGCTGTTTGAATCCCTCTGAAAACAATCAGTTGACTTCATTGACTATCATCTTGACTTTATTAGACTTGTGTTTTTCCACATTATATGGAGAAATCACTCAGTAGCACACCAGAGATTTCACTTGCTATGCTTTCACATAAAATGCCAGGGATTTCACCTGCAATGGAAAAATTGGGTCATCCTATAGTAAATGTTGATATCACACAAGGAATGGTGACATTCCTGTCAGCAAATGTGAGTGGAAAGAATATCAATGGCTCGGAAATATGAAAGGTCAAAAATATTTATTCAAATATTCCAAAAGTTACTCCTTATTTATTTATTTACATTTGCTTGGTATGCTTTCCTCTTGGATTTGGTAAACATAATGCTGTATTAGTATTCCTGCAATGACTTATGCATGTGAATATAGTTGAAATAATTCACCAAATAAATGCTCAAAATAGCTTTGCAATACTTCATGACTTATTCATAAGGTGTGCTGTTTGCAAATGAGATGACAAATAACACACACCAAAGGAACTTTCTTCTGAATCACTTCTTGTAGTGCCTGATAACTTATATACAAAGATGCACATAAACATATGTTTTGTATTATAATTGTTTTGTACAAAACTATTTCTAGGTAAGTCAGATAACAAGCAGTGGAAGAAAACTTATGCCTGGCTTCATATTTTGCTACTGTGTGCTCCTCAAGATATAACAACTGTGTTTATTCCAGTGATCTGTTCCTTTCTCCAGAATGTAACTGTGATATTTATATGATATTCTACAGGTTTCCAAGCCTTCTTCCAAGTTCCCATCTGAACTGTTTGCAGAATAGAGTTACAGAGTACTTATGCTGATTTTATGTATGAAATATATATATGTTCCGTACATAACTGCTAAATATAGGATTATAAATTCAGTACCAGTAAAAAGACTTGCCGTCTACTGCTTCTCTGTAAATCAAGGCATTTTTATTATCGTAACAACTGGGGACTTCTTGTGACAGTAACCTTTCAGAAAGTCATCTTTCTTTAGGCATAGGATCATAATTATTGAATTTCAAAGGCAGGAATCATTAGTGTTCTCATCTGTATATAAGGTGAGCCTGATAAGGAAAAAACAGATTTGCTAAGGGTTGTTTAAGAGCTAATAATTTTCTATGCATGTATCTTTTAAAACTCTTTCTTACTTTACTTCTCAAGGTTGCAAATAATACTGAGTGTTAATAACCTGGATCCTTTGAAAAAACATGTTAAATGAAAATAATTCTAAAGCTTTGTTTTGTGCAATGTTTTTTTCTGTATCATATATAGAAAAACAGAAATGCTTGCTTCACTCACAAAAGGATTCGGATGATACTTCCCCATGTCAATTTACAAGTATATAAGATAATACTGAAGGGAGTTTATAAACAGGAGGGAGAATGACTGTTTACATGGGTGGGTAGTGAAAGGACAAGAGGGAATGGTTTCAAACTGAGAAAGGGGAGGTTTAGGTTAGATATTAGGAGGAAGTTTTTCGCACAGAGGGTGGTGATGCACTGTAACAGGTTGCCGAAGGAGGTTGTGGATGCCCCATCCCTGGAGGCATTCAAGGCCATGCTGGATGTGGCTCTGGGCAGCCTTGGTCTAGTGGTTGGCCACCCTGCTCAAGGCAGGGAGGTTGAAACTATATGATACTTGAGGTACTTTTCAACCCAGGCCATTCTATGATTCATTCTATGATTCTATGATATTCAGACAGCTTATTCAGCCGAAAACATTGTTCTTCTCTTCCTACTGTGTTAATAATCACTATCACTGTGTGTTTTTCTACCATATCTTAATGTTATAAATTATTTTCTAAGATATTCTTCTTTGGAGAGGGAAGGTCTAAATTCAAAGAGATGCTGACATTGCATTACATGACTTACATGTCCCCCTTCCACAGAAACAGTGCTGCATAAGGTAGCCCAGCTCCCTGCATCATGTTGGAGGTTTGGGCTGCCAAGAACTGGAGTCATGGAAGCCATCGGACTGGTTTGAGTGGGCACCAAAAGCAAGCAGATATGGCAACGTAAGGAGATAGATAGATAGAACTAATCAGTGAAGATTCTTGACCATAAAAGAGATGTCAAGCATTTTCATTAGGGAATTAGAAGCACTGATTAAGATATTCTTTTTGGAGGCTGAAGGCCCCCTTCCACCTCCTCATTTTGCTAAAGTTATCCAAAAAGATTACCCAGAGGTCCCCAGTGTGCCCAGTAGGACATCTTTAGTCATATGGTTTTGGGGCAGTAAGAGTTAATGCTTTCTCAGTTGTTTTTGTTGGAGTTGTTTACTTGCACATACACTTGAAAATTCATTTAGTCAGTGGCTTGAACATGACTCTGTGGTCTACAAACTCAAGACCCTCCTTGCAGACGGTCTCTTTTTTTTCCTTCTTTTTTTTATTTTTATTTTTTTCTAAAATAGTTTTCAATGCATATGCTTTTGGAAAGTCAACCACCTCCAACAGGAAGGTTTGTGATTGCTGCCTCTTAGCACAAGGGCTCCTGGTGATTGCAGAATTTTACTGGTTTCTCCGAGACTTCCATCTCACTCCTTACATTGTATAAGACAAAATGGAGATATAAAACAAGACTTTCCACACTGAGCCCTCTAACCGATAAGTATTAGCAAAACTGCATGAAAGTCTTGCACCTGTTTTCTTATTTGTGAAATGCAACTAACTAATATAACTAACTTGACCACAAGAAGTGGGACAGGCAGGGGAGAGCCTGCTCTGAAAATTTTTGCCTGGACTACAACATGGTGCTGTTTGTTGACATAAGGACATAGCTGCTTTGCACATGGCTAGTGGGAGGAAAGTAGTTACATATACCTATGGGGTAGGTGATAGATCAGTATGGACTTCAAGGATTTTAGCAGCACAAAAGGGCTTGACATAGTTGCTGTTATGCATCTCTTTCTTTGAGATACTAGGTTTCTCTCAAGCATGGCCAGTCAAGACTAGGAAAATAGTAGGCAAAGATGGTGTAAAGACTATGATTGTTAAGCCATCATCAGTTGTTAGTCCATTACATCACAGAATTTGTATTACTACTTCTTTTGAGATAACAAAATCATAAAATTACCAAGGTTGGAAAAGACCTCTAAGGTCATACAGTCCAACTATCCACCTATCAATAGAATCCTAGAAAATGTTTAGACAAGCAAGTAATTTTTTAGTGGAAACAGGCCTGATTCAATGAGATTCTCTGATACTGTGTGATTCCTATACATCTGCCTCTGACTTAAGAATTTTGAGCTCCTATTATTTTCTACTGTTTGTTTAGCATTTACTGAATGGTTCTCATCTGGATGTCTGGAAATAATCAACTCTCAGTTCCCAACAGTCATCACACAGTAACCGATATAGAGTAGAAACACTCTTGTAAATGAAACTGCAGCATCCTCATCCAATCCTAGAATGGAATATTAATCCATGGGTCTGTGCAGCCTCACATGAATTTATTTAAATTGAGGGAATTCATCTAGGCTTTGTGAAAGATAATTTCCTCTTTAAACACTGGGACTGCTTTAGGGCACAGATCAACACAGGATAAATTTTACCTTCCATAAGAACTTCCAAGAGTAACAGCAGGATGACTCAAGTTATACACACAATTATGGTACATTTATTACAGAACATAAAGGTTTCTTGGTCGTATCTCTGTATTTGCTCAGCTAGAGATTCAAAGTAGATGAAGTTCTTCAAGCAAAGACCAGATTCTGTTGTCAGAGAACTTAACACAGTTACTTGTTCCAGTTCATAGACTGATTCTTCTGCTCAAAATCAGATGCATCTTTTAGCAGAAGTTCAATTAAGCAAACATGACAGAAACAAAAGGCAAATGGTCATTTTGGACAGTTAAATAAACATAAGAAAATATTCAGAATATAAATATTCAGAATGTAGATATTGCGAATGACATTTTAAAATAACAGGCAATGGATTGTGGTATCAACTCTGGGCTAACTTTGGAAAAAGAGAGCATGTCAGAGCTTCACAGAGCTGCCCTAGCAACACAACATGTTGCTGACTCTTGTCAGTGAGAAGGTTAGTCAGGGAAGTAGGAAGTGAAGAGGAGCATGATTGAAAGGAATAACAAATACAAGATTTTGCTTTAATTCAAACATTATTTAATGAGTGAAGAAGAATGTACAACAGAAAATGGTAACCAAAAGTGCAGGAAAGTGATAAATTTCCTAGTTTCTTCTTATGCTTTTTCCTCGGTAAGCCATTAAAGCCACATTCCCTATGGCACTTCCTGCCAGGATAAGACAATACTGAAAGGAAACAATATATCATACCTGATAGTATAGCATTGCAAAAGAATGCCATGCATACAAAATAGATGGCTGCTCTTCTGTACTGTAGACGCTAATGTTTTTGTGTTTTTTTTCATCTAATCTGCTTTTCTCCTTACAATTGTGAAAGTGTCTATGATTGAAATGCCTCAAATACCAAATAGAAACTACAGCAAATCTTAGAGCAAAGACTTCCACAACTGAGCTAGTTATATGAAACTATAGTCATTGTTCCCAGATTTAATGTCCTTCTATTAACTGGAAAAGTTTCTTAATTTCTTTGGAATAAATAAATGAGTAGTGGGAGATAATTAAAAAAATCTATTAATGTAGAGCCATAGGAATCAGGACTTTGTAAAAACTATTTACAGGCATAGGTGAAAGACTATCAACAAGCTAAAACTCATGAGAGAAGTAATCCTTTGAAAATTGTACAAGAAAAAGTCACACAAATTGGTAGGAAACAGACCATTCTCCCTCTTATCCACAGACAAAATACATTTTCTTTCAACTCTGCCTTGTTCCAGAGTGTATGAGTGAAGATCAGGTAGAGGTCATTATTCTGAGAGAATCTCAATGGCAGAAAACTGCTTTTGCAAATCTGGGATTTACATGACAAGATCTGTCCAAAATTTTTCTTCACATACTGTGAGTTGATTAGGTCTACAAGAGTACTCCTGTATTGTATACAGTAGATGTACTAACATTGGATGAAAGTACATCTAGGCAAGTTTAATTCAAGTGCTTTGGTTAATGCTGCCACCAATATAACCAGGGCATCACAGTTTTCAGCAGACCTTAGCCTCAGCTAGCAAGCAGAGTACTGCAGTGGCTGAGGGAGAAACAGGAACCCTGCTTGTGCCTTTGTAGGTCAGCTGTGGTCAGGGGCAGGACTTGGCTTAGCACAGGAGCTACGTTAGGATAGTTCTAATTTAGTTTGGAATTCAGACCATATTAGCTTTAAAAGGTAAATGTAATTTTCTTTTGAAAGACGCCTCTTGTAACTCATAGCCTGGCTCTTTCCTGTATATTAAGCCAAAGAAGATCTTTGTTTAATACAGGAAGTACGTAGCAGATGGTGGCTCCATGAGCAATTACATTATTATTGAATAATTTTATTAAGGGCCAAAACCAGAAACATTAGCCCATGCAATGAGTAGGGATTGGTCACATCTAATTCATCATCTCAAACAAAACCAAGGAAATTATGTTAGCTATTAAAAATTAATGCAGTCCACAGTTAAAATTAAAAAGCAAAATAAATGAGTGGGGACTGGATCCTCATGTGCTTTCCTTCCATAGACTCTCCCTGCAGAAAGTAGGACTTCTCTAGTGCTCCTCAGCTGAGGATAAAGCCTCCAAACACATTGCTTTTGGCCATAACATGTAGATAAGTTATCATTTATTCCTGCTCCACACCTATAATTAATTTTGATAACCCAGGTTATTGAGGGCTGACAGAGGATTATGACTTGTCAATTGGTGGACATTTACTATCTATCTTAGCCACTGATTTGCCAACTAGCCACAGGCAGAGTGACCTTATCTCTCCCATCTGGATTTTATCAGCTGCCTTGTGAGGTTAACAAAATAGTTGGAAGCTGTAAATAAATTGTTATTATATGTGTTATATTACCTACTATAAGTAGCAGGTTTGTCACAAACTACAAAGTATTTAAATGCAAGAGATTCTCTATTGTTTTGCAGGCTCCTCTGAAGGAAGGAGGAATCTCAGAAATTGCTCATTTGGGGCTGTGGGTGTTTTCCCTTGCCTTCCTGCAGCCCATCAGCATTCTTGCATCAAGCCACTTTTTCTGTTCCTGGTGCTGGAAACAGGCACATCTTTATTTGCATCCTTGGGTGCATACCACATTAATGGAACAATTTAATGTTAGGCCCAAACTGCAACTCCACTGGCTCTGCCCTCAACCTGAGGTTCAGGCTTGGCTTGCACATTGCCAGTATTAGTGACACAAGTGCCTCAAAGCTTGAGGCCTCCAGCAGTTCAGCTTCAGACACTGTCTTTTGTCCAATGATCATTAGACAACAAATCAATGAGGGGTATCTGTAGCTGAAAGTACAGGGAACATTGCCAGCTCTTGCAAAATTTTCCAGAAGGAAAGGATGTCAGCTGGAGCTGTGGATATGATGAGGAGACCTGGAGAGTTGAGACCCACACAAGTATCCTCACGGCTGCCTGTCTGACCACAGGCTCTCAGCTGCAGCTGCTCTGGCAAACCTCCTTTCAACCCAATTAGTCTTACTCTGACAGAAGAGAAGGGGAAAAGCAGACTACTTTTGCTTTGCCTAATTCCAAAGCACAAAGCTGTGGTATTTTTGCTCTTCCTTCCTTTCCCTTTGCTTCTGCTGTGACATAAAACCCAAAGCCTTTTTCTCAATGAATATAGGATCCTCTGTGACACTGGCCTCCCTTTGTGGTATGACTGAGCTAAAGGTTAATTCAAAACCTGCAAGACAGACCAAGGAATACTGGTGGTCTGAAGGGGTGTTTTCTCAGTGTTCAGTGGAAACCTGCAGCATGCACTCATTCTTGAGGTTTGTGATTCTGCAAATGAAACTTTAGTGTAGGGCATCAAACTGGCAGCAGAGGGGGATAAGTCCTCTCAGATCTACATGGCACCCACAGCAGAAGGTCTCAGCAAGCTGCAGGAGTACCAGGGTGCTGCAGGAGGTGGTTTACAGAGCCTGCTGGGATACACATCGAAAAGACAACAGTCACTAGCAGCTGGGGTTGGATGTGGATGTGAAACTGCTTATGATTAAACTTCCTTGGCAAACTTACAGCATCAAATGCTTGTGAGTTATTCAGAGCCTGTAGAGAACTCATGGCTTAATCAGAATTGGGTATCACTCTCAGGTCTCGTCTCCTTGTTGCCACTGAAGGCAAAACAGGGACTCAATGAATCTAGCAAAAATGAACTTTTCTCTCACATTACCCCCTCTGAAATACATTGGAAGAATGGAGAGGGAGAAGCCTCTTCCTTCTTAATAATGTCTTTAGTTTTCTTTTGGGGCAGACAGGAGTACTATCCCACAAGTGACTTGAGGGAACGTAGTAGCACCCAAAACACACAGGGAGTAATGCTATTAGACAAAATTTAAGAGTATAAAATGTTCGGGTTTTTATTTTCATATGTATGTTTCACATATATTTGGTGTTCTAATATAAAACTCAGAAGCAGAAAGAGCTGTTTTCATTTTTGTTGACTGAATAGTCTTAGGATAAATCACTGTGGGGAAGCAGAGGAAAGAAGCTGTATGCCTCAGATTCATTCCATGCTAACAAATTAAAAGAGCACATAAACATGTTACTGATAACAGCCTGTAGAATCCATTAAACAAAGAGTCTTCCAATTAAAATGGGAAACAAGAAAAAACATTTCTGGTAAACATTCCCTTTCCTTTTATTGATGAATTGAAATTTTACTTGTGAAAATGGAATCAATTAACCTTTTTTTTTTTTAAGCTTTCAAAGAAAGGAATGAAAATTGAATTCTAGCTGCAAAGCTGCTGTATTAGCAAAGTTTGAGTAAGACTTTACTGCATTCAGCATAAAACTGCATGTTCTGAGCTATCATGCAACGCCAAAAATTTGCCCAAACTGACTCCTATTGTAGACAATATCATTGCAGATATATAAAACAGAAGCTCACAGTGATTAATTTAAAGGTCAATTTCTGCTTCTGACAGGGAGACAGCAAGCTCACAGAGTCAATGCAGCCGTGGGAGCACTGGTGAAGGCAATTCAGCTGTGTGACCAGAAGAGGTGGAGCCTGGCTGCACCTCTCCTAGACCCCATTTAAGGGCTGACTGCCACTGAGGAAGGATCTCTTTCTGGTTATTCTGCTAGCCTAGGACACGGGTGAGCATTTTCATTTTATTTCCATCATGATAATCTTTCTAGATATGCGATCTGTAGATACCAGCCTAACCACACCACTCTGTATATTTTTTTATTATACAGGGGAAGATAAAATTCTTGCTTGACAGGCCTGTAAGCGAGAAAGATCTCAAGGCTGTTTTGCCGCAGGGGCATTTTGATAAGAAGCCTGCAAGATTAGGCTCTACCAACAGGACCACATTCATGATCTTAATGCAGAAGTTACATAAATGAATAGTTGCTTAGGCGACTAAAATGTCACTGGGCAGACATAGTTAAGAAAATGTTTTCAATGGAAATGAAGTGGGAATGTAAAGCAAGAAGCTTAAGGGATAATTCTTTAGAATGACTTTCCCTGAACAATATCTTCAGTAGCTATTGGTTCGAAAAGAATAACTATCTGGCTAATATTTTTGCTTGTTTGTGTTCGTTTGATGGTATTCATCATTAATTTTATGCCTTATTTGTTTTTCCAATATTCTCTGTCCCTATTATACAAAAACAACAGTAATATCTTTTACGTAGGTGTCCAGATATGGACAAGGAATAGCTGAGCAGTTTCCCCTGGCTGTACACCTAAAAATTTCTCCTTGAAAAGGAACTTCAATTCAGTAAAATAGAATGCTGATTTAAAAATCAGTCAGTTTTCAAGTATAAGAGAGGATACATTTCTCATTTTACGCTTGCAATCTCTTCCTCTTGGTAATAGTTTCTAGTCATTACCCAAGTATATTTGTCACTCTGCTAGTTAGATAACTATTAGACAATTAAACAAGGCTGTGACCGAGAGACTGTGAAAGTCAGTAGAGTCTCTCACATTAATTCAGTGAGCATTATCTCATACTGTGATGTGCTTAGCACCAAGGAGGTTTATTATCCATTATCTGTTATCTGGTCTATGGGATATGATAGGGCTTTGACAGTGACTATGTGCAGGAATGTGTGTTTTCCTTTTATCTCTGTACTGACTCTCCATCAGTTACCAGGGTTTAAATACTGCCTGTGTGAAATGAGCTTTAGTGTTTGGCATAGGTATATAGATGCTTTCCGTTGTAACCATAAAGACCACTGCTATTAAGACGTTTTTAAAGACAAATTGCCAAATACTGTCTGGTTGTTTTAAACATGATAAACTGCCACAGTCCAGGATAATGACTGTAAGGAAAACTTCTTTGAGAAGTCTTAACAACTTCTTCCAGGATTCACAAAATATTTTTCACATAGTGCTACAAAAATCCACCTGGGATTCTGGGGATTCACTGTGTGTTTCATCCGCAGTTTCATTTATCCTTGCAACTTCACAATCTCCTTCTGCAATTTGAAATGAAGCACAGGGACTGCTAGAGTTATCACATACATTTCTCTGAAACAGCTGCTGTCAGAACAGGTTGTAGCTCTTTGAATTGTTCTATCTGGAGTACTAATGCCACTAGGTACAAGTGTATGGGTCACAAGGCAGTACCTTCCATGATTTCCCCAGAGCCATTAGACGGTAATGATACCAAGATTAAGGGAGTTAACAAAGTGAGTGGGTAGCTTCAGGATCATCACAGCTCCATCAGGGGTGGGGGCTCTGTGAGGATAGGTTGAATGGGTCACAACTTGATTTTTTTTAAGCACCATGTGGATTGAGTCTGCCACTGCTGAGAACAGATCCAAACGGTGTGTTTTACAGAACAGCTGACAGCTTTCAGCCTAAGCGATAGAATTAAGCTTCAGGGTTGTGCAGGTCTTCTATAAAATGGCTGGCCATCTACTCTAGATTACAGATATTAAAATGGCTTCTACAGGCAACTTCGAAAATAACATCACTTAGAACACTAAGTGCATTCTTCATGAAAGTCATATATGGGACATGATACACAGAGTAGGATAAGAAAAAATACGTGGTAGAGAATGTGGGAGGTACTTATCCCTAACGATAATGAAAGCATTTCTGAATTATTTCATGTTTTAAAGTCATTGCTTTCAGACCTGTATTTAACCATTTTCAGTTTGTGCCACTATTTAACATTCTGCATTTCCCAGGGGTTTAAAAATGTCTGAGTTAGTAAGGCTCCTTGCTGTGCACACTTTGTACAGTGCTCCTCTGGACCCTGGCTGCTCATGGAATATTAAGTGTATTCTCACCTATTTCACAGGCAGAAATTGATGCAAGTACACTAGACAGAATAAAAAGTGGGTTTTGTGTGTGTTTAAGTAATTATGAAGCATCTCTCTGCAACCTTTTTGGAAGGGCTGTTCAGTGATATGAAGGGAAGGCTCAGGTCTCTTTCCATGAAAACATTTGTCTATAGCTTGTGTTGTGTTTGGGTTGGTTTCTTTCATTTAGTTTCTAAAACAAATGGGCTAGGTCAGCTTCCTGATTCCAGAAGATAATTTGGACCCAATTTTTAAAACTTTAAGCTCTTCTAATTCTTTTTAGTGGCGGTTTTGTCTCACTGTAATTTGTGGAAGAAGCAATGAATCTTATCTGTTAAATTATGAATGTCCTGTAATGGAACATACTCCAAAAGTTTCAACAGTTCATTTGCAGTTAATGACAAAGGGTAAGGACAGAGCACATCTATCGATGGAACACTGAAAGAGTATGATTATAGATCACAATTCCTGTTCATTGCAGGGGAATTGGTCTAGATGGCCATCACAGGTCTCTTCCGACTCTTAAAGGTTCTATGATCTTACATCTGCAGCTGAGTCTGTAACGACTCCAGCCACAAGGAGTAGTTACCTGCTGTTTGTGGAGATGAAATAGTAATAATGATAGTAATAATAGTAAGCAATGATGACAAATGGGACTGCCATTTTTTTTGTCATAGGCCATGTCTAACCAGAAGGACTCAGAATACCATTTCTGGGTCTAGGTGCTTATTCTAATTGCACTGTGACTCTGTGCTGACCCAGAAACCACCATACCCCATGCTCTGTTCCAGAACTAGCTGAACAGGACAGATTTGTCCCAGCCAAGGTCTTGTTTTGTACAGCTGCAGAAACCAGACCCTTGCAAATGTGGGGAGCCCTGACAAACTTCTAGGCCTCTCTGAGCCACGTCATGCAGAAACTTCATAGAATCACAAGGTTGGAAAGGACCTACAAGATCATCTAGTCCAACTGACCTCCCATAACCACTGCTACCACAAGCTACTAAACCATATCTTGTAGCTCCTCATCCAGATGCTTCTTGAACACTGCCAAGGATGATGACCCCACCACCTCCATGGGCAGGCCATTCCAGTGCCTGACTACTCTTTGGGAGAAAAAGTTTTTCCTTATGTCTAATCTAAACCTCCACTGGTACGACTTGCGGCCATTTCCTCAGGTCCTGTTTGTTGCCTGGGAGAAGAGGCCAAACCTCTCCTCATCACAACCTCCCTTCAGGAAGTTGCAGGGTGCATTGAGGTCTCCCCTGAGCCTCCTCTTCTCCAGACTAAACAATCCCAGCTCCCTCAGCTGCTCCTCATAAGCCTTGTGCTCCAGACCCCTCACCAGTTTTGTTGCCCTTCTCAGGGCAAGTTCCAGGGCCTCAGTGTCCGTTTTATAGTGAGGGGCCCAAAACTGAACACAGTACTTGGGGTGTGGTCTCACCAGAGCTGAGTACAGGGGGATGATTACCTCCCTGCTCCTACTGGCCACACTATTTCTCATGCAGGCCAGGATGGCATTGGCCCTCTTGGCTACCTGGGCACACTGTTGGCTCATGTTCAGCTGAGCATCAGCCAACACCCCCAGGTCCCTTTCCTCTTCACAGTCATCCAGCCATTCATCCCCAAGCCTATAGCGCTGCATGGGGTTATCGTGGCCAAAGCGCAGGACCCGGCACTTGTCCTTGTTGAACCTCATCCCATTCACCTCAGCCCAGTGATTCAGCTTATCTTGGTCCCTCTGAAGGGCCTCCCTACCCTCAGGTAGATCAAACACCACCTCCCAACTTGGTGTCATCTGCAAACATACTGAGGGTACATTCAATCCCCTCATCTAGGTCATCAATAAAGATATTAAACAAGTCAGGCCCCAGCACCGACCCCAGTGGGACACCACTTGTAACAGGTCACCAGCTGGATGTAACTCTATTAACCCCTACCCGTTGGACATAGCCCTCTAGCCAGTTCCTTACCCAAAGAAGGATACACACCTGTCCGCCTGGACAGGCAGCCGGTTTCCCCAGGAGAATACTGTGAGAGACTGTGTCAAAGGCTTTGCTGAAGTCTAGGTAGACTACATCAACAGCCATCAGCTTCAGCTCGCATGGAAGGCTCTGCAAGCAGGATATCTCAGCTTAAATGCATATTGTAGTTTTTTACTGGCAAATCTGAACAAAAGACAGCTGAGATTTAATGAGCGAGTAGGCTATGCGTTAGTATGCTCACCACATGTAATAGGACTCCCAGAGGCTTTCTGCTTAGGTGGGAAGGTCAGGAGAATGGCCAGGCACTGCTTCTTGCTGAAGCAAATCCTTGATGTTGTGAGTTAGTATCTTCAATTAAACCTTTTTTTTTTTTTTTTTTCCTTTGGGATTTTATACTTCTCTATTTTAGTGGAGTTTTTTGTTTGTTTCTTTTCTTCATCTTGAATTATTTAACTACTTGTAGACACCTTACTAATCCTACCTGTTTGTAATTTTACTTATCTTATGACTCTGCGGGGTTCCATACAGCTGCCTTGCACCTAATTTCCTTTGAGCTTGGAGTCAAGTTTATACAGCTGGGTCCCATCAGAGCAGAGCCTTAGAGCACAGCTGAAGCCTGCAGCACAGATACCACCACTAAATCAAGGTGGGAGTTTATCTTAATTTTTTTTTTAAAGAATCAGAATTTCACCTGTGGAACAGAGGACTGTGTTGCCAGATCTTTGTTTTTTGTCTCTGGAACAAAGGTTCCTCGATGGGAACTGGCACAGATGATGAAAGGCAAAATGTGAGAGTAACTCTACTTCTTTAGAAGCATGATTTACATTTCTAATTTTTAATAGTGATATATTCTGAGAAATTTTGATTAGTAAATGTGTTGTTTCAAAATGTTTTCAGCTGCATGTTTAAGGAAATCTTGTTTCCTTTACCTATTATGCTGCAGCTAGTGAGAATTGTTTTCTGAAAAGATTAGCAAACAGTTACTGTAATCTTTATGCCTCAGTATGCGGAACAAAAGAAAGAACATGCAAATTTAGGGGTGGATCTAAAAGAAATTATGTTATTCTCTTCTACTGTTATTGTTAGCAGCTATGCACTATTCATTGGTTTTCAGGCTTTATCAGTTCCTGCATTTTTTTTGAAGTATGGTGTAAGTGACTAAATAGACTGTGTATGAGGGCATCTGATGCTTTACTAAAAGCGGTGTATTTATCTTTGTAGGTTCTTCTACAGAAAACTTAATCAGAACTGCAGGTCACTTTCTTGGCAAAGCATGTGCCATGTTCCTATAAATCCAAGTGCACTATTGAAACTACAGAATAATGGTCTAGCAATAGTTATTGTGCAAGTGGAGCAAATGCAAGCAGAAATTTCTTCACCTGGAAGAGCCTTCTCCCCAACTCTTCATAGCCCCCTAGATAGGCTGTCATTTGCTCATCCTGCTCATCTGTTCTGGCCCTGAAGTTGTCAGGCAGTTGGACTTGATAATCTTTGTAGGCCCCTTCCAACTGAACTGTACTATTTTGTTGCGCTGTATTAACTCTGAACTTGTGAGGGCTATCCAAACACACAGGCTACTAGAGGATTTTTATTTTGAAGGTGCATGGGAAATGTTAGATCACAGCCTGAACCAGTAATTGAGCACTGGGTGAGAATGCAGGGCCGACATCCCTTCAGTTGGCAGTGGAGGCAAGAGTGTCTCATCTGGTGATCTTCACTTGTTTAAGGACCGCATGGACCTTCCTGAGGAGAGTCTTTCCCTTTTTCTGTACCTAGTGCTGTTACATTCGAGCAGATTATCCTTTGCCTTTGTTGCTCCTTTATCTCATATCAGGGGGCTTAATATCTTTCAAAGCTTATGTTTATACATATAAGAAAATATTTTATAAGTTTTGTTACAGGGCTTGAACTTGCAATATACTGTGTGATAGGAGGGAGGAATAGAAGTTCTCATTGTTTTGTGGGTGTTGTTTTTTTTGTTTGTTTGTTTGTTTTTTGTCTTAAAAATAACAATATCAGAACACCTTTGTTACTTCCTGAAGTATCGAAGGGTCTGATGTACAGTGCTGGATTCAAGCATCTTGTCCTTTTCTTTCAGTGTTGGGCTATTAAACTTTTTTTCATATGAATTTTTAATTTGCAAGTTCTGATTAACCTACTTACTGCAAACCATGCAGCACTGAAGGGGTACTAGCAGTGTACTGTGTACAGCAATTGTTGAGTCATAGCCTAAACCACTGATTGAGCTCCTGGGGAAATACCTCATTTGCGGTCTGGCTGCTACTGTGGAAGGATATCTTTCCGGAGATCCCTCCGTTGTGGAGTTTTCCCCTGTGAGCCTAGATCTTGGGAGATGGGTGAGCAGTCCTTTTTTCCTTATAACGTCTTTCTATTGCATTAGTCCCTTTGTCATTACACCTTTTGTATCATCATTCCATCATGATGTTCTTTCTGATTGTTACATTTGGCAAGCCAGCCAACCTAAAAATGTTAAAATGCCCTTCCATGGAATATCTTTAAGTAGGTCAAGGGGGAGAACATTATTCACCTAGATAAAACACTACCAGGACATATCCCAGGATTTCTGGGATCACCATATTACAAACTTGCTGCCATAATTGAAAAATGGGGTCCCTTATGGGTTAGTGAAATATTTCTTCCCCATCCTGCATGGCAGATTATTTCTCTCACAAAAGAGCAACAGCTAGCTGCATCCACCATGGAATGGCCATTTTTAAATGCCTTAAATCAAGCAGAACTTTCAAACAATACCTTAAATAACAAAAATCATCTGCTTCATGATCATATTGAGAAGTTAGAACAACAACTTGGCATATTAATGGGAAAGAAATCAAACTGAACCTTTCCTGGTCCAAGCTACTGTATGCCTCCGCTAACAGCATCAAGAACAGGCCCATGACAGAACACAACCTTCAACCGCCAATTGACTATCCATCATCTTATATTATGTCAACCTGCATCACTATGGGCAATTGTACAAGTGTCACAGTGCATTGGATCTTTGTATTACAGAAGACTCACCCTTTTACCATCCCGATCATTAGATCTTGCTGTGAATGGGTGGAATGTTTGGCAATTGTTGAATCATGGCCAGAACCACTGATTGAGTGCCTGGGGAAGGTGATTCACCTGTGTGACCACAAGGGGTGTAGGCTGGCTGCACCTCTCTTAGGCCTCATTTAAGGGCTGACTGCACTGGGGAAGCATTATTATCTGGAAGTCCCTTCTTTGTGGAGTTTTCTTTTGTGAGCCTTGATCTTCAGGAGTGGGTTGAGCTTCCTTTTTTTTCTTCTCTTATAACACCTTTTTATTGTATTAGTTCCTTTGTTATTACACCTCTTATATCACCATTATGCTCGTTACACGTGGAGACAGGTGGATAGCTTTTTTTTTCCTCCTGTATTTCTGAATGGTGGAGAATGTTGCTGGTTCTGTAAAATTCTTTTCTAACGGAGACACTGCATTGTTCTATGTTCTTTATATGTAGTTACATTATCTACTCTTTCACAAAGAAATACTCTCTAATTTACAATAAGATCAGGAGGTTATTTTTATTCTTCTTCATTGTGAATTTTTTACTTAATGTTCTGCTTGACCTCCAATCCTCTTTCACCTTCTGTCCAGAAAACCCAATATTATGAAGTAGATCTTTCCCAGTTCTGGAGGAAATATTTGAGTGTGAACCTTTCCTCATGGTAGGAGGGTAAGCATTTGTCAGTATTAGAAACTCTCATGGAAATCTAAATCTATGCAGGAGCAGCAAGCTGTTACCATTGGCTTCACTGAGAATTAGGTCATGGTTGTTGTCTTTAGCCTAACTGAAAAAGGAAATGCTCCCTAAAATAGTTAATTTTTCATCACAAATGGTGTGAGCTTCAGCGTCCAAATGAGTGAAGGCACATCTGAGGGGAAGAGTAAGAGAAATATTAAGAAGAAATGCAGTCAGATACCTTAATAACACTCTTACACATAGCTGATAGTACTTCAGATTTTGTACTAGTTCTCTGTCCTGTGAGATGCTCAAGTCTCAGGGCTTTTGGTTTTAAAACAAACAAACAACAAAAAACTTACCTTACTAAATAGCTATGGTATAGTGCTGAGCTTCACTGACCTAAGTAATATAATGGCTAATCTCCCCACTAGATGTATGTGTTTATAAGAACATATTTCTGTGATCTGGTAGCTGACTGAGGGAGTGTTACCAAGACGGCAGGTCTGAACTCCCAAGAGAAAAGTATCATGGTAATGGAAAATCCCTAGTCAGTCACAAATGGCTGTAAGTTACAATTTGAAAGGTGGAAGCTGGATGTTAGTAAAATCTTCAAAGAAGTAGTGGAATAGGCTACTAATGTGGATATAAAGTAAAGTCCTTAGAGACTTGAGTAGCTTCAGGCAGGATGCTGTACTTGATTACCTCCAGAAGTCTCTTCCAGCTGACATCTCAATGAGAACAAAAGCATAAGGAAGTGTGGTACATGTCTACCAAGATTGGTAAATATTATCTGATGTGATTCACACCACTTTCTACAAGCCTAGATCAGAATTCTGCTTCAAGCTTCTTGTAATCACATCAGAAGGTGGTGTCTACCCCAGTCAGTGTGAGAGAGAGATCAAAAGACAGAAATACTTTTTCTAGGGATCCTGCTTTAAAAGACTATTTCCAACCTGGCTGGCATCATGTTATAACTAACCACTTGGATCCATAGTGCAGAAAGGAAGGAAGATTTGAAAGTTTCCACTCTGATTGTGAGGAGTGATCTCTAAGGAATAGAGCTCAATATCACTTGGCCTTTCTCCTTCTGATTGATGACTTTCCTGCTGTGAAAGAAATCTATAGCTGTTAACAAGACAGCTTGCAATGATTAGTTGCTCTGTTCAATGAACTCTTCTTTTTTATTTCCACTTTCTTATTTAATTATAATAAATGAACTGCCATGTTTCTCTTTCTAAATGGTATGGAGTTGTGATGTGTTTCACATCAGGTGCAGTGCTATTAAAAACTCATTAAAGAACATGACTGTGATAAGAACCACCTAATAATACCATGTGACCCACTTGCAAATACTCTTGTAAAAGAGGAGTAGAAAAAGAGAAAATTAGAAATGAAAATATTTGACAGATAGCCATGTATGTCTTATTTCAAACTTCCTTATTCCCAGCACAGAAGTATATAACTATTTCAAATAAGTAGAAAATCATATCCATTTTTGACGAGTAAATTTCCTTCCTATGCCCAGCTTGTGATGGCATCTACCCTTGCTTTCTTCAGTTCCCCTCTTCAGTTTGATTGTGGGTTTAAACATGCACCTTTTCATGCTTTCTATCACGGGTGACACATTCTTTCTCCTGACTGCTTTTTGTTGTTATTTTCAGTGTTCCCTCAGTATCCATCCCCCTTCTTGTACTTTGCAATCAGCACTGCATATCTATTACACCACTGCTTCTCCTCTTAAAAAGGCTGGATCATCATTTTAGAGTTGTTTCTAACTCATTGAGATTTTTCTGTTATTATGAATATCAGAAGAGAAGACTGGATACTGTGATAAGAGTGATTATTTTACAATTGATAAGATGCATGTTTTTCCTCAGCCACCAATTTTATCTTTTTTACTTTATCTTCTGCCTCAGAAGAATGCTTATCCAGTAGCTTTCATCCACTTTGCTCTCTAATATTCTCTTCCCCCTGTGTAGCACCTCTGAGGTTATTTGTTTTTCTACCAGCTTCCTGGCTGTGATCAGAAACAACACACTTAATTGCATGCAGGTGAGGATATAAATTTTTTTCCTCTTCTTGGTAACTCTTTTATTCTTTGTGCTCCAGTAGTAGAACAAGCTGTATTTACAGACATCTCTACAGATACAGTTATGTATCTCCTTCTCATTACTCTCCCACTGTATTTGCAGAGCCAGATGTCATTCTGCCACGTGAGCCAATGGCCCATGCCTGGTCATTTCTGGAATGTACCAGATTCTGTAGAAGAGACCTCTCTGATGTAGCTCGTTGCATGTTGTAGGACAACATGGTCTAGTTGGCAGACTCCGCGCTGGATCCTGGCATCAGGATCTGTTCTGTTCAAAGGATTTGGTGCACCTTGTGACAGTCCTCTGTGCTCTCCCAGCAGCTGTCCTCAGGCTCATATAAAGCTCCCTGTGATGGGACAGCAGCTCTCTGGGGATGTTGCAGTGGAGCTATGCAGGAAGAACGAAGACTTGCAGATGAGCAGTTAGTGGCCTAATAAATATGGAATGAGGGAAAATCAGCACACAGAGGGTAAATACATGAAATAACAGTAACAAAAGATTAAAGTGCATTCCATTTTCTCTTGCTGCATTCTTTTGTTTTCTGTGGTGTCAGCTGTTTTGTGATGTTTGTGAGCAGCACTCAAAGGTTTATAATGCTCTTTATTTCCAGTGTGGGTGGATCTATTTCCACTTGATTTTGAGTGTTGCCTTTTAATCACAAATGCCATTCAGCTGTGCATTGAGTTTAAGCTCTGTGAAAATCCCTTAGATATACCAGAACAACTTGTCTGTTTAAAGTGCAATCCCTGAGAACTCTGAGAGCTGGAAATCTCTGCAGAAGGAGGTATTTGCTCTGAATTCACAGTCCTATGGAGAACGCCCCCAAGTTTGATTAACAAACAGCTAGTACGAGGCGGGGGAAGAAGGCCTAGGATTCTTAACTTTCAAACCCTAGCAACTTATAGTGACTGTAAAAATGTCTTGGACTCCGGGAAGAAAGGACAGTTGACACACAGATGGAAGGAAATTGGGGAACTGGGCAGAATAGAAGGTTAAAGGCTGTGAACTCCGTCATCTAACAGCAATGTTATGTTCCTACCTAGCACATGGAATGGTGTAGTTGTCTCAGTCATCCCTAGGGGTACACAGAAGCTGTCTGCAGCACCTTGAGCCTGGGCTGGCTCCAGTGTTCCAGTTGTAGAGCAGTTCACAGTAATGTGTCTGAGAAGTGGCGGTTTTGAAATCCAGGAGATGCCAAGCAGAGACTACACAGATAAACTCCTTATTCCTTGGTGCCTGTGTTGAACTTGCTGTAATAAAAAGAAAAGAAGCTAAAATAAAATTGGATGAATGCAGGAGAGGTTTTGTTGTTGCCTTTAATGCAGTCGGGATTTCATTTGGATGGAACTGATCAGCTTTGTGTTAGAGGAGTAGCGCAAAAATCTGTGTGCAGTTTGTCTTGCTCTTTATTCTTGTAGTGCTGACATTCAGCTGAAAATGCAGGAAGGTCATGAATCCAACTGCTGCACCCAACAGCATCTAATGACAGGGGACTGGCAAGCAATCCACTGCACCTAATGAGAGGACCAGCTATCCCATGCCATTACTAAAATCTTTCTTTTTTTTTATTTCTCCCGTATTTTTCTATACTGGCAAGCTTGTTTATAATTATTCTAATGTCAGGGATCTAAAATTCTGTAGTGTGTGTTTAACCCATATAATATCCTTGCATCGTAATGAGCAATGTTCATTAAGAAGATCCATGTGCCTTTTCTGTAATTATTAGAAGAATTAATGGTGTTATTTTCCCAGCTAGTCAAAAGTATTGAAGCCTTTACACTTCTGAAGCCACAGGAGTATAGCAGCTGATTCATGGGGCATTGCTTCTCTCTTGGCTCTTGATGTTTTCTGTTGCTGGCAGGTTTTCCAAATCAATTTTGAAAAGAAGATAAAACAAGTCTTATTAAAAGATAATATTAAATATCCCCCGATAGTTTTGATAGTCCTTCAAAGAAAAAAAGAAAAGTGTATCTAGATTTCTTTCCTTGGAGCCGGTGCTGCTTTCTCAGCTGACCGTTTTCATCAGTCATACTTTTAAAAGAGCCTTTTTTTATTCACATACTTTATTTGTGAACTTTTCCCTAGAGTTAGTTTCCTAGAGTCAAAAAATTCAATATTTTTTTTTCTAATGAAAAATCAAACAGCAGGCGCTTCCATGGCTGCTGACGTTGGCAGGACCATACATTGCATTAGTTTCCCGCAGCTGGAGATCTTAATTCAAAGACATTAAAAGAATTGAATTAATTTCCCTCCTTTCCTTCCTGCTTATAAACTCATTTGAATTCCAGTGTAAAATAGTGGACCAGCAGGCAAATGTTGGCTGTAGAATGAGGCACATGGGCTATGCCACAGAGAAGGAGTTTCCATCAGATAATAGGACTCAGCATGCAGATATTAAACATTTACGAAGCACTGGGACTAAGAGTTGTATGTGCAGCCCTATCTGCCTGACCTGTGTCAAAATACAGGCTGAGGAATGATTACCTGGAAACTAATGCTGCTTAAGGAATAATGTTCAGGGAAAATGTCAATATAAATACAGTAAAAAAAAAATGCAAAGAAGCACCCAAAAGACCTGCTGTCACTGCGCTCTATAATTTTCATGTCAAGTCAGAAACATCTTTCAAGGGTCGAAGAAACATCTTGGTTGTGTTAAGCCTCTTGCAAGCACTGTTCCTCCTTGGGAGGATGGAAGATGATTCGCAATCTTGGTTAGGACCCTGGATTCAGTTTTAAGTGGCAGATCTCAATGCACTGATGTGTGTATGGCTCCCAATGTCCTTTAGCAAACCAAGAACCACAGAACGGCTGAAACTGAGAGGGGCCTGAGGAGGTTGTCTGGTCCAACTCCCCTTTTGACTGTGTGCTCCTGGAGTGAAAGGAGCACTTTCATTATTATGAAAGTAGTCATAATAATGGCTACTTATATCTGTAGCTCACTTCTAACATCCATCAATAATTTAACTATCTATCTTCTATAAACTATTTATAAATCAAGTTCTAGAACGAAATGCAGCCTCAAATCCAGTGCTTTTCCTGATGGAAAACAGCTCTAAGAATATGGCCCCAAACATAGGTACAGAGCATCTGAGTTTGGGGCCCAAGCAACCTGAACGTGCTGGAATAGTCCATATCTGGACCTCAGCAGAATGAAAGCATGAAAACAGAGCATGTCCACCGTATGGTCTTAACTAACCCTCAGTGCAAGATAAATATTTTAGCAGCGAATTTAACAGAATATTATGCTTAACTGAATTTACTCTACAGGAACATGTTGGACCAGTATTTTGTGTGCACAGTTCAAATAAGAGCACTTCCAAGATTTCTAAATTGCATTTTATGTATTTTGTGCCTCCTGGTAGATTAGTTTAGGCGAAATTCTGGCTGATTTTGACTGAAGGATTCATAGCACTGCCAAGAAAAAATATTGATTGGTCTAATTCATTTTACATAATTAAAGAACCCATGTTTTAAGCAGACTGGCTTTGAATCTCCTGCACCTGGACTGTAGACGAGCAGTTATTTGATTATGGATGATTCCAAAGGCCAGTTTCATAGGGTTACACATGCCACATTTTCCACATCAATGGCATCTTCCACGGAATGTGTAGTGAAACATCACTTGTCTAAAGGTGGCATCACAGCTGGATATTTGTATCTCATTCTGCTGAAATAATTGTTCAAAATATAGAATTTACTTTGATTGATATCTGCAGAGTATAGTGGCATTTTCTGAACCTTCTAATAGATAAGAATTTGATCTGTCAGCAAGAAAAGAAGCCAATTTGTTCAAAAGTGACTATATCATGGTACGTGAAATAATTTAAGACCTCATCTCACTTGATTTCCATTTCTGTTTATTCATTGCTCCATGCAAATAGTATTGTGACGGAATTAACTTCCAAAAATGATCAGCAAGAGAGAAAACTCATAGAAAGCATGCTTGCTATGTTTATTTAGATTTATGCAACTGTATCTGAAAATCCTGTCACTTAATCATTTTGTTGAATTAATCTTGTAGAGCTTTCACCAAAAAGCACACGCTTTTATGCATCTCAACAAACATTCAGTTTTCTGAAGTTGCACATCTTATTTATCTATCTTCTCCACTAAGACTCCACTGTTTCCTGGCATCCTTCATATACCTTTTTTTTCTGGTTATCTCTTGTGCAGTCCACCATGTAGATAGAAGTGTCCACCAGTCTTTGGGCTGATTTGTGTAGTCATTTGTATTAGATGAGTGCATGCATGTCACTTTGAGGTGAGAGCCCTTATGTCCTTGTGGAGAACGGTCAAGAATATTGCATGTACTTGAGGAATCTGAAGCTACTCTTCCACCTGAAGTACAAAAAACATGAATCGCTGTGCTAATAACTTCATAATACAGAGCAGACAGGCCATGCCTCAGGGAGCTTAAACTCAGCGTAGATAATGCATAGTCGGAATAATACTGGGGAAAGTGAGAGAGAAAGCTGAAAGTTGAAACAAGCCTAACAGCTTTCTTCAGTTTAACAAAAAATGCAAAAAGACCCCCTTGCTTGCCTTCAAGAAGACAAGTGCTTTTAGCATGAGGACTCTTTGGAAAGAGATGAAGGGTTCAAAAAACATGGAATAACAGTAATTATTTTTCTTAAATTAGTATTTATGTTGAGGTTGTGATTATTGCATTTATTTGAGCAAAAGTTTTTAATGTGCCAAAACTGAAGGACTGCAAGCAGTAACAGAACAAGTAACAGAAGCACTGTGTTAAGTCATAGACTTGAAAGAAACAGCTGTCATTTGCAGTGATATATTTTGTATTTCTTGGATTATTTTTTTTTCCCAAAGTGCCCAAAACGTTAAGTAGAAAAGTTTGTAGAAAAACTAGAACAGCCTGAATTAGGCTTATACTTTCTGCAAGTATCCAAATTATTTCAGTTGTACTTCTCATCTGAACTGAATTAATAACTCAGTACAGATCGTTCTCCCTATAAATTTCTGTTCAGCATCTTTTCTTCTAAGGACAGATTATTGTGGTTTTTGTGGTAAATAGAGGATGTAAAGCAGACTTCTAATATTTCCTATTCTGTTCTGTGATTCTATTTTATGTTTTCCAGACTCTGTTGTTAGTTTCTAATTGGCTTACAGGAAAACATTGGAGAGATCAGTTGTAGTTCTACCAAGGGGATTGTTTAGAATTATGTAGCAATCAGTTGGTAATTCCCATTGCACCTGCAGTTCCTCTTGATTGAATTTCACTTGACACTTGCTGAGGAGAATAAGTGGCATATTAATATACTAACCCTGTGAATCTTTTCTGTATGTGCTAAGAAAACACAAGCTCAATGCTGAGCTCAGAAAGACTGAATGACTGAGGAAGGTGTACAAGTTAGCCATAGACCTAAGCCATCAGTGGGGATCCCAAGCAATGGATCTCAAACTGATGGCTTAGGTCCATGGCTAACTTGCATCTCAGATAGAGAAACAAGTTCTTGATTCAACTGGAAACTGAGAACAAAACTATCCATGTTCAAACTGAAGTCATCTTGTTTCTCTATCTGAGATGCATCTCTGGGGACAAAACTGGATCTGTGTACCTGGGCCAAGTTGGTCTTTTTTTTTAACCAAAATAGAAGACCACTATGGGTGATTACCCTGGCCCCTTCATCTACTACAAATGTGAGAGATCCTTTCTCTGGCTCCTGGAGAGAGTATTTGGTTCTAGCTCTTTCATTTCTGAAGAAAGAAACTAATGACAAAGCTATAATATATCCCTGGAAAAGGGGAATGTTTGCCTTTGATACTGAAGATGCTCTGCTGTTTATAAAATAGTATTTAACAAAGAAAAGCTTTGACCTAGGTCTTTAATCTGTAAAGATGTGGTTCATAAACTACAGACATTTAGGGTTTTCGTAAATCCTAAAGTTTGTGGACAATACGATAAGAATACAAAATGCAATTCTGGCTTTAAAAAAAAAAAAAAAAAATTAACAAAAAAATCCGCAGAGAGCAAACTTTCTCTATTCACTCCTTAAACTGTTCTACTTTAATGGCATAAACAAAGAACAAATTAATTTGTTTTGAACAAAATAGGAGAACTCTGCTTTTGGGGGAAATATTCATTAAAATTGTACCTGCATCCTCGGGTACCTCCCGCATAACCAGCTTGGTGATTTGCAATTAAGTGAAGTTGTTCAATACAGTAACTTGCCTTTTTTTTTTTTTTTTTTTTTTCTCATCCTGTCTTTCAAATCATATTACAAAAGCTTCTATACTCAGCCAGACAACTTGCTGTGAAGAGTTCACTTTTAAAAACATATGTGACATGTTCTGTACAGTGCATCATCAAATTGCCTGTGTAGCATAATCCCCACTCTGTTATGTCAAAAAGGTAAAGTGTATTCAGCTGTCTATCTCTTCTTTATGCTCGTTAAGCCTTTGATGAAGTCAGTGAGCCAAAACTAAACATAAAAAATAGATGCTCCTTTGGAAGCATTATGGAAGGGTACTCAGACATGCAGTCATTTAAAAGAAAACATGGTATGTAGTATGAGAAGAAGAATAGGTATCATTGGAGGCTATGCTACTTTTAGCTTAAATTCCCATTGTAGTGCTGTTGGAGAAGCTCTCTTTGTCTCCTTTGCCTAAGGACCTTGACAATCCTTATCCAGAAGGATTAGAAGAGTAGATCAGAGTATTATAGAAAAGAGAGGATGTGTTGTTGGTTGTTGTCTTACCTTCAGGCAAGTAATAAGAAATAAGCTAAAAACAGTTCTGCAGGTAAATGATTGTTTCTCTGATTTTGTTTTATTTTATTTTGAGCAACCAGAATCATTATCATTGCAACATGCTTTGTATTTCTTCATTTGGTGACATGCAGGTCTGACTAGGATATGTAAGCATTTATCATCTAAAAAGCATGATGGTATGTGTCAGCAAAGGCATAGCACAATTGAAGTACCTTTTCACATAAATACATTATGTTTGTTGGGTCATGTATGTAAAGACTTCACAATAAAATGTGTAAAATTTGGTGGTCAGTCTGATACATCCAAGGCAGGTAATAAAAAAAGAAACTGAGCTAAAAGAGAAGGGTTATTAGTGTTGTATTTTGGAGATGAGAAGACGACAACTAGTTAAGAGGGGAGAATAAGAATGCTGAGAATATGGTGGTGAGGCAGTCGTGCATGACATGTACCACAAAGTAGGTAATATAGCTCCTTTTCAAACAAGTAGGTTTTTTGTTGGTGATGACAGATTTTACACAATTTTTTGCTTTTGTTCTTTCTATATTTTTCAGTCCTTCAAATGCAATGCAGTAAATACCATGCAGAAATATATACTCAAAGCATTTTCTGTTCAACTCTTTAGTTACAGCAAACTCTAAGCTAAGCATTATACTGGTTTTCAGAGTAACAAACATCAACTTTTCACAGAAGAGTGCAAATTTATCTTGATTCAGCTAACTCTGAAGTACTTCATTACAAGGAAAGCTGCCATCCTGCACCCATGTCTGCATCCTCATGGACAGGTCTGTATCGCTGGCTTTCTCCCACTTCAGTCAGTTTGTTGCTTTGCAAAGATTGTACTCTGTAGATGTTACAGGAGCCAAAATATCTAATTACTTCATGTGTGTTATATCTTTGTAGTCTGCAGGAAGAAGACAAAGCTACTTATTTTTTTGATGCCAATTATATACATATACAGAGACAGAAACTGTCAATGAAGCATGAGGAAGATGTTACAAATCAAAGAAAGGAATGTGTCTAGTATTCCTGTCTCTGCTATGAGTTTGGAATGAAAGCAGGAACTCGGTTGTCTTATATCCTCTCTGATTTCTGGTTCAGAGGAGTATAATTAATTGCTTGAGTCTGCCACTTGTTTTAATTCTGGATTGTTACCATCTAATGCAATTAGAGAGCTGATTACATGCTCAGATCTGTCCATCGGCTTCCTTGAAGTCAGGAAGAACCGTCTGTATGTCATTCACTGCACAATTGCAAACACAGCTTGTTTTCCACCTACATGCTGGTGACAGACTTGGACCCAAATAAATTACACGTAGACTATCTGGTAGTGAATAGAACTGACTAGCAAATTCTTCTGTTGATCTTCTGGTTGAAATTGAACTGCCTAGGAATGAAATAAGAAACTTAGTGCATGATCTCTTTCCAGAGAAATATGATTCCATGAAGATTCATGAAGTTATGTTTAGTTATCAAAATGATCAGAGATAAACATCACTCCACTAGAAACAAGGAAATTTCTCCACAGTGTATCTCCTTGGCTTATACTTTGCCTCCTGTTTGAAGTCAGCACCAGTTAAATCTAATAGAAAAGTATAAAAAATGAGATTGTTCTTCCGTATATTTACTACTATGTTTATGGATAGGGAAATTCAGAGGTTGATAAACATAATTCTTGAATGATATTTTGAAATAATTGAATGTATTTTGGGGGGAAAAAAATGTGTAGCAATTTTTTCTTGTGCTTGTAGAAATAAGTAAGGAAACCAAGGATTAACTCCTGAAGATGACAGAGCTGTTACAGAGCAAAGAGTGAGGCAATGGGTATTAAGTAAATAATTTTAATAAGAGCCCTGCCTGCAGAAAAGTTGGTATCGTGCTCTGTAAGTACACCATCTCTGTAAAAAAAAAAACAACACGCTGTTTGAATGGTCTTTTCTATTTCAAATCTCCCCTAGCCTTAGCAATAAGCCCCTTTGAAGGCTTTACCAAGGGGCATATAGCCTTTAAATTCAGCTAGGCCTATGCCAAAGGTGGCAATGGACAGAGTGTCACGGATGCTGAGAGTCCATGGGTCTCATCCAGTTCAGCGGACCAGGCCAAAAAATGAGAGCTATAATATCAAAATTGTCAAGACCTAACAATAAATAGAAGATATCTTATTGAGGCTCTCTTCCCCCAAGTTAAGTTGTTAAGTGTTTCATCTAGGTTTTTAATATCCACGGCTTTTGCTCTGGGCAATCATTGAGGATATGTTCAAAGAGCAATATACTAAAAACTGAGGACAGACATTTAAAGCTAGGAGATCTCTCTTTAATCCACTACAGAAAGAAGAAAAATTCCTCTGGAGCACTTTTTAGACAAAACAGAAACATTACATAATTAAAGATGTGCGTCACAAGCTTTTATATACAGTCAGATTGTAGAAGCTCTGGGCATGTGAGGCCACACTATGCCCTGTATTGCTTTTTAAATATAGTTCTATTTCTCATCTCTGTCTGCTTTTTCTTCCAGATCCAATAATAGTAATGATAATGCTTGTGGTAATAATAGTAATAGCAATTAATGGTAATGTGTCATTATTAGAAAGAGAATGAGCAGCCAATCTGCTGGAGATCAAGACATAAGTAATCAGCATCAAAGGAAAAATCTATAAAACGTTTCCTGGTGTTACTACACCCATTTGAGCTCCAGGAAAAATGGTCATCAGTACTTCATAGTGAATTCTTATCACATGCCTTAAGGACTGTGCTGTTATGCAAAATCACATAAAATTTAAGAACAAAAGAAGCTTATTAGCATATAAAATTTGTCTTTCTCATAAAATGAAATGAAGGTAATTGACTTGCTTATGAAAGATAATTGCCTCTGAAGAATAGTTAACGTTATATTTATTAAGTAGGAAAAGTAAGAACAAATAAATATTACTGATTTAATAAGCCATATATTAAATGCTATATTGAGGAAATCATGTAAACATGCTGTTTTCATGTTTAAATTTTAAATTTTAACTTTTCTAGATTAACCTGGGATTAATAAAACAAATATTCATGTCATAATTCGCCATATTTTTTCTTCAGTGTACTATACTCAGATTTGAATGACCTGTTTTAAAATTTGATCCGTGCCTTCACCAAAGGAATTCAGTTATTTCTATTTCAGATTATTAATTATCTTGCCAAAGGGAAAGAGAGCGAGTTCCTCTGGAACAAATGGTTGCCTAAAATGTCAGCAAATAGCTGTAGCCAAAAAAAAAAAAAAAACAACCAAAAAAAAACAACCACTAGCAATGTGTACCAGGTGGAGCAGGAAAGAAAGCCTGCTGTTCTAGTCAGTACAAAGAAAACAATTACTAAGTAACTGCTCATCAAAAGCTCATTTCCTACCTTGCCAAATTCCACATTACCATATTACCATTGTAACTTTTCAAACTGATGTAATACCCACAATAGCTCAGTAGAATGAACGTGCAAAATAAAAATAAACGGCTGCAAGAAAGAAGAAGAATGAAAAAGTTGCCATTTGTGCAATAATAGAAAAAGCTTTCTTTCAGCAGCCACTTGCGAAGCCGGGAGCTGGCAGAAAGCATGTGTTTTGCTAAGGAGAGGAGCATGAAGTGTAGCTGAAAACAGAGAGAGCATCAGATATTAAACATAGAAGGGGGTTAACAGGGTAGTCACCACCACCATGTTCACAAGGTATACCTATGCAGATATTTTAAAAATGCAAATTTCAAGAGCTTAAGACAAGTCTTTCCCTGTTGGCTCTGTGGCAATGTGCCTTGCATATGAGTTTCCAGACCAATCTGTATGCAAAATCCCACCAACTGCAGCCAGGCTTTTCTGAGGGCAAGTAGATTCTATCAGCTTGTCTACATGGATGGAAAGAGAAATGCTTCTTCGATCAGTGTATAGAATTTGTGAAATATAACCATTTGGATACACCAGGGTGCAACTGTACATGTTATGTGTACAACATGACTTGTTAGGAAAGCACAAGTCCCTGTTAATGGGCCCTTTGTAACTGACACTGGAATGTTTTGCTTGTCTGTGTTTAGGAATTTTCTATAAAGGCTGCCCAGTCATTATGTATTTTGTCATGTAAGACTCACCTAGAGAAAGAGAGCTACGAAACACACTGATATTGTTGGTTTTCAAAAGTCATATGGCTTTCCTAGTCACCCTCACAGGTCAACACGGGGTCTTTTTTCTTTGTCTGGATGCCAACAATGCATTTAGCACTAGTGTTGCTTGTAGCATGCTGGTGGCTATCAGGACAGCTGATCTGATAACATTTTTTTTCTCTTATTATTCCTCCTATTTTTTTCTCCTCTATCTGCCTTGGCACATAGTGAGCTGCTGAGGACATGAAACCACCTTTTCTACAGATTTTGTTCTGTGCCTACCACAGATGGGACTCTGTCCTCAACCTCATCTCCTTGTGATACCCAAATATACATCAACATATTACTTGAGAAAATGCTTATTATTGAAATAATACGCAACAGCAAGTAGCAAATCTTATTCTTTCATCAGATTAGCTATGTTATTTAGTTATATGTATAGCTAAAGTTTATTTAGTTTTATTTAGTTAAATATTTAAATTATATAGTTAAAGTAATGATAAGGAGCTTTAGAAGAGCTGCTGGTGTGGTACTAATGAAGGCATGACCATCGATATTTAACCCACACAGCAATGCTGTAAGGGGGATTTGTCACAGTACCAAATATTACTGTCTTGTAGGAATGTAATGTCTCTCTTGTTTCATGGAAACTGTAGCCTAGATACAAAGCCACCAAGCTGATAAACATAACTCAATATTTGGCGTGTTATAAACAACCATATTTCAGAGGAAATTATTTGAATTCACTTATATAGATCATAAGCCTTGAAAATAAATTACAGACACAAATTTTGGCTTAGCAGAGTTCTTTGAACTGTAATAGCAAGTCTGAGATACGGTTTTTTAAGATTTCCAGAAAAACAGAGTGAAACTTTCCTCTCCTCTTACAATAAGGCCAAGTCTATCATGAGCCTATAGTAACATTTTAATTATGAACCTCTATCTGCAGTAGAGTTGGACTAAGAAAAAGAAAGTGCTCCAGGCTGAGGAATCACCACAATTTAGAAGCAGATGCTTTTGTTTGGTTAATTTATGTAGCTACAAGAAAAAAATCAGATTAAGATCGACCTTGGAATTTTTTAACTTTGTTTATGAGGTTTAAATGAGTCTGCAACACAGTTCTTCCATCATTCAGGATGTTTTCTGAGGAAGAACATTAAACTTCCATTTTCATATGCACATAGCATGGGTAGCTCTCATTGTAGAAAGTACGATCTTCTTTTTTTCCAGCATCTTCACAAGGAAAGTATCCTCCAGTCTGTCTGGTTGTTAAATGGCTAATGAAATTGGCTCATTATAACTGAGCAAAGGTAAACGTGATAAAAAATATAAAAAATAACACTAAATTTTCCAATCAAACATAGCTGTAACTGTGTCCCACCTACAGATGCTGTAGGTTGACTTTTGACCCCATGGATTTACAACTCTACAAGCAAAACAGTAAATACTCAAACGACATTTGAAACTGTTGTTCTTATCAAAATTTAATTTACTCTTATGCAGCACTAGAGTGCAACAGGAAAAAAGGGATTACACCGTAAAAATGAAAACTAGTGTACCAGGTCAGTGCTGCTCTGCCTAAAGTTTGTGATTTTACCATGACTTGTGGACATTTGTATGAAAACACCTGTATGAAAAAAAAAAAAAAAACCTCTTCATGCTTAAATATCATATGGCATTTAAATGATTTAAAAATTGTACAAACTTGATGAATCAAGCTCTCAAATTTGGTGAGCTTTGCTTGGAAGGACACTCAGGATTAGAGTAACTTTGGTCATCCTGATCTTCTTTCACATCTCTGCCAATTGCCAGAGTACATTTTGAGGGCATGTTCATTTCAAGGTGCTTCAGATTTCATTTGTACCATCTTCATGTATATCCATCAATTACACACTTATCAGGCCAACTAAAAATAATTCAAAGGAAAATTTTGTTCCACTCTATTAAGGCATTTTCAGCGTACCTGATACAAGTCATGCCATGATAAAAGCTGTATTATCACACAATTAATTATTCTATTTACTTGTATAAATGATGCCTGACGTTTTCTTACCAAGTGTATGGGAACTGTTGAGTCATGGCCTGAACCACTGATTGATCACCTGGGGAAAGGACCAGCTCAGCCCTTGACTTCAGGCACCTGTCCTGTGTGATTGGGAGGGGTGGAGCCTGGCTGCATCTCTCTTAGATCCCATTTAAGGGCTGACTGCCTTCTCAGGTTGGGGGAGTTCTTCTTTGTGGGGTTTTTCCTGTGAAACTAGATTTTTAGGGATGGGTGAGTATTTCTTCCTTGTTTGTCCCTTTTGCCATTTCATTCTTGTACCACCTTCCTACCGCACTAATCTTTCCAACTGTTGTACCTAGAGAAAGAGATGGTCCTCTATTTGCTGTGATATTACAATTACTAGGCATTTAGATGTGAATGTGTATACTTAATTAGAATTACCAGCTGAACTTACAAAAGACAGGATATTAAATACTTGCTATCCATTCTAATCTTCCTGCTTTTTTTCCTGTGTAATTAAGCCCAAGTAGTACTTTCATTGCCTTTTTTTTTTTTATAAGATTTCTCCAAAATTCTTTTTGAGAGTCTTCTGTTTTAGTGTTTGACTCTTCCTGAGAACGAATTCTATAAATTCTTGTGTATCCTTTCTTAGTGCCCTACCTGAGAAGAACTCAGAAAATGAAGACAACTAAGTCTTTTAACAAGTGGGAAATGATGACGTAATACAGAAACAATATTTAATCAAGATGCAAAATATTTCCAGGTATTTAACTTGGATTCTGAAGAACTGTTTCTTGTTTGTTCTTATTTTTCATTTATAACCAACAGCAGTCTTAGCCTAGGCTATGAATGCCAAAAACTGAAAATTAAACTGGATAACTTTAGATGAAATAACAGATGGGAAAATGATCGGTTTAAACACAAAGATAAATTCTGTTAATAGTTACTAAGCAAAAGAGAAGCAACAAGAAGACATTTTTTTTTCCAAAGAATGAAGTCCAGCAACTGAATGGCAAGAAACTCATAAGTATTCTTCAATACAACATTAAAAATAAGAACATCTATTCTATTAAGATTATTACAGACCTTCAGGTTTAGTGCAAGCCATGCTTTTTATTTATAAGCCAGTCATCCTATTCAACAAAGGAACAGTGCTGCAAAAGTTTAGTGGAATTTGAAGTCTTGTGGGCTTTTTATATCTTTGTAGCTTAATTGGCAGTGAATATGCTGTCTGTTGTTTTTCATCCAACTTCTATCCGTGGTTGTAATTGCATTTAACAGATTGCATGTTTGTTTTTTTTAAAATTCAACAAGAAACCCAGGCAATGATGGAGTGACAAGGTGTTGATTTTTGTTTTGTGAAAAACACTATGCAAAAATAAACAAAAGAAGTGAATCTCTGGTTAAGGATATATTACAGGAGGTACTGATCTTTCTCACGTTCTGCCTGAGTGAGGTAAGGATCTTAATATATATCAGATTGACGTTTCAACTGATATTAATTGACTACAGCATCATATATAAAAATTAAAAGTAAAATGCAAAGTATAGGTAATTATCTTGCCTACAACTACACGAGTAGGGGTGCATGAGCTGAGCAAGTTGTATAGAGGAAATAAATAGAGAGAAAACTGATGATTCAGTGTGAGCCTAATTAATCACATAATTCATTACCTTTTGTTCCTTTTTTTTTTTTTTTTTTTTTTTTTTTTTTTTTGGAATGCTGGCTTTCTTATTTTAAAGGATTGGAAAGTATCCTTACTTTAATCTGTTGGCCTTGACAACAGAAGTATCTTTTCAGCTGTCTCAAGCATCTGAAGTCTGTCAAATCCCTTCACCGTGTTTCTTTCATCTGCCACACTAGATTTTATCTCTACAGATGAAATCCTACTCCCCAGAAGCACGTTTAAGTTCTGTCTTTAATAACAGTGCAGTTCTGCTGTTCGAGGCTTTGCATTCAAAGAGTGACATCTTACCTCCCTCTTCTTTGGCTGGGTGGTCTAATCCTGCCAACAGAGCAGTCACTACCAACACAGTCATCCTCTCACTCTCCTCTTAGTCCTCCCTTTCTTTCCAGTTTCTTTCTTCCCTAACAGAAGCTCTTTGCTTCGCATCTGTCAAGTGCTAATCTAACAAAACAAATGCTGGACCTCAATGATAACAGTCCTTGCATTTCAAGAACAGAAAAAGAGAGTGGCAAGTCAATTCTGTCTATTTATAAAGGATTTCATTCAAGTATCACACCCACCAAAGCTCCGAAAGTTCTGTTGGATGCTGAGGTCCCTGCCAGAAATCCTATCTTATCATGTCTTGCTCTGAGACTGATACTTCCTCCTGGAGTCAAAAGACGTTGTCAGTTTATCTACTTATTGTAGCAGATAGACAGTGTGCTACTCTTCATGAATACTCAAAGCAATTCAACTTTGCCTGCTACTACTCTACAGTTAATTGCAGAAAATGTTTGCCAATGGGTGATTTGTTCTTACACGAAACTGCATAACCTAACAGTTCATTTTGAGTTTAAGGGAGAATACATTTCCCATGTCATCAAAAATAACTTTTCACTCATCCATACTTAGGCTTCAGCAGGCAGTGAATATATTTCATGATTGAATCTTTTGTTTGTTGGTTTCTATAAGACTGCAGAGATAAATGTGAGGTGAGCCACTGCAGTCATTTTAGTCACCAAAAAATTGTTTTCCTAATAACATAAGCATTTCCTGTTATACAGCATTTTCTATTTCAGAGTATTTGAATCTACATCGTCAACATCACAACCATCTCTGTTGGGTTTGTTCTGCTCATACTCTATGTGCAACTTGTAACATTCTTAGCGATAAGTACCTTTCACAGCCCCAAACTCACTGCTGACTCTGGCTGAGATTCTGCTGTCTCTCCTTATTACAGCACTGTGGAGCGCTGCATCAGCAGGCACTGCAGATATAGTGTGTATTTGTACTTTCTAGTGTTTGCTTGTTTTTCCTCTGAAACTACGAGTAGTAGTAGTATCGATAGGAGGAAAAGATTTTTTTTGTGCTAAGGGTAGCAAAGCACCAGGAGAGGTTGCACACTCAAGGTTAGGCTGGATGGGAGCTCTGAGCACCCTGCTGCAGGTGTCGCTGTTTGTTGAAAGGAAGTTGGACTAGATTACTTCTAAGTGTCCCTTCCAACTCAAACGATTCCATGATTCTGTGATTCTATAAGGTTTCTTCTTTGCCTCTATTAGATGTTTAAGAAAAAAAAAAAAAGGATGAATGTGTACTGGTGTAAATCATAGGGTTGTCAGTTTATTTTTTATTTTTTTATGAACAAATAAAAAAATATATAGCAAGTGTGTTTGCATAACTATCACAGGAAAAAATGTAAATACACCAACCTCATCTATTTTGAATTTGCTATTCAGAATGTCTTCAGGGATTCTTCAAAAATTTCAGGACAAACAGGGTTAGGCCCTGCTGGCAAGTATAGTGAAGGCATACATGTAATGCAAACTGTGACAACAATTAAAGAAAATTGTATCTATTTACCTCCCATTTTTGAAAAGCACCCACACTGGTATGCTCCATAAAAACCAAGGAGGCAGGTAATGTTTAAGAATATATTGTTTGTGTGTGTACACATTTTTCTTATTGATCCCAGCGGATTTCCCACAAATCTCAGTTTAAAAACTTTTCTGTTAATGAATGGTATGCTGGAATCCCCGTATCAAGCTTACAGCTATGAAACAAAACATAAAATTCAGAAGCACAGCTACGGAAGTAAAACTGATGCTTCCTTTCCCATTTCTCCAGCTATTCCAAGTGTGAAATGACTTAAGGTCAAGTGCTCAATGCACAAAGCTGTGTGTGCTCAGTGTAGCATAAAAACCACCACTCTTTGTTATAACAGAACCCATTTATGGTGAGAAAATGAAAAATGTCCGTAAGACCAGGTATACCAGAGAAAGAATTCTAAGGAAGTTCAGGGCTGTTTTCAGAATAATGATAACATTTTTCTCAGCCGAAGTAATGTCTCCTTGGATTAGTTCATTATACTTCTTATCAGCTGCTTGTTATTTATCTTCATAGAATATTGTTTTTCTCCTGCCAAATAGAAATTAACTTGAGACTAGTTTTTGCAGCCACTAAATAAATAAAAAGTAAAATGTTTGCCAGTAAAAGTCTCAAAAATATGAAGATTCTGAAGATTTACAGAGGAACCACTTTTCCTAATTTATTTTTACTGTATTATTAGCTAGACTGGCTTCACTGGAAATTTTCCTTCTGTGAACTTTTCATCTTGGGCTCTTTTGTGCTTTCTGGAGTCTGGGTGGATGCAAAGGAAGCGCACAGTGTGTGCGCTGAGTGAGTGCCCTTGTACTCTAGTGATACCCACAAGACAAGCAAGAAATGTGGCCGCTAGGCTTCCATGAGTCTACTGCAGAAGTCATTGACTTTACACCAATAGCAGGTGGTGTTCCGAGTAGAGCAGGGGTGTCCATTCTTTTGGTTACATTACACTGAGTGAAGGAGTATTATGTTGAGCCGCGCATAAAATGTGTAAGATAGTTAACGTATATATGTAGTTAAATCTCTTATTTTTTTAACTTTTTAAAAAAATGTAAAAAATGAGAAGCTGATAAAAAGATATAAAAAGATAAATCTAGTGGGCTAGGCATGTATGGAGTATTGGAACAAATTATGGAATCACCAGTGTTGGACAAGACCCACAGGATCACCCAGTCCAACCATCACTGGTAGTTCTCACTAAACCATGTCCCTCAACACAATGTCCAAAATGTTTCAACTTTGTGATTTAGGAATGAAACGTGCTTCATGAAGAACTTGGTCCATACTTGAGATTTAACCTGAACTTTTTTTCACTCTGAACTTCCTGGAACTTCAGTATTTGTGAACAAAACTCTTCTCTCCTCCTGGTCTGACGTATATTACTAACAACTGGTGTGAAAGCCACAGAGAAGAGCTTGGGTATTTTTCCACCTCTGTCTTTGCCGAATGCTGAGAAGGGTTCTGATTCTGGCATTTTTTTGGTAGAAGATGACAACCATTTGCTTGCTTCTCTTCCAGTTTGAGATGAGCTGGAAGAATCTAGCTGCGCCCTGCCTGCTGGTTTGCCACCCATTACATCAAGCAGTCACACCCTTGCTGTCCACGAGAGGACGTACACAAGCATAGGAGCTCTGTTTACTCTCTTCTAGAGACATATGCTGATTCAGACCTGTGGGCCAATTATCTATATTGAATGGATAAATAAGGGAATGCTGCATCCAAGCCCCTGCGTACATGAAATATCCGTATTCCTCAGTGGAGATGCCATGATGTTTCAAAATGCTTCTTAAAATCCTTTCTGATTTTACTGCAGTTAACTTCATGTGGTGAAAATTACCATTATATAGTAAGAATGATCAGCAGTAGCATTTCATTATAACCTCTGCCCAGGAGATTGTCTTGTTAGCAAATAATTTTTTGCAATAAAATATGAGCTAATGGGACTAAATGCGAAGTGTAAAAGAAACACAGCAATGATGTAATGCTTACATCAATAAATAATCATAAATACTTCTGTTTGATCTGGAGATACTCCATTTATCTCTATAGTGTCTTTTGAAAGGGAATAGAGGAGTTGACGTACCTGAAGTGTATTCTTTCTTATGGTAGGCTCCAGGATTTTCATGTGGTTCTTATCTTTGCAAATGAGAGTTCAGAGTACATTAATAAAACATGATGTTTAATTTGGGAGAAGAAAGATTTTAGTTTAAAGGTGAACCTGAACTCTCTTTTTATTGCAAACATTGCTGTCATTTAGCATCCTGACTCTTATCATTTCTGTAAAGGGATCAAAGAGTCAGACTTGTGTAGAACAACAGTGGGCAGAGGAGGAATCCCAGGAGTTTAATTCAGACTTTCCTCAGCTTCAATGGGAGGTGGACCAAGGCCAGTCCTATACTTGCTATGAAAGCGGGCCTTCCTTGTGGCTCCAGCAAAAGCCTGGATTCACCTGCTTAATACATAGATCTAAAATCATCAGCTATCGCAGCAGTGACTTACGCAGACAGAAATCCCAGATAGAGATAGAAATGCCTTCAGTGGACAGCATTTAAGTTCATGTGGTGATACCCATTAAACGTTCATAAGGTTTTATAGAGGCCAACATTTTTTCTTGTAGTTTTGTCTCGCTTTCACAACATCAATTACCAGTTAGCCATTAGATTGTATGTAATGTGTCAGACAGTGTAGGGTAGGCCACATTGACTGGTTGAATGAGAACTTTCCCAAGCTGTGGCACGTAAAATGGAAATAAATCGCACCTACAGCAGGACTGCTTCCTGACATACCAAACACCTACAATTTGAAGAAGGTATTCTTGTGTGAGGCTGCCGCTTCACAAAAGGCAAATGGCCACTAAGCCACAATCTAAGCAGAAATGGCCCTACACTGACTCAGTACCACTGTGCCCTGAAAACCTCATAGCCAGAAGGCTGCTACACTGGCTCTGTAAGAATATTACAGTGTCAACAGGTGAACTCCATCACAGTGGTGTGATTCCAAATGTCTCTTGCAAGGACAAGTATAGGACAAGTACAAAAAGCTGTAGGGACCCTGATTTTCTTTCAGAAGCTTTGCTCCTATCTTCTTGGTCTAACATGGGGGAGAATTGCATCAAAGGCAGCAAAACGGCTTCTGCATAAACCTACTTAGCTATAATTATTGAATAACAAATGATACCTAAATCTTTGACTCATAAAATCTTTTAGATTGGAAAAGACCCTTACATTCAACAAATGCAACCATCACCTACCACTACCAAGTACACCACTAAACCATATCCATATTTCTTTGAAGTTTGATGCTTTCTTGTTGCTTTTCATTGCCTGTTCCAAAATTACTGTTTCTTAACATATAACTTATTTTCTGCTCATCTGTTTATTTTATTTTTTTCTCTTTTTCAGGAAAAAAAATCTAAGGGCAAAATACAAACTATAGGTAAGTCATTTATAAGCAAAGTGAACCAGCTGTCTAGAGAACACATTTAAAATTCAGATTTTTTAACTAAGAAACTGCATTTCATCAAAAAAAAAAATGAAATACTGACTCAGAAGTTGGTGATTCATGTTGTGAACATTTATTTTTTTTTTCCTAAAAATATGGCATTGAACATGCCTGTGGTTGAAAAGGAAGGCATTCTGAGGAATTCAGTCCTACCCTCCAGATCCTCTGTTTCACTATGATTGACAGAATCATTAAGTCATCACACTGTGTCATCTTCCCTCTTGGTAAAGGGTGAACACTGAACTTCAAAAGAAATGTGATAGATGTTTTTGTTAAAGCAAAAGGTTGAAGATATCTTCATTCAACAGAGACTATTGGTCATACACAATACCTACATTTGATACTTTTACTAAAAGCTGCTATTAGTTAACCTGAACTGTTAATTGTAATTAATTAACAGTTAATTAGTTAATTGTTAATTGTAATCCTTCCATATACGTATGCCCTCTTTTGGACTATCCTATATAAAAAAGAATTGCAATGAGCAGGCAATCTTTAAATAAGTCACTGATGTTTACCTAACATGTATGCATTATCTGTCATCTCTCTTCGCAAGACTATGCTGGAGAGTAAAAATAAACTCCTAAATCTCTAAAGCAAACTGCTGGTATAGGCTTCTATATATTTCGAAGCTCTGACACATACAAAGAATATTTCAGAGAATAAAGTAGATGCTTTTCTTTATCAAAACACCTCAGCAGAAGCAAGGAAAAAGAGTGCCATCCACTTAGCTGTTTTATGAATAACCTAGGGACCTCAAAGCCCACCCAGCCCCTACACCTGACATGGGCAGGGCTCCTCCCACCAGCTCAGGCTGCCCAGGCCCATCCAGCCTGGCCTTGAGTGCCTCCAGGGATGGGACACCCACTGTTCTCTGGGCAGCTGTGTAAGGGCCTCACCACCCTCTGAGGAAAGAATTTCTTCCTAATATCAAAATCTAATCTAAATCTCCCCTCTTTTAGTTCAAACCATTCCCCCTTGTCCTATCACTACAATCTTTACTGTTATATTTAAAAATGCTACTGAACATATGTGCTTGTAAGTGCTTGAGTTTCTACCCCTAACACCTCAGTAATTAAAATTGCCATCATTAATAGGCAGTCTGCACTTTCCTTTGTGGCCCACACAAAGGAAAGAAACCTGAATCACATGTTGTAAAAACAGTCACTTGTAAAAACTCACAGGACAGGTCAACCAAAGAACAAATTAATCCCCTAGTAAAAATTGATCCATCCAAGACAAACCAGTGACATTAATTATCCCCAACTTGGTTGTGGGAGAAGTTGAGATGAGCTGGAACCAAAACCATTGCATGCCTAGTGGTGGTTTGGGGGCATAGCAATCCATGCCTCCTTCAGCAGACAGCGGAGATGGAGATGCACAGTCTGTGCTGAGCTGCCAGAGTCTCTGTGCTTGCACTTTCTGAAAAGTCTTTCTGGCAGACACTTTCTGAAAAGCAGTTTGCAGGAGGAAGGAATGCAAAGAGGAAAACATGAGCCGACACTGACAGATAGGCCATGGGGCCTGGGCAAGCAGATTTCAGCTTCTGAACGGGATGAATATTAATTGTTCTAGAAGCAGCGTAATGACAATTGCTTTATTTCCTGTATTACATGTATTCTGCAAAGCCTTTGACATGATTCCTCACCACATCCTTGTCTCTAAATTGGAGAGGTTTGGATTTGAAGGACGGACAGATTGGTGGATTAAGAATCGGTAAGCTGGTTGCAGCAGGGTTGTGTTCTATGTCAGGGTGGAGGCTGGTCAAAGTGGTGTTCCCTCAGGGGTCAGTCTTGGGACTGGTGTTCTTTGACATATTCATCAGTGACATACAGGATGCCACCAAATGCACCCTCAGCAAGTTTGCACATGACACCAAGCTGAGTGGTGCAGTTGATACATTGGAGGGAAGGGAAGCCATCCAGAGGGACCTGGACAGGCTGGAGTAGTGGGTTCATGTGAAACTAATGAGGTTCATCAAGGCCTAGTGCAGGGTGCTGCACTTGTGTCAGGGCAATCCCAGGTATTTATACAAACTGGGGGAAGATCTCCTTGGGAGCTGCCCTCTAGAGAAGGACTTGGGGGTTGTGGTGGATGAGAAGCTGGACATGAGCTGGTGGTGTGCGCTCACAGCCCAGAAGGCCAACTGTGTACTGGGCTGCATTAAAAAAGAGGTGGTCAGCAGGGAGAGGGAGGTGATTGTCCCCCTCCACTCGGCTTTTTTGAGGCCCCATCTGGAGTACTGCATCCATGTCTGGAGCCCTCAGTACAGGAAGGACACGGAGCTCTTGGAGTGGGTCTAGAGGAGGGCCACTAAGATGATCAGAGGGCTGGAGCACCTCTCCTATGAAGAAAGGTTGAGGGAACTGGGCTTGTTCAGCTTTAGAGAAGGCTCCAGGGAGACCTCATTGTGGCCTTCCGATACTTGAAGGGAGCATATAAAGAGAGGGGGGAATGGCTGTTTACAAGGGTGGATAGTGATAGGACAAGGGGGAATTATTTTAAACTGAGACAGGGGAGGTCCAGGTTAGATATTAGGAGGAAGTTTTTCACACAGAAGGTGGTGACACACTGGAACAGGTAGACCAAGGAGCTTGCGGATGCCCCATCTCTGGAGGCATTCAAGGCCAGGCTGGATGTGGCTCTGGACAGCCTGGTCTGGTGGTTGGCCACTCTGCCCATGGCAGGGGGGTTGAATCAAGGTGATCGTTCTGCTCCTGTTGAAAACCCGGGCCATTCTATGATTCTGTGATTCTATTCCACATGAGCCTAAGAGAGAGACTTTGCTCCCGCAATCAGTCTTCCCAGTGAAAGAAATGTGAAGTCGGGTGTGAGAAAAGACAAATAAAGTGCTTGCTGCACCCTCTTCCCCCCTGATGGAGAAACCTTTTGCAGGCTTCAGTGGAATGTGATTTCTGGCTGAGAATTTTTATAGCCAGCTCACATATTCGTTGATCGCTGCTAACCCAGAGTGAAGACCATCCAGAGAGCTAATAGCAGACACTCAATGCACAGCCTCTGGAGCTATCTTGGATGCTTAAAAACTGAGCACAGTTGTTTTGCAAGGACTTGCCAGGGCCTGTGGCTGCCCCTGTGCTGTAGGCCTGCCCTGGCTCCCTGGAGGGCTGCCCAGCTCTCACTGCACTGCCTGTGAGATGAGCTTAAAACATATAAACATCTCTTTGAATGTCAAAGCGCCTATGTATTTCAGCTAAACACACTGTGTGGTAACATGTCATCTCCTGGCCCTTTGGTTCAAGTCCAGACAGTACATTTTAAGGTCAGTGTTGGAAAAGAAGTAGGATCTTCTTCCTGGCCTCCAAAAACTGGAAGGGAAAAGGGAAAGGGGTAGGGAGATGGGAGCTGGACTCAAGGAAACAAATGGAGCAGCGGCAATGATCTAAGGAGGAAAACTTATTTTACTAACTATGATATCAGAATGCAAGATAACACAATATAATACAATCTAATTGAAAATTGAGTCTAATAAATCAAACAAAATAAGAGAGAGAGAGGTTTCTGAAGACCGAGAAGGCTACTTTGAAATTGAAGGCGCACGTCTTGGAAGCACACCCACACCCACTGCCAGGCAGTGAGAGAGAGAGAGCGAGCGTTGCTTCCATGCTGTATTTTCCTCTTTGACTGTGAGGTCCTCTGGGACGTGTAGTTCTTCTCTGTGCTCCACATGATGTTATGATGTGGAATACCAGTAGCAAAAACTACAAAACCATGACTCTTCGCCATCTAGTGCCCAAGTCCACAACAGTTGCTATCAACAGCAGCAATAAAAGCCTAGCGAGATCCAGAAAGCTGTGACATGAGGTGTAACAAAAAGATTCTTATGTATGTCAAACCTGTGTTGTCTTGCACATAAGATCAACTTGTTTCTGAGTTCATCAATATGACACCTCCCTGAGGTCTGCTGGACTACTTGCTCCAGAGGCAGTACCAATTTTAGAGATCAAAATAACTGTGTACCAGCTCTAGTGCAAAGAAAACTTCAACAACGTATGGGAATTCATAATTATTTTAAAGGAATGTTTCAAGAAGAGGCTGTATTCTCACAAAGAATCTGTTGATGGTGGCTGCTATCACACTGCAGGTACCAAAGACAGCCATTTTTGTGTTGATAACCCTTTTTCACAGAAACAATGGAGGAATAGTGGAAGAAACTGTCAGAAGGTCATCTGCAAATTGTGTCATTCCCATTACAGTTCAGCAGTTCTTTGTAGGATATTACACACTAACTCTTCCTGTGTCTGATGGCTGAACCTGAGACTTTTCCAGCAGCACTGCGGTATTCCATGTGGCTCTCTGGAGGACTGGTTGAGTGTATGAGAACTGCTAAAGATCTGTTAAATAGGCTGCAGGAAAACTACTTTACCATCACCTCTCCCTCTATCAGAACACCTCAATAGATGCACTTCAGATGTAAGAGCTAACTCCTCTGGACCCCAAAAATGCTTTAAATGAAAACTTATTATCAGAGACAGAGAGTACTTGTCAAAGGAAATGTTGATTAATGACCTCTTTAAATCAAATATTTAAGCTACTCTTGTCTAAACTGTGCAAAGTTAGAAAAATAATTATTTAATAAGCTCTGTGGGCTTCTTGACAATGGATTATTTGGTTTGGCAGGGTAAAATTCATTTTCATGGGAGCTCTGATGGAGCTTAGTAGGAAGGTGAAGCACATAAAGCTCATCTGGCAGCATGAATGAGATGTCTGCAGAGTGATGGAGGGTAACAGCATGTTTATTTTAACATTGATTTAGTATTTATATTATTTATGTAGAGCCTTTAAAAGTAGTAGCACTTTAAGATTTTCTGCAACAGAGTCCCCAGAATTTACAGTATCCATAGAAATACAATCCAGCACTGTATTGAAGTATTAAAAATGGTATACACTAGTTAGGAACCGGCCTTCCCCAGGCTGGAGGATACTCTTTAGTTTTTAGATACATAACATGCTGGGAGGCTACAGGGAATGAGTGTTTTGTTTGTATTTCTTTCTCACTATTCTTGAATGAATAAATTGTAAACAGTCTTCCAAATGCTACAAACTCTTGAGTCCACTGCGATTACCATGGTAATGAGATGATAATTTCATGGTATTGTATGGCAACGAGCACATAGCATACAATCACAGCTGAAGGCATGGTGTGATTGCAGTCACTGCTACATGCACTGCCAGCACAGCAGCTCTTTGAAAACAGATTGTTAGTAGATACTCCAAATAAGTATCTTTCACACATTTGGGTATAAACACTGGAGGTGGGTAAGGTTTAAGGATCTCCCACATCCATTAATAGCTCAGTGCAAGAGGACTTGGAAGCAATAAAACCATTACATACAGCAGGGGACTTAGAGCTGTGGCTGTCTAGGTTTCCCCAAACAACGTGCCTTCATGAGGAGATACCATCAGTTAAGAGGACAGACAGTGGCTGAAACTATATGTCAATTCAGTCTTTCATATTTTATAAGGAACGTCTGCAGAAGTTCACTCAGAGCACCTCTGTACAGCAGCTGTTGAGAACTGCATGAGGGAGAGAGGCAGGCTGCTCTCGTGGGAGTAGGTAAGAAAGAAAGAACTTCAGGTAAAAAAGGCAAAAGAACAAACAAAGAAACAACGACACAAAAGCAGCAACAAAACAAAATGATACCTCTCCTTTGACCTTAGGAATTTATGTATTAGCTCAGCCAGGCAGCTCTAGCAATGGATAGCCTAAAACCAGAAGCACCCTGAAATGCTACGGTCAGGTGTGCTGCTAAGGTGAATTTGCCCCATCTGACTCACCGACGTCTTCCTTTTGCTCTTACTGCACATTGGTGTGAAGGAACCCAAATCTGCATTTTTGGTAAATACATTTGATATCTATAACATTTTTACCAAGCTTATGAAAACTGGCCTAGCTTGTGCAATAACGCTGGCATTCTGTAAAGACAAAACTTTTTTTTTTTTTTCCTACTGTGCTAATGGATAATGCTTTTTCCCCTAAACGGAAACTGAAATTTTGTGTATTGCTTATATTACGGACGCATTACATAAATAATAGAAATCTTAAATGTTACACTTTGGGAAGAAAGCAGAAAATACTGAAACCTCAGGGAAAACATCAATAAAGGAATGTAATTAGTCATGTTAGTTTCTGGCCAAAGGATTAGATTTTATATCTATGCACTTATTAAAAGTTTTACTAAGTAATGGCAACTGACAAAGATCTTTTAATTGTACCCAAAAGTAAAAATAAAGATGTGTGAGTGTTGCATGATATTTTATACTTGGAAATGAATTTTCTGAAGAATGGAGGAGATCTTATGATGGGTCTCCACTCAGGTCACAGGATATGGAGATAAACAGATGCACCGAATGGAAAGTCAGCCCATGTAACTGGTGTAAATGTAATTTTAGATTGTGCTGTGAATAAATATACGTAGCCAATGGTGTTGTTAATACTGAAAACTTGTGTATGATCAACCTTGTTGCAAAGAAATCGTGCAAACATATGAATGATATCTTAAGTATAGCAGGGCTAAATACTAAAACCTATGACTAGTGAAGGTACTTAGACCTAATGCAACATCTTCATGTTTTCATTTTTTTATTATTATTATAATTATTATTTCCAGATATAAAACTTATATTTAAAGGGAAAAAAAAAAAAAACAAAAAAAAACTTTACTAGCCCTAATAAATGCAATGAGTATCCCACCATATCCCACCAGAATTTCTTGAGACATTCTTGAATAGAAAAATCACATTGTCCTTAACAATTTGAAGAAAGTAAATTTTTCCCCTTGTGAGTAGAACCTTATAATTTTTATTTCTATTTTTATGGTCAGCATTGGAATTTCCAAACATTATCCAGAGCAACTGTCCCTGCTGAATACCCCTGCAGCTTTTCCATGAATATGGATTGAAATTGATAATTAATAGTCACCATTTCCACAACTCTTACTTCTGGGCAGTAGTACTAAAAGAGTTTAATTTGATCTGACTCTGCCACAGTATTTCAAAAAGGAAAGTTATTTTTTTTCCTTTCTTTGGCAGGCTACTTTAAGATGTCAATTCAAATTTTTGGCACTGACGTCAAATCTTTCCACAGAAAAGCTATTTCTATCCTATAATTTTCCACCATGCAATTGACAGGTTTGTTGGTTCTGCCACGCCAGAAGAAAGGGTTTTAGTCATTTGTTTTGTCTTGGTGACATTTTCATGAGGAAGAAGGAGCTGGCCTTGCACACACAGCTTACTTTGGGGCAGGCAGGAGAAGAGCAGTGCCTGTGGCTGTGATGAGAGCACAAATGTAGCTCACAGCTGTGTATTTCCTAAGAATTATAAATCTAATAAGAGTAGTAATAGCTATAATAATAGTGGTGTGTGCACTGGCATTAGACTTAGACTGGATATAAGGAAAAAAGTTTTTTACAACAAGGATAGTGAAGCACTGGGAGAGGCTGCCCAGAGAATGCCCCATCTCTCAAGGCATATAAGGTCAGGCTGGACCGGGCTCTGAGCAACCTGATCTAGCTGTCAGTGACCTTGTTCATTGCAAGGGGGGTTGGGTGGTTGGACTGGATGACCTTTGAAAATCCCTTCCAACTCAATTCTATGGCTGCACGTGATTTAGCCTTAATGCCCAACAAAACCCTGCTGGTGTTTAAGGATCATTTAGATGTTCTGTTTAGATGTTGAGGGATGTGGTTTAGCGAGAACTATTGGTGATGGGTGGATGGTTGGACTGGATGATCTTGTAGGTCTTTTCCAACCTTGGTGATTCTATGATTTACTAAGATTTACTGTGTGACATGGTTTTATGATTTCTGTTATTGGTATTCCACATCATAACATCACATAACATCACGTAAAGCACTGGGAGTTAAAGAGTTAAAGCCCCACTTCCGTGGACAGCCAATTTTCTGAATACCTGGCTCTCAGAAGAGAAGAACTACATTCCCCGGAGGACTATGTGTTCAGAGGAGAAGATAAAGGTTCTGGCAAGTCAGGGGACTCACTCTCTCTCTCACTGCCTGGCAGTGTATGGCTGTGCTCCCCAGCTGTTTCGCCTTCAACTCAGAGTAAGGCCTTTGGTTTCAGACACTCTCATTTTAGTTGGTTCACTAGCCTCAATTCCAATTATATATTGTATTACATTGTGCTACCTTGCATTCCGATATCATAATTAGTAAATTAACTTTCCTCCTCAGATCTTTGCCACTGTTCTGTTTTTAGGCCCAGCTCCCATCTCCCTACCCTTCCTCCTTTCCCTTTCCCCACTTCCCGGGGTGCGGGTCCATAGGCCCCCTGCCCCCTTACTCACAGAACTAGGCTGAACCAGCCTGTAAACTCTCAACACCTCCCCTTCCCTCCCCATTTCGGGCTCGTGGGCCTGTGGGCCTGCTCTCCCCCTGTCACGGACACAGATAGATCTAGATAACTCTGTGACACTACACAGTGTGAGTTATTCATATTGCATCATACCAGGACATCGGGAATGCAAAATATTTAGAAATGGTATGTGATATGAAACTCTCTTATTTGCCTGGGAAGAGAGAGCCAGCTGCCCTGCTTTCTCTGGTTAGCCAGGAATAAGTGTACCACTGGAGATTTTAATCAGTCAACAAATGTTTAATTTCATTTCATCCTTTGTATTACATTTTAAAAAGCAGGAGGCAATTTTTTAAGATTATTTTCCTTCATCAGATATTTACTTTCTGGAGCTATTGTCTTCCAGAGATAGTCACGTTGGAAGTCTGCATGTGCTGAAAAAGGCAAGCGTCATCAATGTCCCAAGCAGTGAAACTCAGCATCTGTCTTAGGGTAGTTGCTCCACTACCAGAATAAACGATCAGGCTACAATTGTTTTCTTCAGCTTTCCAGACTAAGAGAAAACATCAAATTGCAGCTCCCATTGCAGCCCTCCTCGTATGAGGAAAAGATTTTAATGTGTTGTGCTGCCCCTGAATATGCACAGGATTCAGAACAGCTGCTAGGGTTTTATGCTCATTCTTTTCCTGCAACACCAACAGTTTTTGCCATCTGTAAGTGAGCTCTACTTTGGTTTTACAACACTCAGAACTGTAACTGGGGGAGCTGAAAGATGGGTGAAACATTAACTTTTATATAAAAGGGGGACCTGATCCAGGTCTATAGATATCTAAGGTGTGGGGGGCAAAGTGGTGAGGCCAGACTCTTTTCAGCAGTATGCGGAGACAGGACAAGGGGAAACGGCCAGAAACTGGAGCATAGGAAGTTCCACACGAATGTGCGCAAGAAATTCTTTACGGTGAGGGTGACAGAGCACTGGAACAGGCTGCCCAGAGGGGTTGTGGAGTCTCCTTCTCTGGAGATATTCAAGACCCGCCTGAACGCCTACCTGTGCGACCTGGTGTAGGGAGCCTGCTTTGGCAGGGGGGTTGGACTCGATGATCTCTGGAGGTCCCTTCCAACCCCTACAATTCTGTGATTGTGTGATTCTCTGATAAGCATTTCCCAAATCACTGTGCAATGAAACAACTACTTTCACTGGAAAAATAAAAATAAAAAAGAACAGAAAAGACATCTAGTCAGAAGTTCAAGTGAACGCTGAAAGAGCAGAGGAGTAAATAACATTGTATAATTATGCTGCAAAAGTATAACTATGTCTGTTGAACCAATAGAATCATTTAGGTTGGAAAGACCAATAAGATCATCAAGTCCAACCATCAGCCCACGTCTGTGATCACTCTAGGCCATGTTCCTCAGTGCCACATTCACATGGTTCTTGAACACCTCCAGGGATCCATCACTTCCCTGAGCAGCCTGTTCCAGTGCCTCAACAGATTCCTACTTTCGTGTCGTGCACATACACAAAAATCCTTCAAAACTATGTTAAAGAAGAGCACCAGAAGAACTCCATCTCTGTCCCTAACTCAGCTGCTGCCCATACTGATTATGGTAAGAATTTCCCAGAGTAATCCGTTTCGGACCCAGCAGGTGGGCAGCTGCCGTAGAGGTCCTTCCTCCCTCCTTCCCAGCAGTGGAAGGGTGCCATGAAATGAGCTGTCACTGGAAGCAGCTGAGTGGGAAGGCTAAGAAATGATAGCTCCACAGAGAAAGAAACGGACCTGTTGTACTCATGGAGAACAGGGTTACTTGGGTTTGGCTGGTATTTGCAGCACCGCTGGCTTGAAGTTAGCCCATCCACTAACTTCTAAGGCTTGGAAATAACCATACAAAATTATAACACAGTTAGTAAAGCTGCTGGGAAAAGTAATGTAGCCAGGATTGTTGAACAGGCTCATCTGTTCTTTTCTCAGCATTCATCTTCCCATTTTAAAAATGTTTCTGACAAACAGAGGATGATGCTCTTTTTCCTACTGATGGTTCCCACATATCAAAGCTGCAATTCAATTATCTGTGAAGCTTTTCAAAAATCTTCAGCACTGCAGCAAAATTTAATGTGGATTAACTTCCAGCTGGGAAAATAATAGGTGGAAGTTTTGCTCCTTTACATATAAGAGAACAAAACCATGAATGTTTTTACATAAAATGGTAGCAGTTTCTTCTCTGTGTATAAATAATTGCTGATAACTTGAGATAGGCAAATAAACGAATGGTTTTGCAGTCGGGCCTGTGTGTGTAATTGCATAATTTTCTGGTCTCGTTTGCGCTTTTTGCCTGACTCCTTCAGCATTGCACTCCTTCTGTTTGCTCAGGGCAGTGGCTCAAAGAGTAGAAAAACGACTACAGTGAGAATTTTCATTTCAGATCTCACTTCTGGACTACTGACTGCATTATTTGCAGCACCTTAACATTAGGGAGAAAACAAAAGGTCTCGGGGTTAAATTCTGTGGCCTATTCCAGTCTTTCTAAATCCCTGTGGATCAAAAATCTTTTGTAACCACCATGAACTAGACTGGAAATGAGCAAAACCAGTTATTACTTCCCCCAGGTGGGCACTGTGGGACAAATTACCATTGCTGCCAGCTGGGCCTTGTCTGGGGCTTGGGCAGGTGGTGGGCAGACTCAACACCTTGCAGATGAGCACAGCCCTGCCCTTAGCTGTTCCGATCCTCAAGGGGCATGCTTGCTGCTTTGTATCTGGGAGAGTATCTGCTGGATATGTGCTGTTGAGAGCTCCATGAGATCAGGGAATGCCATTTTTATGTAGCTTATTTTTGAGTTAGCTTTGTGGTTCTGTGCTGTGTTTCTGCACTTTGGGTGTCCTTGTTTCTTGCAGTGATCGTGTTTTGCTGGTGCTTAAAATCCCATTGGTGCTGTTTATCAGCGTCAGCTCTCACTGCTGTCGGCAGCGAAAAGCAATGTCAGTGATGTAAAGAGTCATGAATTGGTCAAACTGGTGGTTAAGTCTAGCTGTGGAAGAATTGTTGATGAGGGTGATGGAAAAGGGGATGAAATCGAGCTTTCTGACTGCTATTTTTGCCATGCTTTACTTCACGAGCTGTTTTTGAAGGCTGCCGTGCTTGCCACTCAGAGGCTGTGCTCTGACGTGTAAGGTGGCTACATGGAGAAATACATCTGAAATGTAATCCCAGAACATCCCCCTCTATCAACACCTATGTGTCAGCAAGCGTGGAGAGTTCTACCGGTAGGATGGAGGAAAGAAGAGAAAGTAGTCTTGTCTGATGCCACCTGTCTCTGCGGAGCCTAACGGGGAAGTACTGTGAGGAGAATAAAGCACATGCCCAGAGAATGGGGAAAAACAGGGAATGAAACAATACAGAGATTTAAATTATGAGATGAGGAAATGGATGATACCAATGACCTGGTTGATGCTAACACAGTGGTGGCTTGATTATGTGAGGAAGCATTTATGTTAATAAACTTATTTTGTGATTCAATTTTCTTTCAACTTTTACCATCTGCTTTAGAATACATGTTTCTGTTAGGGCTGTAATAAGTACATGTGATTTAATGCTGCCTTCTATCACCAGTAGCTCTTGCTATTTAAATGCAAATTGTATTTTGCCCGAATCTGATCTGCTAGATCTGGTCCTTCCTTGAATTACTGAAGGGAGGGAAACATTTATAGAAAGATATGTATGTCTCTTCTGCTTTATTTGGAAATGATCCATCGAAGTGTAGCTAAACTTCATAATGTTTGGAATAATGTTTTGAGCCGGTGGGAACTGTTTGTAGCAGGGAGATGACTGGTTTTCCTCATTAGCTGCTGTATGGCAGATTTCATGATTAGAAGTGGAGTGGTTTGGGTATTTCTTTCAGCTGTAAGTAAAATTTAACCATCTATAGCTATGTGCAGGTCTTCTAAAATGGAAAGTTAGTTTGTTGATGCAGTGTGAAGATTTCCCCTAAGCAAGAAAGGAAGTCTATGGTTTTGAACAGTTTGATGAAGTTCTTCTCAAAGGGGTGACAGTGAATGCTCTGCAATCAGGATTTGTATGAAACTTTGAGTACTTCAAACCTCCAGCTGCTATGACACGAATCTAGTCCAAGTGGAAGTGGGGGTCCTCTTAGTAGTGGAGGTGTCTGGCCATGTGCTTAGCCATGCAGTTAAGTATTTTTTTTTTTTAAAGTGGATCACTGTTTTACTTCCAAAATCTATGAGAAGCAAAGAACGCAGCTGAGTGTTAAAATGGACTGGTTCACGGGGGTCTGTATGATTCATCTCTGCTAAAATTAGCTAAGCTTACTCTGTTACTTATTGCTCAGTAAACACACACTCTCTCACACACAGGCACAGAGGGATGGTGCCAATGTTGTTTTCTTGATGACAAACTCAAAAGCTAATTCTGCTTACTGATACCTCTGAGCGTTACAAGAAGGGTGAGCATTTGATGTCTCTCCCTGCTCTCACCTCAGCCTGACTGCTGAAGAGCAACGTGTGAGAACAGGCAAATCCTAAATAGTAGTTAGTACTGGAGATTGGACTCCCACGGGAGATCTTCATGTTTTATAGCAGATGCTGGCCAGTGTAAAAATGGGAGCTGATTTTAACATTGCCTTTTTGTCAGAAATGTCATAATCATGACTAACTTAATTGAATTTAACTAACTTCCATACATACGTGTATTTTAAAGTTAAGATTTTTTAAGGTAATTGTTTTCACGTGTAGCTGGTTTTTCTTCTTTGATGATAGCTGGCACCAGCCAGTAGAGCTGTAGCAGTTTTTGTGCTACTGAAAAATAGACACAAATGCCAGGAAAATTAGGATTCTTTCTCTTAAAAGATTGACCCCTAACTCATTTTTAACTTATTTGATTTCATATATGGACAGTAATACTAAGCAGATGAAGAATCCTTCTGGATTTGCATTTTATATCATTTTAGCACCAAAAAAAACTCATCATGACTAAGTTAATTTTTAGCACCATAATACAACTTAATCAGAAATGACTGTCTCTCATTCTGAATGCTATAAATCACACATTAGTTTTACATCTTAAAAAAGGACTATTTGAGAAGGATTAGAAAGGATCTTCTAATCCTCATTCCATTTCATCTGTTTTATTAATAAACTCTAAGTACTCTTTCTAATTATGTCACGCTCTCCATGGGTCTGATCCCACAAGATGCTGACTGTCTGGGTTCGCAGGGATCACCGTCAGTGTTATTCTCCAACATTGATCCTGCTTTCTCACAAGTCTGGTTTGACCAGAGTCCTTTTGTGCTCTCTTGTCTCGGCTTTGGCTATATGCAGTCAGTGTTTCTTCCAGCAGGATGCCAGCATGTTGCAGTTCTTTCTCTGTGCTTGAAAAGAATGGTGTAGCTGCATCAGGTTTCACGGGGCATGGAGCCTATGGGGGCATGCCTGTACTCAGTATTTAAGTCATGTGTTCACAGGGCTTCCATGTGTGCCACTAACTGCATGGCTCAGGAGGCATTAAATTACAAGAAGATAAAAAATTGCAGGTATTCATGATTCAGCAGTCACGGCAAGGGAGAGAGAAGGCTCACAAGTACAAGAAAAGAATGTGGGATTTTAACACTAGTATTGAGTGATTTGTGCAACGTAGCTGCAGTTAAATTTTGTACACTCAGGTCTCCCCACATTTAGTAATTTAGAGTCATGTTGATTAAGCTGGTAAGAATTTTGCCTTTAACTTTGATATTGCCAGACTTCTGCAAATGCCACTATACAGGGAGAGAAACTTGAAGTGAATGCAAGTGGAAAAAATAGAAAGGGGGAAAATATACTGAGGAAAATATACTGAGGTCACCTTGTGAAAAGGGGGTGGTGATGGTACAAAACTGCTGCTGCTCCCTTTGCAATACATTTGTGCTGTCAACAGAACAGAAATGAGCTGAACAGCATATTATGGGTAACTCCATCCAAGTAGTTTCCTTTTTACTGTTTTTCACAGTTTTACAGTGCAGCATTCTGCCAATAAATGAGATTGACAGCAAGTCTCCTAGAACAAAAGTGCCTCAGCAATCATCCAGGACAGCTTGTCAACTTTCCTGGGGCTTGTCAGGAGTGGGCTGTTAGCCAGACCTAACTTCTTTGGTAGCAGCAGCATGCTTTGGGCCCTGGGGTCTTCCTGCTCTGCATAAATGGAGCCCATCCAGTCATGGAGTAAGGGGTTTGAGGAACTCATGGAGGAAGGTGATGACTGGAATCTACTGTTATTCCCAGTCCGCTCTCAATTTTCCCTAAGAAAGAGGGAGCCATGCAGGAGACAAGATGCATGGCATTTCTGAAGCAATATCCAAGTTAACTGTGGTAGGCTCATATATTTAGGGGAGATTTAGACTGGATATACAGAAAAGTTTTTTACAGTAAGGGTGGTGAGGCACTGGAATGGGTTGCCCAGAGTATTGGTGCCGCATCCTTGCAGACACTCAAGGTCAGGTTGGACCAGGCCACGAGCAGCCTGACCTTGCTGGGTCTTGTTAAAAAATTGGCTTCTGATTTTTGAGATTCCAGAGTTCCCCTGAGCCATACTTACAAGTTTTTCTTTGCAACTGGAGTCAATAGGAAGCATCACTTAATTGGCTAGATTATTTTTTTTTTCCACCAGTAGCTGGAGCTCTAAGAAAAATCCTGCTGCAAAAAGCTTCAATGAATACCTGAAAGGTGGTGGTATGGAGTTGGAATCAGCAATTTATGCATTAGAAAATACAACAGTTAATTGTTTATTTTAGTAACGTAAGGGGGACAGGATTACTGCCCATAAACATGAGTGAGTAAACAGCAACGTAACTCGGAGAGCGTTGTCAGGAAGTACACCAGAGAAAACTTGACCACAAGTAAACCTGAGCTGCAAAATGTGAGACAGTCCAATCTCAGAAGGGAAAAGCTCAGGGTGAGTCCCTGTAGTAGCAATCATAGAATCACAGAACAGTATGGGTTGAAAAGGACCACAATGATCATCTAGTTTCTATCCCCCTGCTATGTGCAGGGATGCCAACCACTAGACCAGGCTGCCCAGAGCCACATCCAGCCTGGGATATCACTGCTTTAAGAACAATGCATGGAAGAGTAGGGGTGTGAGGGTTTTCATTCAGCACATAAAATAATGTCTACATGGAGCACGTTAATGTTCCTTTGAAGGGCTCTATAAAAATCCCTACATGGGAGACGTAATGAAACACATTGAAATTAACCAAACTAAGCCACAGAGCTAAAAGACATAAGAAAATGTTGGAATATCATAGAATCATAGATCGTCTGCAAGTTCTTTGGAGTTCAATCGTAAAATGTGGGTTATTTATAATGGGAACAGCAGTCTTGTTCCTTGCAAGTGGAAGTTGATGGGGGCTCAAGCAGGGAATAGAGGCTGCCACTCTGCCTTCTCCAGGAGTGCCTTAGCAGGGCTGTTGGTCTTCCATAAAAGAGAAACCTCTGTTGTGGCAACTCCCTGACAATGCATGCTTGTTAACAGCAAAGTGCTTCTAAGAGTACAAAATGTTTGAACTTAAACTCTGTCACTTTAACTCAGTAGTAAAAAACTGTGAAACTTTGAGATATAAACCAATAATGATCTACACCATACTTAACTATGTATTTAATAGAAAACTTAATCATATATGTTGCATATGCTAGGTTGAGTCTTCTGTTGGCATCTCCTGGATCATGCTGTGATGCAGGCCAGGCACGATTTCAGGAGATGTAACAGGAACAAGGAAAACTAATTTGAACGTGTCTAATTCTTGCTTGTGACTTTGTTGTTGTTCTGTGTTTAAAACATTAAACACTTCACAGCCTTTTTTTCTTTTAAATATTCTGGACATCTCAAACAATTTTTCTTTGATATAACTTTTAAGAGAAGTAGTAGGATTTAAACCATGCCCTCTAAATGAGGACTTCTACAATTCTTTCCTTCAAATTATAGTGCAGTAAAATGCAATTAGTATTTTGATGTGGGTGAAGTGACCTTTCCCATCTGATTCTCCAATGGTGTGCTTACTTTCACATATGTAGCTTTGAAAAGCTGATGTCTGTGCAGAACTTACTAAAATGAAAACAATGAGCTCTCTGCCACCCCCATTTCTCAAGGAACTGTCACAGAGTATGAGCTAGCTTGGCATCCCTGTTCATTGCAGGGGAGTTGGTCTAGATGGCTTTCAGTGGTGCCTTCCAACTTTATGATTATAAAAATTGCAAAGGTTGAGATCTTCATGGTTGAGGTGTGCTGCCTGATGTCCTGTCAGTGGGCTGCTAGGAGGCCCTCACCCCTTCCTGCATTACATCCTTTGCTGGTGAGCGGTCTGTTCTGCAGAAGCACTACCATCACTGAGTTACCTCTGGCTGCAGGAGTACCTGAGCCTGCTGCTGCCAGGGGAGGATGGCACCACCTGCGTGAGGGGCAAGCAGGTGGAGGAGCTGTTCAGCAAGGCAGCTGAGCTCAAGGAGGAGGTTAAGAGGTTAAGGAGTATCAGAGGGCGTGATATATATAATATATATAAGCAGGAGGGGAGTCACCTCTTTGAAAGGGTAGATAACAGCAGGACAAGGGGAGACAGTTTTATGTTGAGGGAGGGAAGGTTTAGGTTGGGTACCAGGGGGAAGTTCTTTGCTATGAGAGTGGTGAGGTGTTGGAACAGGCTGCCCAGAGAGGCCGTGGATGCTCTGTCCCTGGAAGTGTTCAAGGCCAGGTTGGATGGGGCCCTGGGCAGCCTGGTCTAGTATTAAATGTGCAGGTTGGCGGCCCTGACTTCAGAAGAGGGGTTGGAGCTTGATGATCCTTGAGGCCCCTTCTAACCGAAGCCGTTCTATAATTACCTACCAGCTTCTCACCTCAGAGAAGTTGGGAAGGGATGCAACTCATTGTTTTTTGGATAGATTTGGATATACAGAGATATTAAATAGTACAGATATAAAGTATAGTTAATTTGGTGCTACCCTGTGTGCTCTAGATTCGTGAATTTATTACAGGCTGGAGGTCTCTAGTCCAACCCTTGCCTCAGCAGGGCCAATGTCTAAGCCAGATTAGGCTCTAGGGGCTTTGCATACCTGCCTGGACAATGATTCAACATCAACTTCAGGCAGTCTTTTGCAGTACTCACACACATTCATTAGAAAAAAATAGTAGTAGTAATAATAATAATCTGGCTGGAATTTCCCTTGTTCCAGTGCATGCCCACCACTTTCTGTGCTCCATGAGGAAGATGTGCCTGTCCTCTGTGTACCAATGGAAGTGCACATCACCATCATATCCTCCCTTAGCTCTTTTCCAGGCTGAGGGTGCTCAGCTCCCTTACAGCTCCTGGTACAGCAGGTAGTTCAGCTCTGAACCCCGATAGGAGCTCCCCACCAAACTCCTCCTTCCTGTGCTGGGGGTGACACAGCTGGATGCTCATTCAGGTGCTGCTTTGAGCGATGAGAACTGGGGAAAAATTATGCACTGCTGGATGCACAGCCAGCATCCTGCCCCTACCCAGCTGGACTCAGCTTGGCTTCTAGCTTACCATGTAATCCTCTTCCCTACAGGCTGAATCCCATTTGGAATGGCCCACACTTCAGTCAATCACATTCTGCATTGCTGTGTAGATGAGATTAGTGCCCACCTCTTTGTAATGACAGCATTTGACAGTAAAGAAGCACTCTGAAGTGATGCTGTGTGACTTAGGGTAAAAGAGCTCCACCATCCCATCGCTGGCATGCTTTGTGTAAATAATATGTATTTGGCATATTTGACATATTCTTGTATACCCCAGTTTGATTACATTCCTTCAGTAGATCAAAAAGCTGCGACTTAATCCTTTTCTTACTGAAGCAAAATTTGACAGGTAGCTGCTGAAATTGTGCACAATTTATATAGGTTGCTTTATTACTTATTTCTGAGCTGGCGGTGCCTAATGATAAAAATAATGCTGTACAACTTTAAAATAGTTTTTGGGTGGGGAGATGGAGAAACAAGAAGCAGGGATAGGCTTTACATCTTGAGGTGCAGCAGCTTGGGAGGGTCTCTAGTAATCCACTCAAGGCAAACTAAGCATGCTGGGAGTGGAAGCAAGTTATTAAGGATACAGAGCTAGGACTGGCCAAGCTTCCTCATGGCAATGTGTTTGTACGCATGCTAAAACCTGTTGGTCAAAATCATAGAATCCACAGAATTGTAAGGGACATCTGAGGGCCATCTAGTCCAACTCCCCTACAATGAACAGGGACACCACAGCTAGATCATGTTGCCCAGGACCTCATCCTTGAAAATCTTCAGGGATTGGGCATCTGGCTTCTGCACGTATTCCCACTGAAATCTGTGGGGCAAGAAAAGTGGGAGAGGACGCTTCTGTAGGGGCAGCTTCTCTCTCATCTCTCTCCCAGGGGTCCTCTGCAAAACACTGTGTGCTGCCTTTTCCACATGATGCTACTACATAATTATAGTTCATCCACTCAGGGCAATTAAATCAGGTAATTTAGTTGGCTTTTTTTCCTCTCTGTCAGATTAATCTCTCAGATGTAGTGTTAGAATTCTGTGTTGTTTTGTTGGTTTTTTTTTTAATTCATCTTTTAAAAACTCATTTTCTATGCCTGTGTATTGGGACCCTGGCTCAAAATAACAGCAGTGTAGCAGAAAAAAACAAGCTGCTTCTGCTAGAGAAAAGCCAGCGTCATTACTCGAAATGTACTGAGAACTGATAAGACCTGGGTGCCTTAGTGACTTGAAAGACATGTTTAATTTCTTTAAAACTGGAAGTTAGTCAATTTTTTACCTTCTGAGCATGCTGAGATTTACCATGTTTCTGAAACGGGAGTTTGTGCATAGCTGCAGCCCAGTGCTGCCTGTGGGTCCCCCTGAGGCAGGTGTTCCCAGACATGCCTTCTGCAGCCTGGCGACCCGCCCAGGCTGGGGCATTTCTGGCACTGCCCAGTCCCTTGGCTTCCTCCATTACAATGTCTTCCATAGTAGCAAAAAATATTCCTCAAGGCATGCCTTGGTTCCCCTGAAATATCCAAGCGAGGGGATGATTTGATCCCAAGAACAGACTCTCCCCATGGCAATATGATTTCCAGCTCTGGAACAAAAAGTCCTTTGCAAGCAATCTTCTTTTCCGTGGTATTTGTTTCCAACAAAAAGCTGTCCTTGGTGAATTAAAACAGCCACATGCGTGCACGAATATATTGAGGTATATGTCTGAGGCCTACTGGGTGTGCATGCCTCTCAAAATCAGATGCAAAGTTGAACACTTGGTGCTGGAGAGCTTAGCGCTGAGTTTTGGATGTGGAGATGTCACAGTGAATGCAGGCTCTGTTCCATTGCTGCTGGACAAAGCTGTAAAATTAATGTAATAATCAGAGCCTTCGCTGTTGCAGTAATTAGTTGCAGTCAGTTGTCTTGTCAATGTTGGCTGATTAATATGCCTTTTGCATAGTGCTCCCTGTCTGGTACCTTGCAAGTACAAGGATTCACCATGAATACTACATCTCACCATTCACTGCAAGTACTGAGCTGTGCTTTCTTCAAAGCACAACCTGATCTACTGCCTTTGCTCTGATTTGATTAAAAACTGACTTCAGCGTTTGCGTGGGACGCTGAGAAGAGACCACTGTCCTCCTGCTGATTTCCAAAATTCTGATGCAAATCCACTGGAAAATAAACTCCTCTGTGCATTAAAAAAAAAAAAAAAAAAAAAAAAAAAAGTCTGCTTCACCAATGACATTTACATTCTGCGAATTAAATAGTTGTAGATTTCTCTCTTGATCCCTTATTAAACTGGTGCTTAGCCACGCATTCATATTCAGCTTTCCTAATCTTTCCTCATACATTTTTTCCACCAAATCCACAGTCACTTTGATGTTTTCTCTGAGCTCCCCGTGAATGTCTTTGTTTTGGATTATTTTTTCCCGGAGGTAATAGTTCCCATATTTTCAAGCCAAAAAAACATGTTACTTTCTGTCCTGGATCTGTACATTGTTCTCATCAGTGACTGGAATGTTTCCAAGCTTGCGGATGCTTTGTTACTCTGGTAATGTGTGTGTTTTCTCATATGGGTCAGGACTTAACACACGTGCATTAGCATATGCACCAAATTTCTTCCTGCTTTGGGCCAGTTTTTGCTTTACATGTTACTTGTTTACAGCCCTTTTGGTTCTCCACTCCTAACTTAGCAGAACACTTACAAAGGCTGATCTACCTTAGGGCTGGTTAGAGCCTGGCAGGGCCCTCCTTATCTCCCTCTGCAGGGTACCTTGGATTATCCTGGCGCCTCCGCATCACAGCTTTCCTGCAGTCAGATGCTGGAAACCTTTCCTTCTTGGAGTTTTGTGTAGCAGAGACTGTGTCTAACCAAGTCCTAGTGGTCAAGCCTAATGCCTTGAGATGTTAGGGAGCACCAAACAAAAAGACTGGAAGTTAAAAATGAAGTAGAAGTTAAGAAAAAAAAAAAAGAAAGAAACACAAATGTCTTAGTATTAGCTTGTTAATTTGTAGATTAAAAATGAAAACCCAACTCTAATTAGGCATCATGCAGAAATGTCCAAAGAACAGTGCTAGTCTTCTTGCCTACTCTGGGGCAGAGGCACCAGCAGGACAGTGGAAACAGGTGAGACTATGGGGCATGGAGAGGAGGGCAGGAAAGCACGTCAGGCTTTCCCTCTCCACATGCAGGAAAGATCCCTCCCTGCTGACATAAACTTGCATCTACTTTTGAAAAAACCTCTGTTGCGTGCCACTTAGCCTCTGGTTACCCAGGAATGAAGTAATAATACCAAAACTAAATAGCTATTTTTTCTGTTACAAGTTCTGTTAGGAGCAGTGGCCTTTCCTAAAGACAGTTATCTGGAGGAAAAATTGAGTATATTCATTAGAGCAGCTAATGTGGGTGTCTTGGAGGCCTGGGAAAGCCAGCAGTTAGGGAACCCAGCCCAGGAGAGCCAGCAGTGAGCTGGGTTTGCACAGTCGTTGCCTTCTATGGATGCTGCATCCCCAGCTCAAATTCTCATTTCAGAAAGTTGTGCTTTGTTTTTGGGGTCTTTACCTCATCTACCTTTTCCTACCTAGACACCAGTTAACCATAAACATTTGTATTCTTCACCTGTACTTCAGTTCTATTGTTGAGGTTTCCTCTTGCAGCCTCCTAGCTCATTTTCAGTAGAGATTTTGGCTGACATGGCTTGAGTTTGTTTTCATACAGCCTCTGCTCCCTGAATCTCCCAGAACTAATGAAATAATGCTGAAAGTCACAACGGGTGTCATGTCAGATGCTTAGTGAATGGTGTTTGCACACTTGATTCTGCAAAGGTGCTGTTTCTAGCCCATTTACAGCACCACAAAGCCAGTGGAAACATTATTCTTTCACTCACATGTAGCACACTCTCACATCTTGTCCCCAGATGATAAGCATTTTGCCCTTGATCCCTCCCTAAGAGCAGTCCTTGAATGTTCAGGGTGCAAAGTTAGTGTGCTACTGTCCATGGGGTGCTTTGGGTCCTTTCCGTCAGAAGGCTACAAAAGCATGCTATGGATGCACAACAGGCAATCCAGGTAATATCAAACCAGTAATAGGAGGCTGAGAAATAGTTTTCCTCCCTTTACATGCTCATAGCACCCAAACCACAAACAGGTGAAGTAATAGGCAATAAGGTCTTTCAAGCATGCGATCAAGTAACTATGTCTTAATCCTCAGCCAGTAAACTTAATTTTACCCTTTCCTTTGGTGCTACCACAGTAGCTGTTTAGACGTATCAATATAAAATACATGCCTAGATCATATGGGACCATTTTTCCATTGGGTATGTATCTTGTTGCCAGAGAGGATCATTAGAGTATGCACATGATGGATGTATCAAACTAACTCTCCCTCTATAAAACACTGCTTGTAATGAAAAGAACTGAGATTATATTTGAAGCTTAGCACAGGTCTGTAACCTATATAGGCTTCCTATAGCACAGCTATGTTAAGAAAATGAGAAAACATAACCCATGGCAGACACACCTGATCTGGCAGAAGTCCATATGCTAGTAGTGCTGAATGCATAATCAAGGCGATATCCTGGTAGCTAATTGTAAAAGCAATCCTAGATCTGAACATACTCTATATGAAAATAATCTGTAAATCCATGAGGAGCGTTTGTTGACAGTAAACAGTGCAACTGAGAGCAGTCAACATTATTTTAAGTAAAAAGAAATTCAGAACCTTTCAGAACACCCTTCTTGCTTCTGTTCTGATTCTTTTAAAGAAAAGACAGTATGAGCTGACAATGAAAAAGCAGAAAATATTTTCCACTTAAATACAGTAATAGACTGAAGGCTATTGTGGAAGAACAGTCAATGACAGAAGAGAATGAAGGGAAATACGCCAAGCTAAGGTCTGCAAAATTATGCAAAAGCAATGAAGAAAGAAGAATCAAAAGAGAGCTGACAAGTAAGGTAGCACAGCTTGGGATACAGTCAAGCTGCACTGGAAATTAGGCCAAAACTAGTAGATGTTTCCTTTCTCAGGGCTTTTTTTTTTTTGCTTTTTTTTTTTTAAAAATATGTATATTTTGTATGGCTCACCAGTAATCCATCTGCAACCTCCTGTAACATGTACTCTTTCATACAAGTCAGCATGTGTCAGTGGAAGCTGAAGTACCGTAACAGCCTTCTAAAGTCCCTCTTCTGCAGAAGGGCTCCCTCAGCTCATCTTGTTCATCTACACTTTGTCATCTGATGCTTCTGTCAGAAAAGGACTGAAAAAGTGGCTGTCAACTATTAAAGAAACCTTTTCCCTTCATGGTCCTGGAGGAACAGGAAGTTAGGAACTCTTGTACTGCTATGGGAGGCTATGTTGCATGCCCTCCCTCGAGCACAGTTTTTTATTTGAGATGTCTAGAACTTAGAATCATAGCGGTCTTTCCAACCTTAATGACTCTAAGTTCACCAAGTCCAACCACCATGTCCACTAACCCCGTCCCTCAGTGCCACATCCACATGGTTCTTGAACACCCATAGGGACGGTGACTTCACCACCCTGCTGGGCATCCTGTTCCAACACCTCACCACTCTTTCTGAGAAGAAATTCTTCCCAGTATCCAGCCTGACCAAACTTGCAGCAGGTCTGACACCGTGGCCTTTCTTTGGTGCTTTTCCTGCAGCCTAAAGGGCTGAACTCCAGAACACCGAAGAATAAAAGATCATGAAGAAAGCTCTGAAACATCATCAGGTTGAGTTTCTCAAGGAGGAAAGCAAAGATGATGAGATGCAGTGAACGTTTTACAGCTCTCCCATGCACAGCTGGCTTAGCCACCACTGCAATCTCATGTGTTTGCTAGTAGGTCTGTTTATTCCAGAGATGTCATTTTGCTTTCAGGCTCATTGGCTTAAGCTGTCTTACTTCCTCTGCCTTGCGAGGAGCTATTATCTATCCAAGGGATACAGAAAGGAATGCTGAGGCATTTTTTTTTTATCAGAACAGCTTTTTCAAAAAGAAGACAGCTTGTTTCCTGCAGTAGTCAGAGAGATCAAGTACCTGTTAATATTAGCTACGTTACACTGTTGATTAAACAGCTACTGCATGTAATCATTGTGAAATATTTAATGTAGAACATACTGAATAAGTTAACCATAATTTATCTTTCAATGTTGTAATGCGTGTATGTCTTATCCACATTAAGATTGTTCAGGCGGAATATTCTTATTTATAGTCGGACATTTGCCTATCCTAGAATTATGAATCGTAAAAATCCAACAAGCTTAAAGCAAGCTATGAGGCAGCTATTCATGCAAATGCAATTACAAATGTTTGCTGGTACTTAGATTTTTGCTCATAAATTCTTTCATAAACTTTCAAACAAGATAATAAAATCTCCCTGAGCTCTGCTGCTGCTCGTAAACTCCTATTTGTTTAGATGCCTTCCCTATCTCTATTGGTTTCCTCTTTTTTTTCTTTCTTTCCCTCCTTTCTTCCTCCCTTTTTTCTCCCCTCTTCTTTCTCCCTTCCCTTTCCTTCTTTATTTTCCCCCACCTCTTTTTCTTTCTTGCCTTCCCCTCCTGGACAGGAGCAGTTCGTAGTTTTGGACCTGCTGCGAAAGCTGGATGCTTACAAGTCCATGGGGCCGGAAGGATTGCACCCTAGAGTGCTGAGGGTGTTGGCAGATGTGGTTGCCAAGCCACTGTCCATCATTTTTCGGCAGTCCTGGCTAACAGGGGATGTCCCGGTGGCAAATGTGACGCCCATCTTCAAAAAGGGCCGGAAAGATGATCCTGGTAGCTACAGACCTATCAGTCTCACCTCAGTGCCTGGGAAGGTCATGGAACGTATAATCTCGGGAACCATCGTGGACCAATTAAAGGTCAACCGGGGGATCAGGCCCAGTCAGCATGGGTTTATGAATGGTAGATCCTTTCTGACAAACCTGATTTCATTCTATGACAAGGTGACCCGCTTGGTGGATGAGGGTCAGGCTGTCAATGTGGTCTACCTGGACTTCAGTAAGGCCTTTGACACTGTCCCCCATAACATTCTAGTGAAGAAGCTGGCTGCCCATGGTCTGGATGGGTGTACACTCCGCTGGGTGAAGCACTGGCTGGATGGCTGGGCCCAAAGAGTTGTGATCAATGGAGTTGAATCCAGTTGGCGGCCGGTCACGAGCGGTGTCCCCCAAGGCTCAGTACTGGGGCCGCTTCTGTTTAACATCTTCACTGATGATCTTGACGATAGGATTGAGTGTACCCTCAGTAAGTTCACAGATGACACCAAGCTGGCAGGGAGTGTTGATCTGCTAGAGGGGAGAAGGGCACTGCAGAAGGACCTGGATAGACTGGATCGATGGGCCAAGGTTAACGGCATGAGTTTCAATAGGGCCAAGTGTCGGGTCCTGCGTTTTGGACACAACCCCAGGCAACCCTACAAGCTTGGGGTGGTGTGGCTGGAAAGCTGCGTGATGGAAAGGGACCTTGGTGTGCTGATAGACGGTCAGCTGAATATGAGCCAGCAGTGTGCTCTGACAGCCAAGAAGGCCAATGGCATCCTGGCTTGTATCAGGAATGGTGTGGTGAGCAGGACTAGGGAAGTCATCCTGCCCCTGTACTTGGCATTGGTGAGGCCTCACCTCGAGTACTGTGTTCAGTTTTGGGCACCTCAGTACAGAAAGGATGTGGAGGTACTGGCGCAGGTCCAGAGAAGGGCAGCGAGGCTAGTGAAGGGCTTGGAAAATCAGCCCTATGAGGAGAGGCTGAGGGAGCTACAGCTGTTTAGTCCGGGGAAGAGGCGGCTGAGGGGAGACCTTATTGCTCTCTTCCAGTACCTGAAAGGAGCTTACAGAGAGAGCGGGGCTGGTCTCTTCTCAGTGGTGACAGGTGACGAGGGGAAATGGCCTCAAGATGCACCAAGGTAGGTTTAGGTTGGACATTAGTAAACACTTACTTCTTTACAGAAAGGGTGGTTAACCATTGGAATAGGCTCCCCAGGGAGGTGGTTGAATCACCATCCCTGGATGTGTTTAAGAGCCGTTTGGATGTGGCGCTCAGAGATATGATTTAGCAGAGGGTCGTTAGAGTTAGGGTACTATGGTTAGGTTGTGGTTGGACTTGATGATCTTTTGAGGTCCCTTCCAACCTGAGTGATTCTATGATTCTATGAGCTCTGTGGTGCAGATCCTAGCGGAGGTGAACACAGTTGATCTTCACCTGCTTCACAGCTCACTAGGGTACCCCTGCAGTTTACTCATAGCGCCATTCAGTAGCTACTGAAATATCAGACAAACTTAAGTGAGGCTGTGAAAGAGGAGAACATACATAGCTGACATACCCCTACAGACAAGCTGTTACAAGCACGTAAAAAGTTAGTAGGTTTGAAAGTTGCCTGGGCAAGGGGAGCTCTCAAGAAGTTAGGAAAAATACCCTCCCTGTAAGAGAAACCAATAGTTTTTGCAATGAAGTACAGCCTCTGTTCAAAGCTAGGAAGCTCTGATCCAAATTCTGTTGCAATATTTGGAGCTGTGCAGACTTTGATGCCTTTCTGGAAGATGTGCTTTCATTAGGCATGTTACTGAACTTGCTCCAATGAAATTCACCGATGTGTATGTGTGTTGCTGGATGAACAATATCAGTTTTCTATGCTTTTAATTCTGCACTTTCATAACCTAAATCCTTGGATGGGATAAATAAACAAAACAAATACACTTTCAAGGCAGTTAAAAACTGAATGCTTTTTTGAAGGAAAAATACTTAGTTGAGTTTTCCTAAGTACTAAAGAAGAGTGCAGGTAGTTTTCTCTCACAATTGTTGCTTTAAACAAGAGGTGGCTTTTCCTTTGTCTACTCAAAAAACAAACTTTTTTAATCAGTGTTCCTCTGAACATAGTCTGTATTGTAAGACTTCATATGCATAAGGCACTGGTGCTCTCCACACCCATGAGAAAGCAATTGCCACAGATGAGCTGTTGTCCATTTCCTGACATACCTCTCTTCTCTGTATAAAAATACTAAAAAAAACCTAAACGTCTTCTAGGAAGAATGGAAGCTTTAGTCTAAACCAACTGAAATCGGGCACTTTGACACCGTTGTGTGGTCCTCATAATCTGTGTTATCCTGTAACATCTTGAGATGACGTTTTTTTGCAGAGGCAGAATCATAAAGATCATACAGGGCTGAGATGTTTCTTTTTGTTTCTTGTTTCTTTTTCATTTGCCTCTGGCTTGACAAGTTTCCATTTGTTCAGGAAGCTGACCGTTTTATCATTTGAAATGTTTTGACTTCCCCTTGCAAACTAATTCAGTGAATACCATTCCTGACATTCTAGTCCTATGTATGTCCTTCACTCAGACACTGTGAATTTCCAGCTCTGCAAAGATTATTTGACTTGCTGTTTGTTTTTTATACACTTAGTGCATACTTCCCTCTGCAGGAAACTCAAAGTCAGTAGCAGCAATAGCCTGTGGCAGCACTGTACAACATGAAGTGTTAATTCATATAGTTAAATCTACAGAAATGGGTACTTGATTTTGGCCAGCTGCCCTGGTGTTATTGTCGCGTTTTGAGTAAGTTTTCCATCAAGGTAATTCCAATGAGTTTCACAGATTTTCATTGGCTCTTGACAGCAAGTAAGTACTCTGTCAATATCCACACAGAATATTCTAAATTTGGTCATAAGTGTTTCCTATTTGAAAGAATTTTGTATTAATTTAGTAATTCCTGCCATTGAATAGTACACTGGCTGTTGGTGACAAATGGCCTTAGTTGTCCCCATCCTAACAAAAAAAGAAAATGGGTTGGAAGATTTAGGCTGCCCGCAATCCACCTGCTGCCCAGCACTGGCATTACCGCCTGTCATCAATGCCACAAGGCTATCATCGTATGCTTTTTTAAAAGCAAACAGATGAAAAAAAGGTAAGATTAAGGATCAGCCTTTCTTACGTTGGGCAAGATTTTAAATGAAGCAAGCTTAGTACGAAGGAACACGAACACAACTTTGTTCTACTAAAGTCAGTGACGTCTACTTCCACAGGGCCGTTTATTTTCTACAGCAAGCTTAGAGCAGGATGCTTCTATCATGGTTATGCGGTAGTCCTGCAAAGTATGCAAAACTGTATCCTCTCTTTGTCACCATTCTTTTAAAAGAAATAAATAAATGGGATTTTACGAAATGCTAATAGTCTCCAGTGAGACGTTTATAAATATGAAAAATACACTGGCATTTTTGAACACTAATTATGGAGACTTTTAATGATGTACTCTGAACTTCAAAAATGCTGAATGACAGCAACCAAATGCTGCTGCTGGTTCAGCTGCTTTTCTTACAACTTTGTTCTGATCTGGAAAACGGAGACTTGTGGCTGAAGGCTGTGTTTGGCTCACATCCTCCCAGTATTTGTTCCACTGAAGTGTTTGATCATGCTTGTGTACAGTCAAACTTACAAGGGATACTTAAAATAATTGTGAAGGTACCTTTTCACGTTAATAATGATGGAAACTGCTGGCTTGTAGTGAACTTGGGGGAGTTCTTTGTTTTTTGGGTTGTTTTTTGTGGTTTTTTTTTTTTGCACCATAATCCTTCAAAATATGGGTGCAAGTTACAATCCAAACAGCCCTAGGCTTTCTGCAGTACTGGCCAGCCCTGCACCCCCACCACCCACAGACAGTACCCAAATGAATATGCAACTTCACTTTAGTTCACGACAGGGCTGGTTTAATTAGCCAATAATGCCATCTATACCCAAACTTCTATTAGAAGTTTTATCAAGACTTTCTTGCACATGCAAGAAGTCTACTGTATTTTCAAGGTATCTTTAAAGATGCCTATTTGAAAACCTAGCAATAAAAACATGGAGCTCAAAGACTTAGGGCAGAATAAAGCAAAGCTCACTGCAGCTGTTTGCAAACTGCAATACTCAGGCTGACAGGCACAAGGACTTGGAAATCAGCTCTCCCATCCCTATCAGCATAACGCTGAGTTATTCTACCCAAACGCTGATTTATTATTATTTTTGTCTTGGTCACAGGGACTTCATTTAAACATGAGATAAAGCAAGCCTCCTCTTTCTTCCTCCCACCTGAGCTTCATAGGAAACAGTAAGCCACTAAATTCAACTTCATGTTCAGCAAAGCACTTCAAACTGGAGCCTCTGGCCAAAATTCACTACTACGAAAAGCGAAGTGAATCCTACAGAGTCAGTTTGTGAATGTACTACATGTAAAATTCTAGTATTTAAGTACACACACACCAAATGCTAACAGCATAAATTTAATATTCAAATTCAAGCGAAGTAAAACACAATATTACACATTAAAATTCACAACACTTAAAACAACTACCTAGCTACCTTTGAATACAAATAACATGTAGGTAGATCAAAAAAGGCAATATATTGATGAAACATCCAACTGTAGTATTTGACTGCATTAAGAAAAATTATTCAACGTAAAGCACTCAATTGCGTTGTTTTCTATCTACTTTTTTTCCCCCAACCAACTTTTCAAGTAAAAAAAAAAAAGGTTACAGCCATGACTGGTACAGGTCATGCCATTATACTCTTAATCTTGATCAGGAGCTGAAAGCATATACTAAGTTTTAAAAGGAGATAGATCCACTTTTAAGACAAAGAAACAAAATAAATGCATTTTCTATAGAAGGAAATGTTTGTAGGAAACGTTCTTCCTATAAAATTTACGCTGTTACAGAAACAAATCTTTGAGTGTGGTATTTACATTTCACATTACAGCCAATAGCAGAAATATCGGGAATTATTTGTATGTTTGAAAAGGCAGCATTGGCTTTCAAATGTTTACATAAGATTACTTGCAACACAATCTTAAAAAAATACTCTGAATGAAACTCGTAATACAAGGGGGCAGGAGTCATACCAAACTATTTCAACACTAAAAATAGGCTACTGTTGTATAAACTATTACAAGTAATGAAATCTTTTAAACAAATTACCTTTAAAACAAATTTAATCTAACTAAAACAATTTAACAGTGAATTGCACTAATCTTCAAAATTGAAAGTTTAAAACATGTCCTCTTGAAAAATCCTTCAGCAGGTAACGTGTAATCTGAATTTCCAGTAATCATGCATCAGTGTGACATTCTTCCTTTCATGGCAAGATTCAAAGTAACAAATACCAAATTTTTCCACTGCTCAACTATGTTCTTCAGGGCAGTTCAAGCTGAATTAGGTGTACAGCTGTCTGCAGAAGAGGAGGAAAAAAAAAACGGGGGGGAGGGGAAGAAAAACACACAATTTCAGCAAGCACACTGCATTATCCATTCAAAGATGGACTTAAGATAAGCATTCAATGAAAGCATTTGATGCCTTATCCCACTGCTGCATTCTTCTCTTTCCTCTGCACCCCAACACCAATTGAAATCCTCAAGCAAGGTTTTCAGTCAACCGTTTAAGCAGCATCAGATAGGATCTAACAGAAAATAGAAATGTAAATTGAGAACTTATTTTCAGATTCTTTTTCCCTTTCATTATGTAAGTTCCCAGAAAGCTTACTTCTGAAATAAAGTTCTTTGGATCTGAAGATTTTTTCAGACTCTATCTTTAAAAAACAAGCTTTGCAATTATGACCCTTTGCTTCACCTTCCCTGAAAGCAAAATATTAAAGACTATTTTAGGATGTATATTAGATCCTTGTTTTAAACTGTATTAATTTGTTACATCTAACAGTGCCAGAGCAGCAGCCTTTCATATAAAGCCTTCTGACTGAGGTGTGCATTTGCTAACAAGTTCTGCCAGACGTACTTCATAAACTGTCTTCAAGATGACTAACTGACCAGAAAAGGGCACTAAACCCACTTCCAGTTTGAAGTGACTGACTCAATTCAGTCGATTTATTTCACACGTACACATAGTCCAACCTCGTTCTGTCTTTCCTTTTCTCTAAGTTCTCCTACCACAGGCTCAGATTTAGAAGTCTGTATTCCCTGACTGCAAGCAGCAGGGACAGAAAACTACTGATCTTCAGGACAAATCCTGGGTAAGATTAGAAGTTTCCAGCAGCAAAGTTAACACTAAGCATTGATTTAGCACCTCCTTATAAGCTTTTAAAACCAGTCTCATGGAACTAAAACAGTAATCCCCATTTAAAAAATGAAAGCGGCCTCAGCGGTGACAGATATCCACACGTTACTTAAATTCATTACTTAAATTTCTGAAAATCAGGGAAGGAACACGGTATTTCTTTTCTATGAAACTGGCTACCCCAGGAAATAGCCCAAATATCACTACAATAACAACTCCAGTTCTGAAGATAAATCTAAACCCGGAAGCTGGAACTGTAAGTGATTCTAGGTATATAAAACACAATTCCTTTTTTGCCTGCATACGCTATTCCAATTGACACCATTTAGGTAGGTCTATTTTAAAATAACGTAACATCTATATACGCATAAAATAATATCTATGCAATTGCATGAACCAAACAGAAGCTAGCACGATTTCACAAGAACACATACTGCTCAATTTCAGAGGAAAATTTCTGGTCGAAGCTTGTGAATAGCACCAAGGTGTCGTGCAACTTCTAGAGACCAACCGGTGTTGAAATGAGATTCAAAAATAACGGAAGAAGTTATCATCATTTCTTCTACAGAGCACTCAGTTTTCTTTCTATTCTGTTCCCTTGCTCCTCTCTGCACCCCCAGAACGGTGAGCTGTCCCCTTCCGGAACTTCAGCACGTAGCCATGCTCCACTTCTCTCAACTGAACACCCAGACTCATCATTTCCACACATTCCAAAGAGCCTGATTTTTTTTTTCTTTTTAATTTTCAACTTCCTTCTTCTGTTCATCTTTCAGCGAAACTCAGTCTGTGTTTTACTTGAGTCATTTTCAAAATATTCACCTGACACCAAGTGGCAGGTCGTCGTACTGCGCTCTGTTCAAGACTACCGAATATGGCAACAACCAAGTATAGATACTTAAATAGAGAAACATCTTTTTCAAAACAATGCTTTGCACTAGGTACAGGAGATCGCTCATCATGTAATTAGTGGGAGACTACCAGATTTTAGGTATCTTGCTAACAGCGTTGATTAAAAACAACCGACTGCTGTTTTACCTTACAGCAGAGTAAGAAAAGTTCAACACATCTAATTTTTTTAAGCTTGTTTGCATTCTAGATTTGACCACAGCTGTGAACGGTCATTCTCAGACCAGCATTCCACTGCAGTTGTTTCTGTGATTCTTTCCCAGCTGAGTATGGGAGAGAAAAATCACTTTGTCACAGTAGCTGTAAGCCACAAAACGCGTAGATATGCATGGCCAAGCACAGAATGTGAAGCCGCCGCTGTTCTTTAAACAAGCTAAACCTCACATCCCTATTTCCGGCTTAAAAACCTTTTCGCATCTGGTGTTACACAGGTTATAAAAGGCACAACTCTAATTTTCAAAGCTAGAAAAAGAAACAGGCACTAATGTTCACAAAACCTGGCATAGGTTTTATAAAAACTTACAAATAAAATTTTGCTGTTTTAAGAATATATGATTCTCTTCACGTTGGCCATCTAGAGTTATCAGCCTTTTGGAGGCGACCAGCTCATGCAAACTGAACACACTGCTGCTGAAGCAAAGACAATGCATCACGCTTTGGGTTTTGGAGATTCTTTTCTCAGAACTTTTGAGCATGCAAAATCAAAGCCAATGAGGAGCAAGATTCTACGCACTAAGAAATGGACTGCTTACATTTTACAGTCAAGTCTAAATTAAGTCTGCTACAAACTGCATTTAAAACAAAACAAAAAAAAAAAACCACCATAAAATAAATACACTGCAATACAAAGAAAATTCCAGAATAATTGCTAAGTAATAGCATTAGGAAGAAAAGAGTATCAAGCAGTTCGGTATCCAGCAGTAGCATTTCCAACTCTCTAAACAAGAGCAGGAGAGAAAAGGGGGGAAAATGAGAGAGCGGGGGAGAGAAGAGGAATATAGCAGGTATGGCTCTTTAACAACCTTCAAATCTGTTTACCTAAGCTCTTAAATTCTGATTTCTTTTAGAACGAAGTTTGATCAAATTAAAACTACAACCAATAATTAAATTCCCTAGAAATCAGTTCTGTGTTTTAGATGCTTCAGTATTAACAGAATTGAAAAACACTAAGTGGGAACTAGATGTAAAATGCTGCACTTGACATTATTCATTCTTACAAAGCAGCAGCAATAATGCACTATCAGAACTTTAGTGACTGCCTTCTCAGTTATGAAAAGCTTTTATCATATAAGTTTATAATATCACAAATCCTTTTCCAGTAGACATATTGACTTTAAGATACTAAATAAACGTAAAAGAAGATTCCAGACTTCGCAAGAACTAAGAATAACTGTATCAACTTTCTCCCATTTTCTGGTTTAAAAATAATTAAGAAGAAAGAACAACAAGTGACAGCAAATTTTATCTCAAGATACCACCTGTAGTGCCATCCAGTGATACTCTGCTAGTGTTGTCTCGTCTACAGAGGAATAAAAAAAAAGCTTTCCAAAACTATATGCAAATAACAATTTTAAATAAACTCCTCTAGCTTCAGTGCTTAAGAACTATTCAGAAGCATTTATGCTTACCTAGATGTAGAAGCGCCATTCGTGCTGCCAATTCCCTCGCATCTTCTAATGTTGTACAGAGTTTGTGTGACATGAAGCAACTCTGTGAACCATCTGCAATACTTGGAATAAGTACCTTGCACACCAAATGTATTTTCCCATCCTGACTTGTAGTTGAATACAAGTAGTATTCTGGTGGTAACCAGTTATTTTTGTAGCAAAAATAATCCAGACGCATCACAGCAGAACTGAAGTAACTGGATTTTAGAGAATACATGCTAATTGGAATAAGCTTTACTCCTGGAAGAAATGGGTATGGATACCATTCAAGTTCAGGAGAGCTTGGACTGTGCTGACCGTTAAGACTAAGTGAAAGACTTGCAGGTTTCCCTACAGATTTTTGATGACCGTCTTCTCTGTTAGGAAATTCCATGAGATTTTCAGAACAGGGGCTTACATGACCATTAAGATGTTGCTTCCAAGTACTTTCTTTGTTAACTGGCTTTGCCAGCGTTACCTCAATGCTAGCTCCATCAATGCACTTCCCATTCATTATAGACATGGCAGCAACTGCATCCTCTCGGTTGTAGAAATGAACAAACGCATAATCTCTCAACTTCTTCACACGTTCAACTACTCGTGGCTTGAACTTGTTGAATTCAGCTTTAATTGTGTCCTCTGTAGTAGAAATCATTAAGTTTCTTACATACAATACTTTAACTCTCCGCATTGTTTCTGCATCAACTTCTTTCTCTGGGCATGCCCAGTCGACTTGAACTGCACGACCCCAGAGCTGGAATGTTCCTACAGCAAAGAAGCATAACGTCAGTAAAAAGAGATGAAAATAAAAATCATCCTTATACGCCACCTTTAGAAAAAGCAAACAAATATCACGTGTAACGTGTGAAACAGCAGCGTTTGATGTCTGCATGCACTTATCAAATGTGTAAGATACTACCACCTGAAATAATCAACAAAGTAAGACATGGCAAAAATTCAACCTTACAATCCTTTGCGCAGACGGGAGTCACACTGTCAAATTTCCTTTTTGACTTTACCTATTCCCTCCTCTTTCAATAGTTTTAATCCCTTCTACTTTCCATTCCACAAAGAATAAGCCCATTCCAACACAATACTCTTAAAATGATTTTCTACGAATCTAAGAAGGGGATCACACCCCTTCACCTCTACTCCCCAAAAACACTGTCCTCCAAAAATTTACTTAAAAATAGGTTTACCTGGCAGTAGCCGCCTTCTGGCCATTGCGGCTGCTCTGTGAGACTCATATTCTACAAAAGCAAATCCACGATTTTTAGTTCTGTCTGCGGCATCTGGACAAACAATGACATCCACCACTCCTTCCGTAATTCTTTTCATTTCTTTCAGTATTTCTTCTTTCTTCTTTTCTCTTGGAATTGCTCCAATAAATAGTCTGCAGTTGTCCAAGCTTATGCAGACACCAATAAATCTCCCTGGACGAATTTCATAATTATTAAGAATCTTGATGGCTAGCTGGGCATCCTCTTTAGTAGTGTACATCACGAAAGCAAAGCCTCGATTCTCACCACTGAATTCCATCATCAGCCTGAGCTCATAGATCTTTCCAGCTCTCTCAAAAAGAGGGACCAACTCATCTTCATAAATGTTACGAGGGATCTTACCTACAAAAACTTCACATCCACGAGGTGGTGGAGGACCTTCCCAACCTTAAAGTAAGTTGTCCAGCAAAAAAAAAATCTTAGGACAAGTGTCACAATCGCACCTTCACACAACACACTTTGGGTATGAATTGTTGGTTTTTTAACTGTTACTTCTGAAAACTGGTATATTTGCACCTTTTTAGATTTTGTAAGCTTAAATACAAATTGTGCACACAGGATAATTTTTTCTCTAACATTCATCTGCTTCTTTCCCTTGAATTTGTATAACAAGCCACCGAAACCAGCATTATTTAAAACGTAACGGTGTTTTAAATAGCAACAGACACAAGTCGGTTGAAAGAGTCTACATTTAAATCATTTTTTACTTCTCAAAATCATATGTTACATATTAATGCATCTGATATAACTTAATCGCTAGAGAAAGAACCTGTTGTATTTTTTACTTGTAACATGTCCGAGTTCTAAACATTTACCTGCACTTCTTGCCCATATTTTAGGAAGTTTTAGTCAGAGTCCCCAGTGCCTGTATTTCTTTCCCCCCAATGCCATTCAAAAGGTCTGAACATTATGGTTCCACCTTCTCCATTCATCCACTATAAAAAAGACACCCTAAGAAGGTATGATATGGGACAATCATTTTTTTTCAGTGGCCAAAAAAACATTAACATTTTTCCTCTTAAAAAGAGATCAGTTTTCACAGGTTGGAGCCATATACTACAGGAAAAATAATAATAATAATGCAAAGATCCATGGAACTGTTCCATGCTTCTGGCCCATAAGGATATGCCTGAGCGTATGTATATAGTCTTCATTTTACGTCTCTGCCATATGCACTGATAGATAAGTTCAACAATGCTATCCTAAACTAGAAATAAAGCCCAAATTCAGCATGAAAGATGATAACTATTTTAATAAGTTAAGGCTAGAAGTCGATAAACCCACCTTCCAGAGTTCTCAAAATCAAAAATAAAAAAGTTTTCAGCCTCAGCAGAGTAACAGTGGACCAGAAAGTACATTTCTGACATACACAGAAACGCAGTATAGGTATCCTTACATAAAATAAACTTCAATTTTGTTACCCCAAAAAAGGCTTACCTGGTGGAGGCCCACCAAATTTTCTTTGCCCATTTTCTTGAATCATGTTGTATCCAGTCTTGTCTAGTAGGGCCAGCAAGGCAGCAGCTTTCTGATTACCACCTCTCATTTTGTCAGATCCACTTGTCGCAGCTGAATTCTCCTCATTCATATCTGCAATAGCTTCAATAGAACATTACGGATATTTCAACTCAGATAATCTTTAGCTGCTATCTTCATACAGAAGCCACCGGAGCACAGAAACACATGCTATAGTTGGCTATTTCCTGTGACTTCAATCAGCAGCGTAAAGCTACAATCCTATGTGCAACTGGTATAGTCTATGAGCTGGATTTCAAAACACAGTAGTGAACTTTAACCAGCAACTATATATTCCATACCAAAGTTTTAATTTTATACAAGTCACATCATAGCTATTTTATAAATATGCTGTCTCTTCAAACACCGTAATGAATCACTTCATAAAACCTTTCTCAGTTGTACAGAGACCTAAACACTATCTGCAGCAACAAACTCCTTATCACTATATTTTACAGAGCACCAGTGATTTTAAAATTGGATTTAATTCCAAAGAATACTTCTGAAATGCATTATGTACACCACTAATTAATTCAAAGAATTTAGTAACAAAAATAATTTAAATAAAATCAATATTTAATAAAACTTGGTGCAACTGTCTGTCAAAACTAAGGGCCTGAGATAATCCCACTTCTGAGTTCCTTGTTTTCATGCTTTTAACCATTTTCATGATGTTGAAAACTAAGGAGCTTTACCAGTAGATTTGTTACTGCTACATCCATTATTTGGTGGCATGCCATGATCTCCTTTGGTTTCTGTCATCTAGGTCATGGCGAACAAAACAAACCGAGAAGTCTATACAGTAATTTCTGAACTTCACTAGTCAGTTTAAAAAATTAATTTTAAAGTCGGATTTTTTTTCAGGGCCTTTCTTTCTCTGCTTGCCCTATGCTTTCTATTCCCCAAATTTTCTGCCTTAGGGTCTGCAATACTTACCCAGGCAATCTTCAACACTCCAATCCCTTGCCCAAGAGGTACATCCAAGTGCTATGCTCTTTATTCTCCAACAGAAATGAAACAAAAACAAAACATCAAAGCAAAACAAAACCAAACAAAAAATATGAGACACATCATCCATAACTGTTGTTTGTTGTTGGGTTTTTTTGTTTTGTTTTGTTTTTTAACATCCCTTATATTTTAAACTTGCTTTATCAACAATAAATTGAAGCTTCACTAAACAAAATCCGGAGGAATTCCCCACCTTCCCGGCAAGTAAAGCAGTTACATTCACATCCATTTACATCAGCCTGAAGCACAAGCCACTTTCTCCTTTTGAACTTGTTGCTCTTGGACATTCTGTCCCATCACTGAACCTTTCCTTCTAGCTTGGTCACCCAAATACACGCACAGCTTATTTAACACCTGGCTATGTAACTTCCTAGTGCTGCCTGAAGCAAGAAATATTACAAATAAAGCCACAAATTATACAGTAAACATTGTCCACCCCATCTTTCGGCCTCCCTACTAAAAACAACAAACAGATCTGTGGTAGTCAGAAGCCCTACATATCCGACTGAAACTACTACAGCACCTCAAACTAAAATTAACCTGAAGAAATTGATAAGAGGTTTTCACAAGACTCTATGCTATGATTACTTCTTCCCTTTTCTTCTTATTTTCCTCACCTCACTTCACCCCACCACTCCGGACGCTTTCCCCCGGCACCACCGCTAAGCGCAGAACGGCGCTGCCCAACCCAAGCCCGCGGCCTAGCCGAGCAGGCAGACAGGTATAACTGACGGGAGGCAGTAGCCAATCAGCGCAAGGCACACAGCGGGGCCCGGAATACGAGCGCTTTTAAAACGGGCGGGCGTTGGCTAAGAGAGGGCTGCTAGGCGCGTGGGGCGGCTGAGGGAGTTACGGAAGCAGCGAGCACTTGGGGCTACCCCTTAGAGCCCAGCCTGGGGTAGCGGAGCGGCTGCCGCAGTCAGTCAGGTCTCCCGCCATCTCCTGTTAGAGGAGGGATGTGTGCTGGGCTCTCAGTTTGTGTCTTTTGGGCTTCAGCTGCATTTAAAAGGCATGTTTGGGCCTCCGGCGCAGGCTATGCTTTGTGGTCACATGTTTGCGCGCTAGGTCTGTTCTCAGTCCTTACTGTTGCCGTTCATATTTGGACCTAATAACAAAATAATTAGCTTAATAAGGACAAGAGGTCTGCCTGTCCCTTCCACACACACCCTACTCCCCCTCCCCCAGAATGTGTTGGGCTCCCAGGGCCTTGCACTTCAAGCTCAAAATCCCAACAAGTATGGGATTAGGCTGCGAGGTCTTTTGATTCATATCTATCATCAGGATGCTGTGGCCCATTTTCTTCATCTAGCAAATGAAAGACTCTCACAGCCAAAATACGCTCATCAAAGACTTCTCCTCACGTACATCTTCCATAAGCTTTAAAGGCAAAAGCGTTCTTCATAAGCTAGAGAATAAACAAATATGTTCTTGAGCTTTTAACAGTCTATTTTTAAAGATGTACCACCAGAAATCTGTATTTCAGTACAGCATATCTCATGCTCACTGTTTCAGTTTGCTCGGTTTTTATTTGCAAAGAGGGAGCTTTTCTATCTTTTGTTAACCAATAATGGCATGACACACTAATTTGGTATTTTACAAATGATATGTCTCCAGTTGGAATGGCCAGAATTGCTGTTACCTTCAAGATCAACCACCACCTCTTTTCCTTTCATGTTATCTGCTGTTTGGTTGTTGTTGTTGTTAACTACATCTAACTCAGCTGTGAAATCTCTAATAGGAATGAGTTAGGGGTACGTCACAGTAAATAAAGTTCTGGGTGTTTGACTGCAGCTCAGTGTCCTTGTTCCCTTGGAGACTGTTCACTTTCTAGTAGAAAACCCCATGTGTTTCAGTTGCTACTGCTTGCGGAGAGTGCTGAAAGAATGCAGACAATGGCTTCTAAATCAAAAACCTCTCACACATTTTCTCTGTGTTTCACCTATGTGACATCTAACCTTACTGGGCTGATTACTGTTTTCTGTTGAACAGCTGCTCAGCTGGAAATTTTAACCCATTCCAGCAATTACCATCAGCAGGTTTCAAGGAAACACGCAACTTTGCTGCCAGGTTTTTCTCTTTATGACGTGACAGAAATAAAATATCCAAAACGAGGTCTATTCTTGTTAAACATCAAAGTCAGGCATAGGAACTAAACATTCACTAGATTCTCTTGCTGACCTCTACCCCTATTTAAAAGAAATTAAGATCTTTTTCTTCTTTGTTCCACAGGTGCTAATTGGGTAGTACAGCTCTCATTGCCCTCTTGCCCACAGGTGTTTGCTGTTTGTTTTTTTTCTCTGTGGCAATCTAATTGTTTGGTATAATTTTTACTAAGAACAACTGTTTCTAACCTGTATTTGTCTCAGATTTTGCCACAGCTTATCAAATGTGATAAAGTTTGAGCTGAATGTTTTCGTGTTGTTTTTTTTTTTTGCTATTGTTGCATTTTTTGTGGTGTTCCCCCCCCCCCAGTAATAAGGCAACATTTACAGGGAATGCAATGTTTGTACTAAATTCAGCAGTGTATCTCATAACCTCAGGTCTTTCAAACAGAGACTGCACACACGAAAGCATTTCATGACTAAAACAAAACCATTTCGTGAATCCAGATTGTGCTCTCTGAAATACTGCTTTGCTTGTATTGGAAGTAGAAGAATCCTCACCAAGCAAACCCCTCAGTCAATCATCTAAAAGTTAGTTTTATTTAATTTTAATTATTTATACAACATGCAGTTGTGTTAAGTAAGTTGGAATAGTTGGAGGGGACAAGACTTCTGTATTCCTCTTCCATACAGATACTTCCTGCAGCAGATTCTACCTTGTTTTTAGTCTTCCCCCTTCTCTCACGTAGTAGTGGATTGCATTGTGCATTCAGAAGACACAGCTCATATATCATTTGAAAAGCTGTGACAGAAGAAGGCTGATTAATATGCTAATACCCATTTCTAGCAGCGACAACTGGCCCCAACAAAGTGTTGTTTCTCTCAGTTATAACAACTCTGTCCCACCATACAAAAAAGCCACTCATCCAAATTAAGTTTTAATTCACTTTTTTCTTTTTCTTTTTTTTTCTAATGAAGACGTAATAAAGCATTGCAAAAAGGATCAGGCTCAGAAGAATGTTATTTATCAGAGTATGTATTGCTTTATTTAATTGGTACCCTGCTACATACCTTTTTAACTTGTGAACCTGATAAACGTAAGTCCGCTGTTGGGTTATTTTACAAGAGTTCTAAGTATTTGGCATAAATTCTAGTTAGGAAGATACAATTGCAAACAATATGCTGTCTGCTTTATCAAATTCCACTTCGTGTCAAGGAGACACTGTGTTAGTTTCCTCATGAATGTCTTTTTGAAACTGTCACAAGTCTGATGGATGAGGAACGAAGGCAGTCCTGCCAAGATTGTGCTGTTTATTCCTTTGGCTAAATTTGAAAATGTGAAAGAGGCCTTTTTCTTACGTATTTTATTTTATAGCACTGCATCAGTTGCTTTTCTTTTCCGTGTAGGTTATTTTTGGTAGCTGTAACACTGAAGTCCATTATGTTTTTTAACTTCTGTTTCATTGGAATGCTAGCAAGCCACAGCATATATTCCTGGAGTGGACTACTACTGCAGTTGTAATGTCTTAACAGAGGCATATGCTTTTTTTTTGTCCAAGTAAATGTTACTGTGGCCTGGAACAGGAAAAGAGGGCATGTAGGATTTCTGCACTCTGACAGGTTTGATATGTAGGTAGTGGAACTACTTTAAAAGGAAACAGACATCCTTTGAAGTTTACACAAAGGTCTCTGTAGAAAACATAGAGATAATATGATTGTAAATCTAATTATAGAAAGCTGCCTAGAAGGAATTTCAATCAGTTGGTCCATTTTCTTTCAGGTTCCATTTGATCAAATAGCCACAATGCCTGCTTAGTAGGATCCTCCTAGTAATGCATTCTCATGCCTGAAGAGTCTGCTATCTTGATTGAAAGGTACCATTTGCACTCGCTCAGCTTTCTGCCTCGGAAGAGCTAGAATCTTTTCCAATTGTAAAATTATAAAATATGATATTGCTGGGATAAATATTGGGGGGTTTAGAGTATTTTTTAATTATTTTTAGAGTATTTTTAATCCTTTTTTTAATGAAAAAAACATTGATCCTGAAGCATATTCTGCTTCCTAGACAAACATAGCAAGTCTCACTAAAGTTAATGGAACTAAATCAATTTTAAGCCAATATTGCTGAGTGCAGTGATGTGAAATCTGTATAACAAAGTGTATAAAATCTCTTCATTTGTTGTTGTTTTCTTCCCCTTTCATGACCTCCAGAACTTTCTGCCCCTCTATGCAACAAAGGCATACTTTTAAAAAAATCATGAAAAATAGGCTGGTTTTGATAATGCAAGGGACCCACATAAGGGAAGGAGCAGCTTGGCATTGTGGCAAAAGGTAACGCCGTAGAGGGTTGGTGGGCGAAGAGGTGAATATCAGAAAATAGAAGGCAATGAGGGAAGGGCCGCTGGAGATGGAGAATCATTTCCTTTAGTATTGAAGCCTTCTGTTTCTATTCAGTTGCACAGTTCTTTGTCATCTCTTTTTAGGCAAACATTTTAAGCAAATTCTGAAATGGCAGCATATCCTCCACATATCTGTAACAGCAGCAATTAAAGAGGTTTGGCTGTTTTAGCACTTACGAAACACTGCCCTAACAAGCTTGAGACCAACCTTTTCTTTCAACAACACGAAGCACAAGAAGCACAGAGCAGGCCTCCTTTTGTTACACCACAGGTCTCCCAGTGCTCACCAGAGGACCTGGAAAGATCAGAGATGTTTCCTCTCTGTCACTGCTCAGTTTTTAATTTAACGGTATATACTGACAGAAAATTTATGGAATTTATGGTGGTTTTCTGTGAAATTTTATTACATGGTTTCAGCATTGGAACAAAGCACACGTAGAATGGTAAAGTCTTCAACCATATCTGATCTGACCTAGTTACTAACTAGAGGTTTACTTGGAAGGCTGAGGATTTTTACATCACATTACCTTTTGAATATTTAATCATTCTGGAAATGAGTCATATTGAATATAGTAAGGGAGAACAAGATGCAGTTTTTACTTTTTTAAGTGTTTTCACTGTAGTTTAAAAAGTGGAAAGGCTGGCAACAGTTTTCTTCAGCCATTTATTCTTGGCTTAAAATCCCACTTTATTCTGAGGATACTGAAAGGTATGGATTTATCAAGCTCACATCCTTTTAATTTATAATCCAGCTGCTGTGAGCTGCTAACAGACTTTTAAGCCAGGACGCTCAGGACCATCAACGCAGATTACAGCTAAACTTAAAATTTTCTTTGTATTTTTCTGGAGACTTAAAGGATATAGTGCTACATTTAGAGATGTAATTAAAACTGAAACAGTGTAATCCACATTTTTAGTGATTATTGATATATATATATAATCATACTTTCATATATTCTATACACATAGAATGCTATGACATATCTTCTAGTAGACTTTTTTTTTTTTAATGTCTAGATTGGAAGCTTTTTTCTGCATATCCACTAGATGGGAGTTCTTGATCTTACAAGCAAACCCAGCTGCTCTTAGGTAGAGGTCTGCAGCTCCTTTTTCCCCAGCATCATCCAGTTCTGTACTGGTGCAGGATTTCTTGCTGCTTGCATCCATGGCGGACACTGGGAAGAAGCCACTGTAGGAAGGATACAACCTAGCAAGGGTGGGCATATTCCGGGCTAAAGGAAGTCTAGCACAACACTGTTGGACTGAGAGGTGTAATACATGTTACATTTTTGAAGGCAGCCATGGTACGGGGATAGTGGTGCCAAATGGACCATTTTCAGAAGAATTGCAGTGCAGACCTGTCAAACGCAGTACATTTCAGTTCCACACCAGGAACATGTGAGAATTTTAAGACCAAGTGGAGCAAAGGCATGTCAAATGACTCTTCATTGTTTCCCTAATGCAATCACCAGGCAGCCAATTTAAAATAAAGTACCATTTTGTATAAACCCTGACTTTGCCACAAAACCTTTAGAAGGCCAGGCAGGTAAACTAAAGAAGAACAACAACAACAAAAAGAACAAGAGAAGTTCAAGTAGGGTAAATTCATTGGTGAACCTTTTACTCAGTGTCATGAATACAAGCCTCAAAACAGGAAGATGAATTGTTGCTTATGGAAATTTTGGAGACTGTATCTGGACTCTGCCTGTACTTATAATCTGTCTCTAAATGCTCATTGCTTATTGGCAGAGGAGGGTTCAGGGCTACACTGACCATTGGATATTGCCAAGTTCATTCCTGTGTTCCCATACTTAAAAAAATGCCCCTTGACTATAAGCTCAAGATTCTCAAAGGTAGTTAAGCTGTTAACAGTGTCTGGTTGTAAAGGACACGCTTGCTGCAGTACTGGATGGAGAGTCCAAGTTTCCTAAAAAATACTGGGAGTGGCCGTGTTCGCAAGAAAAGACCTTCAGAAGCCAGCTGAAAGATGCACTGCCTAAACTAGTAAAAAGCTAGGAAAAAACACAAACGGCTGCACAGAAGTGACTATCTGTAAGCAATTGTCTGAATAGAATTGCAAAATGACAAAAAATAAGAAAGCTGTGCAACTTTGGCATATAACATTCTTCAAATCTTAATTCAGTGCAAGCTCCTCAGTGATCAGGATGTTCATTTATGAAGACCATAATTATGTTTATGAGGCACCAGATACTGGGGAGATCAGGGAATGGAAGGGAGCATTTCCAGTTTAGTCTTGCTCCCCTCAAGGTCAGTAATAAAGCTCCTATGGAATTTAGCTGGAAGAGACAATTGAACAATGCTGTTGTAACAAAGAAGCTTGGAGTACTACGTGCCTGATGGTAGAGCAGGTGAGTTACTGAGAATCTGTCCTACCGGGGATAATTTTCAATATGCAGTGTAAGTGAAACTTCTTAGTAATTTTTTGTTAGGATCAGATGTTCTTTGTATAAACAGATGTCTCACACCCATTCAGCATTCTCTTCCTGCTCAGTTACACAGTGAGCTCTAAACTGGTATCACAGATTCAGTATCTTTTCCATAAGAACAGACTGTTGCTGCACACGCAGATTAGTTTTTAATTGCAGGATTGAATACTCTCTGTGAAAGAGATCTTAGCACAAATATTCACTAAACTGAAAATGCAAACTACAAAATTACCAAAAGGAAGTAATTTCTCTGACTGGGTTGCGTAGTTATTTTCATTTTGCTTGTATTAAAAAAACAACAACAAAACCTCTGCAAGTCATAAAAACTGCATAATAATTTTGAAACACATTTCATGGCTATGTATCAGATCTATTGCCTGGGTAACTTTCAGTGCTTTAATAGTATGAGTTACTGGAATTGCTCAGACACCTGAAATAGAAACGCTCCATTCCTCACTGGAAATTCAGTTTGTTGGCCAAGCAGAATTACTGCTTTCTCCAGGCAAGTTTTTGAAAGACATTCCCAGGCTAACCCTGGTCTGTTAAATGATCAAATTATACAAATATTGATTTAGAATGAGAATGGAACAGCTCTTACAATGTGACTGAAACAGTCTCATGTGACTCAGCAGTTCCCATACGCTTCACCCCCTCACAGCATGAACCAATGATTGAGCCAGCTGGAGAGTGTGCCTGTCCTAATACAGGGATCCAGCACACTGCAACACTTACACAGTTGCCCATCGTGATGCAGGTTGACACAGTGTAAGACGAGTGATGATTGGTTCGTGGTTGAGGTTCACGCTCTCTCATGGGCCAGTGCTCTGTGGTGTTACTAGAGGCATGCAGTTGTTTGGTGCAGGTCCATCTTATGTTCCATCAGTCTCACACAGGTTATCACCAGGTATCATTCTTGATCTCACAGTGACCCTGGAGCACTTTGATGACCTCCACCCATGGAGGTGGGTTTGGGCAGGGGACCATTGATCAGGGGGCACCCCTGCTGGTCTATCCTGTACCTTTTGAGGTGGTTTTTTTGCGTCACTGTAGGTCAGATCTCAAAGGAATCTGCCTCAAGTGGGGCTTCATGATCCAATCTTTCAGTTTTTTCTTTTGGGTCACTCAGATCCACTGATTGAGGGGCCCGAGTATTTTCCAATGCAGTATTCCAAATCTGTTTTAAAGGGAAAGTTAAACTTGATTTTTTTCCCTGTCAATACACGAAGTTGTTGCTCGAGTTTCTCAATGCAATCATGCAGTAATTGAGTCTTGTTTTCTGAAGTACTATTTGAAAGTTCCGTGCTATTCAGTGCCATTAACAGTGGCTGTACCACAGTGGAAGCAGCCAGCTGTTGTTCTTTTGCATTAGAATATCTTTATCTAATCCATAGAAATATTCTGCCATGTGAGACAGGGATTGAAAAATATTTCCACTATCCTGCAATGGACCACATTTTTCAGCTATGGCCACTATTTCATAGTAAGGGGATCACAGGAATCCTGGGATATGCCCTGGCAGGGTTTTATATAGGGGGACAATTTTCTCCCCCTTAACTCACTTAAAGATGTTCAAAAGGAAAGCCATATATATACATTTTAATATTTCTGATACTCCCAGCTGGTTCACCAAATGTAACAGCAGCAGGACCAGCACAATGAGAAGACATTACAAAAAGAAGAATGCTCAGCCATCTCCAAAGACCTAGGCTCACAGAAAGACTCCATAAAGCAGGGATCTCCGGCAAGAGAGCCTTCCTCAGTGGCAGTCAGCCCTTAAATGAGGTCTAAGAATTACCTTCACCTGTACTTCCAGGGCTGACCGGGTCTTTTCTCCAGGTGCTCTATCAGTGGTTCAGGCACTCAGCAGTTCCCATACACTCACCTTCCTGTCTGGGGTGATTTTCAGCCCTGAGTGATGCATTTGGGCCTCTCTTACAAAATGTGGGACGAGTTATGTACCTCAGGAAGGACTCCTTGGAAACCAGCTGAGCTACAACCTGGTGAAAGTAACCTATGAATAAAATGAGGCTCCGGATGGAACTGAAACAGTCTGTAGCACATCTGCATGAATCAAAGCCTGAGCTTCTGCTTCAGGCAAGTGGGTATGAGTACAAAACAGGATCAGGAGATGGTATTTACTCACATCCCACAAGCTGCAGTGACGTGATAGCACGTTGCTAGACCAAACAGCCTTCTTCCACTTGGGCTTGATGCAGTTCTGTTTTCCACAGCTATACTATTTCAGGATCTGCAGGCTACCAAGTCGTTACTTAGTCTATGCATTACCCCACTGTTCAGACAGACTGTGAATAAGTGTGGTCGAAACCAGGGGCCTCCCTCCCCCTGAAGATTTGCTTGGAGCTAAGTACAATCTCGTACAAAAACAGAAATAGCAGAAGTTACTGTGGTTGATATCTAATTCCTGTCTTTCAAGCAGGGATACAGGAGACCTTTCATTATCTTCGCACCTGCATTTCTTCACTTGAGAGCAGAAGTCATTAATAACTTTCTTCCTACCATGTGACACTGGCAGACCTACCCTTCTCTGTGCTTCTGTGCAGTGTTAAATGGAAACGTACAGGTACAAGACTGCAGGGAAGGCAGGTGCAAGTCTGAGTCAGGCCTAAGACTATGCAGAGCATTATGCAGCTTGGCAAGTTTAGCAGAGCATAACCCTTCATTTGCTTGTAATTCTTAATTATATGAAGCAGTATATCTACTTAGCCTCACAGAAAACTCTGGTTTCACAGGGAATGAAGTTGCCTTCTGGTAAGGAACTGTACATCTCATTTATCTGCTATGTTCTATGCAAGAAACACACAATCTTATGCAAGTTAATCAAGTCTTGCAGCTGGCAAGACAGGAAGACGTTTATTCTCCCAGTTACAGACACAGGAAAGCTGTTTGTGGAGAAGAAGCTAAAGGAGAATTAGAAGAAACTAAAGTTGGGTACAGCAGATATCTGAATACAAAAAGAATGCTACACCAAAGTGGACAACATTTGTTCTTGCCTGATGGCATCTTCCTTCTTTCTACCTGAAAGTTTCCAAAAAACTTTCCAAAAAACAGCCTTCAACTACTTTGTATTCCTACAGTACAGGACGTTCTGTTTTATAAGCGCAGTGTCCTGAAAGATTTCCATAAGGCTTACAGGAAAGCGCAATCCACTACAGCAAAGGGCCTCAAACAAGGAAGCTGTAGCATCTTCATTTCAGACCAGTCAGCCGGTTCAGGACAATTAAGTGCTTACAGGGATCGTGCTGAGCTATTATTTCAAAGCCAGGAGTCAATGGCTCCGAGAATCACCTGAGAACTTTTTTCATTTCAATGGAAAAAGGTGATGCTAACTGATGAGTGTCTAACACACAGTTCTGTATCATTCAGTAGCGTGTGACTATCTAATATGAGAACACGCAGTAAGTAATGCTGCACCATATCACTCGTAGAGATCACAGTACTGATGTTTCTTGTAGCTGCAGTTTGCTTTCTAAAACCTGTCTGCATGACGTCAAGTCACACACAATTTTAACTCCCTGTTCCCCATTCCCTCAGACTTTAACAAGTAATGCTGATTTCATTAAAAGCCTCAGTGGTATCCGTAGCATTCTCCTTCGGCACAGGAGGACCCAAAGGTGAAATCAAGCAGCAGATGACTACTCACCCACAGAATGAGTAATCGGTTATGTTCCAAGCTAAAATAAATACGGACAGAAAGCTCAGTGTTCTAATGCCTTCGTTTAGGAACCTTTTTCCTTGTTTTAAACACAGGTTTTGTAAAAACATCTCGAGCCTCGTGAATGCTCATTTAATTTCTGTTTTCTTTGGCAAGGCCAAAGCGAAACATCTCTCCTTTTCACTTGATGTCCTCACTACGTGCATTTCCCAGCAGGGCAATGGCTACACCCCTCCATTACACATTCACATTTAACCACAGCTTCCCAGAACAGCCCCACCACTAAAATGACCCGCAGCTCTAGATTTACGCTCCCTGTCACCACCACTTAACAGTCATCAGTGAACAATGTCACTTCTAAACGCACCAACTTCCCAACAGATGAACTGCTCCACAGCTGTCCGTGGTATTCTTTTATAACTGGCTCCTTCATTTCAGCAGCGTCGTGGCTGAGCTCAAGGCTGAAACGCAAGGCTTAACCTAGGGCAAGTGCTTATTTTTACTCAAGTCATTACAGAAAAAAAGTTGACATTTACATTTACCAAAATATTTCAGAGCGTAACCACCACCTGCTGAGCTGAACATGAGAATTCAAGCCTGCTAGTCTTATTTTTCTCTTAGTGCATGACTTACCTGACTGGTGTCTGACTTTCACAAAATCTCTGTGTCTCTGCTAGAATTGCCATCAGCTGGAAAAACTCCTCACCACACAGCTGGATTTCTCTTCCTTCACCTACGCTATTACTGGTCTCTGAGGTAAGGATACAGCCCCAAAGTCTGCACTATTTCACAGTATTCTGTAAGCTTCTTAAAAGTTTACAATTTAAAGGGAAAATCTCTAATACTGATATTAGATATCTGCAAGGAGCTGGTTTCATTTCTTTCATTCAGATGCCTATCAGAATCCGAGCGCAGTGCCGTGGGTTAATCTGGGTGCTTCCTGTTCAACACCATCAGCCAGGCAGAGCATTGGCCCTTTGATACAGAATCTAGAGCAGGGATGTTTCTCCACCTTCCAACAATCCCGCTTATGATTTGGTTACTGGTCATGACCCCACTGTTTATTGTATAACCGAATCATAAGAATTACTGGAATTCTTATAAATCCTGAGTAAATAAAGGGTGAAAGAAAAGCCCACTTGTAATCAAACACTACATAAGTGCATGTTAATGGGCCGTTCGGTGCCCTAATGGGGCACATCGGAGAAATGCTATAACACTATACTCCATATCAAGAGGCCGGTAGACGTTTTCAAATGAATAAATTCTATTTATATAGTTACAACAGTGACCGGTGACTACAGTTCATTACCTTATGCACAGCGAATACAAAAAACTCATTGGAATTTATGTAAGTATTACTAACACGTACTCTATGAAAAAGCAATTCACATTAATTTAAAAGAGCACCTTAAGCTTGGAAAGTTTACCCAGACACAGTCACGTGGAGCATCTCAGTCTTTGAAAGCAGAACAGAAACTGTTTGCAAGGACCCAACAGTAATTGATATACAACTTCTTTGGAACTGGGCTGCAGATGGGAAGTGTACTGAAAGCTATGCTGAAATCCCTGCTCAGTTGATGACAGCGGCACTGGTGCTGTTGTTTCTTATGAGACAGGAATTTCGCTCTAGTCTTTGCATTCTTTGTCAGCTATAGTGAAGCAGCCAGAGGAAAGAGTATTAGAGAGCGGCCAAGTAGGTTCACAGTTCAAAAATCCAATTTTCAAACAGCCTTGAGGTCTAGAGAGGGGGAAGGGAGTTTACAATGTAGCTAAACTAAGTCTTACTAAAAAAAAAAAAAAAGGCAAAAAATGGCACCTTCCAGTAGCAGAGCTGATCAGGATACTGAACACCACTGAGAAAGGAGCAAGTCTGAGGTTGCATCCTTGGTAAAGACATCACTGTATTTGTCTTTGACTAGAAAGGGAGGCAAGCACACTGTGCGGTCGTGTAAGTGCGTGTAGAGCAAGACGTTCCAGAAGCTGAATGATATCCTTGCATACATTAAAACACTGCTGAGGAGGAAAAAGCAAAAAAGGAAAAAAAAAAGAAAAAAAAAAGAAAAAAAAAAGTATCTTCTAGCACCGAAATCACTGGCAAGATAACATGATTTCAAATCTAGCCTTACACAGTCTTGATAAACAGAAAGGACGCAACATTGGAGATGGAATATTTTTAGCTGGTTTGCAACTGAGCACTTATTGGCAAGAATGAGTAGAGGAAGACATCTTCCTTCACAGTGGCTGCAGGAACCATACCAATGAACCCTCATGCTTTACAGCACCCACAGAGCTCTAATTACTGTGGGAAAGAAAGAACTAAATAAATGTGCATTCATTTTCCTCCCCCTCCATGCCACGCACCCTGCAAGACTAGAAACCCATGACATCTGCATGTCACAAGCTTTCAGAAAGCAAACTGTTTTCCTCCTGTACTGCCTAGAAGCTCTCTGCAGCCATTTACATTAGCCATGCCCTCCACTACCAGCAAAGAAAATGCCAAGGAATCGCAGACTTTCTGTACCACCAACCCAATCAGAAAATTGCTGAGCGTGCATTTTTTGCAGTTTATGCAACTGATATGAATGAGAGACCTGTGACCATTTCCCAGGAGGGAACTCAGTGCCAGTCTGGCCAGATGTGTTACTGCAGCACAGCACCCAGGCAAGGGCCACCTTTTTTTTTTTTTTTTTTTTTTTCTTTCTTTCTTTCTTTTCTGGGCTATCAAAAATAGTCAGCTTACCTGACTGTATCTTCACAAAAGGACATTTCAGGAATGGAGACAGTAACTCCTGAACATTAACAAGATCTACCAAAGGAAGAGGTAAGTAATTCTGAATACCCATCCCTGTGTGGTACTCCATCATCAATTTTTATTAGTAGCTGTAGCACCCAGGCACGCAGCTAGAAGATAAAAGAACATGAAGGGCATGAACAGAATCACTTAAGGCTAAAGGCACGCAGCAGAACTGCATCACACCCCTACTTTTTCATTATTTTAAAGGTGTGTGAGAATGTATTGAGATTTTCAGGAAATCTATTATTTGGCTTACACAGTAAGCTATACCTTGTGCACTGTGTTCTAGACAGAGTTGCATTTAAAAGTGGCACACAAGGTTAGGTAACTTTACACAGCGCCAGCAAGTAATTTGTGCTCTCATAAATACAGTAGTGTACATCCTATATACAAGCAGCTGCGGGCAGGCTGTTAGCCAGCCATCCACAGAATGAAGGTAATGAAGATCGTGGGGAGTGTGGTGGAGGGTGCCAGACCCAGGCAGATGATGGATGCTAAGCCCACGAGCACTGAAGCAAGAACGCTCCTCTGGTCACGAATGATCATCTTGACAGTCTCACAGAACTGCAATGAAAAAAAAAAAGAAAGAAAGAAAGAAAGAAAGAAAAACGTCAGGGTTAAGGAGGAAAGTGTTGAGATGACAGCTGGGATTGCTGCTTTCTCTGGTACAGAGCGGGCTGCTGGTGCCACAGCACTTACATGCTGTGTGAGAGTATGCAGCCTGCCGCTCCGTCACCACGGGAGCTTTAGCTAATGTAGTGAATCGGAACTGAGCCCTGCTTCCAGCCAGCGGAGGCGAGGCCGCATACTGTCCCGCAGCCCAGCACTGGAGTAACGCGGGGCAGCACGACCGCGGCCTGCCAGCTCTCAGCGGCACTTCTGACTTCGGGAGCCAGGGACTCACTTCGGGGATGCCCCTGCCGCCCCCTCCCCAGGGCTGTACCTTGTCGGTCTGGAAGCTGACCGGAGCTCCGTAGCGGCAGTAGGTGACGAAGTGCTCGCAGTTGTTCCAGAGCAGGCTGTAGGCTGTGGCGCCCACCAGCTTCTCCGCACGGCGGGCGGCCTCCTCGCTGCCCAGCACCTGGTCCTTGAACAGCCGGTCCATGTGGTTGACCAGGATGCTGCCGCCATAGGCAAAGTCCTCCACCGTGTCCACGCGGATGCTGGCCGTCTTGGTGATGACGCCCAGGATGAGCCGCTTGTTGGTCACCACCCGTTGGATCTGCCGGTGGTCGTCAGTGAAGGCGGGCAGGATGTCAGGCATCAGGTGGGCGACACGGTTCTCACCGAGGTAGATGCCAAAGTGGACGAAGAGGGTGCGCGGCACCTCCAGCAGGTCACCCCGCCTGAAGCAGCTCGTGTCGTAGTAGCCGGAGGCGGCCGGTGGCGGCTCCCCGCCCTCGGTGCCCGCCGGCAGCGTCCGGACGTGGACGAAAAGCAGCAGCTTCTCCAGCAGCAGCGAGGCCGCCTGCGGCACCGCGTTCTTCATGGCCGGCTGGGCCGAGGACGGGAGGAAACCGGGGCGCCGCCGAGCAACCCCGCTTTTCTAGGCGGCCGGCCGAGGCGGGGCGGGCACACGGGCCGGCCCCCCGGCTGCGTGCGGGGGAGCGCCCGCCCCGCTCCACCGGCGAACGCTGCCCGCCAGGCTCTGTCCGCAGCCGGGACCAGCACGGGGGAGTAAGTCCCCGTCACGATCCAGCTCGGCCCGAAGGGATCAGAAAGAACAGGAAGAAGCGAAGGGGCATCGCCGTGCGTTTTGTTTCATGCTAATCCATTATGTAGATGGCTAACTCCTGGCAACGAAGCCTACAAAAGAGCGGCTCTGACCGGCCAACAAAGCCGACCCGTCTACAGGGTTCGGCAGCCGAGCCGCTTCCCGCCCCCAGGGCTGCGGGATGATGGATGGGGCCGGCATTCATGGCACCTGGGAGATGACAGGGCCCGTCCGTGCCGCAGCTCCCTGCCCGCCGCCTTTGTGCGGCCGCTTTCGCCTCCCTGCACGCGAGGCGCTGAGGATTCGGGGCAGAAGCGCTGGGTGAGGGGCAGGTTGTTGGAACGCCTGCCCTCAACGCCGGGTTCTGCCTGAAGTCATAACCTTCCCAACGGCTCTTCCTGCAGGTTGTGTGCACAGTTATGGTTGCCACACAGACAAGTACAAGGGAAGCTGTGTAACACTTTGGCACCTCGCCACAGGCAAACAGATATGAAACAGCAAGTTATTTCTCCTACGAAATTACTTTTAATCTGAGAGCCTGTGGACCATGGACAAGAAGCCCAGAAGACCCTCAAGCTGTGGGACTCCTTTGGTTGCTCCAGGAGAAAGGAAAGGCCTCAACATCCCTTTGCTTTCCACTGCGGAACAGCTGTGGTACGAAGGGCAAGGCCCACCATGACACGTACCGAGCCAAGGTTCAAGGGAGGTTCCCGCATACAAGAACTATCAGGTTTATCGCTGACACAAAGCAGTTTTTCCACCACTCCTCGGTGACGCCAACATGTTATGAGAACGCTGCCCTCCCCATTCCTCCTGCTCCAAGCAGAGAGTTTCCTGAGGAACCCAAGATTGTTCTCAGCTTGTTTCACCTACAGAGACGTCCCCAGGAACCTCCTTCAGCCTGCGAGCACAGACTAGAGCTCCAGCACTGCTTGCCAATGCGATCAGGCATTTGGGATTTTCTCTGAAGAGTCTCAGCCAAACTTTTATGCAACAAAGGCTTAGCTCTCTCCAGTCAGTTACAAAGGAGGAAATACCCTGTAGATGCAGCTCACGGTGCTGGTATGAACCAGTGGATTAGCGACAAGTCACATAATTATTTAAAATCTTTCAAATCCAGATGTTTCAATGCACCTGGAAAGGTTGATGCATTTGCTCATGCCTACTAGTAAATAAAAACATGGGCAAGGAGCTTTATGCACTTTTAACTGGCGCATTTTTAAGGGACTGGAGAAAGGGTACAGGTTAAAAACACTAACATCATGGGGCTGGTCCAGAGATGGAACACTGTGACACAGCCAGAGGTTTTCAGAGACTCCACTTTAAGTCCTGGCACAGAATCATTCATCTCTCTCTCTCCTGAAAGCATAAACCTTCCATCTCGAGGCTCCCTCCATTCAGCCCTACTGTCTCAAGGCTCCCTCTTCCCAGAGTCGCCAAGGGAGTGCCTGCATGGTCTCTGTTGAAGCAAGTGTAATCCTTCACAGCTACAGTTCAGATCTCCCTCCTACTCAGCACAAGAGAGAGGAATTCAGCTGAACTCCCTGACAGAAACAGACATTTCCTAACTGGATCTTTTACTTGGAGACATCCTTTGTTTGCTTTCTTAATATCCATGAGCTTTAATCTCCCAAATCCCCATTTCAAGTAAATATGGAGAAAAAAAGCCAGGATGAAACTGAAGAAGAATCACAACAAGGAGACTCAAAGTCTTACTACAGGGAAGGGTTTCGAAGGAATAAGGTGACAGGTGTGACATTATGCAGTGGTCATTTCCTCATACCCTCGTACCAAAGCACTAACAAACTGTCTCTGCCTTCCCCTAAAATCACTCGATTTCAGAGTCAGAAACCCCAAAGGAATAAGCACAAAAGGCATCACACAGATGACAGATCTGTGGAACTGCTTCACTCCATACACAACTCACATATGTGGTGGCAGCAAGTGAAATCCAGCCTGATAACACCACCTTGAAACCGTTGTGAGCAAAGCACTCAGTACGACAAACTCATTTCTTAAATAAACTCTTCAGATTTTGGAACAGCAAATCTACAAGCCAGCAAGCACACAGTCGGCCATCTTTTTCAAACTGCCACCATGCAAAACCAAATTCAAAAGGTATAATTATTTTTCCCTCTGCTCAAAAGGGGGGAAAAAAAACCCCAAAATATGTTGTGCATGAAAACTGTTTCGTCAGAGATCGCTAAACTGAAAGCATACTTTGTGCCTCAGACTAAGCCTCCAATTACTTCTTTCCCATCTTCCTGGATCACTTCTGTGTAATAACTTTTAAAGCTTTAATAGATTAAATTGCCTCAAAGCTAGCAAGATCACTTTGAAATATTTAATATGATGCAGCAAATAAAGTACTTGTTTGGACTGTTACCTGCTATGGAATAATTATTTCATGACAGACCCCATGATTTGCCTTTGGGAGATGCAGTAATAAAGCCGAAGGAGGTGAAAGAATGCAGCGTCTGTTTTGTATTGCAGATGAGCCACAGCACAAAAAATATTCCCAGGTAAGAGGTGTTAGCCAGTTTCCATTACACTGAAAACCCAGTACGTTAGATGGATCCTTACTTTTAGGATTCGAGTCATTACTGTTTCCATCCTGCCCTCACAGTTAACAGAAGGGAAAAGGCAGGAAAGAAAGGCAGTTGGAAGTGCAAGTTCTTGCCTACATAAGGAACAGCCCTGCTTTAACAAGCAGGCAAAATGTATTTGTTAACTAAAGTTAAGCCAATGCTAGCGGCATTCATGCTCACCTTCTAGTACAATTTATGCTTTAAACAAACTTTTTTCAATTACTCAGTCTCTACCGCAGATTAACAAACCAATGCAGCTTTAACAAGCTTTCAGGTCAGCTGGGATTGCTGGAACAAACACAAGTTCATGAATTTAGAACACGTTAAGGAGGATAAAATCTTTGGACAGGGATTTCTGAGAGTATCTTTTGCAAGAAAAGTACCTGGTGGGCAAAACCATTTGTTTTACACTGATGCCCTGAAACAAATAATGGACAGAAAACACATCTGTGAAGGATGCATCCACACTGGGTAATTGCAGAGATAAAAAATAACCCTTTTGTATTCCCATATCCAATCCATTTAAAGAGTTCTTTTAAGCAAATTGCAGCCTCCTCTGTAGAGCTCTAAGTGCCAAACTCTACAAAAGCGTATCATTTGCTCGTTCCAATTTTGCATCGAACAAAGGCAAAGCACAGAGAAGACAAACTCTGATGGAAGAAGGGAACCAACGAGTCAAAGTATGAAACTGTAGGTAAGTGCAACAACCCCAGAACAAAGAGTTTTAAGAACTTCTGAAATAAGTATCAGAGTTTTCCAGTAGAAGAAACAACTTAAAATGGCTAAAACAAACTTATATTTATAAATGTATACTTTAATTCCAAAATAGGTGGGTACACATTTACAGTCACTTAAGCAGCATACTGAATAAACTGCATATATTTACCATAGCCTTTCATATCTCTACAGGTTTGCTACTGAGGTCTATCAGTTTGTTTTATTTTTTAATTTCCTCTCAATATCTTTGCATACTTTGCTAGGGTAAAAGGCTTCCAAATTCTTAACAACAGTTTTCTAAATGAACAATGAATGTAAACATAAAAACCAGCAAAAATATATGAAGTTGCATACTTTTCTGCAAGGAAGTAATGATTCATTTTTCATGACAACTTCCATAAACCATGCTGTATGCACAGGTAGTATCTACAGCTGGCTAAGAGAGTAACGTGTTTAGATGGATAAAGCTCTTGCTTGACCTTCAAGTCAAAACCACAGAAAAGGTAGGGACAATTTTGTTGTGTAATCCTCATTAGCAAGCAAGAGGCCAGGAAATCGGTAATAACAGTAGCACAGGCTGAGATTTAGGAAAACAGTTCAGTCAAGTTTACCAAATACTTATTTTCGTCCTTTTTTCTTATGTTATTAGCACAGTCTTCCCAAAATAAAAGGGAAGATTCATTTCTGAATAAAAATGTTGGAATGTGCAGAGTAATATTTGTATGGCTTCTGCAGAAGAAATAGAGCTATTTTGGGGGCCAGAATTTCTATCCTGACAGTGCCATAGGAACTATGACATAGATCTTGTGAGCCTTCGCTTAATCAAGTGAAAAAGTTTTGAGTACCCTAATTCGGATACTCTAGTAATATATTGCAGCAGGGGAAAAGGGTGGATGGAGAAAGGGAAATGACAGAGGTGATAACTGGAGTCAGAACAGAGACAAGAGAGCGCTTCACTGGTATGGGCTTGGCAGGGAGGCTGGAGCTCGAGGATCTGTAAGGTCCCTTCCAACCTAAGCCATTTTATGATTCATTAGGTAGATGTTGGAAATAGTAGATAAATCTGTCATTAATTGGACAAAGAGCCGGAAAGTTGGTGGACCATCACCAAAGGGCTGCATTTACTATTGGTCGCTACATAGTAGTAATAACTACTAAATTCCTTCACCACCCATAAGGGAAAGCTGTTCTCCAGTGCCAGACAGTGCTAACTTCACGGTGATGCACAGCAGGTTATCCAGCTTCACTCTACACACAGGATAAATACCGTTGACAGGAGCTCAACTATACTGGTCTATTTAATTTTCAAATAAAGATTTAGAGAAGGAAAAGAGATGAATGGCACAGAAGGTAGTTTTCATCTTGGAACAAATACTATTTGGGCTCATAATTAAATGTCATGTTGCAATTTGTTTAGTTCTATTTTACAGGAAATAAATTAATTCTTCACCAAATGTATTATCTAGACAGGAAATGCCATCAGTCACAGACAAAGCTATTAGTCTGGCATTACTCAAAACAGTTATTAATTTGTGCCATATAGCTAAGCCTCTGAGAGATAACTGTCACTGATTTCTCTGCGGTAACTTTTAAAAGTCTGACTCAAAAAGCCAGTTCTCCTGTACGACATTTTTATACTACTCAAAGTGTTAAAAACATATGTATCAAGCACCTGTTACTCTATCAATGATTTTAAATCAGGAACATTTTTGATCTGGAAATCCAACAGCATCTGCCCAAGTGCTTTGCCCTGTAAGGAGAAAAAAAAACCAACCACTTACTATCTAAATATACAGTCTTTGTAAATTAAAACTGTATAATATGGATATATATATATATATAATCAGTATAAGTTTTATCATTAGTGTAAAAATTCAGCACAGTCAGTGATAATGATAATGTTTTATTTGTCACTATATATACTTAAAGATTTCAAGTGAGTTTCCAATCAATGTTTGGATCATAGATTCACTCAAATTATACTTATCTTTTCCGTAATTTCTATTTATCTCTTCCATTTAATTGCCTCACTTGTGAATTAATGTAATTAAGTGTGAAAAAGCATTTAATCCTAAAGAGATTGAATAGTATGTTCAATTTGTTACCTACTGCTAAAATGAATGAGCTGAGCTCTGCTACCCAGTTCATACCCAGCATCATCCTACTTTGTGAACAGTCCCACAGCTTACAACAAACCATTGAGAAAACAGTGCATATTTTAGTTACAAAATATAAACGCATTAAATCAATACATGCCTGTGGGTCACTTCTTAGGGATGCCACGCCACCACCACCAAGGGAATTCCTCAAAACAAAATTTAATGCATGGATTCCTGGCAATTCATATCTGTAAAATAAAATTTACATTCTTGTTACACCCCCTCCGCCCCAGAGATTTTGGACAAAAACTCATTACACCCACTTGTCAGTCCTTAATAATTCTAAAGGAGGATCATAAAGTAATAATTCTCCTCCTATTCAATGCCAAAAATCATAGATTTCAAATAAGCCACTTTTCTCATTTCCATCACTCCCACCATTTAGAAAGCTCTGTAGGCATGAGTTTCAAATCCGGTGTGATTTAAGAAAACACAGTGGACAGAAGGAAGTATTTTTGATATTTCCTAGTTCTGATACTGAAAAAAATAATCACATAATCCCCAGAACTCACTTTTCTGACACTGCCTACCAGCTGATTTGGAAGTCACGCTCACTGTTACTAAGAAATAACGATGACTCAGTAGCTCAAACTCTTGCAACTACGGAGAATTTTTAACAAGTAAAGCTACATTTCAACACTTCACTGGAGCCACGTGCTTTGTTAAGATAAAACAATTTTATTCTAGTATGACAGACCCATTTTCCTGTTCCACTGCCAGCGTATGCTTTTTCTCATCCTTGCTTTTGGCTGGTGCATTTCCAGTTTGGAAACTTTTGTAGAAGTTTGGCAAATGGCTTCATGATTTCCTAGCAAAGCTATTTCAAATTCCATAAGTAGGTCCATAGCATATTTCCATTTGCCATTCCTTGCACAGTTTTCCAGTGCTTTGTCTGCTTCTGTGTACTCTTCCAGTGCTCCTTGGTTTTTTGCTTTCCTCCACTACTTTCTTTATCTAAGGACTTGATGGCTTTCCTTTTTATTTTTTTTCCCCCCCTCCTAGGAAAGAATTTAATCACATCATCAGCAAGACACAAAGAATAACTGAAAAAGGCCTTATCCAGCTCTTGCTGTGTCTCCAGATGTTTGACTGCTACAGTTTAAATCACATTTCTTCCAGCATTGCTTGCTTCTCTGTAGTCATTTATCTGATCTTCATCTGTTTGCAACAGATTCTTCAAATCTGTCCTCTAAAAAAGCTGGAATTTCTTGCAGTACTCTTCTATGGTTGAGGTTTATCTTGTCCCGACCCTTTTAGTATTGCAAAAATTAGGACTATTGTTGATACTATTCAGCATTCAACAGCAATGCATACAACAGAGTAATTTTAGCAGTGTCATCTATGTAACTGATTAATAATGTAATCAGCAAGGATTAGAGAACCTCACAACATTTTCCATTATTATTATTATTTTTTTTTTGCAAACTCTGTGCAAATTCCAAGTGAACACATGCCGTGTCTATCAGTACAACATACTGCAAGTTCTACCCTAAAAAAAAGCTCCACAAACTTCCAGGTAAGAAACAATTTCACATCTGGCAGATCTCTCCATCAGAAGTAGAGTAAAAGAACACACATTTAGAAGCTAAGACCTCAGCTTTTCAAAGAAGTTCCATGAAAATCAGTCATTCGAATAATCAGGAGAGAAACTGGACAGTGTACAACACGCAAATGAGAAAGAGTGGCATACTTTAAATTTCGCCTTCCTCAGCAATTCTGGAAGAATGCAATGTAAGCTATGGTCCTTAATTTAGAACATCAAAGAGAAGCAAGTCAGCTTCGTGCATTTCAATAACTATTTAGAGTAAGATATTCTAGCTAGAACTAGATTTACAGAAGCAATATTCAGAGGCAGCATTTTCAATATATTCAGGCCTATCTGAAGCATCTGAACATCCTTCATCTTTCTGCACAAAAAAATACGCTCCCACACAAAAATAAAACACTTTAGCAGAACCATCATAGCAGTCTTAAGCAGCAACAACGTATCAATTAGATATTGTCATGCATTTACCCAGCTTAATTAAACAATTGAAGTTAAACTGAGATCTAAAGAAAGAAAAACTTTTGATTGAATTGTATAAGGTCATGTTTAAGAGCTGCTTTTAAAAAAGTACAGAAAACAAATCAACTCTTCAATGAATATTAAGGCTGTGACAGAAACCAATAAAAGAAGGAAAATTCACTGTTGTAGCTCAACTCCTATGCTTGCACACGATGGGGTGCCTCCTTAACTATTTCCTTTGAAGTGCTGTCCATACCTATTCTAAGAAGTCAGGTTTCCCTGTAAATCTCCTGTTAGCAGTGTATGGAAATAGTAACGTTATAAAATTTGTTTATTGCGTTGGTATCAAGAAAAAGATAGCATTCTTCCTGTCAAGGGAAAACAGTTGCTAAAAGAGATGTTTGCAGTAAAATATATTGTAGAGTATTACATGAGTAATACATGAGTTCATGTTTTATCCCCATAATAAATGTATACACAAAAGCAATGTAAAAGTATTGGTATCTGCCAAAAAATTGTTTTGTTCCTCAGTTCTTCACAGGAATAAATCCTTAAAAAAATACCCTCACGGATACAGTTCTAATATAAATGCAATTCTGTGTTATAGAAATAGGTAACTGCAGAAATAATAATGAGAGATGTTGTAGTGGAAATGCTAAGTCACAGCTTGAAGCAGTGATGGAGCACCGGGTAGGAAGGCAGGGCCAACCCAGGGGAGCTGAGGTGCATGCAATGCAATGCAATGCAATCCCGGATCTCATTTAAGGAATGGCAGTGGAGGCAAGGGTATCTTGCTGGAGATCCCTGCCTACCTGAGGCCTTCCAAGGGTAAGCAGACTTTTTTCCTGTTTCTGTGCCCACGGCTGCTGCATTTGAGCACATCCTCACCTGCTCTAGCCTAGGACTTTGCTACTCTATCATTGCTGTGTTTTCCATTGCGCTACAGCATTACAGTTGTGTATAATTCTAGTGCTGACAGGAGATGAGAGAGTCTCAATAAGGAAAACAATATGTAGTAAACTAGTCAAGTATTTCATTTTCAGGTTTTGTATATGAGAGAAACGTTTCCTTCTCCAGTCATATTCGCTCTCTAGCACTTCTTTAGCACCATGACTTCTCAAATTGCACGTGCAACACCACATGGGTAAGCTTGTATTGGCAAAATGGAGTGCAAAATGACTAAAGGAAAAATAGAACCTGTCACATGCAGTATGATCTTGCAGCTACCATATACCTTACCTCAGCATTGATGCTATTTTCTAAACAGCAGTACCATTCAGACTTGTATGAGACAGGCAACCTCCTTTAAACACAGCAAATTTCTGAGCATGACTCTCTCTTACTTAGCTTGACTTGGATTAGCCTAACTTTGCTTACACATTAGTGCTAAGCACAGGAAACACTCTGATTAATTGTTGGGAAGGTACTCTTCCTAAGCGGTGGAAGGGGGAAAAAAGCAATTGTATTGTCTCGTCTTTATCTCTGAAAGATCATCTTTTGCTACTGTGTTACCTGAAATTCTGCAAGCTTCTGAGTTTACAATGCTCTCTGTCCAGAACAGTCCCATCTTTTTTGTCTATCTATTTCAATAGCCTTAAGGAAAAAGAATGAAAAGTAACCAGCTGACAATCTCTGTTCTGTACTGAAGCAGAACCATAGTTGGTATGTTTTTAATAGCAAAAACTGTTTAACAACTCATATTTCAAATGAAGGAAAAAGAGTAAGACAGCCCTTCTTATGACAGTAAAACCTAAAGATAAATGAGTAATTTAAAAGAAATCATGCAATCCGAAGCAGACAAGCATAATACAATCCTAAACAGTTTCACATATGGATCTATTCTTTTTCCCCCAGAAGTTTTTCAGTTGTCTCACATAGCTCCACTATCACATCATTAAAAGAAACCAAACCCAGGAACAGATAATCTAATTAATCAAATTTAATTGGCTTTACCCAGACACAACAAATTTGATCTTTTATTTATGAACATAAACAGCATTAAGGAACCACAATTAATCTATTTCTATGGGTATCATTAGAAGGCCTGACATTTTTTTTCTTATTATTATTATTTTTTCCCCTTTCTCTGGTCTGCTTCAGAGGAAATTGAATTACTTTCTAGACATTAGAATTTCATAGATCTGTAGATTTGTTAGCATTTATGAAACGGTGGATGAGATCTGCATAGAACTGTTCATCATAATGCCCAAAGAGCAGGATTTAAAACAGCCCCAAGTTCTCTGGGCTTTGAGCTTCACCTTTCTGACTCATGCTGTTTGACCAAGCAAAAAGACACTCATTTCTTGTCATCCACAAAAATGATTTTGGCAAAATGTCCATTGTGGTAGAATAAATAACATTATATCAAAACAGGTTTTAGAAGGGTAAAGAGTTTGTTGCAATATTAAAGTACTTGTTTTTAATGAGACACATCAGGTTTAAAACCTCTTATCTGCTTTATTGGGCACACTTAGAAGAAAGAGCACTACTTCTTCACTCTGCCAGGGATTTCCAATTCCTCCTAATGTAGTGACTTGGAGGCTTGGGAAATTTCAGTTACTAAGGCTCCTGCAGTTTCCAGATTTAGGAGTATGTTTCCCAAAAGTAGACTACAAGTTACTCCTATTTTGTAGACATTCTTTATTAGAACAAAACAAAAAAAATACATAGTACAAGTTTTTACTTAAAAATGTAAAGAAAGATACATTAAAGAAAAAAAAGGTTGAATACAGATAGGTCTGCAATACTCAATTTAATTTAAAATACCTTTTGATACCATCACAAATCTATCATACAACTGAACTGCACTACAAGTTACTACTCACCTTGATACTAGCTCTTCTTCAGGTTTTTTTCGCTCTAAAAGGTGTTCAAAGTAGTTCTCCAAGGCTTGAGCAGTTAAAGTTTTCTTTAGATATGGATAATACAGAGGATGCCGTGCTATGACACCTGTTAGGTAAGATTAGTGTTAGTTGGAATATCAGCTACTGAAACCTATTTGTAATTATCCTTTCAAAACTGATTTGAGGTCATCCTCTCAACTGAAAATGTACGTATGGATACTCTTCAATGAACTCCTGAGTAAAGTAGCAGGACAGCTTTTCCTCCGTCAATAGAGAGGTAGTGTGTTGCATGACATGGAAGAAGGCTCCCAAACTACATGATATTAACCATGATTCTTCTAGGTGGACCCTGCCACTGGAAAACACCTAAAGAAAAACAAAATACCAAAACCAACCAACCAAACAAAAAAAAATGAAGTTCTCTTCCCCTAAAAGGTGTGCAGGACTTAGAAAAGTAATTGTAGCTGACCATAAACACAGCATAATCAGATCAGTAGTGAGCGCAATAATGGAAGGTTTTGGTTCTTACCCCCACTAACTGCAGGAAATAACAGTTTTTTATTGCTGTAAGCATGCTTTGATAAGCTCTAGGTAACTTAATGCTGAAGCCAATGTTCCACAGCAGGATCAGGAAAGCTGATTCATGTCACAGATCTCTTTATTGAGGGACTTAAAATTATTCATCTCATAGGTTGTTTGTTGTTCATTTAACAAAGCAATAGTTTCTTTATATCTGAGAAAGCCTCTTGGCAGTGCACATCATGATCTGGCAATACTATATTGTACTAATAGTCAACCACAGATGGAACAAATAAAATTAAAAAAAAATAAATAAGTAACAATCAACACCTCTTCACTCTTCAACCCCAAAAAAGCTTCACAAGCAAGGACAAGAAAACCATATTGCTTAAATATAAATAACAAAATCCATCAGTCTTAGCATGACAGCTAATAGCAAATCAAATCCCAAACGCACCTTTAATTCATACTGAGCTTTGAACACCACACGCTCTCATCTTCCAACAAGTAAGAGAGCCAATTGTTGCATGCAGAAGTAAGGAATAGAAGGAATTATTCATCAATACAAGAAGCAGCATAACCAACGTAATGCCTGCACACTGAAATACACCACTTGGATTTACAATATAATTAAAAACATTTTCTTACTTTCAAGAACAACTTTGGTATTTCCTAACGACATTTCAGCCATCTACACGGTACAAGATTAACATACAGAAATAGTATACACCTTCAGACAGCCAAGAAGTTATGTTGTATAATAGACAGACACAGAGAAGTAGCAACTGATGTGCAGAAAAAACCCTAAAAATGTGTTTCTTAATTTTGGGGTGCTTACTCTTTGCAACCCTAAACAAAGCTTTGTAGTATCAGACACTCAAGTATTTTTCTTTATCTCAGATTTCAAACAGCTGCTGAACATAGACCTACAGATACTGCATTAGTTAAATATCGTTTCATTTGGATTATTTTGTTTAAGCACTGAGGCAATAAAAGAAATAATCAAGTTATGTTAAGAGATTTCCCCCAAAAATTAAGGAGAGCACATGATGCCTCTTATTTGAGAAACTTAAATCACCTTGAGAAGAAAGATAAATACCTATGTTTGCAGAGTTGCCCTTGTCTCCACTTCTAGTATAGGCAAGATCTTCTAAGCGGTAAGTATGGTGACCAGTTGGCAGATCTGTGTAATATAAAAATGAATGCACTGTAATGACAGCTACATACAGTGGTACATTTTGAAGAAGTAACTTTCTTTACAGTCTTCCTGCATTGTTTTTAGTACTCTCAAAACAATGTCAAAGTTTTCTTACCAGAGGTAAACCCAGAGGAGAAGTTGTGAGGGTGGGGGCAAAATCACAAAATTGACTGTTTCTGCCCTAATGTGTATTTATAAAGGTAAATCTATTTTACTTTTACAGAGCTAAATACCGTGCCACACATCCCCTGTTCTGCCACCTCTGAATATGACAATTCATCTCCATCATAACAGTGCAGTAACTCTGAAGGAGGCTTAGCAGACACATGGTGTTTCTTGACCAGCTTTTTTCCAGTTAACACAAAGATCTCTCTGCTTCCAGTGTGAATAGAAAATAAATTTAGTTACTAATAATTTGTTGTCTGTAGAAAGCAGTCACAATTTAAAAGTCTGTTTGAAGACTATGCATCTCTCTTGCTTTCATCATGCTGCTATAAAGGTTATTTTTTCATTTGCACTGAAGATTTCTTTTCCTAATAACTAATTTTGCAAATATCTCGGTGTCATATGGAAAAGGCATTTCATGGTCATAATTGCATTTGCTATAGCAAGCTAGTCAGTTTTTTAACTTGTCTGGAATACTGGACTTTCAAGTCTTCATGAACATTACTATTATTGCACTTCATAGAACATAAAGTATTATTTTTATCTACTTATAAATAATAATAATAATAATAATAAATTAAATAAAGCAGTCCTACTCCTGCCCAAATCCAGAAGTTCAATCCTGTTGAAGCCACAGAGTTTATAAACAAGGTTTGATGGTTTAGTCATACGTCACAGACCTCTTGCAGTTCTTCATTAGAAAGCAGCAGGCAGCCACCACCTAGCTGTTCCCCCCAAGGAGAGATGCTCACCTTGCCACCAGATTTCAGAAGCCTAATACTTAAACCTGAACTACAGTTTATATCCCATTTTTTAGGCAGAGAGAATCCAGTCATTCCAAGCTTGTTTTGCATCTAACCCAACCTCTCTCTGGACATATCAGCTCTCCAGGCATCCGTGGCTTCAGTGCCAGCATCTTAAACTTATCCACCTATCTGTCTTGCATTCAGAATTCCCAATCCTCAGCTACCCTTTCCTATAACCCCTTCCTGTGATTTTCTATCTTTCTGCACATGAGTTGGCAGGTTATATCCTCTCTCTGCTCCTTGAACACCAGGTAGAGGGAGCATTCATGGCATGGAAGTGACATTTTTCCTGCTTTCTGTCATGACTTCACCAGGTGTGATGCCTGGTGGCATCAGCCACAGGAAACAATTGACAAACACCTTAAAAAAAAAAGTTTTTTTTCTTTCTTATAGAAAAATCATTCAGCCTAGAGCACATGGTCATCACATTGTCAGTCTAACATGTTAAAAACTCAAACTTGTATTGAAGAAAAGGTCTTGTAAATCAAATGTTACATAACCTTCAATGGAGAAAAACATTAGCAGGGAACAATCTGAGGCTGACCATAGCAAAATTTTCTGGTCTAGCTGTACCAACAGAAAGAGGGCATTACTCACATTCCAAAGAAAAATTTAGAAATGTTAAACTACTGAAATTAATTATGGGTTATTCTAGTATAATAGTACTTCACCGGTAATAAATAGAACTTGAAATGTTGAAAATACACCACAGAAGAAGAGTTAACATAGAATATTTGTTTTGAGCTCGATGCTTGGTCTTTTCTACATTCACATCCATGAAAAATGCAAGTAGAAGCGGGTCATAAAACTTGCCAGAAAATATTAAAGGGTATATGTATATAACTGGGGAATATTTTTTGTGATTAAGCAAGTCAGATCCTCTTCTGATGCAAAAAGAGTCCAGGTAAGGCTCATTCATCACTTTCGCCAAATCTGCCATACTTTGTACAACACAGAAACTGCTTTTCCTTTTTTTTTTTTTTAATTTTTATTCAATCTGCAATTCCAAAAGAAAAAATACTTTTTCAAAGGTTGAAATGTGGTAGTGTTCAAATTATAGAAGATGGAGAAGCCACCAACAGCGCTTTAGACAGTCTCCATTTAAACCAAACCATTTCAAGATAGCGCTCTGGTGTTCTCATTTATTATTACCCTTATTGATTTATCCTTCATGATCTGTTTATCAGGAAGTTGTTTTCATTTAACAAACATCTTAAATCTACAGAAGAATCCTCTTTGAAGCTAGGGCAAACAGTAAATTCAAATTCCACCCTTCCAGAACCACATCTAGCAGAATTTTTGAAATCCACTTTCGCATATTTCTCTTATCAGTTCGAAGACAACTAGCAGTCCCTCACACTTGAGATAACCACGAAACCAAGAAAAAATACTTCTCTCCTTACTAAATGCTGACAAAATTCTTCAGCAGAGTTTACTGCTTTTACAGTCTAATCCACCTATTTCTCATCTATGTTGTCCATGTGTTAAGCCACAGAAGTAGGTAAGTATTTAGTCACACAGAGAAAACATTTCTATTTACAACTAAGGGCAAAAGTTTAGAGGTCCTTCTCGGGGGGGGAAAAAAAAAAAAAACACAACAAAAAAAAACAGAGGAGATCTGCTGACCCTCAAAAGTAGAGTTTTGCCTGAATAAAGCCTGAAGAATTCAGTACTTATAAGCTGATGTCAGGCACCTCAGAAAGTCTTCTTGAATGGTAAGAAGGCATTTGAAAGCAACAGAAGTCTGATTGCTTTTTTTTTTTCCCCCTCCAATATTTACTGTTGCAGTCATGTTGAAATTTAAAAAAAATAAAAAATAAAAAAAAATCAGTAACTCTGCTTAGCCTCTTTATTAGACAAACCATGACCTTCTACTCCTTAACTCACTCGGTCTGACTATGATAATCCCCCACTGCCCTCTCTGGAACTCCTGTATATCAAAGAGCTTCTGCTATGAGCTCTGATTTGCAACAGACATAATCAAGAGCTGAACACAAACTGAAGACTAAAATTTATTTCTGCTTGACACAAAAAGACTTCTTCAAAGGGATGTCTGAAAGGACAGAGAAAAATTCACACATGACAGTGAGATGTTCAGTATCAGTGACTTTCAACACATGTATTTGAAAATTTCTCTACATAATATAGAATATCTTCCACTAACTTACAATCACAGATTCTACTAGTAGTTTTGAGAAATTCCACTCATTTATTCTGGATTCCAGATACAGATGATATGAAGGCACAAAATGTTAAGATGTAATTTCTTTTTTGCATATACGCATACTCAAAGAGCTAATTTTTTTCTTTCAGTATCAGTATTATATTTAGAAATAATTTGAACAAATAATCTTTACTTGAAGTTACCTGACTTAGATTTGAGAGGCTCCATCCAAAGCTTTAAATTAATTACCACATCTCTCTAGTGAGCAGAAATATAACAATAAAGATTTTGTCTGGATCAAAAGGAAATTATGAAGTACGCTATATGTTACAAAACGCAGCATGCAGTTCTGCCATTGGGAAGGGATAGGAAAAACTGTAAATATCTAAGAGGTTCTATAATCCTTAATCTAATACCTAGCTTCCATGAACAACTCAGACTGAACACTTTATTGCAGATGTTCAGACCTGCTCATCTTAGCTCACTGGTTCACCCAGTATCTCCCTTTCCTTCTTCAGAGATACAGATTAGAAAAGCTGAACAGAAATGATTGTAAGGAAGCATTATTCTAATATCCTTTCTTCAAAATTTACTAGTTCCAGATCAGTCCCATTCTTATGCATTTTATGAAGCCTGATGTAATACGGCTGAATTTATTTATCCTAATTATCCTAATTCTGTACTTCTGTCTTCCATTCTGAATGCAAGTATCTTGATTTAAATAAAACCAACTTGAACCAGGATTAATACAATAACTTTGAAAAATGCTTTCAAACCATGTTTCAATATCAAGTCAGAGTTCAAGTGCTTTCCTGTGGCTAAGGCTAGGGTGCTTTTTTTTAAAAGCAACTTGATATAGCCTTGTTATAGACTCCAATGTAATACTGTCTGATGCTAATCACCATCCTTCCTAAGAAAAGTGGCTCAAGAGTTTTGCAGAGGAATTCAAAATGCATAGTGTAAGGGGGTAAAAGAAATTTCTTGGACAAAATTTAGCACGTGATTTTCTAGGACAAAGATGGAAAATGATATATTTCAAGTAAAAGACAATCGTACCTTTCAATTCACCATTAATCTTGGATGGATCAAAGGAAACAGCCTCGTCTGATGTAAACGTGAGATCCTCCTCAAATGTCTCAACATACTGACCATTTAGAAATAAGTTGATCTGGAAAGAAATGCCCATTTCCGAACTGTCAAATTAGACCAAGAAATCCAGCAAAACACATGAATAGTCTTTTTCTAATTAAATATTCATCTGCAACATTTTAAATAATGCCTTTTAGATCATTTTACTCAACTGTTGTTCTTAAGATTGTTCTTAGAAAACAGCTAATAACAACAAAGGCCTCCAGCGCTTATTCAAATGGAAGAACAAACGAAAATGAGAGAAGTTGTTCTTGCCTTCAGAATGCTTGCTAGGATTCTTTCTCCTAGCACAAGTTTCAGGTTACCCCTTAAACACAAGAAAGCATACTTGGAAAATAACTCATGTTTGCACTGTAAAACCACTCGTGACCTATGGTAAAATCAGGACAATTGCGTAAGAGCAGTGAAAGCAACACATAACCAATGTGATATTGAATCCAACCTGAAATCCAGAAAAGTGTTATCAAACACAAAACAAAAGGACCCACTGTGGCAATATTAATGTATCTGAAAATCTCCTTATGTAGTATTTTTGGGTTTAGATCAATTTCTAGGTTTATCTCTATGGCAACTAGACTCTTTGTAAATAAAATTCCAATCTAGAAAAGCAGTTAATTCGTACCTTATTTACTCTGCAATCTCTAGCAAGATCTTTCTTAATACATGGCTAAAAGTTTGGCCCAGGGTCTGAATCACTTAGACCACGCTTTTATATAACCTTTGTTGCATTTCAACGGTGACACAATATCTTTATGAGCATATTAGTGTGCTCACCAGATTACTTCCTTAGAACAAGCATTTTGATTTTCTGTATTGTTAAGAGACAATGCTGTCTTCCCTTGCTAAAAGAAGTCACTATTTAATCTTAGCAGGCATTTCACCACACCTGGAACACAGCGCTCATTAGTAATTTTACATGTGATTTAATAAAGCAGTAGCCTGAACTTCCATAAAGACAATACTTTAATATTAAACAAAGACAAGCCATCCATACAATAGTCAGTGGCAATAAGAATGGTAAGTACTTCAACATCACAAAGCTGCACTGGGGAAGGTTTGGACCAGATAGCAGGAAAAACTCATTTACTGTGAGGGTGATCAAATGCAGGAATGGGCTTCCTGGAGAGGTGGTTCATTCAATGCCGTCAGTGTTTAAGAGGCATTTGGTTAATGCCCTTAATAATACGCTCTAATTCCTGTTCATCCCTGATGTGATCAGGCAGATGGACATGATCTTTGTAGGTGCCTTCCAACTGAATATTTCTATTCTAACTTCTTCCAAAGCAAAAAGTGGTTTTGTAATACTTTTCCACTATCCACAGTTAATCACTGTGGTTTCAATAACTGCATGGTATCTCCTCTTAGAATTTAAAATTAAATTCTTTCCCACCAATGTAGAGAAAAATGTAACACTTGCCTTATTTGTGTTGAGCACTATACGCATGTTTAAAAATGGAAGAAAACAGTGCTTTTAGGAAATCTTTCGAATCCCTAAATTGGTTAATTTATTTACAAAGTTCATTAGTTATTTCCATTGGTTTCTTTAAGTTAAATGTATTTGGGGTTTCTTCTCTCTTGCTGCCTGTGCTAGTAATGCTTCTCTTCACCACCTGAAACAGAAGGCTCAGTACTTAAAATCATAGAACCACGAGGTTGGAAAGGACCTACAAAATCATCTAGTCCCACCTATCACCATTACTACCTGCTAAGCTATTAAACCACAACTCGTAACACTGCCTGGGACAGCAACTCCACCACCTCCCTGGGCAGGCTATTCCAGAGCCTGATCACTTTCGGAGAGAAGTTGTTTTTCCTTATGTCTAATCTAAATCTCCCCTGGCACAATTTGTGGCCATTTCCGTGGGTCCTGTTTGTTACTTGGGAGAAGAAGCCAAACCCCTCCTCATCACGACCTCCCCTCAGGAAGTTGCAAAGTGCAATGAGGTCTCCCCTGAGACTCCTCTTCTCCAGACTAAACAATTCCAGCTCCCCAGCCGCTCCTCATAAGACTTGTGCTCCAGATACCTCACCAGTTTTGTTGCCCTTCTTTGGACATGTTCCAGGGCCTCAATGTCTTTCTTATAGTGAGGAGCCCAAAACTGAACACAGTACTCAAAATGCAGCCTCACAAGAGCTGAGTACAGGGGGATGATTACCTCTCTGCTCCTGCTGGCCACACTATTTCTAATGCAGGCCAAGATGGCATTGGCCTTGTTGGCCACCTGGGCACACTGTCGGCTCATGTTCAGCCAAGCATCAACCAACACCCCTAGGTCCCTTCCCTCTTCACAGTCATCCAGCCACACAACCCCAAGCCTACAGTGCTGCATGGGGTTATTGTGGCCAAAGTGCAGGACCTGGCACTTGTCCTTGTTGAACCTCATCCCATTCACCTCAGCCCAGCGATCCAGCTTATACAGATACCTCTGATGGGCCTCCCTACCCTCAGGCAGATTGACACCACCTCCCAGCTTGGCGTCATCTGCAGACTTACTGAGGATACACTCAGTCCCCTAATCTAGGTCATCAAAAAAAAAGATACTAAACAAAATAGGCCTCAGTACCAACACCAGGGGGACACCACTTGTAACGGGTTGCCAGCTGGACTTAACTCCATTAACTACTACCCGCTGGGCACAGCCCCCTAGCAAGTTCTTTACTAAGAGAAGAGTATACCTGTCCAAACCATGGGCAGTCAGTTTCCCCCACTTACTGCTGTGGTCCAACACAGAACAATGTTCTGGCCTTTGATCACTTTCTCAGCTGTTGAATGAGTGAGGAAGCTTTCGTATCGTTATTAGGAAGTGTTGATGTGAGATGTATGCAACAGCAGAAAGTCAGTTCAAAGTCTTAGAAAAAGGAAGGAACGTGTTCAGATTTTTGTCTGCAGTATCCGATTAAAATAATTAAGTACATTAGATTAAGTATCTGATGATATTCAGAAAAGCGGGGACTGTCATTTAAAAATTCAAACATTTTATATTCGGTAAAAAACAGATTCTTCCTCTGGTCTACCTTGAAGACTTCAAACTACATACAGGGACACACATAATGGAAAAGAAGCAGGGCTCTAGCTTAATGTTACACCTCATATTGGAATTTCACACACAAGACTGCTCAGGACTTTTCAGACTGAAACACACTATTGTTACAAACTTAATATCATCAAGCAGACATATTTCATTTGCAGGCTCCTCTATAATAACCATCAACAGCACAGAAGCATCTCAGCCTTCCACAATTTTAGACTTTCTGGAATACTAGTAAAAGTAGGCATCACTTCTGTACACAGACTGTCTAGAAAGAAATTGTCCAGCTCACTGCTGATATAAAACCTGTGTGAATTAGAAGTTCACTGATTTTAATAGTTACTTCCATTAGTATATACAGAGAAGGTCAACAGTTTACGGGCTGATTCAGCCCAGTTCTGTGACTAGCAGGACAGGGGGACCCACAGATCCAAGCCCTAGAAAAGGGAAAAAGGAAAAAAGGAGAAAAGGGTAGAGAGATGTGCCTAAAATCAAAGCAGCGGCAACAATCTGAGGAGAAACAAACTTATTTACTAAATACTAAATATCGGAATGCAAGATAACATGCTACAATACAATATAATTGGAATTGAAGATACTAAATCAAAGAAAATGAGAGAGAGTGTCTGAAAACCAAAGGCTTTACTCTAATGCTGAGCCGAGGCGTCTAGCCAGGCAGAGCAGAAAAGAAAGTCTCGTGACTTGCCAGGAGTTTTATCTTCCCTCTGAACGCAAAGTCCCCTGGGGTATGTAGTTCTTCATCTCTGCTCGAACAGGTACCCGGAACTGGAGCATTAACTCTTTAACTCCCAGTGCACTACCTGATGTTATGATGTGGAATACTGATAACCAAAAATCATAAAACCATGACAAGAGAGTTAGGCCGTATCAATTAAAATGTAAGGTTGGGAAGTTGTAATATAGCGTGTGAATAACAATACCTGAGAAAATATTTTTCCAAGTTATCAGTATACTTTGCAGGACTCAAGGTTGCTTAGAAATGGCAAGTCAGCGTAATTTTTTTAAAGACTTCAGAAGAAACAGAGCAGGCTATAAGTAGTAAGTCTTACCTGGACATTGCTCTTTGGATAATGGAAGAAAAATGGCTTCAAAACTGGGGATCTAGGTATACAAAGCAATCATAAATGCTTATAAATAAAAAAGAATGAAAATCTTCAGATTATTCACATACTTCGCAATCACTTGGAAAATTGAAAGCTTTTTTACCCATGATTAGCAACACTTCTCTGAACAATTTTAGTAAGCTCAAGGAATGCGGAAATTACTTAAACTTCATTATTAATAAAGCAAAATTTTATTTAAAAGAATTAACTTACATTCTAGGGCGCCCTCCAATAACTCCAGTGAGGCCAGGTGCTGGAGATGAAAATGAAATTCACAAAACAACTGTTAAATTCATCTTCAAAATGTCAAAGCTCATTGCCTAAGGCAGTTAAAATCATTTCTGTAACACAGATTTGTTAATACTTGGAAACATCTAGCAAATTACATATGGTATCAAATTAATATAAGCAAACATTTTATAGAACAGGTAAAATAGCAAAACATGTGAAAAGGACAGTGTCTTAAAAAAAAAAAAAAAAAAAAAGAAAAGAAAAACAAAGATTATGTCTCAAGATGTGCAAGGCATAAAGTGCTTCAAAGGAAGACCCTAATGATTTTTCTTTTTGTACGCCAATGCCAGTCAGGCAATACATTTGGCAGAAAAAGAACTAGCCTGAGGGTGGGGAGTGTTAGCTTTTTTTCACTTTTCAAGAGAGCAAAGAAACAACTCTGACCAGATCCATACACAATTTCCTGTTGCTTTATTAGATTAACCATTTCAGATGCATCTCTCTCTCAAGCATTTTCACTGGCTAACTTAGCTGGTTTTAGGTTCCTCTGCACCACAGATCCCACCACAGATTCTTTCTTTCTCTTTTCTACATAGGTATTTTAGGAGCTTTAAGTCACTAGCATGATTCAAGATTTGTAGTAAATCAATACTGTGATTAGACTCTTCTCAACATCTGGTTTTTAGGCTCTACTGCCATTAAACCCATCTGACAGATCAGTATTCCTGAAATAAACAGTTCCACTCTTCCTAGCTTATCTTCTATCCTGCCTGCATGGCATAGATAGTATGCATGCACGATACATCTAAGTTCCCTACTATTTCCTTACACTGCAGTTCTGTAAAGTGTGTATGTTAAATCAGCCTAGGAATTAAGCATCCCAAATGGTGTGTTTGCCCAAGTTTATCCAGGCTAACACGCACCCACTTTCCTTCATGCTTCTTCCGGGTGTGTTCTCTCTGACCAAACGCCAAGAAACACATTCTCATGGCAAAAAGCTCACACTGGTAACCTCTACCTCTCAGCAAGTTGCCTTAGCTTAGGTTTGGTGCCTTGGCAATGCAGATCAAGTGGTAGCATGGGAGCAACATAGCACAGGCTGACATTACAGTCCAGATCCATGTTCACCGGACAAGTGATTTCCCGGAAACAGCATTTACGCAAGGTGCCTTACTGAAGTCTTTGATAAGGCATGTTGTTACGTAAATAAATAAATAAATAAATCTCAAATAAATTAACCACGAATAATCAACCCTCTACCCACCACGTTCTGCTGCAAACAACATGGATGTGGACAGAATGGAAACTAATCTCGTACAGTTACACAGTTTCAAATGATCCAGGGAAGAGTAGACTCTACAATCACTACCTATGTGCTCTTTCAAGGAAAAAAAAAAAAAAATCCACTCAATATTAAAACCAATTGCCATTATTTGCTGACTGAATTATACTCCTAATTTATTTAGGTTGTTGGGCGAGGAAGTGGGATGTGGTAAGGTCATGTTGAAAATAGGCTCAGAAAGTTAATTTAAAATTATCTGTGGATTGTCATATGGCTCACTTCCCAGCAGCTGAACTGCTCATTAAGGGTACCAGATTTTGCTCCAAAATCTATTTCAACTTCCTGAAAGCTTGCAAAGAAAGCTCTTCACTTGTCTGCTCTCATACAATGAAACTTGGCTTCCAGGACAAAGCAGTTCTCTGAACACTAACAAGAAAGCAATATAAAAATCTAAAAGCATCAAGTACTTACACTGTGAGGCTATGATAACCTTCTAATGCGGCTTGCTATCACTACTCTTGCAAACTCCTCCAGCATAAGCTTCTGCAAGTGCTGATCTTTCTCAGGACATACTGTAGCTACCCTGCACATAAATGTAATTGCAAAGCAAAGCTATGTTGTTACATGCCAGCTGCAACATTATTCATTTCTATGTTAGAATTATTCAGTCCATTGCTTATGTTAACATATGTGGGACTGAAGCACTTCCAAGTATAATTTAACACAGGCACATGACATTCCTATTTGGACTTCAGGCAGAGAAGATGAACCAGATCTTCAATTGACTGTGGTTTATGGCTGGTTATTTGTGTGAACAGATTGCACCAGAGCACAAAACCTCACCTCCATCCCAGGGCTCCCTATTGCATTTCTCAATCAAGACTGGCAACGGAAGGTTAAGCACAACTCAACAAGCAAGTCTGATCACAGCAGCAAGCCCATTTCTAAATTACTTGTGATCTCCCTAAATCAACTGTTGTTCCAAGACACCTTCGACATAAGAGAGATCTACCTGTGCTGTAATTTATGCTTACTGTATGTTTGCTATGTAAATACCTGCGCAGATGTTTCCCTCCTTCCTTGTACCTATCTACAATGAAATCTAACATGAATAATTTGTCATGCTTGTGGAGAGTATCAGTCAGACTGTAGCATCAAGTAAATAAGATCATCAGCTAAATCAAACTTGCTGATCTACTTTCCCAGAAACACTACATGAACATCTCCTGTTATCAAACTGCATTCATTAGTCCCCCAAGGCAGATAAGCACTGCTAAGAATGGTGTAATCCAATCTGCAACCAGTCCCTTCAACTGAAGCTATCAACTCAGTTCAGTTACTCACCATCAGTATCTGCCAGCTTTTGTGCCTCAGAACAGCACTTGTAAAAAGGATATGAATGCCTTCAAGTTGATAAAACAGTTTCAGACTTTCCTAATCCATCTATATTTTGTTCATCTGCATGTATAGTACCATCACACTGAATATTTATTTTGTCCCAAGGGTCTGATCCAGTAACATGCCATTTCCTAGAACAATTTCTCTCCCAAGTCTGAGGATGTAGCCTGAAATGACAAACGATCAAGGTGCCTGGGCATTTACAAGCAATGAGTCAGTACTGGAGATTGTGCCACTTCAGTTCTACTGATTTTATTCACTTCTGAATATATGGCAAGACTGGAGAAATGTCTGGCACTAAGTCCACTAAAATTAATTCTTTCTAGGTGATGGATTTAGTACTCATCCTTTGGGTATCAGGGTTTTAAAAGGTTTTAATCTACATTCCACCATTTTTGATTCCTTCATGCATGTTTTCATGCTGCAGCTGCTTCCCAGTGTTTTTTATTTCCTCACCCTACAGAACTCATACAAAGATGGTCTTGCAAATACCAATACTTTGACACATTAGAAAACACATCAAATTTCCACCAGATTTCATGAACACTTGTATCAGGTGAAGAATATCATGAGTTATTGGGAGAACTGCAACAGTTCATTTCACCCAGCCTCCCTGTCCTTGGTCACACACTCCTCTCTCTCCTCCACACCAACACTGGTTTTCAGGCAAGTATTTGAGGGAGTGGATCCACTGAAAAAACAGCTCTGGCGAAATGAACAGATAGCAGAGGCCCAAAGGAGCACCAATTTCAACATGAATAACTGCCACATTCAAGTAAATTCTAATGCATGCCACAGATATGACACCTGTAGATGCCCTTTAATCTATTTCTGCCAAAAATTATACTTTTGCACAACTCAGTGCAGTTTTCAACAGAATAAAATGTGCAATATATGGAAGATGGTAGACTGTGTTAGTTCTAATTTGCAAAACATACTGGAGTAAAAAAAAAAAAAAAGCATCAAAATGGTCTGACTAGTAGAGATTTAAAAGCCTTAAGTAGTTTAAATTCAATAGCTGATACTTTCTTTGAAACTTCACTGAGTTCCAAAGTACAGCCATGTCTCCTGGTGGCCACTGAATCAGATCCAGCAAAAGCTGGTTAATGTATTTATTGTATACGCCAAGGAATCATATATTTGCTATATAATTATGGTTATTTCTTACAATGTATTTTAATAAAAGTACTAATCGTATACTTTTTTTTAAATGGTCATCAATTATACATTCTAATTATTAATACCCTCTGCATACAGCAGATAAATTATCTTGTGCAATATTATTCACAAACAAAAATGGAGACTGTAATAAACTGTTAAAACTACGACGTTCCTTGAAGTATCTTCCAACGCACTTACAAGATCAGTCATAATATTTACATACACTCAAGTACTTTAAAATCTCAAGTTGTATTAACCAGCTGTCATCTTAGTGTCAAACTCTGGTCATTTCAATGTGAAATAAGGGTCAGCATATGATTTAAGCTATTAATAAAACACTTCATAGCTACTGAACTATTAAACTACAAATAACGATACTTTCAGTCAGCAAGGCTCTTCTTGAGACTCTTCCCCACTAGGCTTTATTCAGAACAACCTATCCATATTTAAAAGTACACAAAAGCACACTTTATAGAATAAGAAAACAGCTCTAAAATTGTACTATTAAGTCTGACCATTAAAGACTAAATAGCTAGCAACTGTTAAATAAACTCACTGTTATCAATTTTCAAATTATTGAGAAATAAACCCAGGGAACAAAAAGCATTCTTTCACCAAATGGAAGCTGAGCAATCACGAGTACTGATTACAAAAAATAGAAAATGATTGGTTTAGTTTTTTAATAGCTTCTATCTCCTTAAGCCCATTAAGTAAGCATAATTAAACTGACTGTTTAAACTGGTAAACGAGGTATCCAGCTCAGTAGCAGTTTACAGTACAAATGCTGTATATTCCAAACACAAAATAAAGAACAAATCACTCTCTCCTGGATGGCACGTCTACATACATCAAATTCTTCTCTTTGCTTAAGCATCTGCAACTTCAATAATACAAAACAGAAATTTGTACACCAGAATGGCACTGTGCAAGCATGCTCATGTGCCTCACTGGTGGTCAACAAAAACAATGAGAATTAAAAAAGCATTACAGAAGTGAGCTAAAAACCACATCTCTGACATTCAAGGTATAACATCCCAAGTTCTAAGTCTCTGCTGTGAAGCATAATGCAGAACACTGCTACAACACACCTACTAACTGCAAGGAAAAACATTGCTTTTTATCCTGCTCTTGCTCCCTGCAAAGACTGAAAAACTGAAATTTCCCTCTAAATTTTACCAGGTAAATAGCTCAAATATTTCTGGACTGAAGTGATTAAATTTCACTTAAGTAAAAGACACTGCTCTGATAACATGAGCTGACAGCTGGCAAGCCACCTTTAGAAACAAACATTCACATACTACGGAAACTCAGTGTAAACACTGTACAGTACTGTGGTACTTAAGTAGCACAGATATTTTACTATTTATTCTATAGACAACAGTAGTGAAAAAAAACTGGACAAGGCACACACCAAGAATTTGGAGAGACAACTATGTATATGTCAACTTCAGATCCCAAAAATAAGTGATTGTTTTAAATCCAACCATCTTTCCTTTGTTCAAAAAGACACTTGCTAGGGGATCATCTATGCACATATAAAATAAAGAACAAGTAGAGATTTTACTTTCAGGAACAGAACACAAAAATGATGAAAAAGGAAAAGCACTACTTCAATTATGAATCCTTGACTGATTTTAGAAACAGTAGCTCGATCTAACTGTAAAACAGTATCATTCATTAATATAACAGTCTTTGGAAGTGATGTACACCTATGGTAAATGCTGATCCACGAAATAACCTTCACAATTGCATAATATTTTAAAATGAATCTTCCTAATTACTTCTGAATGATTGTATTCTGTCTTGTAAGATGAAGTAAAAAAAAAAAAAGGAAAAAGAAAAAAAAGATGACCATGCATCGACCCTTCTTCTATAAACACAACAAAAAAAAGTACTATACTACAGCTCTGAAACCTCTGTAAAGGCAACAGAGAACAAGAGAACATGCTTAGTTCCATACAATTTTGAATCCACTAAAATAAAATGGACCAATTATTTAATTGCACGGCAACATTCAGCCACCATGAATCAGGATTCTAAATGTGCTATGGAAGTTGACATTCAGGTCAAGTAATTTAATTTGAAGATTCACGTAAATCAGTACATTGCTCCATTAGGTACAGAGAAGCAATTGCAAAGCAGCCAAGATCCAGTCTTCCAAAAGAAACTCTCCAAATTCTAAATGCATTTTAAAAAGATTATATGAGTATTCATAGTGGAAGCAGCAGTCAAATCCCAGCATATGAACGTAGTCCTTACAACTAAAATGAATACAGTGGTAACACTTAGATTTGACTTAGAAAGAGAAAAGAGGAGAGGAAAAAAACATTGCTCAAAGTGATCAGTTAATAAGTGTTCCTAGAAAGCTATGAGAATCCAGTGAAAATTACAGTGAATAAATGCAAAGTTTTTCTTGGAAGAAATATCTACTAAAACAAAAGAAGCATAGATGATTTCACAACAGGTGACCCTTGTGCAAATACTTAAAACTGTATACTCTTAAAACTAAGACTGACTTTTAATTAAATCCTGGTGTTTTGTCTTTACATTGGAAGTCAATGGAAAAAAAAAAATCCAGTACAACACACTCACTCCAAGTCAAAAACTAAAGACATTACTGTGAGGCTAGACATAACAGTGCAAGATCATAATTAAAGTTGGGGAGCTAATGGGCACAGTGTGAATAAAGACTTAGATGGAGGCCATTAGCATTCTCACTGCAGTATGCTATTTAAAACTTTCTAATTAGATGTGAAAGTTTGACATAAGCAGCTAGATTATATTGTTACGGAAAGATGTGAATATTTACCCATGCCAGTTCCAGCTGGTGCAATCTCTTTGGAGAAGATTTCTAAAGCTTCTTTTTGCTTATGATGTACTGCAAGCCAAATAACAGCTTCTCGAGGACCCTGCTTTGAAAAAGCAGATTAGCTTAGTAGCAGAACAGCAGAACAAACTTTTTGTCAAATCAAAAAGTAACTATAGCTCAGCATTCAAAGCAAATCTAATGGACTTCTCATGCTCAGTACTAACTACAATTTTCATTTAGTGGCTTTCCATCCAACATATCTGTAACTTTCAGTTAAGTTTTCATCATCTTTACCAGTAAATCGACTGTTGGGTATTTCAGACTTTTACAATGCTGTGCATCAAAACACCCTTCAAAATCAAGTACTATAATGAACACAAATTTGTAAGGAAATTGCTTCACTCAGTGAGGTGGGCACTGAGATTACTCCGGGGCCAAGGCTATGAAATACAGATGTCTTGTAAGTATAATTTCCAAGCATATGTACCACGCACGTTCACAAAAATGATACTGTAGATCATGACAACATCAGAAAATCTCAAGTCAGTTTCTGGAACTTAAATAACTTCAAAAATGTAAAAACACGGCTGCATTTCCTATTGACAGCTGCTGAAATGGTGTTCATAATAAATGTTGCAGTACCCTATGCCAGTCATTCTGGCTACTGTAAGATTGTCCCAAAGAGGTAGTTACTTTAACAGACTACTAAGTCCTGTACTCCAACGCATATACATACTAAAATTCCAAAATGAACTCACTTATTCCAGCTCACAGCGACACAGTAAATTCCTGACTCTACAGCTAAAACACAGTAGCAAAGGGCCTTTGCAGAAAAACATGTGGCAATGCTACAAATTGAAACTTTCTTTCCTCTTCTTTATTTTTAAAGCCCTCACAAAGCTGTCTGGAGATTCATTATATCACTATTACTAATAATTAAGAGGAAATACTCCTGCAGAAAGCATGCATATGTATTCACATCTGCTTCCTGCTTCTAAACTGTATGAACTCTTCAATACTGCATTTAAGCCTGTGTGAGGTAGACTGTGTTTTTGCAGAGGAAATTTCCAGTATTTCTGTATGTAACATAAGATAAGCTGCCTTTCACAAAGAAAGTTGCTGAACAAAGTAAAGTTGAGACTGGGTCATTTGGACCTAGGTAAAATTGGCAGAGGCACTACGTAAGGTAGTTATATAGGGTAGTGGAGAGTCTAGTACAGGCCTCTTATCGTCATAAAAGGTACAGAACATACCCAAAGACAATGGAAGTGTAATGTAGCAACAGCATCAGAACACTGTGAGCCTGAGACGCTCAACCGATGAGTGCCAGGAGAGGCTTTACCTGCGTCAGACCCAGGGTATATAAAGGAATGGATTTCACTGACTAGTTGCGCTATTTCTCCCTTGTCGGTAGGGGGTGTGCGCCCATTACTGCAGTAATGAATAACCTGCTCTTCACAGAGACCTTTGCCTGATTAGAAATTTTTGATCTTGAGTGTGTTTCTCACAAGCCCCAGCCTTTCTGCCCCATCCAGATGCAAGAGGATATACAGTGGTCTATGAAAATAGAGTCCTGACCTCTGTGTGTTAACCCAATACCAAAACTGAAGTCGCAGACTATTTTAATCATTTATATTAAAGTATGATTAAAAAATACACCAAATAACAGCAAAACAAATTTATCTTTCAAGTTCAAAAATGTGGCATAAAAGGGTAAGAAGAAAACTACTGCATTTTATTTAATGAAGCATTGTTTCTGTACTGTTAAGAATAATTTCTAACACCCATGCTCAGCGCTGTTTTTATAAAACCTACCAATATGCCAGGTACTGTTAATATATAACTTTCACGTGAAACACAAACAGTATTTCTAAATCACGAACTCACTGATACTGTGACATTGCCATAATCCCTTCTTCCTCAAGAACAGAAAAATCAGAGCAGGAAGTATTAGCAATTAAATACCACCCGAGTTACTCAGTGCTGACTCAGGTCCACAGCTTCTGCTGATAAAGCAAGCTATCAGAGTGGCAAAGAATAGCTATAGAAACAGGTGGAGTGACTGGGAAAAAAAAAAAAAAAAAAAAAAAAAGGGAAGCAAGGATTTTTGTATTTCTCAAGGCTACCTTCTGTTGTCAGGAATATTCAATGCTATACATAATCTCACTCTACACTAAATGAACCCAACTCTGAGATACACGGTCAGTGCACAGTTTAAATTCAGATGGACAAATCTTCAAAGCATGGACTGTTTCCGTTGTGTGATAATATACCACCGAGCACAGCTTGCTTTTGACCACTGTTGTTTGCAATCCAAACAAGCAGAACTGATTTTGTACAGAAAGACACAATCAGAAAGAGAATATATCTACCAAAAGGCATATGTTTCTCTCATGAGTTTACAGCTTTGTTTTCAATGGTAAAGCAACCCTCACTCTACCCATTCCTCTGAAGCTACTGCCACTGCTTTCCAGATGAGAACTATTTGGATTAGGTTCCTCTATCGGAGAACCAGTGTAAAGATAAGGTTGTAAAGCAGTTTCCTGTGTTTCAGCTTCAACTTTCACATCCTATTGCAGGCATGTATGGAAAGCACGTACAACAGAGATACTGCTGTGTTTAATTTTATTGTAAGACCTGGAAGCTGAGGCTAAAATATGGGAAATACTGTAAATATTCAACTTGGTTTGGAAAATGTTTTCAGTATACTGTAAGCAAGGCAAACTGAACAGTAAGAACAAAGAAGCTGTCCTTTTCCAAATCGTTATTCACTCTAGTGAGCAACACAAAAAACTTCCCATGTAATGATATCATTAAAAAATGAATTACAATGCCTAATCAAAAGGAACCGGTACAAAGAGAACACTGAAGTTTAATATCTGGAAAATGCACTCCTATGTTCCAATATTTTCTTTCCTTCTGCAATCTCAGTATAACACTTAATGTAGCAGGGTTTGTCATCCTAAAAAGACCGCATCATAGATGGCTCCACAAGAAGCAACTCTAGCTGCTGTGCAGAATAAAACTGAAACTCAAGCGCTAAAGCGCATACAGCTGCAGACACAACTTGTCAACTTGTCTCATTTCTAAGAGTAATTAATTTCTATAATAAAAGTTTAACTATCTTTTTTTCTTTTTTTCTTTTTTTTTTTTTATTTTTCCCCCCCTATACAGACACATTTTTAGCTATTTCACATGCTGGCATTGCTAAGATCAAACTCACAGAGCTGAGTTTTGACAAGTTTTTGACTGCATGGTTTTTGCAAGACTTTCACTGACAGAAAAGAATTAGATCCTACTGTTTTGGAACAATCTAAACTCTCTAAATATTTTAAGCATATGTAAGCGGGGACAAAATTTACAGTCTTTTTCCTATGAAAAGGTCTTCCATTCCTAGATAAGGAAAACGATCTGGACATCACAGCTGCAGTGGCTGCAGTCATCATTCATATTCTTACAGATGAATTCAACAAGTCACAAAACATGCTGTAGAATTATGTAGTTGAGGACTGTTTCACAGACAGGACCTACAAAGCTTCAGCACAGGCAATAATAATTCTGCCTTTTCTTTTATAAATGCTGTCTTCTAAAGTTGTGCCATAATGCAATTAAAGTCTGCATCATAAGAACATTTAAAGTATTTCTTGAGATGAACAACGCTACAACAGATCACAACAACATTTCTGTTAGTTTTCTTATCAGTGCTTCTGGAAGACTCAATACTGCAAAGACTTTGTCAGTGTAATTTTGTACACTAAGTACAACACTGAATTCTTTGCAAGATGGTGGGGTGAAATTCCCAAGATGACAGTGTCTTCCTTTAAAGTTATGAAAAAGACAATGATATGGAGAGATTAAGAAGGGGAGGTCAGTAAAAGTTTAAGAACGCTCCGCTGAATACTTACACCATCTATACTCCTTCTAGCGTGAGGTCCATATGTATCTTCAGACCCTAAAATCTGTATGTTAACCGCACTGTAATCTTCGTACCCAAGCTGACTGAACATAAGACGCGTCCTGCAACAAATGATTTTTTTTTTTTAATTAGTAAACTGTCTCAAAGTAATTCTCTGTAGTAGCCCTGTGTGGTCACAGGAATTTGCTCTGCAATGTAAACTGGTTACTAATAGTTTTCACAACACAAATGAACAGGAATATTACATCCAAAGTGACATGGGCTGTCACACCTCTGAATTTATCCCTACATTTCAGTTTGAGCCTTTCTTTATTCAAATTCTAAGACAGATGATAGGCAAAGCCAAACAGATCATCTTTTATCTTAAAAAAAAAAAAAAAACTGCTTGAAAGGGTATTACAGTACATGCAGTCTTCCTGGTTTTCACATTAGTAATTCATTTCTCACCTCCATTTCTACTGCAACATTATGACCCACCAATAAATACATGCAATCACCTCACTATACCACAGCCATCAATGAAGAAAAATATAACTGGAGGAGGAACTTTTATTCAAAGGTACAGATATTCAGTTCCAATTAATGAACATACAACCCAAATGCAAAGTATCTGACAAAAATTTTAAGAACTCTTTTTCATCACTCACACTTGTCTATTCTGGCCCTGTGAATTTCCTCAAACTAATTCTGTAAGGTTATTTCTCCTAAAAGCACGCTGTTTCAAGAATGCTAAGTTTGCCCAATGGTGATTAATAATGTAAATTAACTTTTTTTAAAATACACCATAAGAACACATGCTGCTTTTAGAGAAACGGCAACTGACACTTTTTTGGGGCAGGGTCAACAATTGAATTGGTATTCCTAAAGGTTCTTAAAAGGCAGCCTAACTTTCAAACACTGAACAAACTGAGAATGACCTTCATCTTCTATTTTTTTTAGCAGTCATATACAGTCCAAAGACCCAAAAATTACAGCAAAAAATATGAGAGGAATAATGCTTTATCATAATAAAACTATTAGAAGTAGTCCAAAATGTTAACAAGTTGCAGACTGGAAAAATAAGTTAAATTCTGAGGCAGCTAAATTGCTTTTCCTTTCCTTCTTTGTCTGGCAGCCTTCTAGCTGTTTGAGAGATTTACTCAGCTGAAACACTGGAATTATTTTTAAAAATTAAAACTTAAATTAAAATTAAATTATTGCAATTTTACATTTTCCATCAATTGACTTCTTTGAAGACACTAGCAATATCACCGCTGTTGTGAACATTAAACATGGCACCTGGAACACGATATGGGCTTAAATATAAAGTGAAATTCTTATTGATATAAAAAAAATTGAAGGTGGTCATTATACTACCACTGAGGCCATTTCTCTTCCAATGAGCTTGGGAAAAAAATACTTGATTTCTAAAAGGTGTCTAGCCCAGACAGCTTGTTCCACGGGTGTATAATTTGATGAATGACAGAGAAGTCTTATATAAAACTGTGAGAAAAGCAATAGCTCACATAACTAGAAAGTTTGGGTGCTATTGGAATAAATGGTCCAAGACTTCTGTGAGTACAGACAATTATATTTAAAAGGAATCCCTCCTACAAATATCCTGGCATGACAATATGACTAGAGGTTTATCAGGCTGTTTTCCAACTGGAAAATTGTTCCAGCAAAAACAAACAAACAAATAAAAAAAAAAACCAGAACAAAACATTTGTTCCATTTTACAAGGTAATAAGATATTTTGTCTAAAACAATTCTGGTAAACTGCCTACATTTCATAGCTTCGAAATTTTTGATAATAAGTTCTGTGGAAAAGAAATGAAATAAAAATGTGTCTGGAATCTAATAAATCTGGGTCATAGCTGTCCCTTTTGAACAATATTTGCTAACTTTTTCCTTTCTGTCAAACATAGTTTAAAAGTGTAGTTACAGGTTGTTCAGGAAACCTCTTTTTAGTCAGTTAAACTCTTGAAATGTCCTCCCGACTTCTGTCTTCTATGGTTCTTACAAGGTTAATGTGATTACCATCACGTCACCGCTCTATTTTCATTATCTCTGAATAACAAATAACCAAAACCCCCTTAGAGCAACAAATACTAACCTCTTGAGAATACTTTCTGCAGTGAGCTTTCCTTTTTGTACTGCCTTTGGACCTCCCACCGGACAGACAGCAGTAGCTCTGAAACCATCAAGGTAAGTGGCACTTACCTAACAAGAAAGGGATTAAAAACTACATGTGATTCAGTACTGATAAATGCCCTCTAACAGTTATTTTATTTACAATCACAGTAGTGGAATGATAAGAAAGCATGATAATTAGTAATTTACTCTATTACTTAAAATGTGAAATGGTATTACAAGAAAAGTCAAACCTGTAGAACTGTAAAACTCAGAATCGCTTCTTATTGTCATCTTAAATTATCTTGAACCTATACACTTTGGTACATGAGATACATTCTGGAACTGAAAAGCTGAATAATATATCACAATTTATTATCAAAAAGAGCCATTTCAGCCTCTATCTATATCTGGATTTGCCTGTTACATAAATAATCATGTTTTTACGCATCTAGTAATGTATATTTGGTCTTTGTCTTTCTGTTACTTATCCGGCAACAACAAGGGTGCACTCGTGTTTGTGTAAAGATGTTAAAGAGGCAAAAATTTTTGGCAGAAAATATTTTTATTTTCTCCAAAATATCAAATTTTATATGGAGTGTAAGGTATTCCTTACTTAGAAAGAAAGTAATACCTTATAAAACATTGAAGGAGGTGATCCTTTCGCTCCATGAACTTTCACTGCACCACCTTCAAAACCTGGAGTGGTTAAAAAAAAAATAAAAATCAATACTTAAGCTTCTTTAGAATAACTTCAAAGACATGCTTTTATGTTAATCAAATGCATTTTATCAGAAAAACAAATCACTGATAGCTGTACTACCACAGAAGAGAGAACCTTCTCCAAAACAGTCCTCTCTGCCTTCTGAACTGAAACATGATGGCTACAGTTCTAACTTCAATGAGCCTTTTAACAAAATGCTTGAAATGTTTATATTAACATTGCAAATACTTAACACAAAAAGAGACCTTAAACGTTTAGATCCAGCAGTTGCTTTCCACAACCAGTCACTGCTCACACACACAGAGCATATCATTTACTGCAGCTTGCCAGAGTGGACAATAGTCCCTCACGCTTGGCAAAGAAACAGAACCAGAACAATGGTAGCTTATTTGCTCCATACATGAAGGGATCATTTAACTTCAGCCTTCTTGATAACAGAACAGTCTGAATATATGTTCTAGTGTAAATACCTTGTTCAGTATTAGGTATATTAATAACAAGAGGAAACAAGAAAATGCTGCCATGTCATCAGGTTCAAGTTTGAACTGGAATAAGTAGGTGATGTCCCTTAAAAATCAGCAGGGCAGGGTCAGCGTCTCATGTCAAACTGACAGCATTACACTGTAGCTAATCTGTGCTTGCAAACATTTAGGAAACAGTTTCAAGCTTTACAGAAATACTCTGAAGTGATCAAAACAAAAATCCCTTCAGAATACATCTGAAAAACGGAATCAGACTCACCTTAGTTTTAAGTATCATGCACAAATATCATCAGTTTCTGCAAGGCTGAAATGAGGTTTGTTCAACAGAAGAAACTGTTTTATTTTTCAACAGAAAACAATATCCCTACAGTCAGTAAAAATCTGGAAGACTTTCATATGGGTGGTTAAGGAGTAACATAAACAAAGCCCACAAAACAAAATGCATAGCATCCATTGACTAAAAGAAAACAGAAGCACCTCTCAGTTCAAACATTGTCACTAATCCAGCAGGACAATAAAATCAGCAATGTAAACAGCAAAACCAGATAGCATGCCCTGTTTTTACTGGTGTACGTGTCAAAGCACTTCAAACTAAAAATATTTAAGAAATCTGTCTATTTTCCATCTGCTATATTTCTAAGAAGACTAACTGAAAGTTCATGTGAAAGTTCATTTTAAGTTCAAACATGTCATATCGGGTCATTTGCAAGCTGAAAGTTCATAGGAAGGTTAGGGTTCTCTTTTCCTTTTTTCTTTAAAAAAAAAAAAAAGACAAGGCTAGTGGCTACAAGCAATAAGCTGCTCTTATCAGAATGTCATTCAGTTATGTTGCATGAGCACAAGGTTCACTGTACGGTTTTACAGTACTTTTGTTACTGAAGCAATGTATTTTCCCTAGGAATTTCTTAATTTGAAATTTCACAAGTTTTATAAAGGCACTCGGCATACTATCACAGGTTAAGTTCCATTAGAATGAAAACGAATATACATATTACAGGTGCAGTAAAACTTCAAATGATTGTAGCCAAGCATTTTTATCACACACTCTAATCCAATCAACAAATCTTGCAGTTCTGGGCTTTTTGGGTTTTGTTTTGTTGCTTTGCCTTCGAGTCCAAACTTGAAACAAGCATTATAAGCACCTTTAGCCTGTTGGCTGCTCATATGACTATTGTAGGTTTGAGGGTGGAAAACTACTTCTAACAGAGGTTTTCCAGTGGATGTCCTCTACCTAAGCAAGCCTCTACTACTTAAAGTGATGCAACTGATTATGTCTAGGGAAAACACTATTATTAAGTGATACTTAGAATGATACAGCTGTTCATTGTTACATTTCTAATGTAAAACAAACAAGAACAACAAAAAAAAACAGAAACAACAAAAAAAAAAAATCACACCTTTTTGAGCAAATAAACTGAGCTATAGTTTAAAAAAAATACAAAATCACAGTGGAGCACAGTTCGAAGTCTTGGCTGGTGTTAAATATGCCTTAAAAGTAAAGCAGTAAGAGCAGCGATCAAAGACTTAGATTAGTCAACCAGCAGGAAAAGTAAGAGTATGGTTATAATTCCTAAGACAATTTCTAACAAAATTCCTTGGGAAAAAAAAAAAAACAAACATGAAGTCCTTTCAAGGAAATTTGTTTCTGTGAAAAATATCAGTTGGTTACAGTATCATGCCTTAAGGGACTGATATAGCAAGGGACACGCAGATAAAACATGGAAATTAAAGTAATAGCTTTAGTTTGATCATCTGGTTCACACATCTCTTAACATACAGGCAGACTAACCTGGAATTTCAGTGATGGAAACTTCAGAAAAGTCACACGTGACATCCGGTAAAAGGTAGTGCTGAGGATTGCCCACTTCATACACCAACTGTTCAGCCACGGTGCCAAAGGAGATCAGTCCCCCTGTGTCCGGTGGTTTGGAAATAATAAAGTCCCCCTCAGAAGAGCACTCTACAATGGGAAAGCCTATGTTATGCCTAAAATAACGAAAACATTGAAAAAAAACACTATAAATACAAGGTGAAAAGAGGAATGACATACCAGAATTTTATGGTAAAATTTTATAATAAAATTGATCAAGATTTAGAATGTAGCTTGGCACTTCTGCAGAAGTGAAGCAAAAGCACTAAATAAGCTAACCAAAGTAAGAGGATGCATTTTATTGCCCATCAAAGAATATCACATGTAACACCAAACACCAACAGTAAGCAGACAGGAGTGGAGAATGACACTAATGTAATCACCAAAAGCAGAGCAGAAGCTGGAAGATTTAGATAACTTTGATTAAGGAGGAAAATTCAGCAGAAAAACATGATTGCTAATTCTAGCCCAGCTGGCTACAGCAGCACACCCAGCATCAAGGGTGAACACAAGTAAATGCATTCTCTGCAGTCTGAATTTGGAAAAAGGATGCCAAAGCACAGAGAACAAACTGCTGGAAGTAGGAAACTGAAATAATCAGAAAGATGTTAAGGACAATTTTTCATTATTTCTGATAAGTCTTCTCAGAAAAGTTATATGCAGAAGACAGAGGAACACATGAAAATAAGATCTCTAGCCCAAAACAATAATAAAAGCAGGAATTAACAGAAAACTACAAGGCATAACAAAGACAAAAGCAGTAAAATGAAAACTATAATCATATTCTCTCTGGATTAACGTACAGAAAACAATCAAATAGCTCACAGTAAGAGATACATGCTGATTTATATAGTAGCAGGGTAGAATTTTCAGTGTTTTGTGGGGGACATCCAGGTATTTGCTTTCCATGTTATAAGGCTTTTCATTTACAGATCATTTCTCCAAGCAAAAGTAATAACCTAAAACTAAAAAGCTGAAAATTAAAGCAGTCTTCACACTCTCACAGAAGGGCTACCTGGCTCTCTTCCTCTCAGAAGTAGTTAGAAATTTGTGGAAATACAATGTTAGAGAGAAAAAGAATCCAAATAAAGGAGATAAAGCTCCTTGAAAAAGCAAAACTCTTCTCAAATAAAAAGGTGCTTGATATCACCATTCCCATTACAGTCAATGATCTTCAGGTCCTTCGTACATAATTAAAATCAGTTCATCCCTGAAATTAATTATGTTTGGGTGCTGGAGGGAACCATGTGCTGAACATACAACCAAACTGGTTACTACCAAAGGTTACAAGAACATAGTTTGCATAACATACATTCACAAACTTTTAAAGGAAGTAAGCAAAGAAACCAGTGAACTCTGAAATAACATTAGCAAAAGTTCATGGGAGTTTGGACAGATTCCTTATCATTGGGAAGCTTAAAACTTAATCCTTTTTTTAAATAATGGAGTTAAGAGAAGCTCTGTTGCCAGAGATCAGCAACTTTAATACTGCTAGCATACAAAACTTTGAAAGAACAGTAGCTGGAGGACACCTAGAAAAGCCCACCAGGAATCAGTAAGGATTATACTTCATTTGTCTGGTCTTTCAAACTATTTAAACCATGAAAAAGATAGAGGGTATTAAAAAAAGGATTAAAAAAAAAAAACGGAGAAGAGGGAAAAAGAAAAAAACACAAACCAAACCCTGTGAATACAACAAACTGAATATATAAATCTGATTCTGAATGATTACAATATGGGGTTTGTTTTTTGTCTGTTTGTTTGGAGGGAAAGAAAAAGATGAAAGTTGGCAGCAGAATGTAACACTCTTCATTTTAAAGTGACAAGAAAATATCCAAGAAACCTCTCAATTATCAGTCAAGATCAACCATCTACTCTATAATATCTATTAAAGGTCTGTAACTATCCCAACTTTACAGGTAATTCATGAAGCATTCATGAAGCAAAGTGACTCACACAGTGTTAAAGAGCATGATCAGAGACTGAACAGGACCAGAATTAAAGAGCTGTCAAATGCTCAGTGCTATTCTCATATCACCTATCTGCCTGCATCAGGTGCCTTGCTAGCAGGCTGAATGAAGCTTATTTGAATCACTTAACGCAAAGCAAAATCGCTTCCACTGAGACAGATGATCCAGTCTGCCCCACTGCACCAAGAACAGGCATCCCTAACGTAACCTACTTTAAGTCATCGTCGCAGACAGGATGTTCATGCACCTACTCCCCAGTGAACTTGTTTTGAAGGAAAAAGAGATTACCTGTAGACACACACCTTCCCAACACTGGTTCTGAACTACTAACACAGACTAAACTTCAGTTTAACCAAGCTTTGCTCTCAGAAGACTCAAATCATTATACAAAACATGACTGCGAAAATCCACGTGTCCTATATTACCTCAGAGATGTCAGTAACAACTCATTAAGATGTGTCTTCTTAAAATAAAAACCTGTTTTTATGCTGCCACAAGATATTACTTAAAATCAATTTTTAGCTTGGAAACAAACAGGGCTAAGCCACCCCTGTGACATGATTCAGTCAAATGACAGCTATTTAAACCTGGACTTACAGCTACCTAGCAGCAAATACCTGCATATGGTCTTCTAGTATGTACCATATGTACCTTCCACCAGAAGATGAAATTCTTTCCTCAGCTTACCACGGTGCTGAATGACTATGGAGCATATGACACTTGCTCTGTAGCATGCCAGCACAAGTCAACACAACCCACAGCCAATTTGTAATTGATACAAATTATCAGCACAGTACAGCAAGGGAGTTAGATCACAAAACTGAACCTGAACTTTCCTAGTTGTCAAGAACAGTTACGGTATCCGAAGTGGTAGAGAGTCAAGTGGCACTCTTCGATAGAAGAACTGCAGCAGTTTAGTGACAGAATCATAGAACGGCTTGGGTTGGAAGGGACCTTAAGGACCATGTCATTCCAACCCTCTGCGATAGGCAGAAACATCTTCCACTAGGACAGGTTGCTCACAGCTCCATCCAGCCTGGCCTTGAATACCTCCAGGGAGGGGGCATCCACAGCTTCTCTGGGCAACCTGTTCCACTGCCCCTCACCACCCTTCTCAGGGAAGAATATCTTCCTAACACCTGATGTAAATCTATACTCTTTCAGTTTAAAGTTGTTATTTCCTTGTCCTATAATTATATTTCCAATAAAGAATCCTTCTCCAGCTTTCTTTACCGGAGGAGATAAAATCTCTCAGTGGGATGAGGCAATATAAATGATTCTGAAAAGAAACTCCTGAAATGAATTCTAATTGTTATATGATCATGTAATTAACAGGATATAATACTCAAGATAAATATGAAAGTAATACTCTAGAAACATTTTGAGCAGTTTTTTAATAGTTCAAATGCAGAAAGAATAATGAACATGAGTTTCTGAAAGGAGAGAATAACAAACTTCATTTCATCCAAGATGTGTTTTGAGTTGCATTTTTGGTATTTAACAATTAAATTATATGTATTAGAGAACCACAGAATAAATAAAGTCTAGCTAAGACTAATACTCAGAAACTCATTCCAATTGGTTAGAGGACGAGCTAACAGTTACAGTAGGTCCTCACTGTTACCCTGTTACAAGGGTAACAAAGGCCCCGAACTGGTTTTGCTGAAGAAGCCATCATCTGATTACTGGCAATAGAAGATGGGACAGCATACTATTGTACATTAACTAGCAGAAGATCACAAGAAAGATAAAGAACCAACAATATTGCATACAACATGAAAGCAGACAAGGGTCCAAGCTGGCTGTGATATCAATTTTTAGCTTTATAGACAATGCAGTTTCCTGGGTGACTCAACAAACATTATGCTGAGGAGAACTCTAAACCATGTGTCTCAACTCCCTGGGCACCTATTTTAGACACAATGCTATTGGGCAAATAGTAAGAATTGCTACCACTTCCAGCAACATTTTTATAACCCATTCAAAACTATTAATCCGTGTCCAGCAAGGTCAGCACATGCTTTTGGATAGGTAACACACATGCATATCTACATGTAGGTACCAACACATTTCCCAAGCACTACTGCAACTCCTGTTTTAAGAAAGTGTACTGATCATAACACCTACTCCTCTAACTAGGACATTTCACAGTATACACAGCATGTGTACACTAAATGCCTTGAGAATTTCAGGCCAACCAGGCTGCCAGGCAGTTTCAGCTGCATGGAATAGATAGTGCTGCAGACAAAAAGGCATACCACGCTACTTAATCTGGGACTTGAACAGAATCCAGCATGCAAGTCCCAAACAACAATCTGGATCCAGCCCTTAACAGACTACAACTACCGACTTACCCTTTTGGTCATCCCAGGCCAGAGGATTATGAAGTCTCAACCACTGTACACTCTTGGCTTAGGGCAAAATTTCAGTGATTACCATCTCCTCAAAATGATTATTTTACTGATCAGCATTAGCTTATTCTCTCCTGCATTTCAAAACAAAACAAAACAATGCACTAGTCACCCACTGACACTAAATAATAATAAGAGACAGCAACGTCTGGGATTAATTAAAGTGAAATACAAAGCTGTGCATTATCAATATACTTCTGACATCACAGTCCATTTTGACACTGCATGAATTCCCTGAGTGCCATGCACCAGAGATTAAATAGGGAATAGTGATGTGTTATTCACTTCTTTTCTTCACCTAACATATATTATCGCACAAATAACAGAAAAAGAGTAGGTGCCTTTTTTGGCAGCATTTACTTATAATCAGTGATTTAAGAATGTTCATTAGTCTTCTACAAACTCAATGATTTCTTTTTTCTCTGCTAAGCATCAGAGAATCCACATAAGGAATGACTCAAGCAGCTTCTGCCTAACTGGAAACAACAAATAGTTGAGTTTCATAGGCCTTGATCAATTTTTCTTTTTTTTTTTTTCCTTGCTTGTCTAAAACTCAGAAAAACTCATAACCAGTAGTCTTTCTTAGCAGTGCACTTAGATATGCTTCAGCAGCCAAAGATTGAACAGCAACTTGACTACTGTTCAAAACCAAACCTACCTTCTGCAATAAAATGTGAGTGAACGAGAGAGACTGCATTCTAGCATTTACTAGAGAATAGCATAAGTATTGTGAAAATATCCTTAAGCTCTAATGTAAAGGTCCAGTAATTGTTTGTAGACATGAATGACAAGCATTCTCAGCTGCATGAATGTGCGCTCTCATGGTGGTGAGAAATTGATGTGCCTTTCACATACTAACGACAACAGACATTTTGATCCGTTTTCTCCTTCCCACATTTAATGACTTCACTGAGCTGGTGTGAATATAACCTTGCATATCGCATTTAACCTGATTTATTGAGATATAGATTACACAGGTTTACTTTCAGAAGACTTAAAAACGCAGCTCTTTTTAAACTAAGTACAAATCACTAACAGGCTATACTCAAGTCAATTCTGCAAGCCCTTTCAGAGTTCTGTCGACCTAGTGGCTATGCAAGTAATATCAGAGACAGCAGGCCTCCAAACTTTTATCATTACTGAAGCTACGAATTTGACTATATGGATTTGCACACGCTGAAAATTGATTCAGGTTGTCCAAATTATCAGAAAAATTCATACTATCAAGTTTCTTTAACTTACAGTCAGGCTACTACTAACTATGCTTTCAAATGCAAAATTCATTTACTTGTAAATCAAGATCTTTCGTAATACATGGGGCACTCCTAAAGTAATGCCTCCTATTTATTCCTATGCAAACTACAACAGATACAAAGAACAGAATAACATTTTCTCATAGAGCAAATTCTCAGCTACAAAACACCATTTTTCAGCACGGTCACTACTATCAACTATGCATTTTCACTAGCAACAAACAAGAGCCTACAACTGCCATTTCTGATAGAAAAATCCTCAATAATACAGAGCTACCAAGATTTTTAATAGGAAAAATATATCCTGTGGGTCCCTGCAGGACCAGAGCCAAACAAAACCATCCTTTTCTCCTGTATCTTTCCCACAGTTCTTCAGCTCTCGATCATGTAAAGGTAGCATTGACTTTGATGGACAACGCATGAGTCAAGATTCCTTCCTTTCATCCGAAGGAAAACAGGAATAAACTGCAACCGGAGAATCACTCCTTGTGTGCCAAATATACCCCCCAACTGCTTTTAAGCTACTCATAAAAACAAGTTTGTTAAAAGCAGACTACATGAGTCCTTTATTATGGCAATTCTCAGCAGGAAGAAAGAGCCACCTACGAGAGGGTCTCATCCAGTACGTCTGAATACAAGTAACGTATGTAACACTTTTTCAAAGGTCAGTAATGTATATGCAGACACTGACAGTTCAAAACTGGTAAAGTGGGACATACAGAAAAGGAGGACAGTGGAATATGTAGCAAGAGAGGACTCTGTCATCCCTGACAAAGCAAGCTGTGTGCGACTGGACAATGCACAACTCTGATCTAACTGAAGACTGACAAATTACCATCTCAAATATCCTTATTGTCTTTTCCATTGCATACACACACTCCTCCCATGGCAGGGGGATTGGAAGTAGATGATCTTTCAAACCAAGCCATTCTATTAGTAGAATGAATTAAAAACTGATTTTTACAACAGATGACCTTATATTTGGCCCTGCCTGTGGAAGAGGGGTTGGAACTTGATGATTCTTGGAGTCCCTACTAACCAAAGCCATTCTATGATTCTATGATGTAGTCTACTACAAATATACATGGCGTTGTCACAGTTACTTACCAGTCCGGTACCACATGCCAGTCAGTGAATATTCCACCAGTACACTGAGCACCGCATTCAATAAGATGACCTGCAAGGCTGGGAAAACAGCAAGTGTTCAAGCAACAAAATATTCTGTAAAAGGATGTATCACAAATCTAGTCTGAAAATGTAATCATACGATGGAAACAAAGCCAAATTTTAGAACACACTCATTTTTTTTTCCTCCCTAGAATTTTGTTTATCAACTTTGTATTAAATGTATGTAGGAATTCTGTAAGATGACTAAGAAGAGTTTAAAAGAGTAAAGTTTCATATGAAAAAATGTTTTGTATGTTCCACCAAAAATCAAGTTTCATGAGTCGTTTCAAAAATGACTAAAGTAAGTATAATCTAAAGTAAGTATTTTAGTTTTTCACATTGTCTGTAACTGAAAACATGCAAGGCCCATTTTTAATCAAGAGGTGTACAATCTCACACAACGTGAAGGATATCTCTGAACAGAACACATTATAATTTTCAAATCTTTAATTGTTGTATTTCATAAATGTGTGAGAGAATTATAGGCAAGATCTTGATCTCTCAAAACTAGTTACTAACTTCAATTCCAAGTCAGCAGAGCTGGAGTTTCTTTCTGCAATACTTCTCTAGCAATAGGAGGTCTAATACCACTACTACTAGGTGCAATCAGCTTACTTAAGTAGCCACCCATTTTAAAGGACTTCAGTCTAGTATGATGATGCAAAGAAATGAAATTAGATGACAGGATTTTACCTAGCACCTCCTGCAACAGATTTCTAACCTTAGGATTCTGCAACACCAGGTAAAGATGTTGACCTATGACCAGGACTCCGGTATATCATTGAACACAGTAGTTGCTGTCAACCTCAACTACTCAAACTCATGGACAAACAGAAAAAGCTGAAGTCACTGTTCTGTACCATGAGATTTCACAAAACAGACAGGAAGTTAACCTGTTAAATAATTAATTTTCTCCTCTTATTTTATTGAGTTGGTTCCAAAACAATAGTGCTTAAATTTCAGTTTCAAACATAAGAGTATTAAGTGAGTCTTAAAGAACCATAACCAAACCCTTTACTTTGAGTAACTTTCTAATAAGTGAGCTCAGTAATAATATCCAAATTCCCAAAATGCTTAAAAAAATCATTATTCTGGCATTATACAAGATGAAATACAGATTTACCCATTTCTTCTTATATCATTTACCTTCCTGCTGCTAGCAAGTCAAATTCATCCCTATTCCAGCCAAACTAGAAGAGAAATACAAACGTATTACTTATATGGAAGTCTTACACAGTACAGGAGACTGATTTGGTTAACAATATGTTTATCATTATCTGCAGAAAGAACAATCTAGTTAACTGGCAAGAGCTGTAGGTGGATTTGAGCTGCTAAGCAGTAAATCTGTGAAAGTAATCTGATGTATTTCAGTTTTCACTGAAATTTTTAGTCACAGACCCCTCAAAAAAATAAATTCTTAAAGTCACACCCTCTTCAAAAAAGTCCAGCACCCTTCTTTTTTTTTTATGTAAGCAAAGCACTATATTTTTCCAACTTCGGAAAATTATCAGTTCCTATATATCCTGTATATCACCAGTCATCCTAGCAGTACATTTTCCATTTAACTACAGACTTTTTTTTTTTTAAATCAAGTTCAACAAAAAGCAAGAGATAAATCAAAAACAGTCAATGTAACAGAAACTTCCCTGATATATTTTTTTCTTGGACCTTGTTGTCACTAACAAGGAGAGTCTGATTGAAGTGGTGAAGGCTGAGGGCAGCCTTGGTTGCAGTGACCATGAGATGGTGGAGTTCAGAATCTCATGTGGCAGAACCTCATGTGGGAACAGAGTGCACTTTCAGCAAGTTTGCTGATGACACAAAACTGGGAGGAGTAGCTGACAGGCCAGAAGGATATGCTGCCATCCTAGACAGGCTGCAGAATTGGGCAGGGAGAAATTTAATGAAACAAAACAAGGGCAAGTGCAGAGTCTTGCATCTGCGCAAGAACAAACCCAGGTACCAGTACAGGGTTGGGGACTGACCTGCTGGAGGGCAGTGTAGGGGAAAGGGACCTGGGGGTCCTGGTGGGTGACCATGAACCAGCACTGTGTCCTTGCGGCCAAGAAGGCCAGTGACATCCTGAGATGTAATAGTAGGTGTATGGTTAGTAGGTCCAGAGAGGTTCTCCTCCCCCTCTACTCTGCCCTGGTGAGACTGCATCTGGAATACTGTGTCCAGCTCTGGGCCCCTCAGTTCAAGAAGGACAAGAAACTGCTTCAGAGAGTCCAGCACAGAGCCACAAAGTTGATTAAGGGAGAGGAGCATCTCCCTTATGAGGAAAGGCTGAGGGAGCTGGGTCTCTTTAGCTTGGAGGAGCCTGAGGGGTGACCCTATTCATGTTTGTAAATATGTAAAGGGTGAGCGTCAGAAGGACGGAGCCAGACTCTTCTCAATGATGCCCAATTATAGGACAAGGAGTAATGAGTGCAATCTGGAAAATAGGAGGTTCCACAAAAATTTTAGAAAAAATTTTAGAAAGGCTGCCCAGAGAGGTTGCAGGGTCTCCTTCTCTGGAGGCATTCAAAAGCCACCTGGATGCGTTCCTGGCTGATCTAATCTAGGTGTTCCTGCTCCTGAAGGTGGATTGGAATAGATGATCTTTGAGGCCCTTTCTAACCCCTGTCATTCTGTGATTCTGTGATTTTTAAAACATGCACCAAAAGAAAGCCTCTTTCATAGCATCTGGTCAGGGACCTTTATGATCATCGAGTTCCAACCCCCCTGCTATAGGCAGGGACACCTCCCACAAGTCCAGGTTGCTCACAGCTCAGGGAGGGGGCACCCACAGCCTCACTGAGCAACCTGTTCCGGTGTCTTATCACCCTCACAGTAAGGAATTTCTTCCCAGTATCTAGTCTAAATCTACCCTCTTCCAGTTTAAAGCTATTTCCTCCTGTCATGTCACTGTCTGCCCTTATAAAAAGTCCCTCCTCAGCTTTCCTGTAGGCCCCCCCCTTCAGGTACCAGAAGGCCACTATTAGGACCCCTTAGAGCCTTCTCCAGGCTGAAGAGCCCCAGCTCTCCTAGCCTGTTCCCACAGGGTAGGTTCTCCAGCCCTCTGATTATCTTCGTGGCTTCCTCTGGACCCTCTCCAACAGTTCCATGTCCTTCTTGTGTTAGGGGCCGCAGAACTGGACAAAGTACTCCAGGTGGGGCCACATGAGAGCAGAGCAGAGTGGTAGAATCCGCTCCCTCGACCTGCTGTATGTACAGCCTATTCAAAGCACTTCAGAAATCCACATATCCTGCTTGTATTATTTGTGGAAACCTGAAGAATTTGAGATATGTTGTTCAACTACTTAAAATAAAACTGCTTATTCACTGAAAAAGACCATACATCCCCCACCACACAAAACCAGATCTACTACTGCCACCTTGTGGTACTGAAAATACATTTGTTCCTTAACCTTACATTAAATTTTAAAGTTGAGGAAAAATAAAAAAACAACCCAAAAACAAGAGCGAAATGCTGGTGAAAACTGGCAAAGTTCCCTTCACTTCACTGAAATAGTTTCAAATGTCACAATAGTTGAGAACATAAATGTCCCTGTTATAGATTTAGTAGAAGTGAAAAGGTAGCAAAATTTCATGTGTGCATGCAAAAAAAAAATGAAACAAAAATGAAAGAGCTCATCATCTAAAATTTCTGAAGAAGCAAAAAAAAAAAAAAAAAAGAAATTAATGATTCCCAAATACTCATTCACTTCTGTTCATCATCGCCTTGTAAATAACTTGTACTTACTGAATGAATGAGTGGTCCTAATACAATCCCACTGTCGACGCATCTACCAGTGATTACTATATCAGCCCCAAGGTCAAGAGCTCTGCTTATTGGTCTTGCCCTAGAGGTAAAAAGCAATATATATTCTTACTTTTTAACACACCATTTAAAAACCAGTTCCCCATTACAAACAAAATAAGAGTCACTTCATGAGTCTGCATGAAATCAGCTTTGTTCATACAACAACTAAGTGACTGTTAACACTTTTAAAAGCAAGCATCAGAATATCCAATCAATTTCATGAGAATTGAAAGACTTGTCTTGACATTCATACAAAATGTCCTGAAACACGATGTATAGAGGATCACTTTTATTATCAGTAATAGAAAATACAAAGTGTTTTTCAGAGAAAATAATAACTACTCCTATTTCATTTGTATATGAGTGTATAAAGACCAACAGCAGGGGCACCAACACTAGCAGAAGTTGACTGGATGACTTCCAAAGGTCCCTCCCAACCTAATCTATTCTGTAATTTGGTATTATTCTCAAAGACAGACTGCTGACTTGGCCCTCCAATCTTAAACCCTACAAGTCAATCTCAATTATTACTGGAACTTGAAGAATCAGCCAACTTCAAGTAAAGTGTTGTGCAGTTGTTACTTCTGAAGATACTGAAGCAACAGGTTTTCTAGGTTGGTCAAGTAAAAAGTTGGCCGAGTCAGAATTAGCCAGGCTTGAACTTAACTGCTTGGGCTTGTAGAGGTCAGTAAATGGGTCAGTAAGGGCAATGTTGTCTCACAGCCTGAACTGATGACTGAGCACCTGGCGAAGGGGGTGGCTGGCTCAGGAAGCACAGGTGCAAGCAATTCACCCATGTTTCCTACATGACCCTGGGTCTAAAGCCTCCCTGGGCTTATTTAAGGGCTAGCCTCCAAAGCAAGAACCTCATCTGGATGAAGGCTGCTTCCCAAGGAGTACTATGTAGTCAGAGACCCTATTACTAACTATCATCAACTTTTTCCTATATGTGATTATTGATGTCCTCAATGATACTTTGCCTAGTATCACAAAGCAATTCACTGCTTCTAAGGACCAACAGTGAGAAAGTGTGGGTTTAGAATCACAGAGCCACATGCTCTGGTCAAAGCTATCTAATGGATTCTGCCACTCTTTGTGAATTAGGCAGATTGAAACCATAATCTGTGTGCCTTTAAAATTAAGAATGATCTTCTTTGACAGATTTAATAGACTTACTCCTACTTTGTTGTTTTTTGTTTTTTTTTTTAAGGAAAAAAATAATGCACAGAAGTTCTTAACGATGTAAGCAAAAATACATATTTATTGACATTTCAATATATAAAAATTAAAGGATACTGATTAGAGAGACAATAAAATATACAGTGTAAAACAACTCATGCCACTGGGCATAGCATTATGTAATGGTCATGTGAGAAATGCAAACGGGTTTCTATGGGATACTAATAATGCTATGTAGCTACATCTAAGAAGCAGTCAATTAGTAAGCTTGCATCTTATTGAAAAAAAACACATGAACTCAATCCACAGCACATAAGTCAAGAGGGACAGAAGAAATATTTCATAATCTATAACAGTGATAATTTTTCAGATGTAGTTCATGCACTGAACCAAGAATCAAACTGTAAACATAACTAAATCTATGGAATTTAAAAAATTATTTTAAGTATCTACAGAACTTCTTAATTTTATCCAGTATACTATGAAGTTGACTTATTTATACAGATAGATATATATACAGATATATATATATACACATATATAAACCAAAAGAGACATTAATACAATTAAGCATCCAATGCAGACTCTATAAAAGAAAAATGTACATCATGAAACTGCTGATTTAAGAAGCTGGATAATAGCTTTAAGTTTCAATGCATCCCAGACGAAGGGGCCCATAAAGAAATACTGCTTATTCGAAACAAAAAAATAAAGCAAGGTCAATAATCACTTGTTTTAGCTTCCATTAGTAAAGCAGAGCCATACACAATGGACTTTTAAAATGTACCTTCCTCATACTAGTCTGCTTTCGTCCTCTCTGCTATGAGTTGCCTTTTCCTAAAATTGTGAATCACGAATCACCTGAACTGGAATTAACACCTTCTCAATATTATAAACATCAACCACTGTTTATCAGATTTCATTTAGCATTACTCTCAAACTGTAATCTTGCAAGGCAAAGATTAACAGATGGAATCTAGCAAGAACTATAACAGAAAATACTGAAGAGCAATTTATTAAAAGATTCTCATTTCTGACGAAAAAATACATGCTGTCTTAAGCACAGCCCAAAGCCTGCTGTCTTGCCTGGACACATTTCTGCAAAGTGCAATATAATGGCACAAGCCAGAACAGCAGCCAGTCCAAATGATTCATTATTTCAATAGAAGGGCTGTGCATTACTACAGCAACAGCAATCCTTAGCAACTGCACCATGCAGTGACAGGATGCTCCACTTCTGGAAAAAAACAGTTTTATTTGTTGTAACTACGGCAACTTCGTCTTGAATCAAACCTGAGGATTCTCAGGAGATGTAATGATAAAGTCACAGCTGGCAAGGTCTGAACTCAAAAATTTATTTACAGGTTAGAAGAAGAAAATATTTAGTTGCTTGAATCATACAAAGGCGAACCTTAAATGCCTAGGTAGTTCTACTTGCAAATCAAAACAGGTTCATGTAGTCAACGTACTAAAAGTTATTTCTTCATTCAAAAAACAACCTGTTAAAGTAACTCACCCAAGATACACGTTCATGCTATGAACACTCTCTGGAAATGGTTTGCCACTCTCTAAATCAGTGATGCCAGCTCCTCTTAGGTTCTCCTTCTGTTAGAAAACAAACCACCACATTTATGAGTATTTTGTAGCATCTACTGTAAATCTTCCGTTAGTATCAGACAACAGATCCATTTCACAGCAACTTTAAGAGAAGTATAATCATTAAAATTAATACAAAATGCAAATCAGTTGAATGACTAAAAGCTATAGACGCTTCTTCCTCTGAGTGCCGCAAAATAAAGATTAAGTCAGCTTATAAAGAAAGCTTTTCCTTTCAAAGACGATCAACAACCATGAAGCGGTATACTCCTTAGGCGTTCCAATCATCCTTAATTCCTGTAAGACTGAGCAAGTCAAACCTTGCCAGCAGAAATGTCTACTGTAACAGCAATGGTGACGTGGCCAGAAATCAAAGATAATTCTGCAGCTCAAGGCAGTTAATTTCAGAGCACATTAAGCTCCCAGAGAGGCATACGTGTACTTTGCAAATAAGGAGGTGAACTTAACCTTCTTCATCACGCCTTGTGCTTTAAAAAAAAAACGAAAAGAGCAATTGTTTTAAATGCTTTTAACAGTGAATTCCCCCTCCCTGGAAGCATTCAGGGTCGGGCTGGATGGGGCTATGAACAACTTGGTCTAGAGGGAGGCATCCCTGCCCATATCAGATGGGCTGTAACTAGATGGTCTTAAAGGTCCCTTCCAACTCAAACCACTCTATGATTCATTCTATGAATAAAGATACTACAGAAAGATGCAAAAAATAAATTCAGGCCAATTTTTTCTCTAACTTGCACAGTCCTACTAAGCCTAAAGGCGAAGTGCCATACCTCACTCATTAGGTCATCTCCGGTAATAACAGCTATTTTCAAATCAACGTCTGCCTTCTCTGCCACCTCCTGAAGCGCAGCCGCACAAGCCAGGGGGTTCATTCCACCCGCGTTACTGATGACACGAACACCTTTATGAAAAGGATGCACCAAGCCCAGAAGCATTAACAAGGAGTTATATTTCAACACCTCAAAGCAAGCTGAAAGACAAGCAAGATACAACCTTTGCAAGGTATGAGGCATCTAATCAAGTGAAATATTAACGCTATGTTAAGCCTTCAGCCCCAGTATGTTCATAAAATGAAAGGATCAGACTAAGCCAACGAGGGACTGTTTTCAGAAAAGTTAATTGTTGTAGACAGGCTTTATGATGTGGATGACCCCACTGTTCCTGGAGGTGTTCAATAAATGTTTAGGTGCTGTACTGACGGATATGGTTTAGTAGGAAATACTGGTGATAGGTGGATGGTTGGACTGGATGATCTCAGAGGTATTTTCCATCCTTGGTGATTCTATTATTCTACAATTATCTTCTTCCCTTCCTGTAAGAAAGGTGAAAGCAACCACCGAGACAAACATGATGAAGAACTGACAGCATCATGCTGTTCCTACAGGTACAACACAGGAGAACAATCTTTTAAGGCACTCATACTTTCCAAATGACGTCACTTCAGCAGAAACATCTATTTCTCTGAATTCCAGAGTATGTCAGCATGGTATTGGGTGCTTAGAGGAAAAGATTCCTCTCTTCCACTCAAACTCAGTAAGTTATAAAGATGTAGTCATATAAACAAAAAGAATTGCACTAGGAAAGCACAAGTATTAGAACTACTTTGGAATGCTGACAAATCTTTAGACTGCGTTAAACCACAAGATTTGGATATTTTAACAAGAGATTTTCAAGCAACTTTCCATTCTCAAACTAAAGCTACAAAAAGAATTGCCTGGAGACATGTTTATAACTACAGGCAAGCACTTCATACGTGCCTATATAGATTCTACCACCAGACGAGCGCTTCTTGTGTCTTTTGAGGTTATGTCCATAAGGCAGCACACCACTGGTATGACAAACAGCTGTTTACAGGAACACAATCTACACAAAACTCATTTTGCAACTGCACTTCATTAAGGTGTGAACATGAAGAGGAGCCTACCTTTCCTGTGAATATCTTTTATGTACGGAGCCATGGCAGTGGAGACGAAATCCGGAGTGTAACCCAGCACCTGCAATCGCAGAACCACAGGAGTTGGAAGGGGCATCGCAGAGCCCGACTCCGTTGCTAAAGCCGGCTGTACGCCGACAGCCGCTACTCACGGGAGAACGGGCTTTGGCCGCCGTCAGCAGCGACATGGTGATCTCTGAGAGGTAATCGAAGACGAGGAAATCCAGCTTCCCGCCGTACAGCAGCTGCGGCACTGCGAGCAGGGAGGAAGGCGCCGTTAACCCCACTCCGCCGGGCCGTTGTGGCGGCCGCTTACACAACGGGGCCTCCCACGGCGCTCCCGGCCGCCCCGCCCGGGCCCGGCTCCCCGTGCCCGCCAGCCCCTTGCCGGCACCTACCCGCGGCAGCCGTGTCCCCCCAGAAGCCCGAGGCGCAGCCGATGCGCACCGCGGCGCCCGCCGGAGGCTCACAGCTGCTACCGCGCCGCCGGCTCCAGCGCTGCGGGCGGGTGACCGCCCGTAGCAGCCGCGGCCCGCGGAGCCTCAGCAGCGCGGCGAAGCTCATGGTGGCGGCCGCAGCAATGGGCTGGCGGGCGCCGCCCGTGCCTCTGGCTCAAGGCCCCGACTTGCTGGGAAGAGCCAGCAGGTGGCGTTGTCTCCCCGTTCTGTCGGTGAGAGTAGTTCACGAATTCGTCTCCATCTGATTAAAAGATGATTTTCTTAAAATCAAGATAAGCCCCCCAAATCATCCTTTCTTTCTGCCAGCTAACTCACTGTTCCTCTGCTGAAGCAGGTCCAAACCCATGACCATCCTTGCTACCTGTTGCTGGGCCCACTCCTGTTTTAACATCAACTTTTTTGGTGTGTAGGGACAAGAAGCACAGTATTCAAGGCACAGTCGAACAGGAGACGCGCCACAGCCTACCGTGTTTTCTGGTTTGTTCAGCGCCGCCTTTCTTTCATTTCCAGCCCAGTATTTGGGGTTTGATACTGCTGAGCACTGATACAATGTTTCCACGGAGTTCCCTGCCAGCGTCTCTGTCGGGAGCAGCAGCGATTGACTCTTTGTACATGAGATTAGGGTTATTTTGATGAAAGCAGAGGCAAGTCATTCGAATTATCTTTTCTATAGAAGAGGTGGGAAGCAATGTCCCATAATGTTCAGGTTTTGGCTTCTCTGTGATTTCACAAATTGTAGAAAAAGTGTGTTGTTCTTTGAGGACGTCAGGTGGCACTGTGTGATTTGGAGTGAAGCTGACAGTCAGCAACGAGGCTGTGAGCAATGCAGAGGTGCAACTCAAAACTTCTCCTTGCTGGTTAAGGGGTAAAGTTTAGTACAAGTAAATGCCGTAGTTCTATTGCATGGTAAGGACCCACATCCACTTTCTCTATCGCTTAATGCACAGCTTGTAAGATACATTTTGCTGTCATAAATTGTGAGAAAGAAAATAACGTGGCTTTAGTTTTTGCGTTGGGGAAAGATAAAGGTTCTGATTTTAAAAAATTAAATATATCATTATTTTCCTGATCATAGTTCAAACGTTCATTGTTTCATTCAGTGACTCTAAATGCTTGTATTTACTTCTACTGTGTTAGTGCCATTAATGGCTCAGATTTAGGCCTATGCTTCCCTCTCTGTAAACAGATTTGTGCATCGGTATGAGACACAGGTGGTATGTAAAGGAAATGCAAGATTAATCCTTCTCCTACCATCATCCTGGATTAGTAGTAGGATGTCAGGGTAGACAGTGCAGACTACATTGTTCCTAAGCAAATAAGCTTTTGTAGGATTTTTCTGGCAGTCAGGTTTCCTCTGCCCGCAAGAATTTCGCAGGCTACGTTTTTGCTGTGAAATGTATTACATTTCTGCTACGTGTCTGTTAATGCCACTGCAAATAAGTCCCTCTCCAAAACAAAGCTATCAGCAGATACCAACAAATATTTCGGTTTATAAAGGAGGTTCTATTTATAATTTATTGAGGTTCTGTCCTCTCAACAAATTTCAAAATATTCAGCAAATATTTGAATTTATTACTTATCTTATTCCCACAAATTAGTGAATGCTTTTGTTTAACAAATGGAGTTCACTGCTCTTCCCTTCAAGGTAAAGCATACATTGCAATCTCTCTTTTGCAGATAGTCTAAAAGCCAACCTTTTCTAAGTGTAACAACAGCTGAAAACGGTCCCTGTAAATCAGTAAAGGGAGAGAATTTGCAGTGCTGCACCTAATAACCCTTATTTAAGGCACAAGCTGCTCAGGGCCCAGTAATGATTCTTAACTGATCCCAGCTCATCATCCAGTATGTTTGCTGGATTTTTAGTGTGTTGAAGTATAACATCCTGTGCTTTGGAACTTGGAAAAACCTAAAAGCAAAAAAACACAAATATCATTCCTGCATCCATGGTGTGCATGCAGCAAAATAGCTTCTGTATTTTTTCCAAAGCACTCCAAATGAAACCATACCGTGAATGATGTGGATTTTATATTTTTCCTTGCTCGTTTTTCATTGCTCAGCTTTCTAGGGAACAGAGCTCTTTGCAGCCTCATTTGAGCAGAAGCATAGCCCATGTCTGTGCTGATTTCATAAGTGGAAAGAAATAAGAGCTTCTTCCATGCAGAGCAACTGGCAGCTGATATTTATGGACCCGAATCCTCTTGGCATTTCTCTTGAGGAAGGCTGAAAGAGTACCTGGTGCACAGAGTGGACTGTTGAATTGGCAAAAAATGTTGCCATTTGCCTTTTGCCTAAGACTCAAATATTGAAAGAGAAAGATGACTTACTGAACCTTTTCCTTTTTTTTTTTTTCATTTTCACTTTGCTATTTGTAAAGCAGTTTGTTTCCTAGCATACCAGAAGCATAACATCAGCACTAGGCTTTCTAACCTAGCTTTTTAACCATCTCTAGTCCTCATCCTAATTACCACTTGGTCATTAGCTGACCTAGCAAAGAAGCTTGTTAGTAGTAGAAGCATGGCAGTACATATTTGTGATAGGCTGCGAAGCAAAATAGGTTTTTTCTTTTTCAATATTTATTTCTTGAGGTTTTTAACATTTATTTTTTGTATTTATTTTTGCATTCAATTTTCCATTAAAACAATAACATAAATGTATTGGATCACTGCAGCGTTCCTGAGATTTTATGAACTGAAATTTCACATTAGATTCATAAGACGCGTATATGTGAGTCATACATTTGGAAAATTGTTGTTTTCCAAAGGCAGTCATAAGAATAATCTGCTCTTCAGTAACTGATTTATAAATACATGCATATTTCTTCAGTACTTCTGTGATTTACCGTGAGTAACGGGAAGGCACTGGATAGTTTTGCAGTGGCTGTTTGACAAAAATACTGATTGAATTGAACAAGACACTTCTAAACAAATACTGATTCGATTTTATCACCCGCTCAATAAATAAACAGCGAGAAAAAGTTAAACTGAAATTGAGAACTCTACATTCTGCCTGTGTGGTGTTAATCATTCCTCATTTGTTAGCAAATCAGGAAACAAGCTTACCGGAAAGAAAAAAAAAAAAAAAAAAAAAAAAAAAAAAAAGCTGAAGAGAAGAACAACAGAGCTAACATATGTTGGGCACACTGAAGGGTAAAATCAGGTCTCTAACACGTTTGTTTTGTAAATGGGTCAGCTTTATGCAGCTGGAATTAAATGAGAAAATGGTACAAAAGGGAGGAGAAGACACCCCTGATGTTTCACATTAGAACGCGTATTGGTTTTGACCTAACGAGAAGCGGGAAAAAATTATTTCCAAACCATGCAATGTGAATTAATGGAAGGAAAGAGAAGGGAGCAAAGATATGAAAGGATTCATCATTCAAGGCTACACCACGACTATGTAATCAGTAAAACAAACAAAAATGTTGTGAGGCTTAAATATTTACATCTTCTGCTAAGAAGTACAAAGAGGTTAGAACCAAAAACACAACTGGACAACTCTTAAAAGTGCAGCATAAAGATATTTGGTAATCATTAAATAAATTGTTTAGAATGATTCCTTCATGAATGTAGATCTATGTGGTAATAATTTTATGTAAGACAAGAACAGCACCGAAAATTCATAATGATCCTCCTGTTTTTCAGACCCAATTAGCCAACCGTCTACAGCAATTAAGCTTTGTTGCTGTTGCTGTTATGTAAGATATTGGTAACTTCAGCAAAAATTATTGCATTATACTCTGAAATTATTTCATCACAGCCATTGTCACATTTTAATCTTAAAATGTTAAGAACATTTTCTAAAAATTAACTAATATGGCTCTCTGTCAGGGTTGACTGTTGTCATCCTTTCAGAATCCTGAAATTCTTATCTAGAGATGCTGGACAATTTTTACCATGTTCCATGATGAAGTATTCCCTTGAAAGAGTTTCAGATCTACGTGGACTATTTTTAGTGACAAAGAAGAGTCTGCTCTTTACTCTGTAAAAGAACAAGGGATACCTGAGTTGCATTCTGTCCCAAACACTATGTTCCCATCTGCCCTGGAGGGGACATTTGTGATTTAACCTGACCCAGTTTCTGGCAGAGTACAAGCACAAACTTGGAGCCAGTCACCATCCCCAGAGACAGCATTTTTATCTGCAAACGTTCTTTCCAAATTTGTGGTGATTGGAAAGGAAAGCTGTTTGATCCAAGGATGGCAGGTCTAGCTCCCAGCAAGGAAGCTTTGATCCAAGTCATTCACACAGACTTCCTAAATTAGAGGGCAGAGAAGATTCATGCTTTCACTGCCTGTGAGGGAGACCATGGGCTGCTTCTTCAGATATTCCACTGCCTGATATGGCCTTATAACTCTCTCTGCCTGAGTTTTGTCATCTGCCAAATAGGAAGAATGATATTGAATGCCTTTGAAATGTATATTCTGCTTTGTGGAAGGAAGGTATTATATAACCATGAAATATTCTTAGTATTTAACTTTAGGCTATGGATAGGTGTTTGCATGTAATTGGGTAGTTACCTCTGCTTTTCCCTATGCTAGTTAAGTGACTACTCTGCCTGCCCTCACAGAAAAGCCACGTGTGCATTTGCTTATGCTTGTGTTACAGCTTCTGCACACCGTTTTTCACCTTTCTGCCTCCTTTAAGACCTGGCTGGAGCAGAGATAAAGCAGATAAGTGGAAAGCATGTTCTGCAAATGGGAGGAGTAAGAGATGCGTGCAAATTCTGGGAATCCACCTCATCCCCTGCTCCACCTCTTCCCGCTACCTCACTGTGCCCACCCCCACCTCCAACTGCTCCCTTAAACCTCTGCTGCTCTGCTCTGGGGCCAAAGCTGGCAGCCCATAAAGGTGCTGCCTCTGCTTCTGGGGAGAACAATTTCGGCTGCTGACAGTACAGATGGCACCCGGTGAGATGGGGTTAAAGCTGGGCAGATGGGTGCCTCTGGGGCATCTCCTCTCCCTGCTCTTCTCCACCAGCATGGCGGTAAGTGAAGGTGCAGTGTTAGAAAACATGTCAATGCTGAGAATGCTTCTGGAGAAAACTCACTGAAAGTGGTCTTGTTTCTTCTCTTCAGTACATTGCTACCAGAGAAAACTGCTGCATATTAGATGAGCGATTTGTAAGTATCAGATCCATTTTCTTTTACAAGTCTAGTCAAAGCCTGCCTACACCACTTAATAACTGCCATTTGTAGCTTTATTAGATCCTCATTGTTCGCTTCAAAGCTCATTAAATGCACTGTGCTTAAACCCGTTCTTGACTAGTAACGTTCTTGACATCTGAGAAAGGCAGCTACGCTGCTGATAAAAGTGTATTAAAGACACTACAAGTAAAACCGTGTGCAAATTTCTTTCTATGTGTGGATATATATACAGTGTGAAACTACAGCCTCTCTATAAATTCTGTAGTACTACAGACAGAGGCAAATGTCTATGCTCTTTTTCCCTGCAGCCATTTGTACAAACTTTTCTCCTGCCCAAATATTCTTTTGTCCATTTTTGCTACTGAAACATTATCTATTATTATTCTTTTCTCTTTAGGGTAGCTACTGCCCCACAACTTGTGGTATTGCAGATTTCTTTAACAAATACCGTCTCACTACGGATGGTGAACTGTTAGAAATTGAGAGACTTCTGCAGCAAGCTACTAACTCTACAGGATCAATAGAATATTTGATTCAACACATCAAAACCATCTATCCTTCAGAGAAGCAGACACTACCACGTGAGAATACAAAAATAACTACACAGTTGAATGAATTGTCACTGTCTTGTTTTTCTAATTTGCCAGACTGAAATAATTTCATACCTTTGTCTGTTCTACAGAATCAGTTGAGAGTTTGACTCAAAAGTCTAAGAAAATAATTGAAGAAATTATCAGATATGAAAACACTATTTTGGCTCATGAAAATACTATACAGTAGGTACCTTCCACCTTTCATAGCACTTTAGAATCCAAATCATTTTCTTTCTCTTCTTTTACTAACAATAGTTAAGGCTTCCTCAGAAAGGGTTTTTGTGCTTATGTTGTCATTAGTAGTTCCTTTACAAGACACATAACAATCCTGGGGATCTGAAAGTTCATTCTCAGTTCATCAGTGTTATCCACTAATTGTGCAAGTATAAGATAAGAATGTCAGGAAGCCTGGGAATGGTTTTGTGTTTCTTTTGCTGCATTAGATGTAGACAATTTCTGTTTTCATGAACTATGGAGATTTTATTAATATGAGTTTTTAGAGTGTATGAAATATTTGTACAATCATTTACTCTGACTATTTTTGCTGCATATATCTGAGAAAATCAGCTCAGTTCCATAGGTATAATTCATAAGTTATTATAAACTCAGTGGTGGTCTTCAGTAAACCAACACTGAAAATAGAATTGACAACATCATTAACTTTTCTAAAATTTGAGGCTATTTTTATTGACTTGAATGTAGCAAAATATTTCTATAGCATTATATCAAATACAATTTAAACATTCTAATCACTAAGGCAGTTAATATAATTTACATCAAATTCCATACTCATGGAAGAATAATTTATAATTTGCTAAGGAGATTGAAGGAAAACATTCCACAGCATTACAATCATACACTAATTGGTGGTTTCAGTTTTGCCGATTAGAGGCAACTCAGGTTTTACATGAGATTAGCCTGTACATTCCCATTTTGGCTGGTTGAGTCAACTTTACATACCAGTGCTAAGAGAAGCAACCCTTTTTGGACATATGTAGTAGCATGCTATCTCAGTCAGGCATATGTGAAGGTAAATACGTATTACAGTCAGTAAGAAGCAGCTGAAGAAACAAGCCATTTTTATGTTTCTCTCTCCAGACAGTTGACAGATATGCATATAATGAACAGCAACAAGATCATACAGCTGAAACAGAAGATTGCTCAGCTTGAGTCACACTGTCAGGAACCATGCAAAGATACCGCTGAAATACAGGAGACAACTGGAAGAGGTGCACAAAATGCTTCTTGTATGGTGGAGGTTTGATTTATTTACAAGTACTGCCAGTTGGCATTGCAGTGATGAGGTTCTTGTGATCTGAAGGGCCATAGACTTGTGCAAAGATGTAAGACTGCAAGTTTTGGAATCAACGATCAGATCAGTTTTAGGAAGATAACTTACGATCACATTTCTGCTGATTCACCTGGAAAAAATTAGCTCCAGAAGTGCTGTTTTTGTTGCTGTAGAAATTGGTGCTATGATTGTATTCTACATGTAAGTTGCTTAAATTTCGTGTGAAATGAACATTCTCATTTTACATAGGTCCTGTGACCTTCAGTATTTTTATTTTTTTTTAATGGCAATGACATTTAAGCACTTAGACTAAACAACAAACTTGGAAACAATATTTGAATTAACTGAACTTCTTATACTGAGAAAGTTACCACATCAAATGTGAGGATAGAATGTGAGGATGGAACCATATCTAGATTAGTAATGATCCTTTGAATATCTTTACTTCAGATTGTCAAGATATTGCAAATAAAGGTGCCAGAAAAAGTGGTCTTTACTTCATCAAGCCTCAAAAAGCTAAGCAGCCATTCCTAGTCTACTGTGAGATTGACACGTATGGCAACGGTTGGACCGTATTACAGAGGGTATGTCACTAGGGTATTATTATCACGAGGAACTGTATTGCATCGAGTGCTGTTTTCATTTGCTTACCTAAATACATACCGTTTTTTTTGAGGGTTGGTTTGCTGTTGTTGTTTTACAGAGATTGGATGGGAGTGAGGACTTCCGGAGAAACTGGGTTCAGTACAAGGAAGGATTTGGACATCTGTCTCCAGATGACACCACAGAATTTTGGCTGGGCAATGAAAAGATTCATTTGATAACTACGCAGTCCACTCTGCCATATGCCTTGCGAATAGAGCTGGAGGACTGGTCTGGCAAAAAAGGGTATTTGCTCATGAAGCCTCTGAAAATGGCATCTTAAAACCTACTGCTTTTCCAGTAGTGTTAGTTTGTACAGATTTTAAAAAAGCATGGCACTATTAGATATGTCAGGGTGCATATGTCTTATGGGCATGGGCTCCTGAACTCACAGCTGTGACAGCAGCCCTCATGTGTACATGTCTGAAGGCCACATGCTAGAAACCCCAGTTGATTTGGCAGAATCAATCTGTTTCTTCTCTTCAAAGTTCCTTCGCTTATGTCTTCTGTCCTCCAGGAGGGCTTACTACCTTTCCTATTTCTTGAGATACCTATTTCTTCCTCCCACCAAGAACTTCCTCATGACATGAATAAGCCTAAGCAGTAGCAACCTGGGAGATAAACACATATGTGGGTATATAATGTAGGTCTTCTGTGCATCACTGAAGAACAGTAGAGTCAAAAAATACATCTAATGGTGGATGACAAAAACTGATTGGTTGTCTGTCATTGAGCCAATGCACACAATCATTCAACAATAGTCCTTTTACAGAATTACATGCTAGGATGCCTTAAATCCCTTTTCTGCAGTTCTAACATCTATGCATATTTCATTTGTGCATGTACTAGGAACGCAGCATGCTTATACTCACAATTATCCTCTGTTAATAGCACTGCTGACTATGCGGTATTCAAAGTGGGAACTGAAGAAGACAAGTACAGATTGACCTATGCCTACTTTATTGGTGGTGAAGCTGGAGATGCCTTTGACGGCTTTAATTTTGGAGATGATCCAAGTGACAAATCCTATACCTACCATAATGGCATGCGCTTCAGCACCTATGATAATGACAATGACCACTTTGAGGGCAACTGTGCTGAGCAAGATGGATCTGGATGGTGGATGAATAGATGCCATGCTGGTCACCTCAATGGAAAATATTATGTAGGTAAGATATCTTCTAAATACCTATTTTCACATGGACAAATGTAACCAAGTACACCACATTTCAATGTCAAAGGAAAATGGGTCACTTTCATAGAGTATACTTTGCCACCTGGTTTTTCCAAAGCTGATGTAGTCCATTCTTTTCAATTATTGTTTATATTAACACCAATTTATGGCAGTTCTCCAGACCATAATTGGAATCCTTGATCCTGATAGAAGCAAAGAGAGGGAGAGGGTCACTCTGTGCAGTCTGTTAGTGTGCCCAGGGATGTCATAGAGGTGTTGGTACCACAACTAAGTATGGGATGAGCACATTAAACATTTAGAATCAACTAAATATTTTGCTTGAATTGCTATTTTTAGATGGTGTATACTCATCTAGAGATGCTGGTCCAGATTCATATGACAATGGCATTATATGGGCAACATGGCGTGACCGATGGTATTCCATGAAGAAAACTACAATGAAAATCATCCCATTCAACAGACTCTCAATAGATGGACAGCAGCACTCAGGCGGCACCAAGCAGGTTTGACCATTGGACAGAGGAGATATTTAAAATAACAACAAAATATGGTTATAAGTGCAAGCACAGAGCACAGACAGTTGAAATATTATGCTTACTGCATCTTGGAGGCATCAGCTTTGTTGATTTCATTTCATCACAGAAATATTTGCATTTTTATTTTAGTACACCTTCTTCTTCACTGTTTCTTTTAGCAAATAGATAAGTAGATAGTCCCGGGACTAAAAATAATTCCTCGTCTTCATTTGTTTTAATTTCTGAACTTTAAATTTCCAACTAGTATAAAAATGTATGAACGCTATCAACATATCATTATCAAGCGTTATGTACTTCATCTTTCTTTAGAAGAACACTGAAATACTGTCTTTTTTTCTTTTTTTTTTTTTTTTCCTTTGCAGGTTGGAGACTCGTAAAGGGACGGTTTTATAAAGATTGATCTGAATGGAGAAAATAAATCTTTTATTTGTGCAACACTGAACTTATCTCACCTTCCACAGTTTGGACATCAGAGTTGTGATACGCCATTGACTATAAAATGCCCAACGGTTTTCCCTGAGCAGTGCTTACCTCTTTACATGGTTATTTTTTTTCTGTACACATTCCCAATAAATTTTTGATTATTACAGAAAAGCTGAGCTTGCTATTTGTGTTCTACTGTTGGCCAAACACAACACAGTAAACACTGTGACTGCTGGAAGGGTACTCTGATCAAATCTGGTTCAGTTATTTCTTCTCTTTATTTAGAACTGTGTGTTGGAGCTATTTTTCCATAAAACATGGCTACCTTTCAACAGTCTTCACTTTGTTTTCTGATAAAATTGTCAATTTGTAACACAGATCAAAGTACACAGCAACTTGAAAAGGACCTAGTTTACTGCTGAAGCCACTTAAGCAAACATACCTCAGGTTAGGAAGTACACTATCAGTGACAAAGATATTTTACTCCAGAGAGCGCATATTAAAGGTTTCTCAAATATTATTCAAAATACATGTTTGGTTTTATATAGCACATATAGCACATATATAGCACATATAATATATATAATATAGCACATAGTACCACACTGTATGAGGATTATACCTGAATACCACATTCATAAACTTATTAAATTATTCTAATGTTTTTAGCATCATTTTCAGACCAAAAATAATAAAATTTGTAGTATTGATTAATTATATTTTAGTTCCATTTGCTTTTATTATGTGTGGTAATAATTTTCCAGTGATCCACACTGACAGCACTGATCAATAAAAGCAGGGTTTGAGATGCTGTCTGAATGTAATCACTCAGAATGTTTGATGAGTATTTCTGGGTAACAGGTTTAGAAAATCATATTACTTTTGTGGATACATTTATCAATAAAATATATAGAGAAAGAGAGCTAGAATAGAAATATATTCATATATGTCAAGCTGATATATAAAGAAATGCACCCTGGTCTTTATTTTTAGCTTCCATTGAATTGAGTTCACCTGGCATTTCTGAATAGCACATTTAAATGGCTTTTTTAGAGACAGGGAAACACTGCACAAATAAGATGGACCTCAAAGGCCATTTATGCCACCTTGACACTTTTCCTGTTGAGGCGAGCAGGTCTGTGTCTAGTTTGCTGCTGAGCTGCTTTGCCTGAGTCTGAATGTCCACAGCTTAACAAGCTTCTATCCACTTATTGCTTATACTGAAGTTGTTTTGAGTGGCCAAGCCATCTTCACTTTCTGTTTTCAGTTTAACCCCATCTATGATATGACTTAAAAAGTTGTTTTATTTATATATGTACAACATGGAATCAAGAAGTATTCCTTTCCACTCTGCTACTTTAATCTCTGAATCCACATTTCTCTAGATCCGAACTGTTCCCCTACTCTTTTTGTTGCAATGCCTTATTTGATGAGAATCTGCTGTAAAAGCAAACATTCCACTGGTGTGACCTGGCATTTTATGGGTTGCTAATCAGAAACAAGACTGACTCATAATTTCATTTGGTTTGCTGATTGGTGTTCTGAGGTCTCACAAATAATTTTTAGCCTCTTTTCAGAGGACCGTCTGCTCAAGAGATCTGGAGGTTTGGAGCTGCTGAATCCAATAAGCCTGATCATACACAGAAGTCCTGTGCCAGGGCTCATGACAGGGTCTGCCAGACACTGCAGGTATATTCTGCGGGCCTTGAAAGAAGACTGCCAAGAATCATGCCTTTCGGAGATCTTTTCTACTGCTTCTAACCATGGAACTATCAGAAAGGGACCTGAACAGATCTTCTGTTTCTTCTGTCTCTTAGAAAGAAATTAATACTCTCATGTTCTGTGGAGTTGTTTGTTTGTTTTTGTCTGTGTTTTTTTTGTTTTGTTTTGTTTTGTTTTTAACAAGAAAATACACTGTGTTTTGACTTAACAGCTCTATTTTGTATTCTGAAAGGTCTTATTTCTCTTTTCTAAATCAGTCTAAAATTGAAGAAGGCCTTCACAGCAAAGCCTACATAATATAGCATAGCACTTTATATTTGGGCAAATCTATCCCCGTCTGAGTTTATAAGATTTCATCACAGGACTTGGGTGCTATCTACATTGCCTTTCTTTCATACTTTATGCTTGCTGCCACCCTTCCTGTTTGTCAAAGACCATTGTAGCACAAAGCATAGGAAATGGGAGCAGAAATATTTTCCTTTTGGCCCTGCTGGAGTGAGAGTTGGACCAGATGGATCCAAAGATCCCTCCCTACCTCATCAATTCTGGGATTCTGTCATTCTGGCTCACATCCTGGGCACACAAATCAAGCTTAACTTCCAGACTCCCCAACTATCGTTGTGGCAACCTGCCAAGAGTAGGGCAGCCAAGCAGCAAACTGCACTTCTGTCCTTTGATCATGAATTAAAGGTAAATCCGAAGTTTATCTAGCTCTTAGCCTGTAACCTTTACAAACAAACACACAGAGAAGCGACTGGGTGATTGCAACAAGAAAGCAAAGGTACAGGCTGAAGGTCAGGCACAGGTTCAGCCATCAACTGGAAAGTCTGAGAAGCTCCTCCTCTCAGCTTCACGCAGAAATCCCCTTCACATGAAGCATGACCTCTTAGTTAACCTAATCCTTATGGTCAGTTACCAGCTTTTTTCAGTCCCCTAGACTTGGTAACCGAGTTTTACTTGGACCAGAGCTTAAGTTTTTTCATGATTGAAGGTCATCAGAGGGCCCTCTCAGCCACTCAGGCATCTTAGAGCTGGCTGCTCCAGAGCCACAGTGTTAAGCAGAGAGCTACAGCTGGTGTCAGTGGTGTCTGCACATACAGGGTACTCTGAAGACTCAGAATATCAAAATGGATGACAAAAGCTACAAACTACTTTAGAACTTAGTCTTCTCACCAGGCTTTTGCAGCTGTGAAACAAATAAAGTAGTGCCCCATGAATAAGCAGTAGGCACTGGAATAATTGAGCGATGAGCACAGTAGGAAAATCTTTCACATTTTAAACAGTTGGCAGAGACCAATGCACAGCTTTCAGCAGCACTGTCCATGTTAAATGTAATCAGGAAGAGGGTGTGTTTAGCAGGAGCACCACAGGTGACACAACAGTACGGCAGACTATGTGACTATACGCACAAGGAGGGCACACAGGGATTGTATGTGCAGTTCTCGTGCTCCTGAGCACTAAAGGCATAAGGCTGTGATCTTCAAGCAGAGACTTTGACGTCAACTGCATAAGCCAAATTATAGCTCATTGGAGCAAATGGGAGACTGTGGACCCCAGCAGATATTGCGTATAGCTCATTTAACTCTGTTCTTTTAAATAACTCATCACAATCCTGCAAGTCTTCCTCTTGCTGTGATCTTTTTGTCCTTTAAGCACTTTATTGTTGTCCGAGCTTTTTATGATTCTTTAAGATTGTTATAATTCTTTCACAGCACCATTACAACAGAGTGAACAAAACTGCACAGGATTTGGACTGGGAAGGTATCTTCAGTCTTGCCACTGATGAGATTAGCAGTGGAGTATGTATGTGTGTCATTGAACCAATGCACACAATCATATAAAAATAACACTTTTACAAAATTTCATGCTAGGATAGCTTAAAATGGCAGTGGAGCATTTATGTGCATAACTCTTTTGTCTGCTTTGAGTTCAGGAGCTTCCTTACAGACAGAACAGGCATGGCTGGCTGATCCTCAGACAGTAAAAATAATGCGGAGTCTGCTCAGACCTGCATTGCTGAAGTTAGCTGAGCTCTTCTGTTTCTGAAATGGGAAGAAGTTTGTTGCATCGTAGTATTAGTGGCACTGCACTGAATTCAACAGAACACTTCACAAAACAAGTTGTAGGAAATTAAGATAAACAAAAAACCTTGTTTCCAAGTATGCGCGGGTAAGATCTAGCCTTAAATATAATAGAAACCTCTAGTCATACAAAAACAGATTTTGATGGTGTAGGTGTAAATCAGTGACATAAATCAAAGTAGCACCATCCTATCGATCTGCTCTTTTTCTTGCAACCTGAGAATATGACTCATTCTTAGTGATATTTGTATGAGTTCTGTTCTAATTTAAGAGGATTTAAGAAGACAAGAGAAACATGCAGTGCAAAGCCAGACACCGGAGGAAACAATGGGTCTAGTTCAACTTCAGTGAACTTTATGTGGAAAGTGATGAAGCCTTCTGAAGGCAGAAAACAAGGAATAGCAGAGAAATGGAGGGTAAGAGAAAACCCATGATGCTGCTGCAATGGATCCAAAGCTACAAACAGATATTTTGTATTTAAAATATTCCACAATACCAGTGTCAAGCTTAAATATGGCTCAGTAGAACAGAGTATGATGAACAACCTGCAGATGATGAAGAGTTTTGTGAATAAGTTGCCATTTAAAAAAAAAAAACCTGAGAAGGTTTTATTCCTTCAGCTGATTTGCTTGAGCCAAAGTTTTCCTCCTAATGTCTGTGGTAGCAACTTTTAAGACGAGTAGCATCTTTAAGCATTTGACAGTCATGTACAATATTCCCCCAGTAACTCAATGGCTTGTTATAGATCTCACAGTAGCAACACATTTTAATCAACACCTATACACAAACTACAGTGATTTTAAAATTACCTATTTTCTGCCCCTTAAAAAAGATATAGTAATTCACAAGGTGTGTGTTATACAAACACCAGCAGTGTTCAGCTGTAGAAATATATGCAAACTGAGCTCTGCAGTCCCCAGGGATTTGTTCTTGTTGACAAATCATAGTAAACTTTCTTACACTAGTACTTGCTTCAGAAGGCCCAATGGTTTTCATGAGCATGGAGCTGCAAAGAAAGGGCAAAGCAATGAATTTTTTCAAATATCAACTACCTGATTGTATTAGCTAAATTCCTGCCACACGACATGTGTTTTCCATCAGTTAAGTATTGCTGGCTCCTGCTAGGACCTGCATACACCCTAGATGAACAACGATTTACAAGAAATCAAGCTTGAAGCAGATATATTATTCTTTTTCTTTCCTGGAATACATGGTGTTGCCCTCATGGTGGTGCTGTACAAATTTATCTGGAGCAAATAACACCAGAAACTTGTGCAAGAGGCCTTAGGTAATCAACTCAGGACATTTGGCATGTTTTGTCTCCAAACAGAAGGGAGAATAATGATTAATCTCTGCTCTTCAGCAGGGTTTAAAATGCATCAAAAGACCAGAGGAGAGCATCCTTTCATCCACAGTTCTGCTCGCTCTTCTCCGAAGATGATACCAGTGAGGATACTCTGTGTGTTGCTCTGCCTCAACTTAGCTTGGGTATGAGTTTGCTTACTTCATTCTTTCCTTACCTTGCTGATTTGAAAAGTAAAAGTTTATTTAATCTGCATTAATTAGATGTATGTTTGCTGTCACCTATCTTGTCAAATTCAGTGCACACACATATGCACAGGCCTAGTGTGACTACTTCACTGCTGGTCTTTCATACCAGCAGTTCTTGAATATCCAGTTCTGTTTTGATTAACTCAGTCTTGTCGAACCCGCCTGCCTTCAGCAAAGCAAATAAATTAACACGAATTCATAGACTCACAGGTGCTGCTGTGAGCCTTAAAGCTGGCTGAATTGGATGCTAGAGGCTCCAGAGAGCCAGCAATTTTCAAGTTTATTTTAGGATGAATTCTACTTTCCTTTCCTACTTTCTCAGTTTACTTCAACTACACCTTCCAGCTACAAATGATGCACAATGGCTTTATTATAAAATACCAATTTAAAAACAGTGATTCTTGTGGCAGCAATATCAGATTAAACTAGAATCTAAGCAAGATTACAACAGATTATGATCTACTATATTACAACAGAATGTAACATTTATCATCTAAGATAAGCAAGAAGCAATTTTTAGATGAGGAAAGTGATAATTTTGATTTTCAACTATGCTATCATAACCTTACCATTTTTTTTACTTATGTTTCAGCCAATAATCTCACATCAGTCTTTATCTTTCTCTTTGTGACTGTGTTTTGAAGGAAGCGAATGCTCTCACAAATTGCAGCAATTATGGGGAGCAGATCTGGCTAAACAGAAGCAGTCCTGCTGGAGCTGCCAGTGCTGAAAGGGCACAGACCACCTAAAATTAAAGGTTTTATTTGTTACTTTAGCGGACTCTTGGGCCAAGATGAATCGAACCAATGTGAAACTGCTGAGTTAAGTAATGACATTCCAGTTCCACAGGGCTGAGGTTCTGACTCTGAAGGCTGTAATTAGGAAAACTTTCTCTGCATGAGAATTAATCATTCATCTTTTCCAGCATGAATTATACTGCTTGATAAGACCTTAACGCATATACAGAGAAACCTAGGCAGACCTAATTAGATCTCAAGCAACCTCCTTCACTTCTTATGAAAAAGAATTATTTTCCAGTTCTTTACTAAGCAATAATGCAGTAAGAATCCTTACAGCATTTTGGATTAGAATTAGCTGTTATAATTGTGCTTTTGTTTCTCCGATTTCAAGAAAATCTCAGTACTTTTATTTCTGTTCCTTCCATTAGCAAAGTGCAATCCATCCATCACTGACATTATTTTCATTACAATGCTACTAGTGTTCTTGTTCTTTATGTCAGGCAGAACAGTGCTACAAGCTTGTAGGACTAAAACCAGAAACACTAATGAATGGAAATATTAAATTCATGCATATCTTCAAGCCAGTTTTGAGTAGGCAGAAGGAGTAGAATAAAAACAAAAATTTAGGAATATGAAAGCAAGTGAAAATAGAACACAGATGTTTCAAAGTTACCTTAAGTAATTTCAAGCAAATTTCAAGCTAATTTTGCATTTACATACAGAGCTCAAGATTGTCTTGTAAAGATACTGTCATCATACTCTAAGCACCATCCATTCTCCACATGAGCATTAATTTTAAGAGTGGAAGATCTTTATTCTGACAAAACAAATAAAACCACGTCTTACAAGAAATGCCTTTACACTGTTGGATGATGCATTGTACAAGGCTTCACTTTCCACAGCAGCAGTGCTACTGAGTGCTTGAGGACGTCGGCTTTTCATTTCCATTTTCTTGACCACTTCTCCAACAACCTCAGTTTTGTGCTTCTCCTTACTCCTCCTGGCAGGCTCAGGAGACCACCTTTGAAAAGGAGGGTGCAGGTGTGCGTGGCCCCAGGATCGTGGAGCACATGTACCAGTCCTCCTGCAAGTATGAGAAGAACTGGCCTATTTGTGCGGACGATGACTGGGTGAGCAATGAGCCTTGGGGACAGCAGGGCACTCATGAACCCCTGCCAGGGCGCTCCTGTGGATTTTGTGCTTCTGGGCCTTAGTCTGAGGGATGATGGGCTTTACACTGTGGTGGCATAGGGAAGTGTCCTGGGGAAAGGCAAGAAGAAAAGCAGAGCTGCAGTGAAACCTAGGGGGAAAGAAAGAAAAGAAAGAACAGTTTGCAGGGGGAGGGGAAAACTCATTCTGAAGGAGAAAGATAAAATAGAAAGAACCAGTAAAAAGGAAAATGAAAGTTCTTTTCATGATTTTGGTATTGCTGCTCTTGGAGTTAGTAAGAGAAAGGCACTTGAAAGAAAGATTTGTGACAAAGGAAAATATGTAGAAAGAACTGAAACTTTGGGTGTTCTTTTTAGGAGGTCTGATGACAGGATGTTCAGTAAAAGCTTCCCAATGGCTGACTGAACGTCTGTGTATGAACTGTCAGTTTGTCTCTCCCTCGCCTCTTGCATCTCAATTCATATCTATGCTACATTTATAAGATGTAATCTTGCCTAAGAGCTGTAATGTATAAGAACATGAGGCTTCTCTGAGGAAAATTCTGCTGAAATGAATGGGCCTGGGGCATCCTTGCTCAAACTGGACAGCTAACTTCCCTTTACAGCAGCCCTATGGGAAACAAATGTGGTGAGATTATTGTTTTGGTTTTATTATTATTGTTATTAATATTGTTATTGTTATTATTGTTGTTTTGTTTACTTTTGTTTCTACTCTTAAGGAACAGAGGAAAGTGAAAATTAAAGGTTCCTCACCCCCACTTGAGACAGGATTCTATGCATACGTTTCAGCAATTCCAGTGCACCAGTGTCAGAGGTGCAAGATGTGAAGGGTCAGCCATGAGGTGTCTTGCTCCAAGTCATACAAGCCCTTGTCAAAGTCACTGGATGAATAGGACAACAGAAGTCACATATTACTGCCCTAAGTTGTATTAGAGTGTTTTAATTGCTGGGTACTGATTTAAAAAAAAAAAAAAAAAAAATGGCATGCTCATGAAGATTTTAACACAGTTATTTCTCTTCCACTTTTAGGGTACAAAATGTCCATCAGGCTGCAGAATGCAAGGAATAATTGACGACACAGACCAAGATAACAGTCACAGAATAGACAAAATTAGGCAGCAACTCGCAGACAGTCAAAATAACTATAAAACATCCAATCGGGTAATTGTGGAAACCATAAATATACTAAAGCCTGGTCTGGAGGGTGCCCAGCGTAAGTATTCCTCCTAGTTTTATTATCCATTGCTAATTTTTGAGTGTGTGCATGTTAGCAATACTTTGTGGAAACACATGCTGCACTGGACCTGATTAACAAAAGCCAGAACAAACGTTCCGACTCTTAACTACTAACTAGTAGAAAGTAATTTTTACCAGCTTTGTGTTACGAGAAATTTGTTCTTAAGTATCTATTTATATTGCCTATTTTAAAATATGACGCACTTCTAGGACAGAAAATCACACCTGCATACCTGACCATAATGCATTTCTCTTTCAGAGCTTGATGAGAATTACGGTCATGTGTCAGCAGAACTAAGGAGGAGAATTATGACATTAAAGCAGCGAGTTGCCAATCAAGTGAACAGAATTAAAGCTCTGCAGAACAGCATCCAGGAGCAGGTGGTGGAAATGAAGCGCTTGGAGGTAGGCAGCCACTGCACCATTCCCACTGTTTGCAGAGCCTAGCTACAGGAGGGCCTGTTACACTGTGCGTGGTGAGCAGTGTTCCACTCAGAAAGAAAATACAATGCAATTCTCTCAGGATCTGCCATGGTGAGGTAAATTCCCTAATGAGTTGCTTTCTGTGGGGCTTGTTTTATCTTTCCTGCTATGTGGGAAGAGGTATGAATTAAGGACGGCCCTTTGTCCCATCTGCTCTCAGACAGGCAGCTGGGATTCCTGATGCTGTATCTACTGGTAATCAGCTCCATGCAGGGCATTTCTCCACTTGTAAGGAGCTGCTGGGCAACAAAGATTGGGAGAGAGGACCTGTCCTTCTGTGGTGCTGCCCACCAGCCCCAGGATCACACACGTAGGCCCAAGAACAGCAGGAGCAGAAACTGTAAACATGCCACAACATATCCTTCCATGTATGGAGATGTGTATTGTGTATGCCAGGGTAGATTTCAAAATGGAACTTCAGAAAAACTCATCTGTAGTGGGAGGTACCAGGGCAGCTCCTCATTTTTCCCAGCCCAGGTAAAGGACACACTAGCTTGAGAAAGTTCAGGAAAGTTCCCTAATGCAGTTATTTCTCTCTGTTTATGTAGGTGGACATTGATATTAAGATACGAGCTTGCAAAGGAAGCTGTGCTAGAAGTTTTGATTACCAGGTGGACAAAGAAGGCTATGACAACATCCAGAAGCAGCTTACCCAGGCCAGCTCCATTGACATGCACCCAGACTTTCAAACAGCCACCTTGAGCACACTGAAAATGAGGCCTCTTAAGGACTCGAATGTTCCTGAACATTTTAAGCTCAAGCCTCCACCAGAAATGCAAGCTCTGAATGCATTTAATAATATCAAGCAGATGCAACTGGTATTAGAAAGACCAGAAACAGACTCAAGCCCCTCCCGAGGCGAGACCTTTTACCATGTGGCAGAAGGAAGGGGGGATTCTTCACCTTCCCATACCAGCAAATTAGTCACTTCTACTCATGAGAGAGACAACCCTAGCCTGGTAGACAAAACCTCCTCTGTCCATAGATGCACCAGAACTGTCACCAAGAAAGTCATTAGTGGCCCTGACGGTCCTAGAGAAGAAATAGTTGAAAAAATGGTTTCCTCTGATGGCTCAGACTGCTCCCATTTACAAGGAGGACGAGAAGGAAGCACTTACCATTTTAGTGGGGCAGGTGACTTTCACAAGCTAGACAGGTTTCTGCCTGATCTAGAGTCATTCTTCACCCATGACTCTGCATCCACTGGTAGTAGGCACTCTACGGGCTCAAGCACCACCACAGCCAGCAGACGTGTGACTGGGGCAAGCAGCAGCCACCTAGGCACTGGAGGGAAAGACAAATTCACAGACTTAGGGGAGGAGGAAGAAGATGACTTTGGAGGACTTCAGCCATCTGGATTTGCTGCTGGCAGTGCAAGTCACTCCAAGACTGTAGTGACCAGCTCCTCTTCTAGTTTCAACAAGGGAGGCTCCACTTTTGAAACCAAGTCACTAAAGACCCGTGAAATACCTGAGCAGCTAGGTGGGGTGCAGCATGATCAGAGCGCAGAGGACACCCCAGACTTTCAGGCGCGAAGCTTCAGACCAGCAGCAATGAGTACAAGGAGAGCCTACAATGGGAAAGGTACACAGAAGTAGTAATTGAGGTAGTGGAGCCAAATTCAATTCATAACCAAACTGACAGAATGTTTTTAGGTACTGCAGTATAACGATGTGATGATAAAATGCCAGAACTGTGTCTGTTTGTTACCACTTTGGAAATAAAAGGGAAACTATATCACTAATACTTGGGTATTGCACAGACAATTAGCAATTTAAGATCTGTGTAAGGTTTTCCCCTCTCAAATCTTTTTAATGTTGCCTGTCACTAAACCTTATGTAGTCCAAGACACATTTAACAAATTTTCCTCAGACCTATTGCTGCTTGGATTCCTCTGAAGTTTTTATTAAACTTTACTGATAACTCCTGTCAAACCAGATCAACTTTTTTTTTTAGACTGCGATGATATCCGCCAGAAACACACTTTTGGTGCCAAAAGTGGCATTTTCAAAATCAAGCCAGAGGGATCCAATAAGGTTTTGTCAGTTTATTGCGACCAAGAGACCACTTTGGGAGGATGGCTATTGATCCAACAGAGAATGGATGGATCAGTGAATTTTAACCGTACGTGGCAAGACTACAAGAGAGGTTTCGGCAGCGTGGATGGCAAAGGGCAAGGAGAGTTGTGGCTGGGCAATGAGAACATCCACTTGCTGGCTCAGAACGACACTCTGCTTCGAGTAGAGTTAGAGGACTGGGATGGGAATGCTGCATATGCAGAGTACATCGTGCAGATAGGGACTGAAGCAGAAGGCTATACCCTGGCTGTGTCCTCCTATGAGGGGACTGCTGGGGATGCACTGGTTGCAGGCTGGCTGGAGGAGGGCTCTGAGTACACGTCCCATGCCCAGATGCAGTTCAGCACCTTCGACCGGGACCAGGACCGCTGGGAGGAGAGCTGCGCAGAGGTGTACGGGGGCGGCTGGTGGTACAACAGCTGCCAGGCAGCCAACCTCAATGGCATTTACTACCCAGGGGGCCACTATGACCCCAGGTACAATGTTCCATATGAGATCGAGAACGGAGTAGTCTGGATACCATTTAGAGCCTCCGATTATTCCCTCAAAGTTGTTAGAATGAAAATAAGACCCCTGGAAACCCTGTAGAAGGACAGGCATTTAACATATGTTTCACAACTAAAAGTTGGAAACATCTTGTATATACCTGTGTGTACGATGTACCTTTACTCTATGAATTTGAAGGCAACATGGCACATCAATGGCATACAAAATAAACTGATTGATTATTAACAAAACAGCTCTTTCATCTTGTTTATAACTGACAGAACCTTTCGAGGAAATGTTGATTTTAAAAACCTTATATAAATCTCTGCAACCTTTTGTCCCATTAGTGCTTCTTACTACCATATCTAGATTGACAACTTTAAATGTCAAAATCTCACAGGATTAAATCCCTAATATCCTCATGCGTGGTTAGGCAATTGTTCTGAAATGGGAATTGAAAAATGACATTGTGTGCTGTGATATTCTAGATTACAATTTGAGTTCATCTTGATGATGATGGGGAAGAGAAGTCTTGAGTATCCTCCCTTTGGCAACGGTAGTGACATCAATCTACTGAAGAAGTAATTCAAAGTGACAAACTGTGGTGCTCTTCTGAGCAAGTCAACAATCCTAACTCCAACTTAATAACATTTTCCAGAGTTAATTACTTACTTCAGCTGAGAAGAAAAATTGCAAGTGAGTGGCACCTGTACCAAATGTGCTGTCTCAAATTTTCTCACAAGCATGTAATATTTAAAAGCCAATCTTACAACTTCCTCTTTACAACTACAAATCCATTTATTTTCTCTCAAGCTTATTCGTTGTCAGAAGCATAAAAGGCCTCATGGCTGGAAGATTTTATTACTGCTGTTTGTACTGGATAGAATAGGACATACAGAGTGTACTGCCCACATTTCAGTAGATATGTCGCATATGCAGCTCCAGGAATAATATCAAGTGTTGAAAATCGATCCTCACTGAGGTCATTGTTCTGCACAAGTGCAAGATGTAAATGGAGGTAGAGATCAAGCCATAAAACTTGTCACTAAAACAAGGTAAATTGATAAAACCAGATCTACCTAAAAAAATAGCAATTACTTTTTAGCAACCACTAAATGACTTTGATAGTAATCAGTAAAAGCAAGATGAGGAGCACCTAGGTGAATATAGTATCTTTCCTTGAGGTTTTAGTATGTTTTTTGGCACATGTGTCAAACAGTGTCTAGTCTACGTGTAAGGTTTTGACATCAGCAACTTGTTCACAGTGTGTGGTAGAGATTTTTTAATAAAAACTGGTTTGCATGGAAACTAGCTATATCAGTTACATGATTGCTCAAGAACATACTGTCTTCATCTTTATACCTTATGACTTAAAATTGCATAAGTATTTACTCTGTTCATTTTTTTCCATAATTCTATTGAGAGACGAGCATAGGTGGACTTCCTTGCCTAAAATCTCACCAGACTTCATTATTCATGTCATTTAAAAATATCATCAAATACTGAGAAAGGTCATTTTTAGCCTTTTCTTTTCAGGTCTTCTCAAGTACAGCCACTGTGCTACATATTTATTACAGCCCCATGCAGAGAAGTTTATGTGCTTTAGGAAAAGACACTTCTGCTTCATACCGCCTGCTCTGGTTCTCTAGCCTCAGTGGAAGCCTGTCTGTGGGGACACAAAACATCTGCAGTCATGTGGTGAGATACTGCCATGACATCTCCTCATCCTCCTGGACTCCAGAGACTAAATCAACAAGAGAGGTGTCAGATGGGATCTACCTTCTGCTAGCAATCTAGGTCTCCTCCTTAGTACAGAAAGGAGGTCCTCTCTATGTAGTAGGCGGATCCTGCCTACTGGAGTTGACGGCTCCTGTCTTTCAGACAATCTCTTCTTCTGCCTATCATTAGTTTCAACAAAGTACCCAGATTTTAGATAGTTTAAGTGATTCAAATCTCCTTTCTAGACTGTTATCATAGTCAGCAAAAGAAATGTTGAAGGTATGAAGTGTGTCCCTGCTGCCAGAAGATTTTGATCTATACAGAGATCTTTCTCCAACTCATAGATGGAACAAACAGATGTATTTGGGAACAGGGAGCAAAACAATTAGCATGACTGTCAGAGCAACACTGTGTATGGTAACTGTTACACCATGGCCTGAACCACTGACTGGGCATCTGGGGAAAGGACCCAGTCAGCACTGGGAGCACAGGTGAAGGCAATTCACCTGTGTGAAGGGGTGGAGCCTGGCTGCACCTCTCTTAGACTTCACTTGAGGTCTGACTGCTACTGGGGAAGGATTTTTGGTTGGAGACCTCTCTCTTGTGGAGTCTTTCCTGTGAGCTTAGGTCTTTAGAGGCAGGTGAGCACCTTTCCTTTTCCTTTGTAACACCATTCTATCTGTGCTAGTCCCTTTGCTGTTGCACTCCACTTGTGGTGGATTGCCTTTCCACCACGTTAATCTTTCCAGTTGTAGCATTTGGTAAGCCAGCCAAACTAAAATACTACAATGTCCTTTCTTTGGAATGTCTTTAAGTGGGTTAAAAGGGTGAATGTTACCCCCCTAGATAGGACTATTCCTGGACACATCCTAGGATTTCTGGGGTCACCCTACTATGAACTTGTGGTTATAGTTGAGAAATGAGGTCCTCTATGGGTTACTGGAATTGTTTCCTCTCCATCCTGCATGGCAGATTATTTTCATGAATTAGATAATGCTATCTTAATTACGAAAGAGCACCAGCTAGCCACATCTACTGTGGCATGGCCATTATTAAATGCTTTAAATCAAGTGGGAATATCAAACAATACCTTAGAAAACGAAAATCAACTGCTACAAGAGTGTATTGAAAAGGTAGAAAAGAACTTGGCACGTTAATGGGAAAGAAATCCAAGCTAACTTTCCTGATAAAACAGGTCTACAACATTATTTCAGAAGGTACACAGGCTCTTAAATCAATGGACCTGGATGATTCAGAAAACAAAGCTTCCAGATCAGATCTTGAAGCTCTGTCTGAGATGGATCCTTTTGAGGTTTGCCCTGTAATAACTCAGAAAACAAAAAGCACAAGATGGACTAGCAGGGGTGCCACCTGATCAACAGCCCCCTGCCCAAACTCATTTGCATGCAACAGCTCACCCCTATACAGCAACTGATTTAACGGACTTAGTAAAATGATTTCAACAGAAGCCTAGAGAAAGCATGCCAGACTGGCTTTTAAGGTTATGGGACTCAGGGGCAGAAAGTGTTGTGATAAATGGACCAGAAATTTCTAAGTTGGTGTCCGTTACCTCACACCCTGACCTTAGACAAAGATTATATGCTGCCAGGATGAAAACCATTCATTAATAGATTGGTTGATGGCAGTGTGCCATGTGACTTGACCTAGTGAGACTGACATACCATTGCATGCAGGCTTATGGTCCTCCATGGAGGACCTTCAAACCTATATTAGTGAATTGGGCATGAGGGAAGCAATATATGAAGAAAAATTTGAGAGCATGGGCTTGACGAAATTTTCAGCAGGCATGACAGGCTTGATTTTTCGAACAGGCTCCTTCCCACCAATATGGAACCTTAATTTCCATGTTGAACCCCTTAGTGACCTCAGAGGCAGCACAGGCTGCCCAGTTGGAAGCTGATTTGGGGGAAACAGAACACCTAAGAACAAGCTGTAATGTTAGGGTGGTAGAAAGAGCAGTTCACCCAGTTAAGACCAGAAAGGCTGCCCCACAGGCACCCTGATCAGGCCCCATATGGGTGTCCCAGAAACAAATGTTTAATGATCTCATGTGGGCTGGGGGGGCCATTGCCAAGACTGATTGGCAGCCTTATCATATTTTACTTCAATTGTGGAAGCAACTATGAGATGATCAGAAACTTCAAAATACTCCCAAAAGATCACGAGTACAAATAATCCAACAAGTACCAAGAAGAACTTGGAATTTAGAGGACTTTAAAGTCCCTAATAGAAGAAAAAAGCCTCCTCAGGTGACTTGAGCTATGATGCTGAGTCACCAATTGAAAAAGACCTGGCCATAGGGCAGTTTAATGGTGTGGCAGGGGATGTTATTTCCACTGTAACTAGGGCCTCTAGATAAGACCAGAGGCCCTATGTTGAACTAACAATTTTTTGGTCCCAGAAAAATGTACAATGAGTCATGGCATTGGTGGACACAGGCCTGGAAACTTCAGTTGTCTATGGTGATCCAATTTCAAGGAGAAAGAGTAATGATTGATGGTTTTGGGGGACAGACCATTCATGTCACCCAAACGCAGTTGAAAGTGGGGGTTGGGCGTCTCCTGCCCTAGAAGTATAAAGTGTCAACTGCCCCAGTCCCAGAATACATCTTGGGCATAGACATTTTATGGAGTCTGGCTCTCCAGGCAACCGTAGGAGAGGTCAGACTCTGACAGAGGTGTATTAGTGCCTGGGTGGTGCAGGTGATATTGAGAGGCAATGTGAAGCATGAGCCTGTTCGCCTGCTGGAACCATGTTGGACTACTAATGTGAGATATTATAGCCTGGCTCCACCTCTTAGAGCTCATTTGAGAGCTGACTGCTACTGGGTAAGGATAAGTTTATGGAGTCTTGCTTGTGAGCCTAGTGGAGATGGGTGAGCACTTTTCCTTTGTAACACTGTTCCAATTGTGCTAGTCCCTTTGCTGTTATGCTCCTCCATTGCGTTAATCTTTCTGATTGTAATACATTGATACATCTCTGGAATTGTGTTAGACTTCTCTAGGAAAAGTACTTTGTGTAGTGTCTGTTTAACCTACTTGTATTTGTTATCTGTAGGTAATGCACACGTGGGTAGGATTTATGTAAGAAGAACTTCTGCCTGAAGGATTTAGCCCCATGTAAGAGAATGTTTAGCAAATGATAAATATGTTTCTTAGCAGTGCCCGTTGCCTGCCCCTGCTTAGTCACCTACGGGGTCGCGGCGCAACCAAGCAACTTGCAGGCAGAGTTCACAGGCTATTGGCACTGTTGAGCCTGGCCTCCTTTCTGTCCATGAATGAGAAAGTTCTGTATAAAAATTCTACTATGTGCAGAGCTATTCAATCTCATTGTCTTGCTCTCTTACTGTACACATGTCCATCTCTCTTTGCTACAATTAGTTTTGTCTTGCCTGGTCACTGTCCTTCTGTACTACTAAGTTAGTGGAACTTCACCAGGCCTTGGTGCAAGCAAAGTATTGATCTAGCAATGGGAGCAGCATGGGGTAGTTCCCTATGATGTGGCTGCAGTAATGAGCCTCAAAAGTCACATGGCAACCCTGTCCCATTTACCCCTGGTAAGTTGTGAGGATGAGGGAAGAATATAACAGACAGAGGCTTGGTGGCTTGGAAAGACAAAACAAAAAGCAGGCAGGGCCTGGTGTAGTGGAAATGCTAAGTCGCAGCCTGAACCAGTGGTTGAGCAGCTGGTGGGAAGGCAGGGCCGACCCAGGGGAGATCAGGTGCAAACAATGCATCTGAGTGATCGGAAGGGGTGGAGCCAGGATTCATCCCTTCTCAAACCTCATTTAAGGTTGACAGTGAAGGTAAGGGTATCTTGATGGAGATCCCTGCCTTCCTGAGGTCTTCCAAAGCAAAGTAATCTTTCTTCCTATGTTTTTGTGTCTATGCCTGCTGTGTTTGGGCTTGTTCTCATTTGTTGTAGTCTAGGATTGTGTCACCCCACTACTGTTGCTGTACTTTCCATCACATTATAGGATTACACCTGATTACAGCATCTCTGCTGTCCCGTGTGTAGTATTTGATGCTACCAAGGATGTCATACTCCTTTTTGGGTGCCCCTGCATGTATACAGACAACGGCAAACTGGCAAAAGGCCATCAGCAACTTGATCTAATTTTGAAGTTGGCCCTGATTTGAGCAAGAGTTTAAACAAGATGCTCTCCAGTGTTTCCTTTAAACCGTGATTGGAGTCATGAATTGCTCATGTCCCACAGCAGTGACTCTGTGGAGGACAAAATATTCATGTTTCCTAATACTGTATAGGATGCACTGTAAAGGATGCGGGATGGTGGAAATCATGTTATGAGGCATGGTATGTGAGCTAGGCTTTAGGAGAGGGCTTATCTGTTCCAGAAAATAGGACTTGAACTGGTAGTTGACCTACAGATTTTTTATTTTATTTTATTTATTATTATTTGTTTAGATTTTAAACTCTATTCCTTCTCAGTATGTTATACAGGTAGTTTCCCATGCCTTTATGATATCAAAAAAGAAAGTAGTCCTTTCTATGGTGGGGTGTTTGCTTCTTCCCAGTTTATGTACAAATACTTAGGAATTGCGAAGAAAACTTCAGTTTCAAGGCTTTATTTAATTTTTAGAAAACACTTTATAGTAATCTGTTCTGTCTTCAGATTTGGTATGCATCTTCTTTGTAAAAGAGTGAAGCAGCTATACTTTTATACATGTTATTGGCCTCAAGCCTTATTCTAGACCAGTACTTTTGTCTTGTGAACAAATGAAAAAAAAAAAGAACAAAATACTCTTTATAGCTTATATTCATGGTTCAGTTGTCATCATGTTTCACTTTGGGTTATGATATGGTAGGACCTGAATAGTTGGTTCTCACATGCAACAACAAGCCTTAATACCATACCAAAAAACAAAACAAAGTACAAATATGAAAAGAAAATCCCTGATTCTATACATTTTGATAATGATTAATCTGGGAAGTATGGCTTGATTTTCATGCTCATCTTCTTCATTGAATACCATGACCCCTTCCAGTTCATCCATACAATACCGTCATCTGTACCGTGTTTTGCCATATCCCAGCTGTAAGTCCCTCCCCAGTAGTATCTGCCATTAGGATTGGCTGCATGGCAGCGATTGTACCACCATCCACCACCATCTTCTTTGGAGCACTGTTTTCTCGGATCTGTAGTTAACCTGATGAAGTAAAAACAGGAGTTAAGAGTTACAGATGAACTGTAAGCAAAGATCTGAGTATGTACATGTGTCCCTGTACTGAAATTTTTGAACTACAACAAATACTTAACATCTTACCTAAACTTCCTGAAAAAGATTGACTATTACAAGCATGTGCTTATGCTGTGTGCTTGCAAGTGAAGCTGCTTATTAAAGATGGTTAAAATTTTAGTTGCGTCTCCTTAGGAATGACGTTGTAGTTTATCAATTGGTAACTACAATTCCTTCAGTTCATAATGATAATTGCAACATCATCACAATTCACAGATACTAGAAATAATGACGATTGTATGTATTCTCAAATATGAACAAATCTGTTATTTTTAAGATAAAGACCTAACACTTATAATTTAGCACTTTATACCTAAAATGTCTTCTACAACTGAGCTCCTGTCTTCTGAGTAGACAGAACTTTTATCATAATCTGTCTCTCCCCTCAGGACTCATCTCTGTATTACTGGAGTGAGTACGAATATTTCTACTTAACCAAAACAATAGTCCTAAGATCTACCACCATCGACCTCTGATAATGAGTATATTGTATTCAGATTGATGCTTTATCTATAGTAACATAATTCCTGGAATCAATAAAATTCAGTATTCATGTTCCTTACTTGGCTATAAAGCAGCACTAACATAATGTAGCTTTAACTCTTCTTTGGCTATGCCAATTCTACCCTAAGCTGCACCAGAGCAGGGTAAGTTCTTGACTAGTAACTTACAGTAAGAAAACACATTTTAAGATACTATAAAGTGCTGTGCAAACTAACAGCAAGTTAGTTGAAGTATTCTGTAGGTTTTTTTTAAGCAGAAACGTAGTCTGGTAATTTCTTTTAAATGTCTAATGCAAGTACATACCATCCATCATTGTCTCTGTCGTAAGTACTGAAGAACATGCCGTTGTGAATTGTCATTGTCCTGTTTTCTCCATACAACTGTGAAGCTCCTTCCATCAGAGCATTGCCTGCATTGCCTTTGTAGTTACTAACGGAAAGCTGATATTTGTTTCCTTCATTATGTATGGTGAAACCTCCATAAAGAGCTGATACTTTATCACCATTCCAATCTTCCATTTCAATTAAAACTTTTGTGGGTCCTATCTTGGTAAGTTGGCTGATTTTGTCATTTCCAAGCCAGTATTCACCTGAAAAGTAACAATGGAGAGTTCGGTGAAATCAATTTCAGAATATACTTCAAGGCAGATTTATGATTTGCCTGCAAGTCTATCAAAGTTAGTCTTGAAAAGTTAAAGAGCTTCAAGAAGTACAGGAAAATTGTTTCACTAAGCACTGTTCACGTTTCATGCTCAGTATTTTACCTGGTGTATCGCAGTATTTCTTCCCTCCGCTCTTTGCAGTATTTCCAAATCCTCTCTTATATTCATCCCACACTCTTCCAAAATTAACGCTGCCATCCTGGCGATTCTGAATCAAAGTCCAGCCTACAGGAACAACGGGACTTAGATTAATTAATCTAATCTTAATTAGATACATTATGAAAGGAGCACTAAGTCTTAAGATACAGCCCTTCTACTACTACCTCAAGATGAATGGAGCAGGTGACTTTGTAGCAAGACTGCATTTTCACTGTTTGTGAGTTCAGCCTTGCCATTTTTACTTACACGGAAGCAGTGCCTTGCTTTGTGAGAAAATATAGAAGAAGCAGAAGGTGAAGAATCACCTCAGGTTTTTTGTATAGCATGTAGTAACAGGGTAAGAAAGGAGCCAGCTCCTCCACTTCTGTCCAATGATACATTGACAATTTTAGCTACACTAAGATATGTTTTTCTTTACCCATCCCTTCACGCTTATTTGTTTACAGTTTCATTATAGCAATATCCTGCTGGGTATCTGACAAACATGACTCTTTTGAATGACTCAGACTTAATTCTCAAGTAACTACGAAAATTGTAACTCCATATTTGTTTGTATAAATTGAAAATTATTAGTATATTTGTTCTGCTTTAGTGTATTCATATTAATATTTTAATGACATTATTTCACACTAACCTCCATTATCTGTTTCCATGTCACAGTATACTCTGTACGGCTTGGTAAAAGGATCTGGCTGAATGATGTACATTTCAGATGTTTCACCTCCCTTTCGGTAAATATCCTCACATTCTGCAAGAATAAACCGGACACTGTTACTAAAAGAACTCTGAACTCCTTGATTTGCTGATTACAGGGAAACACTTTTAAAGAGGCATTAAATTCTGCTTTGATTTTAATATCCATAATACACCATTTGGAAGAATCAAGGAAGAAAGGACAACATACTTGTATTTTTCTATGTTTCCAGACAGGCATTTCTAAAAAGTTCAGGCCAAGCAACCGAAGACTGTATATATTTCAATGACTTTTTGAATTAGACAAGCTTGTAAAAGAGCAATCTTTCATAATTGAAAAAGAAGGTGAACCTGAAGACCAGATATCAGGTAAGATGTTTTTTTCATATTGGGTAATTATCCATCTTTTCTGCTACCTTAATCATTGTTATGGGTTTCAGAGAACAGTCACACCTATTGAATGGTGCGTCCATCAACTTGCACGGAGATATAAAGATAAGAAGAAAGAGTTGTCATTATAGTTAAATGAGTACCTCTTCCTGAAACCACCGGGATGTTACAGGAAGCAACACATGGGGAACGGCAGTAGTCTGTCTGGGTTGCAATTGCATTCTCCAGTTTCTGTATCTTTTTGTGTAAAGAATCTACAACTGCACGAAGGACCCTGAGGCTAGAGGGGATGTTATTGTCCAGGTTATCCTTTATGTAGTTATAATGCAAATCCACTTCTGTGTTATACTCAGAAAGTATAATATCATTGTCTAGAAAAAGAAGATAGAGGAGAAGCAGGTTAGTTTTCTACTTTTTCTAGTTATGAAACAATGAAAAACAAACTGTAAGCATAATTTGAAAGTCTGCTTGTTTTTTTAGTGGGAAGGAAGGGTAGGCATGTGTTTTGCTTGCTTTTCCCAAATGTAAAAAATAAAAAAAATATGGAGATGCCTGGAAAATTATTTCTTTGTGCTAAAATGGCTATTTCTTGGCAAGTTAGTAGACTTAATGGTGTTGCTGTAAGAACTAGTTCTTGCCAAAGAACTGTAACTTCACAGGGAGCCATGCTGCCAAGCTAGGAGCAGGGCATAAAGGAGTTGGATGGATGATGGATCATAGTATCATAGGATTGGGAGGGAAGCCCCTACATTTAGAGGCCTCATATGAATCTTGGCTCAGTATAGGATCCATTCTTTTGTCTCTCTCAAAGGCATTTTAAGATTTATGATTACATATGTTTTACTTTTAAAAGAGTACTGCTAGCAAGTAATAGGAGAAATATCAATTGAGCTGTAATACTATTAACATTGATGATTTATAATAATAGCATACCTTTTCTTTGTTTTTGTGTCTTTACCAGTTTATCATCTATCATATTCACATATTGATACATAGTTGTAGAGGTGTCAGAAAATTTGGCCACTCTGTCTTTTAGATCACGCAGAACTGATGTCACTGTTTTTTCCTGTTTTAGCAGTGTCGTTTGCAGTTCACACCCAGTTGGACACAGTACTCCCTTTTAAAAATAAAAAGAACTGTGTATAAAGATCAAGACAAAAACAAGTTTCTAAACTAGTTAGCAAATGACTATGCCTTTGGAAATGTTGAATAGTTAGTAATATTTGACTACATATTTACGAATTTAGATAAGGACTCAAGACATCTATCTGCTACAACGAAGCTGCAGTTTGCAGATGAGGAGAGAGTACTTCGTCCCCCAAGAGGATCCTTTTGTTGAATCCCTTGGGCAAAGCCCCACTTCTGGGTCCGCTATCTGCTTCTAGCTTTTCTGCACAGTTAAATGTTCCTGGAGATAAAGAACCTGCACTAGGACTACATTCTGTCAGGAACAACTGGAGCCTGTGCCTGTTGCCTATTCCTTTCTTCTGTAGCCTCAGAGAATCAAGGAGCTTTTCCACAGCTTGGCTATGTGTATTTCTCATGGGAAATGACCATTTGTTAATACAACATAAGCGGCCATCTCAAGAAACTGAGCACTGTGGAAGCCTGGTCAAATTCAGGTGGAAAGACAGAGTTGGGATGCCTTAAATGCATGACCTTCCTATGCTTGCCAAAGAAGATGCCGTCTTCAGCACCCTTCCAGCCAAACAGGCAGATACCTACCAGCTCCTCAAGAGGATGTTTGCAGCCACCAGCATCAGGGGGGATGATCTGCTCCTTCTTCATGCCCTGCTTGTTCCGTTTTGGGGGCCGGGGCTGGTACCCAGTGCCAGAGATGGGGGGTGCCACAGGCCTGAGTGTGGGGGCTGCTTCCAGCCGCTTGTCCAGAGGTCGGTGGCCTCGAACATCGATCTGAGGGCTGTCGTCCTGCAAAACCGGGCAGAGGAAGATCTCTGAGCCTGGGCTAAAGCCTGCCCGCAGCTAGGGCCTGTCCTGGAGAGAACACTGCCCCTGCGAGACCTCTACTCCATTGATAAACACAGCACACCATCTTAACCATTTCACTTCTTCGAAAATCTTCCATCATCTTCAGCCTGGAAGTCTAACAGGCTGAGCAAGGAGCTTAAGCCATCTGTTGAAATGAAGCCTTTTGAATCATGGAACAACTGCATCAAAATCTTCAGTCACCTCCAATCCCATTAAGACTAAGCTGCAAATAGCAGACAGGGATAATAATTGGAGGCTTCTAGGAGTTCTAAGTGTAGGCAGCATGCAAACCACAAAATGGATGCAAAAGGCTAAAGCAAGGTAATCTCATCAGTAGTCGATGCAAATATGTACACACATAACAGAAAATAATCTCTTTGCTGCTCACCCTGACCTATTTCATTTTGGCTGGGATTTTTGAAGTATAAAAAACCTAAATACTAGAACTCTAAATAAAATTTCTCATTAAAATACTTTACACAAAGCAAACTAAATATAGGTTAAATTTTTTTCTAGACTGATCCTCAATGCTTACCTTTCGGTTTAGCAATGATCACCTCTCCCTTTCAAACATAAATCACATTTATAATCTGGATATATATATATATATTTAATGTCTGCTGAATCTACAAAAAAAAAATCCCATCTTTTAGGCAGGACACAAATACACATTTGTATACCTTTGCACTTCATAGATGAATTGTCTAAAACATTACCAGCCAGCACTGCTAAATAAGTATCCTTAAATACATTTATCTAAATAACTAATCTTACCAATTTCCAGTCATGTTTGCACAAAGAAAGAAAGGAAATAGAAAGGAAGTACACCCAAAACCAGAAAATAGCTGTTGCATGGTAAGATATACATGAAGAAATGATTGAAAGATTATTTCTTCGAGAGGTAGAAGAATATGCATGTATCATTTGCTAACTGAGCTAACTCACACAAGCCAAGTAAGCCATTCATACAATTAAATAAAATTTATCATTCTCACTCTTATTTTTATCAATTCTAATCAGTATTACAACCTCATTATCATATTCAACAGATGCCTGGGGTTTAGCAGCAGGGATGCAGAGCAGGAGCAGCAGGAGCAGCTTCATAGTGCTGCACGCTTGAGCTGCTTGCTGACCTCCCATTAGCAGCTCTGACAGAGCAAGATCCACTAGGTTCCTATATATGCACGTGGCCACCCCAATTTTTCAGCTTGATAGTGATAGGACAAACCCTTCAGTGCAATCATTGCTCTGTTAATATTTAACCTTTCTCTTCTCTGTGTGCCTGAATACATTTGATGTTGAGCAATTGCTCTGGACAAGTCTTATCTGTGTGTCCCAGAGACCCCTGTGGCTGCTGGCACTGGCTAAACATTTAAATCCTTAAAAGTACATCCTACACAGGTTACACAAGATTACCATATTCTCAGAAGTCACAAGTCTTGTAAAACAGCCAGAATATCCAAAAAGAAGAAATGCTGTCAAACAGGGACTCTGACATCTCCTTGCTTGTGTTCTCTCTGCTGAAAATCTGAATGTTTCAGAAATATCATATTAAATTTGAATTAAATTCATCTCATACCAAATGTCACAGTCTTCTAAGCAAGTCTGATAGGATCTGGGTAGATATGCAACCTTTCAGCCTCTTTCAGTACAGTACATCTGTGTAAATTGGTTTTCCTCATGAGGAAGCGGATGTAGTACCTCAATAAATGTTCCGAACATTCACATTGATAGAAGATTGATGTTTTATCTTTACTTTCATTGCTGATAAGCCTCCTTGTGTGCTCTGTGGTTTAAATGTCTTTAGTAGCATTTTAAAACAATACAGTCTGAGGTTATTTGTAATCATAGTAGAATAAACAAATGCTTTCTGGTGCTTTTTAAGAACATGGTGCTCTCACGTAAATAGATTTAACTTTTCAGTGTCTGCATATCCTATGAATTTCTCATGTATCAGAACTTATAAATAACTGAGTTACAGTGAATTATTCAAACGTGCACATATCTCTTTGAAGTCATTTCTGTCAATGTCTGAAGACATTAACAGAAGCAAGCCGTGGGCTGAGCTTCCATTTCAGAGATCAAACAGATGGAGAGGTAAATTTTGTGATAAACAAAAACAGAAATAGCTAAAATTGCTTGTTTTAGGCCTTTTTCCTGTATTTGTGCTGTTGTCAGAGTTCTGGTAAACTATGGAGATTCCCGAAATATGTAAACAGTTTAACCTAACTAATTTAATCATTAAACAGCTTGGCCCAGAATCAGCCATGGCTCAAGGAGCTCTTACTCTCCTGAATTTGATCCCTTGCAAGATGACATCCCTAACACTATTAGATTTGGAAGAACACAAACTTCTCTATGTAGGAACTAAGGAACCTGTCTCTGGCCAAAACTGTTGTTATTAGCATGTTATTTAGATGTAAATATGGCAGTCAAGACACCGCATGCCCATCATTATCACTGTTTCTGGGCCTTAAATGCAATTTTCATCACACCATACCTGGCGGAAAGTTCAGTCACCACCATTTCATGTATAAGGCAGAGGCACAGTGATGCTGAGTCTCTTGCCCAAGGCTTACAGGTAAAGGAACAGTGGAGATCTAACCTGGGGTCCCACTAGCCCTGAATCAGGAACTTGCCATTAAATTATCCTTCCCTAGTCCATATGAATCTTAATGATGTTTGTCTTGAATTTATTCTGTAACCACCACCATGTTCTGCAGCAACTTTAGGTGTCCTTCTTCGGGCACTCAATGATCCTTGGTTTGTGGTGGCCAAAGGTGGCTGCATCCATGCCAAGCGTTTTTGGTCTGGGAATCCCCCAGCTTCATCTGCCTTCTGATAGGATTTCCCCTATGAAATTCAGCCTTTGACCCTCCCCGCTCCAGTACTTTCACTGGCTTCCCAAAGAGAGTTAGCCAGCTGTGTCTCCCCAGGGAATTTCAATGAATTACAAAGGAACCACAATGAATGAACCATATGCCCATTGTGCCAAGAATGGTGTGTGGATTTGGGTTGAATAAGCATCTGTTCTAGATAGAGCTTTGTCTGCACCACAAGGGTTTTTCCTGAAGAGGCTTTTCAGCAAAGCTCCACCTGCACGGGGACATGACTTACACTGGCAAGAAATGCTTCTAGCGTGAGTCAAAATCTGGAGCTGCAGGGGGAGCAAGGTATACTGGCAAACATACATGCATGCAACAAGTATGTGGGGAGCAGAACCTAATCTACATTAGTTGGTTTGCTGGGTATGAGATGGGATTTTTCTTTGATGCTTGCAACCATTACAGTAGGCTGAATCTGTATAAGGACTGCATAAAGCCTTATGAACAACCAAGAACACGGTTTAATCTTCTTCTAAAAATGGTGTCAAGGAGGCTTTCTCTCCAAACAGAACACCTTTTTTTCCTTGTGTTTTCTTCACTACCTCCCCAGCTCACATGGGTAATGAGAAGTTCTTCCTGAACTCACGTAGTGGTGATACCACAACAAATCTGCTATGAGGATCTGTGAAAATAAAGCATTGACCTGATGGTGTTCAGGGACATCTCTCTGTACATTGCTTTTGTCCTGAAGAGCTACTTACTGGCAGAGGTGTATGTGTGTGTTTTTAGGAATGAATTTTTGTGTGCTGCCTCTCATGTTTGCTTTGCCAAATCATCTGCCCGTGGTGCAATGCTCTTTACACAAACCCCATCCTTGTATGTTGGCTCCTCCAGGCTGAACATGTCCCAGAGGTAGTTTTGGCGAGGGGGAATAGAGCCTTCTTGGGCCACTGATAAGCTATGACAGTAAATGTAATTTTGAAAGGAATCCAGTTGTTAGCAGTTGATTTAGAAATGTCCTTTGAAGCCACTGGTGTTGTACATGTCATACTGTGACAGGATTACTCTAGAATTAGATGCTCGTCTCAGGTGTCCTCTTTCCTTCCTTTTACTGGTAGCAAATTATTTCAAAGGTTTCTTGTAAATGAGAATTAACGTTATCTTCATATTCTGGGGGTAAGCAAATTTGTAAACATTTATTGGGGAGATACTGGAAGGGGGGGGAGGGCATCTACTTTGGTCATTAAAACAACACTGAAATGTACGCAAAATGCCATTCATCTTTCCATTAGCGTAAAAAATGACACAGCTTGTTCTTCCTGGAATTACAGCTAGAGCTGACACACAAGAATACATCAAGTAGCTGCATTCGATTTGAACAAGAAGACAATAAATATTTTAGTGAATATTGTTGGTATGGCTCAATGATTTCTCCTTGGAATTAACCTGCTAGAAGATGAAATAATATACATATGTGTAACATAGATAAATTTGACCTTTTTCTAAAGCGTTGAAAGGACATCAAGGAATATGATTCTATCCCTAATAAATTTCTGAGGGGAATCTTACTAAAAAAGAGAGTAACTACAGGGCTTTGTAAAACCTAATGATGCAGTAATAAATAGCATGCAAAAGTCAAGTTTTCTTACAAAATACAGATCTTTTTTTTTTTTCTTGGATTGCTACAAAGGTCTGTACTTCAAGGAGGTTTTCCTTTAAAGATGCATTAAAAATGAGCCCGATTCATTTCAGCAAATGACAGAACGCAAAGTGCCAAGACTGTACGTTAGAAAAAAAAAAAATAAAACAACAAAAAACCCTAGCCCTTGATGTCGGCAGACCAACTCACTGCACGTACCCCGCCCACCGTGCACTCGTGCACTTAACAAGCGCAACACCGCACTCTGGTGTTGTGAGCCCCTAACTGCAGCCCGAGCGCCTCCCGAGGGGCTCGAACTTCCACAGAGCCTCGGGGCGCGCAGTCCGGCGCATCCGCTATGTCACTTCCGGTGAGGTATGGGGCAGGCGCCGGAAGTGTCTCCATAGCTGTCGGTGGGGAGCGGGGAGTGACGGCGCCATGGTGGAGGTGAGGGCGGGTGAGGGTTCGCGAGTTGAGAGGAAGTGAAGTCTTGCGCAGGCCCCTGAGGGTCCTTCACGCCGCGTCTTTGCGGGGAGGGTCCGCGGCCGTTCTTCTGCCTGGCTAGGCCACTCCGGGGACAGTGGGCTGCTCGCAGGAGGCCGGCGGGGCCTTCTTGCTGGTCTCCTGGCAGCGGTGCGGGGTCGCGGGCTGTAAGGGCCTGTGGCAGGCAGCGGGCGGCAGTTCTGTTCTTCTGTTACCGAAATGTTGTTGGTAGGAACATATAAGATGCCAAGCAGCTGCCCTATGTAACAGTTTTTTTTTTTTTTACTGAGTGTCATCACTGTCTGAAAATATCTGTGGATGTTTACCTCCTATTGTGGAGATACTGTGTTACCTACTACTTCTATTGTGTTAAGCAGTCGTTTACTACTGTAATTCCTGTTTCTTTTTTCAGTTGCATGAAATTCCTAGCTTCCTAGCCCTGTTACAGATGTTCTTTTCTTTATTTGATATCTAGATTTTGCAAGACCTTCCTGAGCAAAAAGTTTTGTGTAGACCCTGCTGATTTAGGGAAATATTAACTGTGGCAGAATGGGCCCATGAGTGGCCAAACAGCATCCAGGGCAGGAAAGCAGAGCTTAGTGGACGAAACCCCAGCATAATGGAGTATGGGGGCTGGGCAGCTGAATGGTATCTAGAGCCAGAAGTTCTTAATACGGCTTCCAGTCTGTGTTGGTGCTATTTGTGACATGCAGAACAAGCATAAAGAGGCTCATACTCTGATTTTTTTTTCATTATTTATTTATTTCTTTATTTCTTTATTTTGTGCCCTGGGAGGAAAGTAGGAATTAAAACCTGAATTATGTGATGCTAAGCAAATATTCTATATAAGTTAATAGCTTTAAATTCCAATTGTTTGGCCATGACTGAGATATTAACTATGATTTGCTTTTAGTAACAAGAATAATTTTAAAAGGATAAGAAGCTTTGTCTTATTTGATCCCAGGATTACTTCTTGTAGTAAACTGCACTGTGTTTACATAGAGCGACACTGTGCTGAAAATGACGATTTCATTTTTATGAAATCTTTGTTCGTTTTTATGGAGGTGGTGCAATAATGGAGTGTTTTCAGAATCAGTTACTTTATTGTCTGTATAAAAACATCTAGAAAACATGAAAGAGAAACATATTCATGTGTTGCATAGATGGTAGTGCAAAAAGTTTCTGGCTTGTCATTTCTGAGAAAGTGGGTTTTATTTTGAGCAGACACTGAGTTTAAAAAACTAACAGATATACTTAAATTTGTAGTTTCTAAGAGGAGTGGTGTTTTCTTTAATGTAAATAGGGTTATATCATGTGTAAGTCTGAAATTGCTACTCAGTTTATTTTTCAGGTTTGTTTTTCATTTAAGCATGGCTAAATTTATTTAAATATGCTTCTCTTTTATTTTAGGAAGTCCAAAAGCATTCTGTGCACACACTTGTGTTCAGATCTTTGAAGAGAACCCATGATATGTTTGTAGCTGATAATGCCAAGCCTGTACCATTAGATGATGAAAGGTGAGTACTGTGGCTGAGTTTTACTGTTAGTGGTTGCTCTGTTCAAGTAGGAAGTTCAGATGTTCAGCACAATTAGCCGTTAAGGGAATTAAAAAACATGAAGGTTGTAATGTTAGTTGTAATAAATGTTTCCTGTTTTTAAAATATTTCAAAACTTAATAGCAGTTCAAAAATCAGGGTTTAATCAGGATTATGCTCTGTTCTTCCAACAGCCACAAAGTAAAGATGGCAGTCAAGCTGCGTACTGAGTACGGCTCAGTGTTGCACATGCCTACTCTTAAAGAAAACATGAGAGAGAAAGGAGGCCCAGCCACTGGGGATCCGTATGGACATAAACAGTATTCTGGAAATGAAGGTTTGTTGTTTCTAGTAGTGTGTTTGTTCTTTGTTTTGTTGTAGTCTCTCTAGTCTTCTGTCTGAAGACTGCATCATTAACCTGTTGGATGTAGAAGGAAATAAGAATACCCGATTTTCATTCTTTGGTATTTTCCTTGCTAGAGTCACAAGAGTTAAGTGGTTCAGAACAAGGAGAAAGTTTGTTTCCACAAGGAAGTAGTAGGAGATTTAACTCATTAGTAAAACAAGCAAATTTTAAGGTAATGCTAGTGTGTGCTGTATTTGGATATTAGAAAGCTGATAATGGTTGAGGACATGTCATTTGTTGTTTATTTTTGCTTGTTTCATATAATTTGTTCAGACTTCCTTTATCTGTACAGCTATTAAAATAGAAAAGTCATTAGTTGAAAAATACTCTGGTTTGGTTATATATAAAATAAGTATGCATTGGACTGATCTGTATAGAAACTTATAAAGAATGTCAAATGACTTTTTAGTTTAGTTGAGGCTTTATCTTACAAAACACTTCTATTTGAAAATATTCTGTGACTGAAGAACATTGAGAGACTGAAAAATATTTTAAGGAAACAAGCTTGTGCTTGTATTCTTCTTTTCCAATATCAGGTGCAATTTATTGTCCTTGAGTGGCTTGTGTCAGACAGTCATACTACTTGTGCAATTGAGTCTTTTTCCGTGATATCTACTTCAGAAGGCATCTTTGACAACACGAACATCTTTCTCATGGGAGAGAGATGGTTCCTTTTGGTAACAAATGGTGCTACCATTTTTTTAAAAGATTGAGCTCTAGAAATCTGAGATAACCAAAACAAATAAAAACAATGTAAATAAGAAGTTTGTAAGTGTAATACGTTAGAAGTGATTGCTGGTTTTTACTGCTTTGCATCAGCTACTCTGTTGTACTCAGTTTTGTTTGAATGCATTATTTTGTTGATCTTTAGGAGAAGAGCTGGAGTATGTGATAACTGGCACACATCCATATCCACCTGGGCCTGGTAAGTAAAATTCTGTGTTTGAATCAGATATGTCAGGGTTAAACTGAGGTTGTTGTTGTTGTTACTGTTGTTTCTTGTTTTAGCCTTGGCATCTGACATGAATATTATCTTTGTTGTCAACTGCCAGAACATTGGCAAGGGAAGGAAACAACTGAAAGTGGCATGAATTCACCAGTCTGCACCAAAGATACACTTTGAAAAGAGGTTTTTGGTTTTGGGTGTTTGGTTGGGGTTGTTTGTTTTTCCTAAATTAATCTGCTCTTTTTAGGATGAGAGTAGAGATTACACGCTTTAGTCTGAGATTGTCTCCTCATTTGGAGTAAACTTTTATTGTCCTGCACTGACCCAGGATATCTGCAGTTACATAGAAACTGTATAGTAATAAATAGCGCTGAAAGGAAAATACTTGTCAAAATATTGTTTCTGTGGTGTTTGGAGTTCACAGTCGTTGAGTCTGGATAAAAAGCATAACTTCTACTAGATAAGTTTGTTTTATGTCTGATGACAGAATTGTACCATTTTCTACACTAGAAATTGTGTGCCTCTGTAGGTAGTAGAATCATGATGGAATGGATTTGGACCAAAATAAAAATTACTGTAGATTTGACTCCCCTGTGGAAAAATAGCATTACATGACAGTATTTAATATTACAAGTACATGATATGTCCTTGTACACAAGTGCGTGTGTGAGTAAATGTGTTATGTAATACATTTTCCTGAGTTTTCTTTTTAATGGTTGTCTTTGTTTTTGCTGTGTTGTTGTTTTTTTAAGGTGTGGCTCTGACAGCAGACGCTAAGATCCAGAGGATGCCTAGTGAATCTGCAGCTCAGTCCCTAGCTGTATCTCTTCCTGCTTCTCAGTCTAGGTACTGCTGTATTACTTAATTAATGTTTTCGTAATCTACAAGAACTACAAGGCAAAACAAAGTACTTTGAATATTCAGCTTTATAAAATATCTGAAAACCTGATCTAATGGTTGGCAACCCTGCCCGTGGCAGGGGGCTTGGAACTCTATGGCCGTCAAGATCCCCTCCAACTTAAGCCATTCTGTGATATGATTTTAAGGTGGTCAGGTATCATCTTGGTGTATGCAGTGTTTTTTCTTGGCTGTCATTAAAGGCAATGGACAGAAGGGGGAGAATGGGGAATTTAGATTAGAGAATTTAGATTTAGAAGATAAAAAAAGAGGGACTTGATTTGTGGGTACTTTTTGTAAGTTGAGTTGGTCAGATACTGGAACAGGCTGCCCAGAGAGTTTGTGCAGTCTCCATCCTTGGAGATGTTCAAGACTCAGTTAGACACTGCTCTGTGATATCGTACCGTTTACTTTTTAAAATACAGAGTTGATTTCAGTCAGCTGACTGTTTTCATTCCAAACTAGGTTGGATGCAAATCGGACAGCTGCTGGTGTGGGTGAGATTTACAGACACGCTGGAATATCTGAGCGTTCACAGCCTCCTGGGATGTCTGTGGTGAGTTTGTTGCATGTCTGATGTGAAATATTGGCAGGTGCTTTTTGGTTTCAGTTTAGTACTGTGTGGAGATCTCCTTGATACCTAAACTTCATTGGTGTTGAGATGTCAGGGCAAGAACATTTTAAATTTTATGTGAAAAGGTAATTTATGAAATACAGATAGGTGTCATCTTCTTTTTAATTTAAAGGCTATGATGGAAGCTGGCGGAAACAAAAATTCTGCATTAGTACCAAAGAAGGCTCCAACCATGCCCAAGCCTCAGTGGCATCCACCTTGGAAGCTGTACAGAGTAAGTTGCAGACTTACAACGTGAACACAGATGTGAAAGTGTATGAATTAACTTCTGTTAGGGTTTTGTTTTGTCACTGTTCATCTAAATATAGTACTGTATATAAACAGATCTTCAGAAAAATCTTCAGAATGCTGTACCGTTAGATAAATACAAAACTAATTGTTAAAAGCAGTTTTTCTGAGAAACACTTGAACTCAAAGGAATATGTGTTGATTCTGCATACAACAGTGTTAGAAAATGCTCTATATGGAAATTAAGCCAAATTACACTAAAATGCAGTCTGCTAAACTGCATGTGTTGAAGCATCATTTTATGGTTGTAGAAACTTCTTTATAGGAGCAGAGACTTTCCCTGTTGCAAGTTTCCCAGCTGTGGTGTAGAGCATGTAAATTGCCAGTAGTCTCATCATTTAACCAAAGTAGAAACAAAAATAATGCTCTCTTTGGATCTAGTTTGAGATTGGATTATTTTTTATTTTTATTTTTTTGCAGAGCATGTGTTTCTTAGCTAATCCTAACAAATTCCAGTGTTGGAGAATGGAAGCTGTATTGAGTGGTATGTGGGTGTTATTTCAAATGTAGGATTTCTTTTTCTTTTTCCAAAGGTTATCAGTGGTCACTTGGGCTGGGTGAGATGTATTGCGGTAGAACCAGGAAATCAGTGGTTTGTTACTGGCTCAGCTGACAGAACTATTAAGGTAAGAGGTTGAGTGAAGTTACTGGCAAATGAAGCTTTAGAGGGTTTTTTTGTTTGTTTCCTTTTGATATTTAAAAATTCCTTTAACCCTTGGAAAAAGTGGCTCAGTTGATGTACGCGGGATGCTGTGTACAGAGCTGCAGAATGTTTTTCTTTTACTTCACTGTCACAAATGGAAGAGAATTTGTGGAGTATTACTTATACTTGAAATTTCATTTGTTGTATGTTAGTAGCTGGAGAGAAAATGTTTGTTACTGTAATTTTTAATGTTAATTGACCTTACTGTATCTTACCTGGACTGTTTGCCCACACTATTGCTCTGTAGCTTTTAATTGTCTACCTCAAAATACCTATTTTGGTGCAGATTTGGGACCTTGCTAGTGGCAAGTTGAAACTATCTTTGACGGGACACATTAGTACTGTGCGAGGTGTGATAGTAAGTGCAAGAAGTCCATACCTGTTTTCCTGCGGAGAAGACAAACAAGTGAAATGCTGGGATCTTGAATACAATAAGGTAAGCTGTAGTTTCTTAAATTGGAATTGATTGGTAGTGGCAAATATAAAAATAAAAGCATTTGGAGTATTCTTTTAAATATTTGGTTAAAATGTGTATTTTTTTTATTCATTTAGGTTATCAGACACTACCATGGTCATTTAAGTGCTGTCTACGGTTTAGACTTGCACCCAACAATAGATGTCCTGGTAACATGTAGCAGAGATTCAACAGCACGAGTAAGTATAACTTTGTGTTTTAAAATCTTCCATTTGTAGAAGGGGCTAGTTAACAGGAGTTAAGAACACACGTGAAAATGGAAAGTTCGTGTTAACTTTGTTTTCCTTTGTAGATTATGAATTCTAAGCCTTCAATTGTACCCCAAAAATTGTGCTCCAAGTCATTCCTTAATTTACTAGATAAACTCCCTAAATATATGGGATTGCTCAGTGTGATTTATGTGCATATCTAGAGATTTAAAGGTAGGCTCCTTGCTCCCCTTGAAATTTACCCATTGGGGCAGTTCATCTTGTGATGAACTGCTTGGTGAACAAAACAGTTTAAATACCTAAACATATGGCAAGGACTGAGTGTAATCAATTACAGTGTCTAAAATTAATAAAAGAAGCACCCCTCTTGGCTTGTTTGCTTTTTTTTTTTAATTGTAATTTCATAGATTTGGGATGTGAGGACAAAAGCCAGTGTGCACACGCTCTCAGGACACACAAATGCTGTAGCAACAGTGAAGTGCCAAGCTGCAGAACCACAAGTTGTTACAGGTAGAGTGGACATGATTTTGCAAATATCATAAGTATTGAACCCAATCTTAACCGTATTTGTCATGTATTTCTGTGAGGTTCAAGCCTTTTCTCTTTGTTAATTTATTAAATTCATTTCTCATTAGCTTTCTTTTGAAAATGGGCCTTGCAATGGTTAATTATACCATTAATAGTATGACGTAAGGAAATACAGCTATGTATTGTTTGAATGTCTTTCTGCATTTCCCATGCTGTAGTTAATAAAAAGTACATCTTTTCCATTATGCCAAAATTGGAGCTGCAGCAGCAGGGATCCATAAGCAGGGGATTTCTCAGATACTGGAAAGGTGGAAGGTAAATTCCTTGCCATGAGCTCTGTCCACGAGGGTGTTTCAAGAAAATCAGGCTTGTGTTATGATGGGCTGGCATCCAGGGCCTTCTCTGCTGCAATTTTCTCTGGAGGGGAGCAAAGGGCAGTAGGTTATCTGGCTGTGAAAATAATGCCCTGCTGAACTTCTCTTTGAATTTCAAGCTGCATGAAAAATTATTATAACCCAGTATCTTTCTCTTCTGAAATGGAATTAATGCCATAGTTTCCTAACAGAGATAACAATAATTTTATATTTTTCACATATTAATTTTTGTGTATTTTATGAGAACAATAATAAAGATGGAATAAATAGTGTTTTTTTTATTTCCTTGCAGGCAGTCATGATACTACCATACGACTTTGGGATTTAGTAGCAGGAAAAACTCGTGTTACTTTAACAAACCATAAGAAGTCTGTAAGAGCAGTAATATTACATCCAAGACAGTAAGTTTTCCTTGTTCTTTTATCCTCTCATAATTCATGCTGTGGTGCTGGAAAGCCAGTATGAGCCCTGATTAGGAGTAGCAGGGGATAATAATGAGGGAAAAAAACAAACAAACCAAAAAAGCAAACAAAGAAACAAAAAAATGGAATTAGCATATAATGTTTTAAAAATGAATATATCAGTTAGCTATTTGTGTAGCACCTTTACTGTTCTGGGCTTCCCAGGAATTGGTTCTCATACCCTGAATATATTGCAGTCAACAGAATTTCTTATGCCTGTGCTTTGGCATTGTTCCTTGAGAAATCAGCAACGCTGAGCATGATAAAGCTAATAATAATTTAAGTAACTGAATGATTGTTAGCAGAAAGAGACACATTTCTGTAAAGTTTCACAGCTGTGAATATTACTAATGGAGGCAGTGTTTGATACCAAGTGATTTTTTTGTAATACGTGCTTCATTGCTCGAGATGTTGCAATCTAAATAGCCTTAAAAAAAAAAACAACAGAACCTTCTTGTGGGTATTTAATCTTTGAAGCAGGTGTTGTTTGCAATGTTCTGGGTTAAGATAACTGTTTTGATGCATCCCAAGTTTCTTCAGATAAGTTACCGTTAAGACAATGGAGAAAACAAATTTGCATAGAATTCACTTTTTTTTTTTTGCTCTGTCCTTGCTTGTGTGGTTTTGGAAACCAAAACCTTTTTTTCCCCCGGATACCTTTGCTGCTGATGCCCTTCTACTGAATTTCTCAGAATAACAGCAAACGAAAGTATTATCTTTCATGCTGTCCAAAAAAATCTTTTATACCCCCTTCTATATCTTCAATATACTGTGCTTATTTTCTTTCAGTTACACATTTGCATCTGGTTCTCCAGATAACATTAAGCAGTGGAAATTCCCAGATGGAAACTTCATTCAGAACCTCTCTGGTCACAATGCTATTATCAACACATTGACTGTAAATTCAGATGGAGTTTTGGTCTCAGGAGGTAAATGAGAAATGCACATTCGTATTCCTTCCCACTCACTCCTCACAATGTACATATGACTGAAGGTCCTTAGGTTCTGCACACCCAAAAATGTGTTTGAAGGCAATCTGAAATCTTCAGTAGGAAAGATATTTCTTCCCAGTTGATACAAGTCTGCAGAGTCCATCATATGTGATCTCATGAGTTTGAATTTCCAGAAAGCTGGAAATTGGAAGCTGACTAGGACACATCTGTCATATTGGCTGCTCTGTTAGTGACATGTTGATGCAATGAGAATGGCTAGAGGATATAGAAAGCTTGCTGTGCTATTTGAATCTGAACTCATCCTTGAGTTGTGTGCATACATTTGTTCTGTTGTTTTAAAGTTTCTTAAATGAATACCAAAGTAAATTAGGAGGTGATACTGTATTGCTCCAAATTACTAGCAGGGCCTGAGCTTTTACACCTTGGTTTTGTCTGTCTTATCTTTTGGTTATTTGTAAACAAGACTCAATTCATTTTATGACATGATAGGAAGTTCAGTTTAATATGGGTTTCATGGGGTTTCTCAGAAGCAGATTCTTAAGAAAAGCAACAGTTCTTGGAACAGCTCAGTTGTAGCTCATTGTTTCAAACTGGGTTTGACCCCATTTGATACAGTGTGTCATGTAGATGAGGATTGGGGAGTGAAATGGAATGTATTAAGCAGGATTTGTAGAAGGTAGCTAATTATATTGTCAGACTACTATAGCTATGCTTTAAACTGTGTATGAAGGGGACCCTTGGTTTTAAAATTGTCAGAGATCTATTTGACAACTGGTGCATTCACAGTGAGAGCACAAACTCTACCAAATATTGGACTAATCTCATATTTAGTTCTGTATTATTTTGAAGGCATTTCTAAAAGGTCCTTGTAGACTTTTTTGTTAGTACTGTTGAGGCTTTCAAAAAGCATATTACTTTTTCACACTAAACAAACAAACAAAACCTGTTATTTTTGTGATTATCTATGAATTTTTTAAAAATCAAAATTTGAATATAGTCCTCATCCCCTTCTACACCTCCATGCTATTTACAGCAACCTTAAAGAAGTTTGGGCTCTGAGCAACCTGATCGAGCTGTAGGTGTCCCTGTTCTTTGCAGGAGAGCCTTTATAGGTCCCTTTCAACTCAGACAATTCTGTGTCTGTGTTGTACTTTGAACGTTGCTTGCAATTTTGGGCTCATAGAGCTCCTCCCTACAATAATGGTATGGAGTTGCTCAGACGTGCAAAGAAGAGCAGTGAAACAGGTGAAGGGACTATAAAATAGATGTTATGAGAAATGGCTGTGGAAACTTGATCACAAGACTGTTTTTAGAAAAATGGTAGAAATTAACTGGGTGAAATACTAATTATTTTTGCTGTGATTTGTTTTCAGCTGATAATGGTACTATGCATCTTTGGGACTGGAGAACTGGATACAATTTCCAGAGAGTACATGCAGCTGTACAACCAGGCTCTTTGGACAGTGAATCAGGAATATTTGCTTGTGTTTTTGACCAGTCTGAAAGCAGATTGCTAACTGCTGAAGCTGATAAAACCATAAAAGTATATAAAGAAGATGATACTGCGGTATGCCAAAGTGTCTCTTTTATATATTTTCCTGAAATTAACAGATTTCAAATACATTTAAGGCACATCAGCAAGGAACATGTAGACACCCTTGTTGAATCTGTTCTATTAATATTTGAAAAGAATGTGTATGCATAAATCTAAAGAGGACAGCAGCTTCCTCCTAATTTCTTATCGACTGCTATAGAGCAAATAAGTTGCATGCCCATCAGCTCTTCTACACAAGTCATTTTTGTTAAAATTTGGGTAAATCTACCAAAATATCTGTGTATTTTGTGTTTTGAAGGCACTCGGGGATTTTTTTTTTGTAATCATTAAAACATGAATTAGCAAGAAGATTACATTTTTTATATTGTATCTCTGTATATGATATGGGTTAAAAATTGTCCAAGACAAAAGCAGGATGTTTTCAAACTGGTGTTTTCAACTCTGAGTCCATTTACCAACACGGAGAATGGATTGTAGGTTATCAGAGTACAAGTAATATACCAAAGCACACAGTATAAAGATGGTTTTTAATGTTTATTAAAGCTTTTTATTCAACTTTGGGATTGCTGCATTGAATCGAGCAACTCGTTTTGCTGTTGGGCAAACTGTAGGCGCTGTGACATTTGCCAAAACTTGTGTATGTCAGTGGAAGGACTGACTTTGAAATTCCTGCTCCTGTGCTTTGGTCACTACAGACTTTTTTTCTGAACTGCTGCTGGCAACGTTTTGCTCTCCCCCCCCCCCCCCCCCCCCAAAGAAAGAAAAGGAAACAAAAGGCAGGAACAAGTTCTGTTGTGTCTTTCAGGCAGGAATGATACCATAATTTAATTTGGCTAAATGAATTAGGTAACTGTAATGCTGTGCATTACATAGAGTATATATGCTATGTAAGTAATATTTTAGACTAAACCCTAATTACAGATTATTCTCAAGTTAAAAACAAAAAAATTCCTTACGGGGCTTCTGTTCTTCCCTTTTAGACTGAAGAAACTCATCCAATCAGCTGGAAACCAGAGATTATCAAGAGGAAGCGATTTTAATGTGGCAACATACTTGTGCTGTAATTTTTTTCTGGCTTTTTTGAGAGCTTTCAGTCTCATTAAGTTCTGCCTACAACAGAAGAGCAGGAAGTCAGCAAGTCTTTGCTTTTTCAAGTCTGTTTTCGAATAAATTTTCTTTCTTTCTTTTTGTCTTTTTTTTTTTTGGTTGTGTGATACCAGCAAACAGGTTGCAGCTGTCAACCTTCTCTTTGTGGAGCATGTGTAGTTCATGAAGAGGATAAATGTGTGCAGGTGGTTACTTTTTTTTGGTATGCATCTACTGAGCGTGAATCTGAAAAGATTTTGGTGATTTGGGTTTTCTGGAAGGCCTTTGCTTTGTTCCAAAAGTAACTGAATTTACCCTAGAGTCCATCTACAGGAAACTTCTTGAGTGACACTTTTAGATTTTAGAGCAATGTTGTTTACTGTGTTTGTGCTTAGTAAATACTGTAATGGATCATTATACATGCTAAGTTACAGAATAATAGATTAACCAATAAAGAAGTGGGATAATACAGTAATAATATAGTTTCCTTGGAAAACACCACAGTGGCAATCCTCAGTGGCTGTGTTATTGAATGAAATTGATTTTCCAAGTGTTTCTTTCCCTAGGAAAGCTTTCATATGCAAATTCGTATCTTCACTTATTTCATTTTGCAGTGGACCTGATATAATGAGGGCCGCTGTCAAATTATATTGCTTAGTTAGCGCGGGGCTAGGACCGGTTGACTTTATAAATCAAGTGTCTTGCTTTCTTTCAGTTATCCAAAGTATTTGTGACATCCAGTTATGGGGAACTTCTAAAACTGAGTTCTGAAGAAAAGCTCTTAAGTGATTCCAGCCTCAATTTTATTTACTTTTGTCTCCCTGTGATCTTACAAAGGGTTTAAAGTATGTATATGCGTGTATGTATGTACACACCCTGAACGTTTACTAATACTCCTGAAGGGGCAAATGTGTCATTGTGTTTACAAACAGTCATGCAACTGGCAGTAACCATGTAATGCTCTTTGCTACAGCTTCTCTTTGTTGTTAATATTGTTCTTCATCACCTACCAAACTTTGTTCTTCAGATTGCTACGCTTGAGAACAAAATAGGAAAAGGTGGGAATGATGGTGTTCTTAGAATTATGAAAAATAGAACGTTTTTAAAAATATGGATTGAAAACAAGCATTCACTTTACGAACAACCATAATAATTTCAGTTTACTTAAAATGACTTTCAGGAATTTTAAAAATTAAGTTTTATTTTCTTGTGATGTTTAGAAGTGATCAGTTTGGAAGTTTCAAGGGTAGATTGGAAGGAGAGGGTGAACTACAGCAATGTGTGCAATCCCCCTTTAACCTGCTTCTCTTTGGGTATCTGCCAGGCCTGCAGTTCCTCGCTCGTACAGCATTAGTTTTCTTGCTGTCCTAGAGCATGGAGAAAAAGACACTGGTTATCCTTCGTTAAAAAGTGCATGCTAATAGAGGATATTCACAGGTTGGATCAGACACCTTTTATTTGGTTGCTGGTACGACACTTTTTTTGTATCATATTGCATCTGTTTTCATTTTAATTAATTTAATAGGGGAAAATGTAGATTATGGCCTATATGTGTTTCGTACCTGTTGCTAATGCTTTGTTCCAGAAATCCATGAAGCATTTCGGTGTTAAATAGAATTTTGATGCTTGTAGTTAATTTTCTATAGGAAACCGGTGTGGAGAGGAATAACTTGGAAAAGGGTATTTTTTTTGTTGTCGTCTGTTTTTAACAGAAGTGTCTGTTCTGATAACTTCGGAGAAGGGAAGGTCGAGGTTTTCATTCCGTTCTTGCACATTTTTTCTGTACTGGTATCATTTTTTTTCTACTGTTTGTCACTTAGAAAAAAGAAGAAAATTATTCTGCGGAACCTGTGTTTCTTCCCTGAAGGAATCCACTAGCACAGGAGCAGTAGTTGCCACATGTTCTCTGTAGTGCTGTTGGTAAAGATGCGGTTTGGAAGTGAAAGGCTGTGTCACCACTGTTTTGAACTGTACTTTTGCCTTTAGGCTCTTTAATATGCTGTCCCAGTTCCCAGTGTGACTTGTTTTTTTTTCTCAGTGTATTCTTTACCATTTGATTTGCATGTTCCTTTCCTTCCCAGCTGTTTTTTCTTCCACTGATGTAAATAATGTCATATATACTTCTGTAATTATTATCCGAGACATCAAGATTCATTTAAAAAAAAAAATAAAGGTCATTTAAGTGCTTCTGTAGTGCAAAGTAAGCCAAGATGGTGAGCTGATGCACACAAATCTGATGTGTAGGATGCACAGTGAGATTAGATTTGCCCACATAGTCTTAAGGTAAAGCTAAATGTGATCCTTGGAATATATTTTTCATGCTTCTGGTAAATGCCGTGCTGCGATGTCAGTTAAAGTAATGTTGAATTGGAGTCTAATCTCAGGAAATTGGCACATTCCATGAAATCTGATGTCTGCTGAATATGATAAAATCATAAACATTTCTGGCACAAACCTTGGGGTTTGTTTTATACTGTACATAATTGCAGAGAAGTAAGAAAATGGGTTGTTTTTTTTTTCAATGTAAGAAGTTTTAGAAATGTATGACCAGCAAAAGTGATAAATTCTCAGATCACGTTTTGCTGTATAACGTAAGCTCCACAGCTAGAGTGCTGTCATTTGCTGGAGCCCAAAAGTTGTGCAGCACAGTATGTAGTTGGCAACCTAAAGGCTTACAGAAGTAAATTGTTAACAGGCATTTTTTTTTTTTGGTCCTGTTAGATAAGAATTAAAGTGTCTGCCTGATATAAGTGACAGCATTTTAGCCATCAATAAAACCTTCAGTATAGTATGATTTTTGTGTCTGTCGTTCCCACTTGTGCTAGTAATTCCAATCAGTCAAAGCGGTCAGTTTTGTTTTACAAAATGTAACACTATTAGCAGGATTTGAAACGTGTGAAGATGACTTTCTATGGAGAATGTTCCTTAAGGAGAATATATAGTTAGTGAATTGCTTCATTCCTTTGAGAGCAAACAAGTCTTTGATTGCAGTGAGTTTGAAGGCTGCTTGAAGGCGCTGAGAATGCAAAGTGCAGTGAAGAATGTAATGTGTCATCGATGTACAAGTGCACACCTATCTCCCCTCAGATTGTGCCCAGAAAAGAACTAAGCATCGAGCTCTGTAGCAGCCTGTGCTGCAGTTTAGGGTTTGTTCCGAGCCCCACCCTGTGGTAAGAACTCAAACTGTACATTGCTTGCAATGCCTGACCTAACCGAGATTCAGTTAAAGTTAATTGATGAGGGAGCAGCTACTGGTCTGAAGTATTTTTTTTTACACGTTCCTAATTTTGACCCAGGTGTATTCAGGACCTTCAAAATTTGGGAATAAATAAAATTTTTAAAATGAAAAAAAGTAGAAAGCAAAATATGTAGTGTTCTGCAGAAAGGATGTATGTATAATTTTGTTTATGTGTGTAGTAGTCTTTTCCAGTTTATGACCTCCGAGTCTGCTATATTAATTCATATATATTTTTGGATTAATAATAAATGCAAACCATAACAGGAGATTTTTCAAGACTACGCTGGATGGTGCCATGGGCAGCCTGATTCAGTGGTTGGCAACCCTGCCCATGGCAGAGAGGACAGAGCTTGATGATCTTTAAGGTCCCTTCCAACCCACACCATTCTGTGATTCTGTGATTCTTAGAACTGCATTACCTAACCATTTTCTGAAATGCTATTTGTGCTGATTGTACACATTACTGAGATGGAAAATATGGCAGCAGTCAGATTTTGTGCTAAGGGAAGGAATTTCTTTGGAGGCTCACAGTTACCCATTTATGCTTGCAAATGAATTTATCAACTGCTCGATGACAGGTTTTGGAAGGCCAGCCATCAGGAATGCTCATCACCTCTGTCTTTGCAAGGGTCTTTGATTCTGGGAACAATGGTCAAGTATTATATTCAACAGAACCAAGTAAGAATCTAAAGTGGAATTCGTAAGCAAAGATACATTGAAATTATCAGTGTGTTAGAGATGCCTTGTATGAATACAGTATTTCAAGTCTGTTTTGTCTGTTAGAAAAATGTTGCCTGTATAAATATGAAGGAGGATCATTCTGTGTCTTAAGTGTGTCCGTAGATGCAGACATCTTCCCTCCCTCACCTCTACCAGGGGATTTGGGTGTTTGTGAGGCTAGACAGAGGGCATTTGAACAGCACTCACAAGGGATTAGGATCTTGTACTGAACAGTTCAGTGCTTCAGTCACTTGTCTAACATGGTAAAGGAAAGATGATCTCCCTTTCGCAAAACCAACAGAAGATTCTCTTGCTAGAAGAATGGTTTATGATAAACTCAGAAAGGAATCAGAAGGATCAGCAGATAATCTGAGCAAACAATTAAGCTTGTGGGTTTTAGTTTATGCTGTACCCTTTTGTTAGCCTTATATTAGTGTTATTCTGGGGTCACCACTTCTCTGCGCGTCTGACTGTATTCCTTCCTTTAAGCAGCACATTTGGATTTTCTTATCCCCTTCTGTAGAGCCACCGAGGGGAGTGAGAAGGAATTCCAACTGTAAAAAAAAAAAAGACTAGCAACACGAAATAGGGCTGGTCTTGGAAATGATGTCTCTAGAAAGGACAAAAGGGTAAAAATGGAAGCAACAAACCAACAAGAAAACAAACCCACCACCAAAAAACAAAACAAACAAACAAAAAACACCACTCAAAGACCCCTCCTGGCCTTATAACTAGATGTGTTCCTGGTAAACAAATACAGAAACAGCTGAATTTCTCTGATGCTAATTTTTGTTGTTGGTTTTGGTTGGCTCGCAGCCTTTAACATCTGTTCTTCTGTGACATGGTGAAGTTCTTGCCTACTTTAAAATAGTATTTTCTAGTTTTGGGGCATTGTTCAGTACTAAAACTTGAAGAAATGTGTTGTAGTTTATGGCCATATTTGCTAAATGTAGGCATCTTGGAGGACTGAAGACTAGAGATAGGTGTAACTGTAAATAAAGATAAAAACAAGAGATTGAGACATGCAGAAGGGCTAATAACAAATGCTGGCAAATTATATGAGGAAAAAAAGCTGTAAAGTGAAAAATGAAAATGGGGCTGGGGATGAGTTTCAGCCTTCAGTGCTTCCTTCAAAATGCACCCCCCTCTTTCAAGAAAACCCAAACAAGTAGTCCTTAAGCATTCCCCGTATACGTTAAAACCGGACCTTAACCTGTTTCTCTCATACTTTCTTGCTTCTCTCTTCATGCTTTCAGGGCATGTGATAAAGGCAACAGTTGCCTTGTTGAGGTGATTTATGGAGAGAAAAGTTGAGAAAAGGTTTCTGGAAGCGCAGGGAATGTGAGCTTCTGGAGTTATGACTGGCATGCTCTGAGTGTCAAACTTAGTACCCACCTTTTTCCCTTATTCCTCACTTCAAACTCCCAAAAGAAAGGAGGATTTGGAGAGTACTTAGAGAGCAAGCTAGCACTCACACTTGCCCTCTATTATCTTGGGCAAAAGTATTTAAAATTGATCTTTTTTCTTAGTATATGCCCTCTGTTTCTGGTTTGGGATCAATCGTCTTCCCTTTGAAATTATTCAGGAATAAATAAAAAAATAGACTGATGAAAATGTTAGCCAAAAACAAAAAAACAACCCAAGGCATTTAAGATTTGATTATTTTTATAGTGCAGTTCCTGATTACAAAGATGAAAATGAGAAGCAGTTCCAAAATGGAAGTTGCAAAGGGTTCTGGTTTTATACCATATCTCCTTCTGGCATTGTCAGACTGCCTTGTTACTTCTGTCTCCAGCAAAATGTACAAAACTGATGATTTCATGCAATACTTGAATTTTAGTGGAGCGATAGTGTCTGAAGGATATTCCTTTTCTGGTCATCTAAGTGGTCCTGATGATCCATATCAGTCCCTTCCAGCTTGAGATATTCTGAGGATTTGGGATCATCACTCTTATTTTATTAGAAAATATAAATCCCGAACCTTACCTTTCAGTTTCAAACGAGCTCGAACCCTCCAGGAGCTATGTTGACTGACGCCTATTTCAGTTGACCTTAACTATAGACTCTGGTACTTCAAATGAAAAAGCAAGCATTGGTCCTTATGCTCGAGCCACTGGATGTCCTCAGTCACTGTCAGCTTTCTCTATCAGTTATGTCAGCTTTAGCAATATGTTAAAAATATTTGAATGGCATTCAGAGGTGGGGCCGTAGTGGTGAGGCCAGACTCTTTTCAGTAGTGTGTGGGGACAGGACAAGGGGAAATGGGATGAAGCTAGGGCATAGGAAGTTCCGCACGAATGTGCGCAAGAACTTCTTTACGGTGAGGGTGATGGAGCACTGGAACAGGCTGCCCAGGGGGGTTGTGGAGTCTCCTTCTCTGGAGATATTCAAGACCTGCCTGAACACCTACCTGTGTGACCTGCTGTAGGAAACCTGCTTTGGCAGGGGGGTTGGACTCGATGATCTCTAGAGCTCCCCTTCCAACCCCTATGATTCTGTGATTCTGTGTTTTTCCTATCTTTTCTGTTTTTCTTAACTGGGATTTTGTTTCCTAAAACATTTTATGGAACAAAATCTGTACATGGAGATGTATTGTTGGGATGTCAACCAGAATGTACGAGAATATTCATATAGCAGCACTAATGTTTTGAAGCTGTCACCAAAAAATGCAGAGGGTGGACCTGTCTCATTCAGTAGAATTGTCTCTACATAATGTTTCCCTTTGGCAAACTGTTATGTTTCTGACTGTGAGAGAAACCCGGAAGGGACTCGTGGAGTATTAAAGACATGGAGTTGCTCAAAAATAACAGAACAATGCTGGGAAAAGCGATGCGTTGGTTGTCAGAACCCTGTTTTTTAACCTGCCTGCTCAGCATTTGATCATATTCTACAGGTGCGAGTATTTTGCCGTTACAGACAAATAAAAATGAATATACAAATGAACACTTATATGTGCAGCTAACTAATTTGCATGCGCAGATTTGGAGAACATAAACAGCTTCATGCTCTCTTAGATGCCCATGGAAATGTGGTTCTTTGTGAGTGTTCTCTTTAGTACATCTGCACTGAGTTTATTTTTACCACAGTTTCTTATTAGAGTAGCGGCTGTTCTGCTACATTACTTTGTTTAACCTGCCAGCACACCTTATTAAAAATCAATGTACCAATTGTTTGCATAACATTTTAAGGGAGAAGAAGATATGACAACTTTGATTTCTTCAGTTTCTGGTAATGTGTACCAAGTAATAGACAATTTCCAATTTTACTCAAAAAAAAATAAAAAAATTGGAGATTAATTTCAGTTGTGTTCCTTGAAAATGGAGAATTCACAAAGAGCTAGTTACTTTTCCATGGTAGATTTTTTTTTTTTCTTTGCCACTGGAGTAAATGCAATAGGATGTTCAATTAGAACTTGCCAGTTATTAGCATGCGGCCAGTCCTTGGTGGCAGATAAAAGCCTAATTCCCACTATTTATGCATTGTTCTGGAACCAGTCCGTGTAAGACGCTGGTCACCCTCAGTTGTGTCTGTGCTGGGAGCAGAGGCAAGGAACGCTGCATTGCTGTGCTTGTGCTGTATTAGGGGCAGGGGAGTCTCTCCTTTTTGGCTTGTGGTAGTGCATCGTCTGTTTGACCCTTCATCACCTCTTCATAGACCATGTCTTAATTCTCTCGGTGTCCCTGCTTGCCAATTGGCGTTGGAGATAGGAGTAGCAGTCCTGGGGTGTCTGCTGTTCTCCTGATGCTCATCATTGATATGAGTAACATCAATACAAAAACAAGCAGTTTCTTTGGCATAGGGTAAGCAGGCTACAATAATTGTTTTCTCAAGGAGGTGAGCCAGATGAGTCTTAGAAATCCAAGTGACTGTAGCAGGTTCCCTTTCCTTTGTGTCCTGCTCCTTCTTGCTCATTAGTTATGATGGATGCATATGGTGAGCTGATGAGGCCTGTAGTAACTTATACCCATTTTTCCCCTATAGAAGAGGACATAGGATACTTCCAGATCAATGCTGTCAGCAGGAAGTTGAATGCAACCCGGCCTCTGTCATACGCTGAGAGATCAAGCTACAGAATGACAGTCACAGCCAGGGACCAGTGGTTGCCTTCCCTTCAAGGACAGGCTGTTGTTGACATCCTAGTACTTCTTGGTGTTATACTTCTTGGTATTATACGGATAGGAAAAAATCATGCTGCGTACTTATTTTCTTTATAAAAACAAAAGTTAAAAAGCAGTAAAACAGTTTTGGGAGAAGCAAGGAAAATAATCTGAAGATAGGAAAAATTTGGAACTAAACATGTTTTATCATTTTCTTTAGTTTGTTTTTCTCTTGAGTGAGGAAGTGAGAGGGCAAACACATTTTTGTTTTGAACACAGAGCAGCATTGTGAGTTGCCTTATTGTATGGGAAACTGTTAATCACAGCCTGAACCTCTGATTAACCACCTGAGGCAAGTGACGGTCAGCTGTGGGAGCACAGGTGAAGGTAATTCAGCTGTGCTCCCGGAAGGGGTGGAGCTTGACTCCACCTCTCCTAGATCCCATTTAAGGGCTGACCACCACTAAGGCAGCATCTCTTTTGGAGATTGCTCCTGTGTGGAGTTCCTTGTGGTGAGCATCCATCCTTGCCATGAGCCTCAGTGTGGGTGAGTTGTTCCCCTATAACCTCTGGATATTCATCTGTTACTACCTTGTATAATAACAACTATACACTTATGAATGGAAGGTGTTTATGCATTAGTAGGAGGCCATTACGAACGCTGGAAGAGAAGGAAAATATCTACTGGCAGTGTTCAAAGTTTCTGTATTTGGATGCCTATGATTCAGTGGGTACCAGACAGTCTTGTCACTCTTCCTTTTTCTTCTTTTTCTTTTTTTTTTTTCTTTTTTTTTCTTTTTTTTTCTGGTGTGGGAATGAAGAAGAGAATTAAGGAGCACCTGGTTAAGTACTGTTTGAACTCTGCTGTAGCATGTCAAGTTTGTTTCCTGGCTTCAAGGCGTACCCAGTATATATAACAACATATATATAATAATAACATACATATAATAACATATTCACAAGTGATGAATGATTAAACTGTCAAGGAAAATAATTATCATTACACAGCCCCTGGTAGCATTGGGAAAATACGTCGGTCTTCATGTTTTTATTACAGGTAATCCCACTTCCCACAGGGAGACCTGTCTTCTCTAAAGATTTCAAGCACTTTGTCATACCTGAGAATTTTAAACCTGCTCGAATATTCACTTCTGTAAAGTTGCCTGGCAATCATCTGACAGCTAACACGAAACGGTGTTTTAGCATCACTGAAGATGATAATGATGTTTATTTTGAAGTAGATAATCGGACAGGTGACCTTTTTCTTTACAAGGAACTTGAATGTGCAATATCTTCACACTTCTTTTTCCAAGTTATTATGAAGGATTACAGTAATAATCCCTCACAGAATAATACTGTCTTTCTCAGTGTTGCTGTAGAAGAGCTGAATGATCATTCTCCATATTTTCAAGACGACTTCATAGTGATTGGCATAGAGGAAAATATACCTGCTGGCACTCTGGTTTACACATTCAATACAAAAGATGGAGAAGGCAGTTCTCCAAACAGCAAAACACACTATTCCCTGGAAATTAGTAGCATGGCTGAAAATCCATTTGTTGTTCACCCCTTGTATGGTACCTTGGTCACAGCATCCCCACTGGACAGGGAGATTACTTGCTCTGTGATCCTTCCATTGTCTGCCACAGACCAGACAATAAGTGTGGCTGATTGCAGATGTGATTCTCTGACTGCAAAAATTGTTATTCTGGATGTTAATGACAACAGTCCCAGCTTTGTATCTTCACCTCTTTGCTATGTCATGGAGGATGCAGACATGGGCCTCCTTGTGCACCATGTAACTGCAAAGGATCCTGATGAGGGAAGAAACAGACAGGTTACGTATCACTATATGTATCATCATATTATGCAATATTTTCAGGCAATAAAAATGGATCATTTATGTTGGATAAAATCACAGATACTGTAACTCTCTTGTTCTTATACTGTGCTTATCACGGTAATATTTGGGAGCATATACAGTGCAATAACAAAATACTGAATGACAATGACACTCCACCCAGAGTGTCAAGCACCATACAAGTGTGGCAATGCTGAAAGCTCAGTGAGACTTCGCTCAGGAATTCTGCATGTCACTATGTCTGCGCTGTGCAGATGTGCTGAAATGCCTTCCAGTGCATTTTTGAGGAAAGTGTGTGCAGTGAAATGCTTCACGCTGATTTTTTTTACACAGTATGTACTTAAAGCTTCTATACATGTACACAGTGCTGTATGTAGATGGCAAAAAGAAAGGCAAAATCAAGATCGAAGGGATGAAGGAGAGTACACTGCAGATAGAATCCATTCTGTAGGTGCTTAAAGTGCTGCCAAATTTTATTCTAGAGCCCTCTGAAGTTCCCTGGTTCCTAAATGAGTTCTGTGACTGTTGCACCATTTCCACAGAAATACGAATTTCACTGTAATAGTTACAGTATTTTCAGGTTCTTATTCTGATTTTAAATCCATGATGTGATACAGCTGACACTGATCTGTGGAGCTGTTAATTGGAGAACTGATGTGCTAAAAACAACTATGAAAGGTTATATGAAGTTAAGTATAATGCAAAGCCCAGAGTTAAGTAAAATATTTCTCTCTTTGAACCTCACTTGAATGTTCAATGAATCCCAATTACCCCTCACATTAAAATGAGCATTTCTGGGCTGCTGTCACAGGTATTACCTACTCCAAAGTCTGGAAGCCTTGCAGTAGTGGCGCAGAATGTACTTTAGTGTGAGAGCAGGAACAGTTGAGATCTTAACCTGGAGATGAGTACTTTTTTACTGTTTCCATTCTTTATAACAAGACTCCTAAGTACAGCCCAGCTCCTGGACCTTGAGGTTCAGGAGCACTACTGTCTGGCTCAGAGTCATGGCTCTTGATGATGGCTATATCCTCAGCTCTATCCTCAACATGGGTTCTAATCATCCTCGTTCTTGATGTGAACAATGAGAGCCTAATATTTCTGCAGCAGCTCTATGAGACTGCAGTTTATGAAAACCAGGATCCGGGGGAGCTGGTCATATGAGTGGGAGCTGTGGATAGAGATGCAGGTAATTTCAACCTTTTTGCTATTGTGGACCGATAAAATCTTGCTTCTCTCTGTGCTTGCATGTACAAACATCATGCTTTTCCCAGGATAATGTCTGCATTTGAGTTCCAAAACATGGATGTTGGTTCTTATTCTCAACATTCATTCAGGGCTTGGAGATATTCTGACTTACACACTCAGCTAGCCTCAGCCCTAATTAATATATTGAATATAAGTTGAGTGAATGGGTGATGCAGGGTAGCTCAACACACTCCAAATAAAAACAGCTAGAGGATTCTGGTTCTAATTCAGAAAAGAATATTAACCTCCATTAGAGCCAATATTTAGATGCTTTTTTTTCTCTCAATGAGTTTTGACTAGTTTTAAAGTATCTTACAAGTTCAAATCCGTTTCATAACAGCAAACATGCACTAATGTCTTCTGACCAGAGAGGGGCACTGTCATCCAAGAATTTCCAGGCACTTGAGCTGTGAAGGAATTCTGAAAACCATCTTGGATTTCAAATATAGTTTCACATACATGCTTTTCAAACATACAGAAGGTAGATGAATAAAAAGAATGGTTAATATACTCACAAATAATAATGAAACGTGAGAATCTTTGCTAACCAACAAAATCTCCCTCCAGTTCTACAACTTTTGGAATACCTGAAATGCACAGGATGTTACAGATAGTCTGGGTCTGGAGATAATTTTGCCTTCACTACTGCAAAACACGGTATATGCAGTTGGTGGAACCTGAAGCAGCTACACTGAATCTGTGATCTGCACTAAAATAAAAAATGAGGAGAGGTTTTAAACTCTCAGATATTGCTGCATTTAACCCAAAACTTGTCTCAGCTCTGTGAATGTCTTGACCATGGCTTCACTTTCTGCACATCTTTACAATTGTTTAAGATTGTGCTACCCCCCCAAAAAAAGATCTTGTTAGCAAAATGGTCTTCTGTCTCCAGTAAGATGTCCCATTTTAATGCAGAGCACATACTGATTACAGAAGGCTGATGTGAGATACACAGCTCAACAGAAATGGAAGAGCCATTTCCCCACAAGTACGTGAAGTATCTGAAAATCAGGAAGGAGTCAATATTCGTATATATGAAAATCTTCCTGATAGCAGAGCAGCATTGTTATCTACCTCTGTCTCCCTCACTCTTCCATCTATTTTGTTGTTGGATCATCCTATAAAAACAAAATTAGTATCTGATGTAAAAAATTGATGCGTAACAGAAAATAAATAGCTATCTTGAATTCCTCTTTCTTCTTAAGCCATCCCTCTACCTATTAAATGTATTATTATTATTATTTCATATTCTGCATTTTATGGGAAGTACAGCAGGAGATGCATTTCGTACGCCTTTAGCAGGAGGGAGCACTGCTGGCTTGGCTGAGTGGAGAGGAAAGGCACTTCAGGTCTGCTGGGTGGCATGTGGCTGGCCAGTGTGCACCTGCTGGTATAAACATGTTAGGCTGGAGCAGCATTGTTGCTGATGGTTCCTTCCTGGTTAATTTTGTCTGTTTGTTTAATTATTATTATTTTAATTTTTGTTTTCCAGTAACCAGAGCCTTTCTGCTGGGGCTTTTTCTTACATTTTCAATTTTTGGCCCGATGTCATATGTATGTTGCAGAACAGTTCCAAATACTGAAAGCGATGCTCATAACATAAGAAAATGAAATTTATACGGGAGTCGTACAAACATAACTCATTTTTATTACTTTTCTGGGACAGAATTTTTGATTGAGAAGACTCCTCGTTGTGGCCTTGATTTTTTATTTCCTATCTTTTATATCATTTTTATTTGCTCTTTAAGTTGCAGTTCAAATCCCAAGAATATTTGCGTAGTCTCAGTTGAGGATTTTCTTCCCTTTATTGTTTTTTTCACCTTATATGTTCCCTAACTGACCACAGGGAGGAATCATTCTTACTGACAATCACAGCCATCATCAGCTTTACGTTTTATTTGTTTTCCTACTTTATGTATTATCTGTGAAGGGAAGAGCAAGTAGCTGTCATCTGCTTCGTGTTTGCTCCAGGTTTTAAGTTTGATTCCATTTTTAAAGGTCTTTTGTGGAAATCACTGCTAAATTTTTTGCCTGTACTGATTTTTTTTTTTCACATAAATCATCTCGTACCGCTGATTTGTACCTGCGCATTACAACAGGAGCACCATGAAATTACCCTGCTCTTAGGTCTGCAGGGATAGGGTTTGCTGTCACTGGCCCCCTGTATGTTTTGGCACCTGTGTTCTCTCAGCACTTTCTGTAAATAATGCCTACTGTGAAATTTGTCAGTCAATACGCTGGGCTGAAGCAGTTCAATTGCAGAAGACCAAAGGCTAATAGTTGATACCATTCCTGAATCCCACGCCGTGCTTCTTTTTTTTTCCCCATCTGTACTGTGTTTAGGTAATTAAGGGTAGAGAAATGCAGATAATGTTGAAAATGTCCTTTTAAAGGTGGCTGAGTAGTTTGGATAGGCTGTGTTGGTAACTTGCAAAATGTTTTCCTTGATTGTCCCTACAGCTGTGGTTTTCCCCTCCCCCCTTTTTTTTTTTTACTCTGGAAAGCTGGAAAGATTTCTGTAATTCTTTTGTGTGTGTTTTCATGAATAAGTCCCTTCCTTGAATTGGTTTAGATGAGAATGCATTTACAGTAATAATTCTTTCAATCGAATGTCATTAGCTTTGTTAACTGTTTAGCAAAACTATTCAAAGGAAAACAAAGGCAGTCATGGACATTTAAAGAGTAGGCTCTGTTTCTTCTCTTGCAGTACTGCCTCTCCATCAACTCCAGCTTAGATTGTCTTATGTTCTGCCATTCTAGCTGAGAACAGAATGTAGTGTTAACTCTGGCCAGCAAGTTTGGTATTATTAGGAATGCTGTAGTTCTCCAGATACACTGTTCCTACACTACCAAAAGATTGTGGTGGATGAAAAAACACAGAATGATTGATTGAAACTTAAAACTAAAAAGGCAAATAAATGAGCACAATTGTACAAGGGGAGTAGTAGTTGCTCTTCGTGTAGAATGTGGGATTAAACTCATTGAAGATCCCATAATAGAGAGGACACAGTATTTTCCTCTGAAGGGTGAAAACAGAAGAAATATGAGAGACTATTTTATGGTTGTAGCTAGTAGGAATGTGGAATCCCATTTCTCCTTCAGCTCAGGCAGCTTTGGAAGCATGACTTGTGAAGTCCTGTACAGTTTTATCCTACTGTTCTACAATCCTGCTGTTCTAGATAATGATATGATGAGGGGGAATGGTTTTAAGCTAAAGGAAGGGAGATTGAGATTGCATGTCAATGGGAAATTTTTACAGTGGTCAGACAGTGGTCAGGTGCCCAGAGAGTTTGTGGATACCCTATTCCCGGAGGCACTTAAGGCCAGGTTAAATGGGGCCTTGGGCAATCTAATCTAGTACATATTCTAGTGGCTGGAAGCCCCAGTTTGGAACTTGATGATCCTTGAGGTCCCTTCCAGCCCAAGCCACTCTATGATTCTGTGCTATGATTCCTAGAGAAGGACTGGAAGAATAATATTCATGTACCATATACAAATGGTAGACCTAATTAGGAACTGACTGAAAATGACATTCAGAAAAAGATTGGGAGAGGGAAAATCTCTAAGTTTCCCTACTAAAAACCCTACAAGACTTCTTAAAGACAAACGGTATCATTTCAGTGGTTGTCTGCAAGCATAAACGGTCTAAAAGGCCTGAGATGTGCAGTGGAAGTGCCCACCAAGTAGGCTTTTGAGTTGTAGACAAGGAAGTGCCTACCCTGTGAGTTTTGATGGAACTTAGGCATCCACCAGCTCAATATTACCAATACCTGGAACTTGTGTATGTGTCAAAAAGCAGATGTTTTTTTCTGAATGTTTTTGTTATTCAATGTCATACTTTACAGAGATGCTTGTACTGGCTCCGAGTGAAGTAAGTGGAAAACCAGAGCCTGGTGCACTGCCTGATGTCCTGTTGAGAAATCATTAATTACCTAAGGGAGAGCACAAGGCAAATGCATGGATTCCATAGTCTAATTTTATTATATGTCAGCTTGTTTGGTAACTTGCCCTGGGTCCCTCAAAATGCTGCTGGGGTCTCTTGGAATGCCCAGAAAACTTACACACAATGCAGTAGCTGGCCAAGGATTTTGAAGATCCAGTTTTAAATTTTGATCCTTTTTGTTAAAGAAGAAGCAGTTACTGCACTGAGAGTAATAATTTCATTTATAATCCATTTCCTAGAAGGTGGGGGGAAAGAGGGCATGTAAGGAGGGTGACTGTTTTACTAGCACTTCTATTCTCCTTTTAAGGACAACATTCCTTGCTTCAGTATGATATCTTACCAAGACCTGGATATGAGAAATTTGGGATAAATTTGGAAAGTGGAGAACTGTTAACAACTGTATCACTGGACGGGGAAACCCGGGAGGTTTTCAGTATTAAATGTAACAGCATGAAGTAGCTATGACTGCCTGTGCAATGAGAGGTGAAAATGGTTGTTGCGTTACTATCGGAGTTAGTCTGGGTTACATGGAAGTGCAAGTATTTTCAGGAACAGGGGAATATGTGCTTTATAGAAAAATAATGTATTTTCTGTTATTGCTAAGGAGTAGTATACACATATAAAATTTGCTTTCTGTTTTTAAATCTTAGTTTTGGTTCAAGATGGTGGAACCCCATCTCTAACAAGCACAGCGACAGTTATCTGCAAAGTGCTGGATGAAAATGATAGCTCTCCCAAGTTTTTCTTTGCTGTCTTTGAGATTTGTGTTTCAGAGAAGCAACAGCCTTCAGTAGTTTACGTTGCCAGGGCTGCAGACATGGATGCTGGCTGTAACGGAGCTCTAAGATACAAAAGAAGTGGTAAGTTATATCCGGTCTTTATTATTAAGTCAGGAAGCATATAAACAACAGTGTCCAGGTTTTAGGCTACTGTTCCTACATACTGCTTTGTTCACGTGCACTTTTATGTGGTGGGTGGGGAAAAAACTCTTTCATCCCTTTGTCAGCATTAATAAGCCTTTTCCAAGCAAACTTTAAGTCAGCTCTCTGAATCTGAAATGGTACAGAGAAGAAAAACAAAAGCTATCAAATCCTGGAAGAAGGCATTAATCACAAATGCATAATTTTATCCCTTTCATTATAGTTGTGGAAGCTCTTTCGAGTAAGTACAAGAACTAATCTAATTTTGATTTTTGAATTTCATTTTGTGAGAGCTTCTTTCACTGGCCAATTGAAGTAATACTTGGTTTTCATACTGCCAAACTCCCCCCAAGTCTGCTATGCCAATGTAAGCTCCACAGCTGTTCAAAGTCTCTTGTAAAATCTTTGCACAAATATAGGCATGCTGTGCTCACTTTAGTTTGTGGCTCCCAACATTAGCTCAACCAGCAGACAGGTACTGTGGTACCAGCTGACAAATTTTTCTTTGAAGAAGTAGTGAAGAATTTCTTCATTTTCTTGGTTTTAATTTCATGATCTTTTACAGTTTTAAATTTAATTGCCATTATTGGTCTTTCTATATGTTATAAAGTATATCTGCCATTCACTGCAACTAAAAGCGCTGATTTTTCTTCTGTCAACTTCTTCATATTTACCTTCCCCTTCCCTCCCCCCACAATCAAGACCTTGAAGTGCAACTATTCATTTCCAAGAGACAGCTTTCTAGAATAGAGCGAAGAGCAACTAATTGCAGTTGTCAGCAGTGCCTTATAGGTTTCTGGAATTTGTAGCTAAGGTTGAGAAGAGGTCACCTTGTGATGCAGCAGAGTTGCAGGAGAGTTCATAAAGTGTGCAGCTTTGGGAAAAAAAGACACGCATCTGACAAAATAGCTGCTCTGTAAATTGATATGATATTTTGTATTTACTGTCATTACCATCCGCTGACTTATGCAAAATTCTTATAAGAGTAATAAAATACGCAAAAGATACACGAGCACATCAGCCGCCCTTGCAATTGGATCATATTATTGTAATAAACATTGTGGTAGTCACAAGAGATTCTTTTTCCAAATGCAATTGTTTGCTGTGATTTTATTTTTTTGTGCTTGAAAAGTGGAAATATTGGAGAATACTTCACACTAAACAATACATCTGGAAAACTGTAGGTCACTCGTATCTTAGACAGAGAGAAGGTCAGCAATTTGACTCTTGTAATTGAGTGCCATGACCTAGGCAGTTCATCAAGTCCAGCAGAAGTTGTTGAGCAGGGGAGGCAGGAGACTGCTGTCCTGCTGTGCAAGGACCTGCAGCTTAAACTGAGAGAAAAGAGGGAAATGTGTTTTGTAGCCTGGGAGGAGTGCAAGGCTGTTGTCTGCATGTGTAGAGATAGGATTAGGAAAGCCAAGGCAGCTGAACTTGGTGAGGGATGTGAAAAATAACAAGAGGGGGTTCTACAGGTGCATGGGCAGGAGGACACAGGCCAAGGAGAGTGTTCCCCCTCTGATGAAAGGTAATGGGGAACTGGCTTCCTCAGACATAGAAAAAGCTGAGGTACTCAATGAGTGCTTTGCCTCAGTCTTCACGGGTGGTCAGGCTTCCCATGTCTGCCAGGACCCTGAACCTCTAGGCAAGGGTGTGGGGAGTGGTTTCTGTCCCACTGTAACAGTGGAACAAGTCCGAGTCTTCCTGAAACTGAATGTATATAAATAAGTCCATGGGGCCGGATGATATCCATCTTAGGGTTCTGAGAGAGATGGCTGATGTGGTTACCAAACTGCTCTCCATCATATTTGAAAAATCATGGCTGTCTGGTGAAGTCTCTGGTGACTGGAAAAAGGGAAACATTACTCCCATTTTGAGAAAGATAGAAGACTGGGGAACTACAGGCCTGTGAGCCTCACCTCTGTGCCTGAGAAGGTCATGGAGCAGATCCTCCTAGAAGCTGTTTTAAGGCACATACGAGACAAAGAGGTGATCTGAGACAGCCAGCATGGTTTCACCAAGGGCAATTTTTGCCTGACCAATGTGGTGGCCTTCTATGATGGAGTGATGGCATCAGTGGCCAGGGGAAGAGCAACGGACGTCATCTTCCTGGACTTCTGCAAAGCCTTTGACTTGGTCCCTCACCACATCCTTCTCTCCATGCCATTGGCCTTCTTGGCCACCTGGGCACACTGCTGGCTCATGTTCAGCTGAGCATCAATCGGTACCCCCAGGTCCATTTCCTCTACACAATCATCCAGCCACTCCGCCCCAAGCCTATAGTGTCGCCTGGGGTTGTAGCCAAAGTGCAGGACCCAGCATTTGGTCTTGTTGAACCTCATCCCATTGGCTTCAGCCCAGCTATCCAGCCTGTCCAGATCCCTCTGTAGGGCTTCGCTACCCTCAGGCAGATCAACTCTTCCAGCCAACTTGGTGTCATCCACAAACTTACTGAGGGTGCACTCAATGCCCTCATCCAGGTCATCAATAAAGATATTGAAGAGGACAGGCCCCAGTACTGACCCCTGGGGAACACCACTCGTGACCAGTTGCCAGCTGGATTTAACTCCTTTCACCACCACTCTCTGGGCCCAGCCCTTCAGACATCATAAAACCTACTTACATTCTGAACTTTTCAGGAGAATAGGGGTGAGGTGAGGTGAAGGGGGGAAAAGTTTGGAGACACTGACATTCACGCTTCCCACAGTGCATCTCTAGACAGAGACAGCACTACTACATGCTGCCAATAGATAAACAGCTTAAATCACAAGGTACTTACAGATTAATTTGTTGTTCAGAGTATTGATAAGAATTACAAATGTGTTTTAGAGGATATTTGTTGTTGTGCATCCTGCTGATGAGTTATGGTAGGTAATTTTCATGCTTTGTGGGTTGTGCTCATCACAGTGAGGGGCAGAAAATAGTGCCTTTCACATTTTTTCCACCTACAAGTCCCACTGTACAGATGACCAGATGTATTTAGAGTTCTGATATGCTCTATGTTCATGATTCAAAAGCTGCTTTGTGAGGTTTAGCTTGAACAAGTCATTTATCATTTATAGTTCAAATTTCCCTCTGGGCAATATTCCTTTATATGCTAAGTGTATTGTGAGGCTAGTGAGTTCTTGAGTAATAGCCTATGTATTTGATTAGGAATCAGTAAAGAAAAAAGTGTGTTAATAATGTAGGAAAACCAATCAATATCCATGAATAATTAGAAACAGCGAACTGAGTGTGAAGATGGCTGTGGCAGAGATTACTTCTATGATTGCTCAGCCATTTCTCCCTCCGTGCCTCTTTGAGGCTGCGAGCCAGATTTTCAGCAGTGTGTTTTAAAATTAAGATAATGCTGTGAGTATTACTAATGTTGTGAATTGTAGCTAAACCACCAGGCTGGAGCATCTGTCTTGCTCTCTCACAATATCCAAAAATGTGTAGGATTTTGGAAAAAAAGTAGAAGGCTTTGAACAAGATAGATCTTTAAATTTCTGTGAAACCAGCGCTTCATTTGTAATTTCAATTACAAATGCAAGAAATAAACAAATGAATAAATAAAAGAATCTCATCTTTATCTTGCCATTTAAAGTATGGTTTTTATTCCGTTAATTTGACCATGATTTGCAAGTAGTTTTAGGTGCCATATAATGGATTTATTTTTTTTTTCCATAGTTGAGTCATAGATGTACCATAGGATTCAGCCCTGTTTTGTATAGTAATTAGTTACGTTTCACTCTCAGATATCTACCTGTTGCTGCAGCAAGCTTATATTTTCAGAAAGTATCATGAGAACTTAATTGTCAGTCTTCAATGAGAAGTAAGGCAAAGGCCCCGGAGTTTCATTCTTTTCTTGAGAGTTTGGATTAATCTGCATTAATTAATTGATTATTGCAAGAAAGGGCTAAATTTTTTTCTGCCCAAGAAAAAATAATGAGAGCAAAGATAGGTTTTGTTAGGAAACAAGTTTAAAGAAAGAAAATGAAAATGAGAGTTTTACAGAAATTGATCAACTATTGTGATCCTAAATGTTCCTAAGTGTTCATTCACCGGCCAGGCCAGACTAGGCAATCCAGCATGCAATTATGCTAATTCCTGAGGATCTGTGATAACAAGAATGCCATATTTCTGTAGTCCAATCTGTAGAAAAAAATGTTAATTGGATTCAACATATTTTGATTACAGGAAATTTAGCGCTTCAGATTGAGCCGGAGGGTTTCACCCCCAAATTTTAGTTTGTATATTTAATTTGTGAAGAAGATCAAATTCTTTCAAGAGTATAAAGGATTTTACCAAGGGTTAATACAGTTCTTGCTCTGTTGATATTAGTTTTTTTATTTATATAAGAGTAAGTATATATCAAATACTTTACTTTTCAGGGGAAAAAGAGAAATACATGATTATAATTAAAAACCCCATAAAAGTTGTCTTATAGATGTATGTGATCTGGGACCCCTTCAAGTATGAATAGTTCCAGTGTATTCAGCCTGAGGGAGATTTACATTACATACTGATTATTTGTAGAACTGGTATTAATAAACCTGGCTTTTCCTCCTAATTTTATTTCTACCTTAACTAATAGAGTGGTAAAGCTCTAAGTTTATTTTTAAAAGAATTGCAACTCAAAACAATGTAAACAATGAGAGCCAAAGCCAGGGGCCGGTAGCTTTAATTTCATCTGAAACTATGTTTTGGGTGAGTACCTCAGGAATTTCTTTCATTAGCAATTAAAGAGATCTCAAGAAAAAGAGGGCAAGGATGAATCAGTTATACAACCACAGAGGAAGAAAGAGACTACAATACTCACTGCAGAAGAGAGAATGAAGACTATGATAGAGGTGTATTATAATCGAGAGCAACATTTTGTTAACTTAATCCCAGAAAAGCAGGGATTCAAATGGAAATATCACTGCTTGCTTTATTTCTGGTAGTGTTTCTACTTAAGCCAACAAATAAACAAACAAAAAAACTGCTGACAGTTTTAGGAAACAAATATTAACACCCTGCGGACCTAGATTTATGTTTTCTTTTATCTTTGGCTGGGGGTGCTATAAATGCTCTTTTGCTGTTTCTGTTGTAAATCAAAGTTGCCCAGCAAGGAAAATTCAACCCACTATCAGTCAGAAGGCACCCGCTGTTTTTTTCTAAAAGAAATGGTGTCAATTTTATATCCGTCTGTTGTTTGGTTGGATTTTATTTAGATAACATTTCTAGTAAATATCCTATAAGTATATTCACTAATGCAGGAAAATGCATCTGTCCCAATTGGTGTGTTTGTGCTTTTGAGTCCCAAATTTTTAGGAGTAAATTACAATCTGTTTAAAACAAGATTTCTTGGGTTTAAAATCAGTGGATACCAGTACTAAAATAAAGCTTAGGAAACCCAAAATATAACAGATAGAAACCAAGAACATTTTATAAAGACAAAGCCCTTCCTTCCAAAATTTTGCACAAGCAGTGTGTCCTTTGCTATGTAATAAAATAGCTAGATTTCTGTAATGCTGTTAGGAAGGTTGTATGGTAATATCATTCCATCACAGCTGAATGGAATAAATTGATTTATACAATTCAAATCTATAAAGTATCAGTTGCTATTTTGAAAACAACAGTTATTTGGAAGTATCAATAACAGCTTTACTAAAGCTTGCTGTGATTCTCTTTAATATTCCAAATAGGATTTATATTTCACATCTTTTGTATTCTTTATTAGATCATTACTTGTTTCACAGAATCGAGATTCTGACGGATTCAGCTGCCTTTGACACATAGCTGTGCATGTAGTTTCAGAATTCTCTCTGACAGAAAATGGCTACTTAAAATTTTTACATATGCTTCGTTTTAAGTATTTCTCAATAATCCAGATAGAGCTCAGATAAATAGGACAACATCTGGATAAATAACATCTTTGCAGTGATTTAGAGGTGACGTGCATTCCTATGCATATCTTTAAAAGGAACTCTTCCTTAGAAGAATCCCTGAAAAACTTGAATTAAAACAATACAAGACAGCATAATCTGAATTAACGGAATACAGCAACTTTTCCAGATAACCTCAGAGAGGGAAAATTTCATAGTCAGTGTCTGCTTTGGCCTTCCACTGAATCAGTGCTATCTTTTTCCAATTGTGGCTTCAGGTAAGATTTAATTTCAGTGGTGTGAGGCAATTTGCAATCAGCAAAAGTTAAAAACTCATATTTTCGTTAGGTAGCTGATGAAGGTTCAATCAAATGACTAATTTACTGTGCAACAAGGGAGAGGTGGTGCCTTTCCTTTGACATTTCGTTATGGTGAGAGGTCACGGAGAACTTGGTTTTGTTGTCTGCTTTATTAAGTCATAAATAAGCAGTTAGGCTAATACACAGATATTTGCCTGTACATCTGCTATTCCTCATAGTAATACCAAATTACAATACACCCTCCTTAAACAGACATTATGAAAATTTCGTCTTACTTCCATAGGTACATCACTTCCCACTGTAGAAGCTTATGAACACAAATTTGCTGGAGAAAGCATAAAATACAGCATCCTCAGTGAAGAGGTAAGTGTATTCTCTATACACCCCATTACAGGTAAACTTGTATTTTCTTTACTGTTGTTTCTGTCAGGTGTCTGTCTGTAGCTTAGAGAGTGTGGCCCTGTCTGAGGCCTTTTAAGAGGGCATAGCATCTCCAGTCATCTCTTAGCTCTTTCCAAATGTCAGCAGAAGGAGACTTGATGTTTTGAACAGCCATGGTCTCTCTGGGCTGGCATAGACAGCATAAGCTTTTTTTTTTTTTTTTCCTGAGGAAATATTGGGAATAGTTTGTACTTGTAACAGATGTCTCTCTGAGTTCCCAGTGGTTTTCACCTCTGATTATTCTGATGGCTTCAGGCATCAAGAAGTGAACTCTCCTTAGAACTATCATGTTTGCTGCTGATGGACAGTTTAAAATGATTTTATTTTGTTCAGATGAGGGGCTGTTAAAGTGCCTGTGCTTAATTTTCCAGGAAAAACCTGGAAAAAAACAGGAAAGAACAAAGGAAATTTTGAGTGTAATGTGGAGATATATAGCCGTGCCTGTTGTCTCAGTCAGTGATCATTTTTTTCTGGGGGGACTCACGGCATCAGAAGAAACTGCATTGTTTTACCTGTGTGTCAGTTAGATACAGATAAAGCTTTTGATCTATTTGAATGTAGGTGAAGGGCTAGATGTAGGTATACTGAGAGCCAGGAGTATCTTGAGACACAGCTGGTTTGCTGTCACTTTAGAGGAGCACACGTACAGCCACTTTCTTCTCTAGCCTTTTACAAGTTGGTCTGCTTTGTTTTAGGAAGTTGCCAACATGGCAGTTAATCAGTGGAAACATAGCTATTAGAGTGCAGTAAATTGTGTGAGGAGGATGATGTCCTGTAGAGGGAGGATGCAATGAGAAGCTTGCTTAAATTCTGCGCTGTATTCAGGGATTTGTCTGTTTTTTGTTTGTTTGTTTGTTTGTTTTCTTTTTATTGTTTTATTTTTTATGAAACAGGTATGATCACAGTAAAGGAGCCAAAGTTTCTTGATCGTGAAGTTAAGCTTAAAATACATCTATCAGACTTGGCTGAAAATAGTTTGAATTCAATGCTATGCAGAGTTACAATATTGATACAAGATGTTGATGACAATGTACTTAAATTTGAACAAAGCTCTTACGAAGCATCAATATGGGAAGGCCAAACTCCTAAAACAGATGTCATACAGGTAAGGGGAAACGTATCTTCATAGGCTGAGTTCTGTTAAGAATAAATTGGATTGATCCGATCGCAAATGCAGTTCTGCTCAATCTGTTTTGAATGATGTTTTCTCAAAAATTGAGGGTGGGTTCTTGCTACTATGCATATGTAAAACATTCAGTGGTTTTATGTAGACCACACTTCAGAACTCTCAGTTTTATCAAGCTGGGGGAGAATTCTTTATCTTCTTACTAGTTGTGCAGCTGGACTTCAAATTTCTTTAATATTCTGTTTATCTCTTCAAGTAGTTGAAAAGTGTTATGCAAATTCATGATTCTAGTTATGCTGTAGGCTGGACCCTGCATTAATACATCTACTGTGAAAGGTCCATAGCTGTAAAAAGAGTACTTCCAACCCATCAGACCAGGAATGGAGTTAAACTCAAGTGTTCAGTTTAAAATCCAATGCTTAAAAAGCAGCTTGTCTCAATTTAAATGTGAAAACATTTATTCCTCTGAATAGATCTAAAAGCGTTTCCAGCTGGCCAGGCGAGAGCAAAAGAAGATGTCAGACTAGAAGATCACGTAATTTTCTGAGTACATGTTCTTGCATTGCAAGTCAGGTCGCAGTAAGGGTCGTCTTAGGTACTAAAGATATTCATCCTCTAGAGACTAAATAAATAGAAAGCCACAAATGCCTCACAGGCAAAGTGATTAGAAACTGATGGACATTGCATTTAGAGAAATATGTGTCCAGCAATAGGGAAAAATCAAAAGGCAGTCAACCCAGATGTGTAGTCAAAATTTTATGACAATATACAGTCCACTGTTTTCTTTATTCAGTGACTGGTTGTTGCTGCCATGGTTTGAATCCCATACTCATTATAATGCTTCTTCAGGAACCAGCAAAATACTATGACAACTCACTGAAGCATCACAGAAATCTTTGAGAAACTTGTTACTGCTGTTGAATGCTATTTATTAGGCTGCTTTGGTAGATTCCCTCTGCCACTGTTACATTTTTTGATTCATGTTTTTATAAAGTAATTAAAAAGCTATCCCATGAAAGCTCTGAAAACCTTAATAATTAATTACACTTATCCTTTAACTGTACAGTGGTAGTATTTTAAGGGGTAGTCCTGGATCAGCAAGAAAGGGAATTTTAGTCATCCAACAGAGACAGTATTCTAACAACAGGCTTATACAAATATGAGCAGTGTGAAAATGTTGGGGGCCGGTATGTTTGTTTGCTTAAGTTTGAGCAGTCAAGAGGAAAGTAACCAGAAATATAGTAGTGTAAAGTTTTCTTTGTAAAATCATGTTCTGCCATTTTGAATTAAGCCTCAGATTTACTTCCAAACAGATATCTGCAACTGACCTTGACAGCCAGCTGAATGGAGAAACAGAATACACAATTTTGTCTGGTAATGGGAATGCAGCATTTCTAATTGATTCAGCATGAGGGACTTTGTCAACTAATACTATCCTAAATCATGAAAAGGCTTCACCTTATAGGCTTGTATGCAGAGTTCCTTAAAAAAAAAAAAAAAAAAAAAAAAGTATGCTTTTTTAAATTATTATTTTACTGTAAGTTTGCTTAGAATATGTATTTTACAGTTTTCTAATGATATCCATTACCTGCAGAGCCTGGGTGCAAAACTAGACAGCACTGAAAACAGCCCCAAAGCTGCTCATTTCTAGCATTGATTTCTGGTTACTTTTTAGGGGAAGGAAAACAGTTTTATTCTGTCAGTTGCGACATTCACTGATAGAAGTAAACATGACTCACTAGAGGAATGACGGCTGTTCCTGGATTTCAGTTTATTGAGAACTATAGACTCACAGAATCATTAAGGTTGGAAAAGACCTCTAAGATCACCTAGTCCAACTGTGCCCCTACCACCAATACTGCCCACTAAACCATGTCCCTTAGTGCCACATCTCCATGTTTCTCAAATACCCCTTGGGCCAGTGGCTCCACTACTTCCCCTGGCAACCTGTTCCAATGGCTCTCTGCTCCTTCTCAGAAGAAATTGTACCTAATATATACAGCTCTTCCTTTTGGATCCTATTTTTTTTTTTTTTTTTCAAATAAATGAGACACAGAGAAAGAACTTGTCCCTGTCTGTTGGGTTTGGTTCTTGATCTGCTTTCTGATTTAAAATAGATTTTTTTTTCAAACTTTATTCAACATCTCTTGATAAAATTATTCTGCAAGCTCATTTTATCTGGAAGCTGGCCTGAGCTCATTATTAGTTCTTTTTTTCTGTTTTCCAAGAAATTGTGAGTAAATACAATGAAGTAAATGCGACAATTTATCAAGCATGCTGCAATTGAATTTAGAAACAAAGCAAATCATGCGTTACAGGGAAAGCAAGAAATTGTGCTTTGAAGGGAAAGTGCAAGTATCTTGATTAATAAACCTTTAAAAGTCATCTCGGTTATTCCCAGGGCTCCCCACGCTCTGACTTGGTAGTCTCGGCTGGGGAGCAGACTGAACCCCCTGTGATTCTTGAAGAAGCGGTCAGGGAATTACTACTCCAACTGGACTGCCACAAGTCCATGGGTCCGGATGAGATTCACCCAAGAGTGCTGAAGGAACTGGCGGAGGTGATCGCTGAGCCGCTTTCCGTTATCTTTCAGCGCTCCTTGTTAACGGGTGAGGTCCCAGAAGACTGGAGGCTTGCCAACGTGACTCCCATTTACAAGAAAGGTTGTAAGGAGGATCCGGGGAACTACAGGCCTGTTAGCCTGACCTCGGTGCCAGGGAAGGTAATGGAACGGATTGTCTTGAGGGAGATCATGCGGCAGGTGTGGGATGACCAGGAGATCGGACCTAGCCAGCATGGGTTTGTGAAGGGCAGGTCCTGCTTGACCAATCTGATCTCCTTCTATGATCCTGTGACCCGTCTGATGGATGAAGGAAAGGCGGTTGATGTGGTCTACTTAGACTTCAGCAAAGCCTTTGACACTGTCTCCCATGCTATTCTCCTGCAAAAGCTGGCAGCCCGTGGCTTGGATGGGTACACTCTCGGCTGGGTAAGGAGCTGGCTGGAAGGCCGGGCCCAGAGAGTGGTGGTAAATGGAGTCAAATCCAGTTGGAGACCAGTCATGAGTGGTGTTCCCCAGGGGTCGGTGCTGGGGCCTGTCCTCTTCAACATCTTTATTGATGACTTGGATGAGGGCATTGAGTGCACCCTCAGTAAGTTCGCGGATGACACCAAATTGGCAGGGAGTGTCGATCTGCCTGAGGGTAGCGAGGCCCTGCAGAGGGATCTGGATAGACTGGTGAGCTGGGTTGAAGCCAATGGGATGAGGTTCAACAAGACCAAATGCCGGGTCCTGCACTTTGGCCACAACAACCCCAGGCAGTGCTATAGGCTTGGGGTGGAGTGGCTGGAGGACTGTGTTGAGGAAACAGACCTGGGGGTACTGATTGATGCTCGGCTGAACATGAGCCGACAGTGTGCCCAGGTGGCCAAGAAGGCCAACGGCATCCTGGCTTGCATCAAAAACAGTGTTACTAGCAGGAACAGGGAGGTAATTGTCCCCCTGTACTCGGCATTGGTGCGGCCGCACCTCGAGTACTGTGTTCAGTTTTGGGCCCCTCACTGCAAGAAAGACATTGAGGCCCTGGAATGTGTTCAGAGGAGGGCTACGAAGCTGGTGAGGGGTCTGGAGCACAGGCCTTATGAGGAGCGGTTGAGGGAGCTGGGATTGTTCAGCCTGGAGAAGAGGAGGCTCAGGGGAGACCTTATAGCTCTCTATAACTTCCTGAAGGGAGGTTGTGGTGAGCTGGGGGTCGGCCTCTTCTCTCATGTAATCAGTGATAGAACTAGAGGGAATGGTTTCAAGCTGCGCCAGGGGAGGTTCAGGCTGGACATTAGGAAGTATTACTACTCGGAAAGGGTAGTCAGGCATTGGAATGCACTGCCCAGGGAGGTGGTGGAATCACCGACCATGGGAGTGTTCAAGAAACGTTTGGATGTTGCGTTGAGGGGTATGATTTAGCTGGGAAGTATTGGTAATGGTTGGACTGGATGATCTTCTAGGTCTTTTCCAACCTCGATAATTCTGTGATTCTGTGATTCTGTGAAATGTACCCTTTTTGTGTACTACAATCTCTGTGAAAACTAGATTGCTTTATATGTGTTAGTAGAAATTACTTTTTTTTGTCCTTGTGGCAGTGTGGGGCTTCAAATTTTTAATCATCCAATCAGAATTATTGTCAATCAGAATAATGTTTAGAAAACCACATGAAAAAGATGAAAGGTATATAATTTTTTTTGTTTGTTTGTTTGTTTTTAGTGTAAGTGTAATTTGATAATAGCTTCCTCAAGGAAATTCTTCATTTTAAATTGATATGTAGAAAACTTCACTTGCGGTTAATTTTTCAGTTTTTCACTGAATCAAAAACATCAGTTCTGACTTTTAGTCACTATTTAAATAGTGCAGTACATTTTATTTGCACGTAGTGCTTTAGAAGAGTGCCCGGAATAAATCCTCCAAAGAAAGGATGTTTATGGTTAGTGAAGCACCAAATGTGTAATCCTAACAATTCTGGTATCTATCCCTAAATGGAAACCTGATTTATTTCAATATTTAAGTTGGAATTCTAGCAGTTTTGATGGGCAGTTTGTGTAAGGATTAAAACATTCATATTCCCTCTCTTTATTATCTTTTTTAATCTGTATTACTAGGTGGAAAGTGAATAACAAAAGAAGCTTTTAGAACTGTTTTGCTGTTTAATTTCAGAATGATACCATTGGTTCTTTCCAGTTTGCAAGGAGTTATTTATTTTATCTAAATTGAATGTTTACATCACTAGAAGTTCTAAGTCCCTTACAAGAGGGTTTGTAATGAAAATGTTGTCAGAACCTTAATTGTAATGCCTTGGCTGAAATGTTTTTACGAGAGTTTTTTCCTGAAACCCCAGAAAGTGATTATTTTTAGTAAAATATTTCTATATGTACCTTACCAATATTCATTCTAGAAAAAATATACTTTCTGTATGGAATTATACATGATCACTGATTGAATACCAGTCTGCAATTCAAGCTCAGTGTAGGAAACCACGAAGACACCCAGGGTAGAACTTGCATGGTTCAGTAGTGGACGTGCAACCCACACCTTGAGTTACAGCCTTGTTGTGCCACACTGTTGTGTGAGTGTTTAGCATGTAGTATCTCCTTGACATTTGGAATAGCAATTTTCAACTAAGCGGAGGAAGTGAAGCATTGAGAAGATTTCTTGAGAGACCCAGAAAACGTTGACGCACATGTGAACAGTTGCTCCTACACAAAACATCCAATAGAGATACCAAGCCCTGATTTTTTTTTTTCATGTAGATTGATGTTTTCTGCTTTCAATCAGTTGCCTTCTTAGCAACTTCTTAGAGCACCTGTTGAGTTAGATTTAATTTTTAATTCCCTTCATAATTTTGGGGAAGGATGGAATCTTCTAAATCTTCTTTGCTTAGAGTAACCATTTGCTTTTTATTGTTCAGAAGCTGGTTCCCACTGAGTAAACATCCTTTTATCCATGTCTATCAGCACATCCTTTACTGTTTTCTTTGCTACTTTGTGGATTGAAAAGATTGTTAACAATTTTCTACTTTGACCATGAGAAATTGTGTCAGTATTTTCTGTATCTTAGCAGACATCCTGGCTACATATTACTTTGGAAGTTTTAATACTGCTTGATTTTCATGATCCTTTTGTCCCTTCATAATCAATGAGGAGAGTCAGATTTCTCCCAGGGACAACTCAGTACTTATGTTTTAATTCCCACTCTGGGTTGCCTTCTTGAGAAATATCTTACCTGACAAAATCTTTTCAAGTGTTTTTTTTTGTTTTTTTTTGTTTTTAACTACCTGCACATTATATGAATTTGGCTGAAATGAATGCACCGCTAAGTCTTTATGATTTCAATATATTTTTGCCATCTGGATTCTCCTGGACACTGTTCTTGTAATATACAAAAATTTAAATTTCAGACAGTGACCTGCACAGGAGGAAAGATGGAATATAGGAGGAACAACAAAGAGCAGATAGAGCTTATCTTTTTACTTACTTTTTTTCCTGGTGAATTTCTGCGTTTTCTGGCAGATGATGACAGTTACTGCTTCCTTTAATTGTAGATTGGTTGTAGATTGGTGGTGTTCACAACCACCTGGTGAAGTGAAGGTCCCAGAAAGTAAGTGTGATGGTACAGCTAGGCAATGTATAAGACTGGGATTTGTCAGACAACCATAGCGTTTTCTGTGATTAATATAACTAAGAGATTATAGCCAAATGAATAATGGGTCATTTTAATATTGAAATATCTAAGTAGACTATGATCTGCTTTTGTTCTCCAAGGCATTATTCTCAATCTTTAGATATTGTGTTTAAGAACAGTTTCACATAAAACTACAGGCAGTTCAGAAAGAGAAGAAACTACAGAAGTACATCTGTAGTCCGTTCATTTTGGACTCCAGTGCTATATTGATCAGATGTCTTCAATTTCTTCTTTTCTGCAGTAACAAAACTTGGTGCTAAAACCAGCATTGATAGAAATGAGGCATACTGAAGTTCATTGTGATGAAAGTAATTCTGTAAATCTGCATGCAAGTTCAGATTTGAAGTGTTCTGTAGCTTGATCTGGTTGATGGCACAAAGAAGAGGACTCAGACCTTGTTCTCATTGCAGCAATCAGTTGGTAATATTGTTTGACATTAGCTCAACACTTACATATCTCGAGTCTTTTCAGCACTTTAAATAACAGGCATTGTATATGTGATGCACTGAGATAAGCAGCAACATGTTTGTAAATACTTAGTCCAATCTTCCTATTAGCAAAATGCATGAAGGCTGCCTTTTCATTACAGCTTTCTTCTGAATTAAGCTTCCACTTGTAATGGCAAGAATGGAAGTCATGGATGTATAGAAGCTATAAATTACGTGCTATTTATTTAGACTTTTGCATTCAGTTTAAGACCATTTGTCCCAGAGCATGGCTGTGTGTTTAAAGCTTAATGCCCCAGTGATGCAAACGGGATATGGTTTAGTCGCTGTCAACTCCAGGCTTGATTCGATTATCACTGATAGTCGGGTTCTGTTTGCAATTCCTGATCTGTGAGTTTGACATAGGACAAAAGCTGCCTGTATCCAATCACTAAATCTCACAGAAATAAACATCAAGCTCGTAAGATTCTGTGCCTCTTGGCTCTGCCTAGATGTCTCTCTGGTGGCCCCTTCCTCCTGTGGACTGCAGCTGTTGATTCTACAAAGACCAGGGGACTGTGCCTCAGTTAAATATTCCTGTGGAAGTTTGTGACACTGTGCAATTAATTCATGCCAGCTAAATATATATCACATTTCCACATATTGCTGCGTGGGAAAAACATGAATGTTCCTGTTCTGAGAGAAGAAATAGGCTAAGGGTATGCTGGCTCAGAGAAAGTTTAAAGAAAACTCAGTTTAAAATTGGGAAGGATCAGATGTAATTGAAGAAATCTAGTACTACTTTTGTATCATTTCTGAATCATGCTTTTATTTTATAATATGAAGCCAAAAGGCGCACACACACACACACACAAAAGACGAAAAACTCCCTAATGCAGAAACATTACCTCTATCTAAGATTTAGTATTAGGAAAGTGGCAAAATCTTAAGAAATTGAAACATCATCCTTAACTGTGACTTATTCTGAAAACTACTGTTTCAGATGTCCTGCCTGGTTTTACAGTGATTCATGTATCAGCAACTGATGTGGACTCTAGCCTCGCACTTCGGTTTAGCTTAACTGATGGTAAGAGTTCTGGAATGAAATTTGCAATCAGTCAACACACTGGAGTAATCTAAGTGATAGAACCACTGGATTTTGAAGAAACTGCTATGAATAAGCTGGGAATTGTGGTGTCAGACTCTGTCCATCAAACAAAAGCAGAACTCACAATCCATGTCTTGGACTCAGTGATAACCCACCAGTGTTTACTCAAGATTTCTATCAGGTGAGGAAGCAGCAGACAGACAGCTGTGTGATGTCTCTCTGTGTGTGAGGACAAGCAGTGGGAGTACACATTCATCTTTGTGTTAAAATTACTTTTGATCACCACTGAGAAGGAATGTCTCTACAGAGCAGACTGTACAAACTGCTCTTCTCAGAAATCCTTGCCCTTTCCTAGGAATTCTGTGAAAAAGACCAAAGGTTTTGTTCACTTTTCATGTTTGTGTTTCATGGCTTCAGAAGAACAGTGGTGAGAATGCCAGCTGTACTCCTTGTGCTGTGCATTCATCACTCGAAGTTACTGGATATAATCCAAAACTGGTTTGGTAAGCAGTGTTCATTGTTCAGGACTGGTTGTTTCTTCTGACAGAATAGTGAAAAAAATGTTGGTGCACTTATTCTGACTCAATTACTATAGCATGTATTTCTTCCTTTTCAGTTACACAGCTCTACAGAGGTGTAACAGCTCTCCCTGTGATAGGTTAGGCATGTACAGTTCATACCATGTAGCCTTGCCCTACAGCCATGGCATACTTGTAGGCAGTGGGGGAGACCAGTTTTGACTTCCCTAGCAACTCCTGCAATGTGGAGAAATATAAGGCAAACAAAGGCAATGACAGAGCCTTCATTTGAGACACAGGTGCCACAAAACAAGATATCAAAGAAAGAGGATAACTCACCTCCCCAGCAACAGCCTGGAAAAAAAAGGGGAGCTGAGAAATGCAGCTTTCTGCAGTTCAAACTCTGGTGCACTGCAAGGAGAAGTGCGGGGGGAAACCCATGCTGACTCTTACTGCATACACACTCCCGGAAGAACCACTGAGACTGGGAGAGAGGAAGGGTGGATCCTCTCATGCTCATGTGTTGGTTCAGGCTGTGACCTAAGAACTCTGCTGCAAGGACACAGCTCAGCTTTTGGACTTCTGGACAGAGATTTGAATGCTAGACTGTTTCAGAAGTCAAGGTGTCCAACAGCATTTTAAACCAAGCCTGTTTTAGCAACTGTGCGCCACTAAGATGATTGAAGAAATTGGAAGATATGTCATACAAGGCTCCTGAAGGTAGGGACCAGACTGCTGAAAGGATTTTGGCTTGACGTCTTCATGTGATACAGAGGCTGTGGGGCTTGCACTACGACTGGGTTCATGTAGTGGCTTACGTTAGGGTTATGGACAGAGGAGAGACAGCCTGGAGCTGTAGGGAAAGTGAAGCTACCAAAGGAGTTGTCTCCTTAGGGCTTGTTCATGCGTGGATAGGCTGTGGGGCTTACCCAGGAGAGCCTAGAGCATGGATTGTTCAGTCTAGCAAGGAAAAGGCTCAGAGAGGATCTTGACATTGTATGTAAATACCTGGTGGGTGTAGTAAAGAAGAGCTAGACCGTTCTCCATGGTGCCCAGTGATGGCGAGAGGCAGTGGGCACAAACTGAAGTACAGGAGATTCCACTGAAACTTCAGGAAGAACTTTGTCCTGACAGTGGGGTTGTGGAGCCTCCATTCCTGGAGGTATCTACAGTCTGGACAACATGCTTTAAGTTACCGTATTCTGAGCAGGGCCTGGACAGCACAGCCTCCAAAGGTGCCTACCAGCCTCAGCCATTCTGCCAGCCTGTGAACTTAGCTATTGGCTTGATTTGGTGCTTTTTGCATCTGCTGGGACTGCTCGGAGCCAAAAATATGAGGTTTGGATTGAGTAGCGCTTCATTTACAAATCTCAGGCAGCTCTAAGGAATAAGATAAAGCAGTTGATGTTCTGGAGAATTTCAACCTCTGAACCTGTGCAGAGAAAGCATCTTAGCCACTCACATAACTGGAATAGACTGTAGAAACCTATGAAACTGTCAGGTACCTGAGTTGTCAGGATGTGTGTAAATCATCCACTTAAACCTGTAAGTCAAAATTGCAGAAAAAAAATGCATTTGTAATGCTCAAGTGATTTTTAGAGCCTGGCCTTAAGTTTTCTTTAACTCTCATGTGTGTCTGATTTTGAAGAATAATTTAGGAAAGTCCTTGCTTGTGCAGGTGCTAGGAGAGGTTGTGTGGAGCAAAGTGAACCTTACAGGCAGTGTTAATGGCCTGTTGTAAATCAGTGTAGCTCTATGGACTGTGCTAACAGAAGCAGCTGAACTCTCTGTATAGTCCTGATGATTTGATATGTTGCTTGAATGGTAAGATGCACTGCTTCTTCTCAGTCAATGGTATGTATAACTCCCTATTCATAGCCCTGTAATTTTTATCCTTTTGTTGTCCTTCAAAGTGTTTTCATATTTATACTGTAATTGTCTTTATATGCACATATTATCTGCATGTTGAAATGATTTAGACTAACACTTGAAGCAGCTGCCTTTGTAGCTACTATTAATTCGAAACTGAATTTAGAAGGTAAAAGGAAAGTAGTCACAAAAATAAGCAGGAGTTTTTAAGAAGGGTATGGTCTGTCTTGGTTTCCCAGGTTATGTGTAGAAAAGAAGGGAGAAATTTGAATAAACATTTGAAGTAATCTGGTAATTTTTCAGACTCTGGTGCTGAGATTTTCAAGTTTTGGGGGTTGAGGGTTTCTTTTTTGTTGTTGTTGTTTGTTTGTGGGTTTTTTGAAAACTGAAAACTGTATTGCATGTACAGAAATCAGTATGTTCATTAAAGATAGGAGAAAAGCCAGTCCTAGTTGCAGTGCAATGCGAAGTATTCCTCTTGTTAGTGTATTACTGAAGAGAGATTCGGGGATTCATTGAGCTCATCAAATGGAGCCCGAACTAGATTTATTTTACTTCTGTTTAAACGTTTCTATAAAGCCCATCTGTGTTGTATGCATCATTTTCAATATCACAGTTCCTTATTCTTTTGTCCATTAAGGAAACAGCTAGGTGAAACCTTTTCTAAAGATAAGAACTATATTCTTTTTTTCCTATTTATTCATACAAAGCAAACATTTTACTATGAAAGTCAGAATAGGTACTGTCTCATAATCCAAGCAAAAGACAAAGGTGACTTACTGGCCACAATTTTAGTTCAGATAGATATTGAGGGGAGAGACGAGTTTGACCCAGTTTTTTCACAAGACCAGTATTTCTGTTATCTCCCTAGGAAAAATGAAGCAGGTCTTGCTTGGTAAGGTGATAGCATCCGATAATGATGGTGGACTGGATGGAATTGTTTGTTACTCAGAATCACAGAGTCATATCACAGAATTGTAGGGGTTGGAAGGGACCTCCAGAGATCATTGAGTCCAACCCCCAAAAACTCCCTGCTAAACTCCCTGCTAAAAACTTCTGCCTTCTTTTCTGAAAATCAAAGCAGTGGTGGTATTTATTTGACTCAAACTCATGATGTGCCCTGCAGGCATTCAGGTTTCAGTGGCCAAAGTTCTGCTGAAGGAGAAACTGCAGAGGATGAAGTGAACATCCTTGCAGGAAGAGTGCTGGCTTCGCATTGGGTGAGCAAGACTCCCGGGTGCCAGATTCAGGGATTCCAAGGGAGTCTGACCAGCTCTTCTGCCTGTCTGGGGAAACTGACATCGTGGCTACCACGCAAAGCATTGAGAGCATGCAGGCTGTTCAAGGCAAAGGTGGAGAAGCCTGTGATGCAGCCTATCCAAGTAACAAAGTGTTGTCTTCAGACACTTAAAAAAACAGAAATAAGAAAGAAGGACATATTGACAGATCTCATGAGAGACTATGCCTTGGTGTCAGATAGGCAGGACTCCAGGTGTGATTTGCTCACAACTCTTGGCACCTATGATGAGGACCTCAGAGGCAGTTACAGCTGGGATTACATGCTCAGCTGGGAACCCAGGTTTCAGCCTCTTTCCTCAGTCTTCAGTGATATTGCAAAACTGAAAGATGAAAGTGGATGTGTTTTGTAGCCTTCCTGAGGAGAAGCCTTTTGTTTTGCCTCCACCCTTGTTAACATCAGTAGCTCAACCTGGCGTAAGGAGAGTGCCAACATGGATGCCAAATGTAATATCAGAACAAGTATTTTAAAAATGTCTTCTTTCTCCCCTTATCCAGAGTCTGGGATACCCTCCACCAGTGAGGGCCCTCAGTTTTTCTCCTTCTCTGTCTCTGCTTACCATGCAGACACCTAGTGTTTCTGCATTAATCTCTGATGGGAGAAGGGTAGGAATATGCCTTATTTGTCCAAGCCATGAACTTGCAACAGAGGAGGAAATTCAAGTCTAGGTTATTAACTGATGGTAGTTTGTGGAAAAATGTATGGCTTGAAATGTATTTTGTTTATTTTAAACAAGCAAAACATGCCCGTCAAAACTGGATTACCGCTGTCTTTTCTGTTCTGGTGAGCTGAAATGGTTAATATATAACATAGCCACAAACTTTGTAACAATCCATGGTGTTCTTCACAGAGTAAGCGGCCAGTCCATGAGGTTTCTCCTTTTATAGCTTCCAATAAGCACGGTTTCCCATGTAAATCACACAGCTTGGTGCCTGAAAACCAACTTGATGACCAATTCTAATGTTTTTAACAAAATATGTTAATAACAAATTAATGGTAGTAACTATTTTCTGTGGAATTTTTTTTTCTGTGGTTGCATTATGGCAGGGTAGAATCATAGAATATCCTGAGTTGGAAGGGACCCACAAGGATCAAGTCCAACCCCTGGCTCCACACAGACCACCCAAAATCAGACCATATGACTGAAAGTGGTGTCCAAATGCTTCTTGAATTCCAACAAGCTTGGGGCTGTGCCCACTGCCCTGGGGAGCCTGTTCCATGTCCAACACCCTCTGCTGAAGATCCTTTTTCTAACCACCACCTGACCTTCCCTGATGCAGCTCCATAATTTACCAGCACTGAGGTGAGACTGACAGGTCCATAATTTACCAGGTTTTTTTTTCTTCTTCCCTTCTTGAAGATTGGAACAATGTTAGCCAGCTTACAGTCAACTGGGACATTTCCCCATTCCCAAGACCACTGAAAATAATTGAGATGATATTGGCCAACTCTCAGAGTACCTTGGGATGAATCCCATTAGGCCCAAGGACTTCTATGTATCCAGGTGGAGCAGCAAATCACACACAAATTTGGAGTTGGCAGGGATTTCATTGCTACTGCAGTCACAACCAGATCCTGTCACTGGTGTTGAAGATAGAGGCAAAGAAAGCTTTAAATGTCTCTGCTTTGACTATGTCTCCATTTTTAATATGACCATTCTCATCAAGTAACAGACCAACGTTCTCTATGGTCTTCCTTTTGTTGCTAGCATATTAAAAAAAAAAAGACACCAACAAACAAACAAACTTTCAGTTGTCCCCTTCAGTATTGACCATCTCCCTACAAAGGCGAATGGCATCACTGTAGATCCCCTCATGTTGGCTGACCTTGCTTCCAGTGGCCATACACTTTCCACCTAAGCTCTAGAATAAGATCACCGTTCAGTCAAGCTGGCCTTCTGCCCCACCTGCTTGAGTTCTGACATTTTGGAATTGCCTGTTTCTGTACCAAGACCCCAGAAAGAAGTGGTACTTTAAAAGTAATCAGGCACTAGAGGGTCCTAGAGTGATGTGCAAGTTTGGCAGTTTGGGTCAGCATATCATGATAATCTGCTTAATAATGGCTCACTCATAGAAACTCTTGGGGAAAAAAAAAGAATAATGGTAAGTAAAAGCAACCTTCTTCTTTATTACCAGAGTTAAAATAACTATCTGTTGTCTTTCTGTCTTATTGCAGAAGATGGCGTGTTCTCCACACAGCTTTAAGGTAGGACAGTGTCCCAATTCAGAAGGTCTTCTATGCCTTCATGCTGTTCCTTGGTGTTGTTAAGGGTACATCTTTGCAAAACCAGATATTTGGCCTTGATTGCTGCATGTATCATACATATCGCATTTTGTGGATGTATATCCAGTCATGTACACAAAGATATACTGCTATGTATGCTTATATATTGTATCAGACTAGTATAATAAAAAATGCATCCAGAGTAACCCTGGCTTCTCTTCAGTGTAGATTTAAAAGTCTTTGCTTCTTTTGCATTGTGCATATAAAAACTAGGCTCTAGGGAAGAGTAATTGGTGCCTGGGAATCTGCTAGAAGTTGGATGTATACAGAAATATATGTTATTCAAGTAACGGAGTAAATGCATACAGTGTTGTTAGACTGAATGATTACATGGGACCTGTGTAAATTATTTCCTCAATCACATAAGTCATGATCCTTACTGTTCTGCTATCTGTGGTTGTAGCGGAAGTGCTAAGTAACAGCCTGAGCCAGTGATTGAGCACCTGGTGGGAAGGCAGGGCCAACTCAGGGGAGCTCAGGAGCATGCAGCGCACCTGACTGATGGAAGGGGTGGAGCCATGATCCACCCCTTCCCAGACCTCATTTAAGGTTTGGCAGTGGTGGTAAGGATCTCTTGCTGGAGGTCTCTGCCTACCTGAGGCCTTCCAAAGGTAAGCAGCTCTTTTCCTTTGTTTCTGCAGCTGCTGTATTTGGGCTTGTTCTCATTTGCTGTAGCAGAAGACTTTACCACCCTGTACCCTGTGGTACTGTTCCATCCTACTATACCATTACAGTCATTTCATAGCCTATCTTTGAATATAATCCTATTTCCATAGGTGTACCTGCTTTGTACAAATGTATAATACAATCCTTGTTGCTGTGCAAGAGTGTTTCTTTTAAAGGTGTAGTTTTTGTTATGCTGCCAGAGAGTTGCGCAGTAAAACTTTATTTTTACCTCTGTCTGAAGAAAAAAACCTCTGTCTGAAGAAGGTAATATGCTTTTGCATTTTTATGTGGTTGTAGGATGCACATGCAGTTATCAAAGTTCCAGGTTTTCTTGATGAGCTTTCAGAGTGGCTTGTTCTGACTACTTTTTGCTGCAGTTATTTTTGTAATTGAATGGGTTGTAGGAATTTTTTAATGACGTTTCAGTGGGAAATTTGTGTACCTGAAAAGCAACTGTGATGCGATGTAATAGCATCAATGTGTAGTGGTTTGGTAACTCAAATAATGTAACAGTTTTTCTAAACTTAGCCTTCTATAAAAGTTATCCACAAAACTTACTTTCCACCTGCTAAAGTTATGCTACCAACAACCCTTTTGGTGTTGGCAACATCTTGAATTGTAATTTCTAATAAGAAGTGTCCGTTGTGATGTTCAGCTGTGTGTGATTGTAGTTTCGGGTGGCATTCATGGCACAGAGGACTATCTTTTCTGTACAGTCATCATCTTAACTGTCTTCAGTTTCATGCTGCCGTGGTCAAGTGGCAGCTGCTCTGAGCAGGAGCAGAAAGCACATGCTATCCTGATAGAGATCCACTTTGTAGTGATTGTTTGGTGGAGGAGCAAGTTCTTCACAAAGTAAAATGGTGTTTTATATTCACTTCCATGAATATGGAATAGTATCTCAGATTTTGTTTCAAGTATAGATTCCAGATTAATGAATAGCTTTATATTCACTAATGCTGCTGTTGCAAATGGAACATTAGTGTTAGAGATCTTCAAAGCATGCAGCCATCATTTGTACGGATTTAGACCTCACCACGCTAATCTCTGCTTGCTACAATTCTGCTTGAAAAGTGAGCAAATCCTGTTTCTGTCTTTTTTGCTCCTTCAAATATATTTTGATGCATCACTGAAAGACTAAGTGTACATGCATCCAGCTTCTCATGCACACAAATTAACCAACATATGTTTTGTGTTCCTCTTAAGTATTATGAGAGTCTTTTCCTTGTTTGTATGTGTGTTTGCTCATTCTGTATCTACCGGGAAACAACATTTAGTTGAACTATTGTTTTGTATGTAGTCAAGCTTTAAAAAGTGACTGTTGAAACGAGTGTTTGCAATAAATTGCATAGTTCTTTTAACCTTACTGTTTTTTCCTAAGTAAATTGTATATAACATCCATAATTCATTGTGAGCTTAATACTAACTTGAATTGAAAAGGCTGTTACTGTGCAATTCCATGCACCAGTTTTAGCACATTGGAGAAGGTACAGAACTTGTTAGTGGAAAATCTTATTAAGCTCAAAATGCACAAGGTATAAAAGACAGTTGTCTCTTCTGGAATTTTGGCTGCCTGCCTTCTGGATTTCTTGTTGGCAGCCTTGGAAACACTGGTGTAAATCACTACCAAATGGATATCCAAATTCCATTTACCAGTAGTAATCATTAAACTGATATTTAAGCAGATTCCTGTGCAAAGAGGAGAAACTTTCTTTGGGTATCTATCAAGCAGGGATTATATATATATATATATCTGTTTTCTAAAGTAATATGGAAAAACCCCTGGTTAACTACATGTGTCCATGTTTAGTTTGTAGTTTTTCTTCTGAAGACAGAAGTTGTTTCTATTGTAATTCTAGAATGGGGGGGGAGAAGAAATTCTGATAAAAATGAACCTTGTTGCTAAGTCTATTGCGTTGCTGTTTCCTACTATCATTCATATTTTGTTGCAGTCAATTCTGTGCTTTCTGTCATTTTTCTTTAACTGCTGTATAGCTAGGCATACTTCAGGAAGCAGTGTGTGGGAACGTAGTAATTAGGCGTTCTCCTTGGTCAGAGCTGCCAATGTGTGTGGACTGCACCACTCCTTGAAAACCAGATCTTGGGATGGAAGGACGTGGAGGGATCGTTGTAAAAGAGGGAACTGGCACGGCATTGGTAAGCATGGAGAGTGATTTTTCCCTAAAATCCAGTAAAACACTAATTGGAATAGGAGACGCTTGTGACAGTAATGGAATATTCTGTAATGGGAGGTTTACGTTTAGAATTTGGCTTACTCTGAGGATGAAGTGGCTTTGCAGCTTTTTGTCTCTATTATCTGGCATAACAGAACCAACTCACCATGGCAGTATGTGTCTCAGTTAACTGTTGGTGATCTGGCTGGCATAACTAAGGTGTTGTGAAATCAAATTGAGTACCCTTCTGGGTCTTGCACAGCTCTAAGTTCATGCTAGCCATTCACCATTGAGTGTACAAACCTAATGTGTACTCAGTCTGAGTGTGGATTTGTATGCCAGACTGCGGAGCTGTTTAATATGATCTGAACATACAAATCCTCTTGCTGGCTTTGAAAATTCTACCATAAACACAGAAAATATTTTTAAAATATTGGAAAAAAATATGGATACCTAGACAAAAGAAGGAGAAAGGAAAATTGATAGAACCTTCTGATTTAGGCTTGCACCTTACTTTGCAGCTAGGGCAATTATTCATTTAAAAAAAAAAGCAGGTGCTTTTCTTCTAAAGTGTATGAAATGGAGGACCATCTATATGGAATGTAGGAAGGAATCGGGGCACTCTAGAATTGTCAAATGGTTCTGTTTCTTGAACCGTATGTGCTACTTCAGCAAGGTAGAAAATACCAAATCCTTTAGCTAATTATAGTCACATGAATCAAAGTTTCTTTATTATTTGCTTAACTGACCCAAACAAGTCTTATGCTTGCTGAAGCATTAGATGCCTAACAATGTGCCTGAAAACACAGGCTGTGTGGTAAAAGCCTGAGATGATACACTGTAGCATTCAAAAGCATGGTTGAAAATCTCATTTCAATTAGAAAACTCAAATCTCTAATATGCTAAAAAAAAAAAGGATTGCAACACTACAAAACTATGTTTTAAAACTTAAGCCCTGTCTATGTAACCTTATCTACACAAAAATCTTATAATAAGCAGTTCAGAAGCGTATTTAACTCAACCTGAGTTTCCTGCCCTAAAACTATGTGTAAATTGGTTATGAAAACTTGTCATAAATCTTAGAAAATGGAAGCTGAGCTGTGTTCTGTAAGAGCTGGCCAGCCAGCAGTAGGTGTTACATAAAGTAGCACTTGAGAATGGTTAGGGCTAGATGATGCCCACTCACCAACCCAGCTTGGAGGCATGTTTAGCCATTACCTATGGGTTCTCACTGCATTTGGCTGAAAACTTTCAGATGGGAAATTCAGTAGAGTTTATAAAATGGTTTTACTGGTGACATATCTGAAAGAAGCAAGTAGTGAATCAAGCCTGCTTTCACTGACCTCCAAATTCCTTCATTGAGCCTTGTTTAGCTGGACATAGACACATTTCCAGCATCTCCCTTTAAACAAACTGTAGGATTCACTCAATTTCAAAAGATTTTAAAATGCTGGGTTCTGATCCAACACCCTTAGACTTCCACTGATTTCAGTGGGCCTAAATAAAAAATATACCTGGAAGAAATGGACAACGTGTGTGTCTTCCTGGTACTCCAACAAGCGTCCCTGGCAGTGGAGAGTGGGCTCCCTGGTGTACGGGGCTGTAAAGCAGTGGGAAGGAGTATTGAAAAAAGGGAAACCAAGACCCTGAAAAGGAGAGTAGAACCAGCTTGTGGTGCGGGGAGATTTGAAGGGGAGGTTCCTCTGCTTTGTGGTGACTGATGCAAGCTGTGCTTTCTACAGTTATGTTGAAGTGCCTTTTACACAAGTCTGGGAAGGTCTGTAAAGAAGAGGTCACTTTACTGTTTCATCGTTCTACTGCTATGTAAGATATATTATGTTGCCTGATTGGACACTACTTTTATTTAATGTATGGAATAAGCATGCATTCCAATAGCAATTCCTTTGTTCATCTTTATACCATAAGCACTTTACCTGAGGCCAAGTGCTGGGTAGAATTAGTCTTCAAAATTATGCTAGCAACTGTTAACATGACAGGAGCAGGAAAAGGATTGGAATTTGATGAATGGATTGTTGGTTGGAGATAGTGTTTTGGTTTCTTTTTAATTGTTTTGAGAAATGAATGTGTTTGTTTTCAGCCTTGTTTTTAGGCTTACCTGAATAGTCGTACAACAATTGCAGCCTGAATTTTTGGCTTCTGTGATGCTATTGGAACAACTTGTGCCATTGGCTGACCACATATTCACTGGACAGACATTGATAAGAGGTTTTGGCAGCCTACTCGGTTCTCTGGCAGTGAAATGGCAGTAAACTACATGTAACTTAATTACTGAATGTCCACTGCACTGGATCAGTGACATGTTTGAACTCCCAAATTTTTTCTGGAATTTTTCCATTCCAGTGTGCATAATTTTTGTCCCTCATACGTTTCTTGTAACTTTGTTTTAATAACTGAAAATTTGAGATTCTGATTCCCCCTCCCTTCTCAGTCAATTAAGGTGTGAAATCAGGTTGCTAGTGTTTCCTGTGAAACCAATGTGACATGTTCCTTCATAATAATTAGACCATGGGGGTAGAGTAACAGAAGACCTTCTATTAACCCCAACCAGAAACTTTTTGTTTAATGAGATTTTTATGACTCAAATATAACTACTTAATTTATTACCATACAAACGAAAACCAACAAGGAAACATGATTATTTTAAGTAACATAAAAATTAAATGATGAAGTAAAGAGGACATCGTAATTAAATTTTAAAACATTAAACAGAGTTAAAGGCACATCCAGTCCTTCTGCTTGCCTGAGACATTAACTACTTGAGGAAGCTGAAAGGCTGTGTGGATACAGGAGTTGGACTTTCCTTGCAAGTCCCTTCTAACACAGGATATTCTATGATTCTAGGTCCTATGACAGTCAAGAGTACTAGGGAGTATGTACCAGTCCTGTGTTACAGCACTTCATTTTTTTAGTGATGATAATGTTACAATGCAACCTAGTGTAGGGAATGTGCTGTAACAGGGAGGTTGGACAAGATGATCTGCAGAGGCCCCTTCCAACCCCTATAATTCTGTAAATTTGTGAAATGAATTTTTATTCTGGTAAGTGACTAGGACATTATAGAACACTAGACTGTAGTAAACAAAACAAGCTTGCATCTATGATCATGAGTTAGTTACATTCAGGTTAAAAAATTACCCATTTCTTCATTTTATCTAAATAGTTCTCTAATTAAAATGGTCTGCTTAACAGTATCTAGCCAGCAGAGAGAACTAAATTAGTTCTGAATGAGCTGATCTAAATATCTCGCGTTGTGCTTTGCTCCAGCCAACTTATTCATATTACATTAGCTCAAATTGAACATCACACTGTCATAGATACACTGCCCCAAATAGTTTTAATCAGACTCTCTACTGCTTCGCGTAAAATATATTCTAGGATTACTGACTTCAAAGAACAAGCTTTCATAGATAAGAGATGAAGACATTGGGACAATATTTTGACAGCATTCGGACTGCTATCTCAGAGATGAGGAAGCTTAGAATTTGTCAAGCCAGAGATGTGAACATTCACTGTGACTATCTAGGGAAAGGAAATTGGCTCTCCAATAAGAATTTTTTGCCTTTTGACAAGCACAAGGGACTGCAAAAATAAGTGGTTAGTCTGGAAAAAATTAAAACAAACTGTGAAAGATTCTCTGCTCACAGTATCACAGTATTGTAGAGGTTGGAAGGAACCTCCAGAGATCGAGTCAAACCCCCCTACCAAAGCAGGTTCCCTACACCAGGTCGCACAGGTAGGCGTCCAGGCGGGTCTTGAATATCTCCAGAGAAGGAGACTCCACAACCCCCCTGGGCAGCCCGTTCCAGTGCTCTGTCACCCTCACCGTAAAGAAGTTCTTGCGCACGTTTGTGTGGAACTTCCTATGCTCCAGTTTCTGGCCGTTTCCCCTTGCCCTGTCTCCACACGCTGCTGAAAAGAGTCTGGCCTTGCCACTTTGCCCCCCACACCTCAGATATTTATAGACCTGGATCAGGTCCCCTCTCAGTCTTCTTTTCTCAAGGCTAAACAGATGCAGTTCACTTAGCTTTTCTTCATAGGGGAGATGTTCCAGGCCCTTCACCATCTTTGTGGCCCTCCGCTGGACTCTTTCCAAGAGATCCCTGTCTTCTTTGTACTGGGGAGCCCAGAACTGGACACAGTACTCCAGATGAGGCCTTACCGGGGTAGAATAGAGGGGGAGGATCACTTCCCTTGACCTGCTGACCACGCTCTTTTTAATGCACCCCAGAATGCCATTGGCCTTTTTGGCCACGAGGGCACACTGCTGACTCATTGCCAACCTGTCGTCCACCAGGACACCATGTGTGGCCTTAATTGGTGGTAAAGCTAGTGATGTTGACCATGGAAGAATGAGAGGGTGGAGTAAATAATAAGGGCAGGGAAGAAAATGGGACAACACATAAGGTGGGAGCATACCTCAGATCTTAACATGATCAAACAGGAGGGGAAAAATAGTCCTTGCCCAAGGATAGAGGAAAGACTATATGTGTGTATGTGTGAAATTCCATGCTCAGTAGCATATTGAGGCATGCTATTTGAAGCTTCAAGGAAGGGATGAGAGAATGCCACTGGACGGTTGATGGAGTTCCCTTAGCAAAGAAGGGGAAAATAAATTATTTTGCACATTCCTGGACTCTGTTTATTTATCTTATTAAGATTAGAATCATGACTCAGATACATTGGGATTGTTCATGGGTTTCCAAAGTAGATAATATACTGAAACCCACAGTCTTTCAGGAGATAACTCAGTAAGTATGTTCAATGGAATTCATTTGTTTGAGTTTCAGAAAAGTGTTTGACACAGTGTCAACTAAGAATTTATTCTAGAGTTACAACATTATACACTTACTGCAGAGTACTGTGCCATATGAACAGTGCAGTGGAGAGATCACCACAGAAGAGGCAGCGAAGGGTGATCTGTAAAAAGGGAAGAACAGTGCTGGACTGAGATCGCTGGTGGACATCTCTGCAGATAGTTTTCCATGTTATTTAATGTTTTCCAATAAAAACAGTGATGCAAGCTAGATTGAATGGAATAGAGCTTGGTCATTTTATTAGAGGAAGTTTGGATTAATTTTTGAATTTGTTAAACTTCATTTTCCTATTATGCATTTTTGTAATACCTTATTCTGCTCTTGATTAAAGAGCAACTGAACTTCTGTTGTTATTGCTCATAAATCTATTTTAATCTATTATTTATCTGCTAAATATATTGACTCAATGTGACAGTAGAGAAAAATCAATCTGTCATTCCTTACTAATTTTGATGGCTCTCCTCTGAACCTATTTTTTTAATATCTTGAAGTGAATCCAATTGTTATTCCAGTATTCTTATAAAACTGGAGAAAAAAAATGCAACTTAACATTTATATGTCTGAGTTATTTGCAAGTAGTACTGATTTGATTCTTGAAAGGAAAATATCCTGGCTGTTAATTCATCTATATTTATCCTCATCTGTGTTCTCTCAGTAACACCTTCCCACTCATGAACTGGATAATTTTTGTTCCCAAACAGTGTTAGAGGCTCTTCATGTTACTTCAGTTGTACAAACCAGGAAGATACGGCTAATGCTTAAATTATTAGTGTCTCACACAGTTGTATTTGAAGAAAGAATTTGCCTTGCTTTGCACAAAAAAAATAGCATCATTCAGAAAAGTTGCATAAAACGTGAATAAAAATATGAAAGAGAATGTGTTGAGATAGTGGTGGCCGAGATGGTGAAAATTGGCGGAGATGTCAGTACTCTTAAAGGCACTGTAACTCAGAACTCTGTTTAATCCATTAAGCTATCCAGAATTGCCATTTCTTGATGTGAATTTTGGATCAATAGAGCTGTTTCAAGAAGTGCCCAGGAACTGAAATACTTAAAAATATTTTGTGTGAATTTTCATCAAACTATTTTGAAATGTGATAGAGATGATTGCATTTAATAAATAACTTGTAGCAATTCAAAGGCAGGCACATTTTATTTAGGCGTTTCAGTTAAGTGATTCTGAATCTTTTTCCTCTTGTTTGCCCTACCTCTGTTCTCCTACCTGCTATCTATTTCTGCCAGAACTGTTTTGGGAATGGAACACGGATGAGCAGCAGTCAGATGGCTGGAAGCACGGTTTTCCATTAAATGTTACATTACAGCAATCTGATCAATTTTAGAGAGATGAAAGGTACATATATGGGATGCGTATAAACAGTGTAATATTCCAGAGTATGATCTGAAATGTTTAGCAGTGTGTATTTGGAAAGGTGCACTATTTGAGTGGAGATGATATGAGTAAGTTATATAGGCCATCTCCAACAAGCAGCAATAAATAGTTTGAGTATTTCACACCACAGTGTGCTCCACAGATGCTTGGTATGTTATGGCAGCTTATTCATAAAACATTTCAGTAGGTTTTAAAGTTTTATTGTTTCTATTTTTGTCTCAGTTGCTGAAACAAGCTCCATTACTTCTACAATTCCAATTACAAAGAATTCTGAGAGAGGGAAGAAACTTACAAATAATGCAGTTAGAAGCCTCTAAAAATGATCTGCAGAATTCTTGACACAGTGCTTAAAGGAGACTATCTCATGATAGCCACAAAGAGATGTTTTAACCTCAGAGACTTGGGTGGAAGAACTTTCTGATTTTTAATGGATTTAAATCTCTTGTTTGCATCCTGGGACAGTCATTAAGCTTATTAGTAGCTTTTGTTTGGAGCAAGGTAGTTTCGAAGGGGAGATCTATAGTTTTTGTGTGGAGAGAAGTGTCTGCTCTTTTTTGACTGGATTACTTCTTAAGGCAACTGTTAGAAACCACTGAAGATTGGAGGGTTTATTATCTTTAATAATGCTGCACAAAAGGATTAACAGAGCAAAATACAGGTTAAGCAGCTGAAGAACAAGATAAAATGCTATTTCATTTTGTGAGTCAGTGCACTAGTTCGGTGCAGAAATCCTGCTGATAACACCTGCTATGTAAAAAAACAAAACAGAAAGACCAGTTCTATCTCCAATGCAGCTTAGCTTTCTGTATATGAGTTGTCCTCCATGCTACATAGTTCCATCAGCTGCGTACACACTGAGACAGTTTATTCTGCAGCAACATATCAACTAGAACTGGGGTTTGTGGAGTGGGTGGGGAAGGTCTTTGAGGGGAAAAACAGAGGTGCAAGACAAAGATTAAAGAGAATGCCTTATGCTATGATTGAGAGAATTCTGGGCTGGAAAGTTTGTGTTTCTGGGGAAAACGGCACCTTCTTTGCAGGGAGAGGGGTCTGTCTCTTTCAAATCCTGCACTAATGAAGCCATCTGGATCCCAAGCTCCTTGCTGGAAGTCTGCAGTGTCATCTGTGGCTCAAAGGCAGAATCATATCTCTGGATGTTATGTATCCATAGTTCACCTAAAATCTGAATGGTATGGTATGGCAACTTTGTGGAAATTCTGGAGGTAACACTTCAAATATAAGAGTACTATTTCTGCTCCAGGAACACTTTCCCTAGTGGCTTTCGCTGGTGCCTTAGCTGTTTTTTTTTTTTTCCCCGTGTGGATTTTCTTTCTGGGCAGAATTCTGCAGTACAAATACCGTAAGAACATTCCCTTTCCTCAAACACCTTTCAAATCAGGGGCCTGTTTCAGTGGTGAGGCACAGGAAAGTCCCACATTTTGTTAATCTCTAGTATCTTTTCAGCTTCTTGGCAGCACCCATAACATTTCCCTCTTTTTTTTTTTTTTTTTTTTTTTTTTAATATCTGCAAAAATGAAACTTGAATTTAGCCATCTGGGAATAATTCAATTGAATCCAGTTTTCTTTAGGGTTTCAGTAGGAATTCTCTTACAGGATCATTCTCTCAGATACATGGAAGATTGCTTACAAGATGAAAATTACATCAGTTTATGCTTCCCTCTGCAAGAAATCTGTAGTTTATTATTTTCATAAATCCCACTATTCAGAAGCTAAGGTTTATGAATTACAAATAACTTTAACAAGGTGCTGTTGAAGATGCTGAGGAATATGAGGGAGGCATATTATGGGAGCAAAAACTGTGATTGAAATGCCTCTGGAAGCATGTGCTTAAATCTTGTTTGATTTCACATTTAGTTCTAGACAATGTAGCTCAGTGTAGATTGAAGAATTTAAAGAATTCCCTGCTGGCTTTCACCAAAGGAAAAAAATCTTTAACTTTTATTTCCTTCCTTTTCTTTTGTTATAGATGTTCCAAATGCTTTTCTCACTTTTTTGTCTTCCTATTCCTCAAGTATTTCAGAACTGTAAAACCACTGTCAATATTTAAGCTACCCTGAAGAGCAGAGGGCCAGAATCTTTCCTGTTGCATTCTCAGAAATGTTAAGTAGTTCCTGCCATTTTTCACAAAGCCAAGGCAAAACAGAGTACAGCTCAGGGAATAACTGTCTGTTTGACAGTGGCTGCTGAAGACCAAACCTGGTGATCTCTCCAGGAGAAAGCTGGAGGTTGGACAAAGAGATTTTAATAAAAAAAAAAAAAAATGTAAGTGAGCTGAATGCTCTCCCAAATTCTGTGGTTGTCAGATGGCTTGGCTCAAGGGTCAGGTTTCTTTTTTTGGTTGAGTCCTCCCTGAATTGTAGCTTGGAACTCTAAGCCAGGTCCTACGGTTTCTGTCTTTGGAATGTACTTTGTACTCCAGTGGCTCCTGAGGTGATCTGCCCACTGTTAGGACTGACTTGAATGCATCAATCTGGTCTTTGCGGGATCAAGGGCAACCCATCAAAATGAGAAAGGAAATTATCATCAGGGGCTTACTCTGCATCTTGTTGCTCACGATTCTGCCCTATTACTGTAAAACCATCTAATACGAGTTCAAAGTCTTTCTATGGCAAGTGAGAAAAATTAAGAACTTGGCCAGTGGTAATGGTTGCCCGTAAATGCAGAGGTAACTTATGGTTTCTAATGCAAACTGCTACAGTACATTGCCAAAGGATTTTAAAGCTGGCTTTTCTCTCATGTTTGGCTTGGTTCTTGCTGAGGTGCTTCAGAGTGTTCCAGTCCTTCCTATGCTAATAATTAGAGATTGATTAACTCAACATTGAAGTATCTGTGGGATGTTTTGGAAAGTACACAGAAGTTGCTTGCTTATTTTGTACCAGACGCTTCAGTCTGGCACATTGCTAAAATTAATAGGGAAAGTAGTTTGGAATTCCAAAAGAAATAGAAATTGTTATGGGTTGTCTATTTGTATTTATATTAGCAGGTTTTATGCAATTATGGCTGCATCTTTGCCAGAGGGTTGTAACTTGTAAAGTGGTCAAAACTTTGATTTCACAGAATTAAAAAAAAATTCTTAAGGCTCAAATCTGCTCCCAGTTCATCCTGAAAGGAGTGGCTCGTCTGTTACCAAACCCACTGGTCCAGACCTACCTGCCAAACTCTGCCAAGAAGATCCAGTTCCATCAGGAACTCTTCATCCTCTTCTGGGAACTTAGTGACTTCAACAAGAAATTCTTCTTTGTGCTGAAGAGCGGTGATGTTCTGGATATCCTTGTCCCAATCTTGTATTTTCTCATGAGAGTTTTTTTTTAAGTATTAAAAGTAATTGTAGCATTATGCTATTGTATAATCTCCCATGTGCTATTACCTGCCAAATCTTTCACATGCCCTTTATTTTCTGAAAGAGCTCAGAACATGGCATTGTGAATTTTCATGAAGGACAAAGTAAAGAGATTGTTCTAGTGGAACAGATGAGCTTGAGGGGAGAGGAAGCATGTGCAAGGGCTGCTCCAAAGTTAATGCCTTTTGTTCTATTTTATTGGGCCGTAATGTCAGAGGTGGATGTTGGTGGTATGGCAATAAAGGTTGAGTCTCCCTTACATGTTGCTATACTGTGACAGATGGCAGCAGAGGGGCAGTGCAACAAAATGGTGTCTGACACAGAAGTGTGTATGAAACAAAGGTGTGGCACTGAATTTTTCTATGCAGAAAATGTGTTGACGTTCATCAACATGGTGGATCACCTCCACTGGTGCAGATTTTCCCCAAGTGTGGTGTGCAGGCTCTTGTTCATTGCTGATGAAAATCCTTAACTCATGGTGGTGCCTAAGTGGCAAAGTAGTGTTTTGTAGCTGAGAATTTCCTCTGTCAAATGGTGTCATTGTGCTCTTTGTATCTGAATCACAGAATTACCAAGGTTGGAAAAGACCTACAAGATCATCCAGTCCAACCGTCCACCTATCACCAATAGTTCTCACTAAACCATGTCCCTCAACACAACGTCCAAATGTTCCTTGAACACCTCCAGGGTCAGTGACTCCACCACCTCCCTGGGCAGCCCATTCCACTGCCTGACCACTCTTTCAGAGAAGTAGTATTTCCTAACATCCAGCCTGAACCTCCCCTGGCATAACTTCAAGCCATTCCCTCTAGTCTTATCACCAGTTACATGAGAGAAGAGGCGGACCCCCAGCCCACAACAACCTCCCTTCAGGTAGTTACAGAGAGCAATAACGTCTCCCCTAAGCCTCCTCCAGACTGAAGTCTGTTGTAGTTTACACGGAAATAAATAGTAGGCATTACTTTTGGAGTGACCTATGTACGGAAAGTGTTACATGTCAATCACTTCTAGAATTCAAGCATTGCTGGCTGGATAACAGCATTTCCTGGCAGTGCGGAAATTCAAGGTAGTAATCTGTTGCATGTTCTCCAAATGCTATAACAACTTTAAAAATAGGGGAAAATCACTACAGCTATTTTCAGACTAGTGAAAATGTCTTTATCTTTCTGTAGTCTTGCACTTAATTTTTGTCAAACAAACAACAACAACAAGTGTATTAATTGTCCAAGGAAATGATTCCCAGAAGAGGAATCTCACTTTGACGATCTGTCTATTGACTTGGTGGAAATCAGTTTATAAGATTTTCTTGAAGATTAATGCCAGCAGCATAAGCCTTTTAAATGGCATTGGAAGCATGTATAGAGAGAGGAAAAAAAAGAAAAGCATGTGTAAGTGAGTAGTACTGAGCCCTAAGGAGATATTTCAGGAGAACTCTTAGGAAATGATATGGAGTGACATTGGGATCGGTTTTTTGTCTGGACTACTGCTTTGCTGAACGTTTTCTTATACAATTTCTTACATTCTTTCAAGTACAACACTGATTAGGGGTAGCCACCATTAAAGAAAATACTCCAAAAAAGCAGTGGTGAAATTTCAGAGATCCATCACCCAAAAAAGGGGATAGTTCTTTTATGTGCTGACTTAACTCAGCTGCGGTTTCTGCAGCAAGATAATCTTTTTGAAGTTGATACATTGACCTCTGCAGTATGCCCACCTGTAGGGATCGTCTTAGCCATGAGAAGATGGGACAATGTTTTTAAAAGTTGCAGCTTTGCTGAAGTCAATTCCTTTTGAAGCATGCAAGAACACTAATTTTCATTGATTACTCAGTTATGGGTAATTTTAAAGCTTCATCTGTCTTTGCTGTTACACTTATGAAGAAAGTTTGGTTAGGATCACTCTCCCATAACCTTAAAAATGTTTGCAAAGATTTTGCTTCAACTTTAAGGGGATATGAAAAATCACTGTAGGTATGGAAAACTCCAGCCTGAGCAATTAGTGTTTCCAAAAACAGTGGCTGGAAGAAAAATGGGCTTTTAATTTGATTCATTTTGCTTGTGTAACTGGTTGGTTTCTAGCATGAAGCTGTTCCAATAATCATTTTGCTTATCAGTGAAGCAAGTTGTCTCCAAACTAATGTCTACATAACATATATATATATATATATATTTATGCGCATAGGTGTGCCTATGTGTTGTATTTTAAAAGTTTAGGAAGTTCCTGCATCATATATTTGTGGAAGAAAAGGGATGCGTTAATAAAATGACATTTCTTCTGGCTCAGAAAATCCTTTATCCACAAATCGCTGGAGTTTGGGAGCGTGTTCTGGAAAAACTGGAGTTGCTGTATTAGATGAGCCTTTTATCCGGTACCCTCAATTCTTGGTGAGCAAAACAAAAGCTGGGTGAAGAGAAAATTCCTACAAGAAGATTCAATTTTGGCTGCCTCATCCAGAGTTTCATGGAGAAGGAAGATTTGAGCTCTCCCTGCTTCTCAGTGAATTGCCGCACGTGCTTTGAGTTCTGTGCTCTGGAGGTAGGTGGATACAAGGACTTCTCAGTGAGCTCCTGCCCAGGGTGTTTGAAGAAGCATCCTGCCTTCCTGAGGCTGTGTGAAGATGGGGAGCTGGGGCTGGTTCTTCAGTTTGCAGCTGGCTGCAGCGTTGGAATGACTCTGAGCTGTTAATCCCACTGGGTTAGCCGCAGTGGATGAAGCCAAGCAGAAAGACTTACTTAGCGCTGAAGTTAATGTCAGGCAAATACAGGAGCTGACAGATAGAAGAGGTAAGTAGGTGATGCTTTTATCCTGGTTGATGGCAAATTGCCCGCCACAACTGCAGTAGTCCTGTAGGTTAAACCACAGGTCTAAATATTAGATTTCAGGAGTTTTGAAAGTACTACCTGAAAATGGACTGGCCTTTAAGTGTGGGTGAGTTTTATGTCTTCAGTGACAAATGAATGTCCCTAGTGACTCATATAAATGTAAATATTAAGTCAATATTGAAGTGGAAACAGCTGGCGTCATCACTGCGGCCTTGTTGGCCTAGCTGTACAAAACACTGGGAAAAGGCTGAGGTGTGAATCAAGAGGGAATTAAACAGTAGTAAAGTGCATAATGCCAGTTCACAAGGAATAAGACAGATTTATTAAGGTGAGGGAAATGAGAATTTTCCAATTTAATTTGATAGAGATTTCTAGAGGGTCTGAATTCACCTTCTAATTATTTCTGTACTGATGTGAGGTCCTTGGACCCTGGAAAGTATATTAATTTTCCTCCCCCCTGTATTTCAGTTTTGACTTAAGAGTGCAAAGTGTTTATGACCTAGTCAATGAAATGAACAAGATCAGGTCTTGGGCAAATGTAGTTTACTGTCTTTAATTAATGGACTGAAACCTACAATTCCAGTTTACTCAAAGCCTAGTAGTCCAGGGACATGCATGTTATGGACACTTTCCTCTCCAGTATGGCACTACATCTTAGCACAGTGTTGCCCTTGTCTGCCGTAGCACAGAGTGGTGTAGAGATAGAGCTGGAAATTGTGATGGCTAGTGGACAAACTCAAGCTCCTTGTACAATGCTTTGGCTAAAAAGGTGAGCTGAGCCTTCAGCCTTACATCTGTAATTAAGGAGATGTTATATGGTGTGGGGACACACTTGTGTTTGTACTTGGCACAGTGGCTGTTGCACAAATATGGTCCTTTTCTGGCACTCATTAGTCAAGAGTGTGTTGAATGTGTTGGATAGAGGTGATCAATAAGGGTGACTATAGCATTAAGTGATGATCATTTAAGCATTGCAATGTCATACTTGTTTCCTTCTGCTGAAGTTGTGCCATTGAACATCAAAAAATGCAGATTTGTTCATATGAGAGAAGTCTTATGAAAGTGAGCCTTGCTCTGTAAACTGCTGATCAGGGCCTTTACCTCCAAGGGAATTATTGAGTTTCAATGTGGAAGCACTAATAGGAAGCACTAGCTTGACCCCATTTAACCAGCATTAAAAAAACCATTGTGTACAAGATATTTAATGAGATAAAATAAGTTCTAGAAATGCAAGCCATCTCATGCAGGTAAAAGCAGACTCAACTCCAGGGAACCTTTGCGTGTAGGCACCCTCGTTCAGAGCACAGTGCCTACACAGTGATCTTAACCTCCCTGTTTTGAGTGTTACCACTTTGCCTTTGAAATCCCCTCTTGTGATTTATCTGGCTTAGGTTGTGTTGGTGCTTTATAGCTGCAAATCCCACTAATAAGGCATTTCTAACACTGCAGTAAACAGGACTAATAATTGTCCTCCACTGCCTGAGTGGAAGAAATGTTAAGATAATAAGCTTTTTGTTTTTGTAGAAAACCCCCAAAATTAAAGAAAGAGCTGAAGAAGATTCAGTGGATTAAGTCATTGTAAAACCACCACCAAAAATGAATTGGAGAAATGAATAAAAGCTTTTATAAAATTTGTTTTTAAAAGGTTCTGAGTACAGCATGAATAAAAGCACTTCATTTTAACAAAAAATCAAAATATTTAAACTTTTCTGAAATGTTTGAATGCTTTTGGCCAAAAATAAAAAATAAAAATCAGCCAGAATGCAGAGAGATTTGATGGACTTAAATAAGCATTTTTCAGAGGAAAAATGTTCCTTCCAAAAAAAGTCACCGTTCTCTAGTCAACAGAACATTACAAACAATCTAAGTGAATTTATTCATCTGGTATGTAAAACTGTGGAAAGACCCCACCAAAGAATATATTCCCTCTTGACCATATCTGTTCCATCTGATCAAAAATCTGAGAAAGGTCTTAGGATGTAATAACAAACTGCAGACTTCAAGGTTATTTTCCCCCTTCTTTCCCTAAAAATAATTGAGTTAGGCAGTTTAATCCAAGTGGTCCAATTTTCAGAAGTGTGGAATGCATCTGCTGACCTGTAAAATTTGTGTTTTCATCCTACTTTTGTTTGTTGCCCTGGAGCCCAACAAGCTATCTGGATATTTGACCAGTATGTAGCTGCTCGACTTCTCCATGTGGCCAGTGCATTCAAGTCCTTCAACTGGCTCCAGGTCTTCCCTGATGTTGATGAACTAACTCACAGCTACATCTGGAGGTTGAATTTCAGTCTCTGAGCCACCACAATAGCTGTGACAGTGCTGGCTGTCAGGAACGGCTGCATTGTATGACAGTCACAAGGGTCTGGTAGGGCACAAGAACCCAGAAGAGAAAAGGCAAGCATACAGATTGTCTCTCCTTGGGAAGCAGCAAAATCTCCTAAACCTTCTGAGCTGTTGCTCACAAAACAGCTTTCTTGTCAGTATTACAGCTCTCCATCCAGTTTCTCTCTCACTCCAGTTCCTTTCAACCAGGTCTTCCTCAAAAAAGAAATAAGATCATAGAAATGGCCTAGTGAATTTCAGTAGTTTAAACAAAGGTATTGTGATTTTTTTTTTTTTTTAATGATGATAGACAGAATTAGGAATCTCAAAGTAGACTGTGAAGGGTTTGGGAAAAGAAACAGTATTTTAAAAAGCAAAAATCTTGCATCTAGAAGTCTGCTCTTTCCTCAGATGTGGCTGCTGTTCAAGCACAGAGGCATCTCTCAAGAAACTGCCAGATATATCAATGTCTCTCTACAAATTAACAAAATGGAGCTGTCAATTATTTAAAAATGTAGATGCAGCAAGCAGTTGGCTGTGTCTGGCATTCCTCGCGAAGAGGGGTGCCAGAAATTTGCTGGCAAAACACTTGAGCTAAGTGATCTCAGATGAAAAAATGACAGCTTCTGCTAATAAACAGTCAGGGCTATGAGCATAAACATTCATCAGTAGTCCCAGAGTGAAGGGATCATGGTAGTATCTGGCTTTGCAGAGACTGGTGTGCTCTTTGCACCCCTGTGCGCATCTAGCCCAGTCTTAATTTGGGACAGTTACTGGAGCTGGAATGTACACTGCAAGAAGGAAGAACAAAGGGCATCTGCTCTTCAGGGCACAGCTCAAATGCCTTGGCCATTTCCTCCCAAAGCGCTACAGCTTTGTTCCAGTGGCAGCCACAGGAAGGTTCAGCACACCCACGGCTTCCAAGGCTGGTGGAGAAGATCATAGGAACCATCCCATGTCCTGTGGCCAGCAGCAGATGCCTGGGAGAGGAGTACAGAAACCATCGCAGTGTGCTCCGTTGTGGGTTTGGTGTCTGCTGAGACATGTGGTAAGCTGTATGGACAAACTGTGCTAACCTGTTTTCTTTTAACTATCTTTTAACTCTTTTTGATCCCTTTTATATGTCTGGTTTCCATAAGGTAACAGCTGCCGTGCATTTCATCATTTAATTAAGCAAAGTGTGGGAAAAGGTTTTTTTCTATTCATGGCATTAAAAATGAATTGTTCTGGGTGATGTGTATGTTTGGGAATATTTCTGTATAACCACTAATGAATTATTAAGACTGATATTAGTGTCAATGTGATTTAAAAGCTAAAACATTGGATCAGCATTTTATGTAGAGCAGACAGTAACAAATATTTTGAAGGGTTCTGCAGTCAAAAACTGTAAGGAAGCAGCTGTGGCTGAAGGTTTAGCATCTTTATTTGTGGGAAGCCCATGTTAACTGGCACAAATGACATCCTGATGTTGCCAAAAAGTGGTCTTAGAAATGCCATTCCCTCATCTCCAAATGACAAGCACACAGATGTGTCACATCATCTGCAAATTGAAGGCAAGCCTGGGAGAGATTTGTTTTTAGAAGGATTTTCTACAGCATTTGAGGAAAGGAACCAGGAGGTGTGCACACCAGCTAGATGTAAGAAACCTCTCAAAAGGCATCCAGTCTCTGAAAAAACACAGACTGTGGTGGCCAGTCATGGGCTGAGATGCATTAGAAAGTCACTGAGGATGTTAGCAGGGCTAAGCAGACCTTGACACCTCCCAGTGCACCATGTAGGACTTCCTGAGAATACCTGGTTCCTCGGGCGTGGAGGAAAACATATTCCAAAGCATAAGTTTAAGTCCATTGAAAAGTGCAAAATCAAGGGAAGACATTTCAGTCTTTGAAAGAATTGACAAAACCAACACACCTTATCATGTATGCCAGGAACATACACCCATGCAAGAGAATGATTTAACGTTAGTAGCCAAGACAAATCCCTGGGCTGAGAGCAGAAATGAAGTTTCTCTCAGTTAGTTTCCATTTATTGCAGAAAAATATATTCTCATTTTAAACCAATACTGTCGGTCCTCTGTTACAATCATGCAGCATAGACATGCTGCTAGAGGGGTCCAGAGCTTAACAGACGGTAGGATGCAGCTAATTTTGTCGGACGTGACCCAGGTTGTTTGTTGTCATTAAATAACACCCTTCATATTTAGCCTTTGGGGTACTATTCTGCCCATACAATGCTTTACATGCCCCATTTTGATCAGGAGACATGATGTTAGCCAGTTTGCCATGAAGTGCAATTTTGAATAGGTATCTATCTGCTCACCTCTGTTGTGCTCAATCCACTGCAGAATTGGGAAATGCTAGTAAATAAAATGCCTCCTGAAGAAGACTGTACAGCCATTGCCTAACCTATATGTAGAAGTCTCAGGACAACAACAGCAAAACCTTGCTTACCATGTATGTTTTTTGAATAGAAAACTGAGAACTAGAGTTCTGTTTCAAAGTTCCTATGTGGAGGCATCAACATATATCACCCTTCCATGTGTCCTGCTTTTGTTGCTTCAGTAGAAAAAGTGCATTAATTATTTGAACATCATTTCTGTTGTAAATTTTCTGGCTAATCAAGGATTGACAGTTTCCTCTGTTTTTATCCAGACCAAGACTATTCTCAGTATTTTTGCACCTTAAAAATGAGTTTTCTTCATGGGAATTGGGTTCATGCACCTGCAAAGAAGAGCAGCATGGTAAAGTGTACGAAATGTGAGTTAATTTTTATCAGACTTATGGGCTCTTTACTGACATTTAAATGAAAATGTTTTATAATCCTCACTAGATTTCTGGTTTTATTTGCTCACAACCAAAGCTTTATCTCTTTTCTCTTTTTCAGGCTTGGAATTCTATCCCCTTGCTTGTTTGTCTTTCAGGGCAACCTCATCCTCACACTCCTTTGCTCTTCTCGATGTGTTAAGATGTGCTCTTCCATCCCCTGAACGTTTTATGTCCAGGAAGTACTTATTCTGTAGATGTTTCCTGTTCTAAGAATGTGGTTGCTGCTTTGTGTGTTTGGGCCATTTTTAGTTCATCTCAGCTGATTTTACATCTCTTTTTTTGAGTTTTCCTGCAGTTGCAGGGCACAGAGGGGCTGAAGGAAAACTCTTGGGCTGGCTCTTAACAGTCCTTCAGCAAGGAGTGTGGAGCTGAGTAATGGCAGGAAACAGAGGAAGAGAGACAAGAAGTCACAAATGAGGTCAGTTCTGAAAGCAACAATGAAGTAAGGCTTCCATCCATTTGTTTCTTACCTTGGAAAATACACTGAGCTGTCACTTTCATAGTAGTGTCAGTTGGGTACGGACCTTGGGTATGGACTGGTACATTGAAGAAGTACATCTGGAAAAGACACCAAATGTTGAGATTAGTCTCATGGGCATGAAAAGATGGACACTTGTGATCAGTGCGGCAGAAAACACTGCAGCCAATTTTCCTCTTACCAGTCACTTGCAAAGTTGCATTTTCGAAACAAATGTTAAACATTAGAAGATTGATTTGAGGTGCCTGTGGTGATCCATTGCATCTTTTCTCTAGCCATCAATTAATAGCAAGAATGTTATTGTTTGCTGTCTCACAGCCAACAAAGTAACGAAGTTAATTGGCTATATTTAAGATAGATACTCCCTACTCCTGAAAATTTCAGGGAAGTGGTTATCAGGAAGAAAAATAGGGTTTGAGTGTTATTGAAAATAAATCTAGTTTTTAGACAATGAAAACATTTTATTCTCTAAGTTAAAACAGAATGTATGCAGTCTGTTTCTAATTTACATTGTCTGTGAAATTGACGCAATGCATTCATCTTGATTTTCATGCTTGTTGTCTCCAGTTAAAATGCCCTACATCAATTACTCATTATTTACTGAATTTGTTTACTGTTAAGTTTGTGTATTAAACAACCTCTGAAACTCCATTATCTATCACACAGTCACTACTCCTTCCTGACATGGCCACTTTTCTTACTGAGCGCTGAGAAACAGTGATGATATTCTTCTTGATATTGAAAAAGGACTGTTTCAAATAATCTGTTGGACAGAAAGTATGCGAGATAGAGTTCTTTAATAGAGGAAAAAAAGCTATTTTAAACCTAAAGTAAGAATAAAGTCTTCTCATGCAAGCAACCAAATAATGACGTTAGCTTAGCAAGAGGTAAGGAAATAATGATCTCATCAAGGTCAGTACGTAACAATTATCCAGCAGAATATGATTGATTAACTGCTTCTATGCCAAAATTATAGATGAACAATTCCCAGGTTACAGAAAGATTTTTGAAAGTAAGCAGTCAATTTACGGGTCAAACCTCCTGGTCAATGACTGAATGATGTTGGAAAGGATTGGTTTGCAGGAGAGAAGCTTTGTGAAGATGTGACACTGTGGGCTTCACATATTGAACACTTAAGAAGCAATACGCTCAGTGCTGTTATTTTTATATTTTGCCCACTTTCATCCATAAAAAGAAAACCTTTATTTAGAAAATCAGCAGATTTATCAAAGGCAAAAAATCACTTCACTACCACCATTCTTGAGTCACTGATGACCACTTTCCAAGCATCAAGCCATGCAAGCAGGGGAAAGCCAGCCTTCAATCTGTATTTGCAGCACACAGTACAGAGCCCACCTAGCTAAGATAAATGGAACATGAGATTTCAAAGTACTCCAGAGGTCAGAGAAGCAAAGGAGGTCAGGAGAAGTCATATTTGACAGTGGAGCCGAATTTTCGAGAGGTGCCTCAGGCTGGTGCCAGGCTTCTTGTGAAGCTGGTAAGAGAATTAAATCACCACTAAAGGCAAGAAGGAGACTTCAGTTCCTCCTACAGACAGCCTGCTCTGTTAATTTAAAGTAAAAGTTACGGGTTGTTTCAGTCCTATTTCCTGCTGTGGCACTGGTGAGAAAATGGATAAATGTGTTTTAATGACTCGCCTCCACTCCCCATCTGCTAGTCAGGGTTGGGAAGGGCAGGAGAAAGGGAGAAAGGCTCCATGGACGGGAATGAAATGAGGAGTTCTTATTGCCACTGGCATGGTATGTCACCAGCTCCAGGGGAGGCAGGCATGGCTCTTCTGAGTGCTCACAGCACTGAAAACAGCTGGGACAGCAGAAAAAAATTGCATAGGAGAAAAAGGCCTGGCACAAATAGCCTTTCCCAGCCAGTGCTTCTCAGGCCAACCTGCTCTTGGGCACCTCTGCCCTCCTCAGGCAGGCAGCATTCAGCTAGCAGCTACCTTGTTTTCCTTGGTATCTGACTCAGGCATCCTTAGGTGCAGGTCTAACACTTTGATCTAGAAACACGTGTCTATGTATGTAGTTGTTTATAATCTTTTTTATGTCAGGTTTATGTTACTATATGAATTTAATGATATTACATGCAGCGGCTGAGGGAGCTGGAATTGTTCTGTCTGGAGAAGAGGAGGCTCAGGGGAGATTTTATTGCTCTCTACAACTGCCTGAAGGGAGGATGTGGTGAGGTGGGAGTCAGCCTCTTCTGCTAAGTTACAGCAATGAGACAGAGGGAACAGCCTTAAGTTGCACTAGGGGAGGTTCAGGTTGGATATTAAGAGAAATTTCTTCTCAGGAAATGTCACAGTGGTGTGACTTTAGAACAGGTTGCCCGGGGAGGTGGTGGAGACACTGTCCCTGAAGGTGTTCAAGAAAAGGGTAGGTATGGCACTGAGGGATGTGATCTGGAGCTATCAGAGGCATGGGCTGATTCTCAGACTGGATGGTCTTATTGATCATTCCAACCTTTATGATTCTATGCTTTATTTAAAATTTTGGAGCTTCAAGGTAAGTCAACTTCCTTGTAAATTCATATAAAATTCCACGAATGCTTCTGGACAGAAAAAAAAAAGAAAAGAAAAGAAAAAAAAAGTAGAAATAAATTTCTTTCCTTATTGCCTGTTTTTAACATTTGCTAATCAAATTAGGGAGAAAAAATAAATAGATTTTTCTTAACAGTTTTCCACCTTGAAATTGGTTTGTTCTAAAAGCTTTGAATCACGCAGAACATTTTAGTCAACTTGAAAAGCACTTCTCAGTGAAGTATTCTGCTGATGAAACAAGCAAATGCAATTTGAAATTGGGATCTGTCCGAAACAATTTCACTTCCACTTTGGCTGGTGAGTTGAGGGGAACTGGCCAGTTTCTCCTGCCCTTCAGCCCAGGGCTGCAGGAGTCCTCATACCCTGGGTTTCTGACCACAGGAGACTGTGAATCCCAGAATAACATTTTAGCACAGTGCTCCGGCTCCTGGCTACAAATAAGAACATACCTTTGTGGAAAGCTAATGAGAAGATAATTCACAGGTATGTTTATTGGTTGTAAGCCATTGCATAAGAAAAACATTAAAAATTAAAATACCACCCAGGTAAATCAGCTTCCTAGGCAATATGCAGAGAACAGTGCCATTGAAGTGCTTTGAGGCAGCCAGCAGAAATGCTGGAGCAGCCTGCCAAAAAGCTGGATGTTGCTGATGGAAAAAATTAGCCTCAGTACATTGGCATCTAGAGTCTGTGACTGCCATCCAAAAAGAAAAGGGGCTGGTGGAATTGGGTAATTGCACTCCAGCAGCCTACTGCAAGTCTGTCATTTGAAATAAATAACTAAATTCAGTGTTTTTAATTTAAAAAAATGAGCCTTTGAACTTACAGAAAGTAGGATGCTAGGGGAAGGCATACAATGAACTGTATAAAGGGAAATCACATTTTCTCTATGTGTCTGAGCACTGTAAACACAGGCACATGTGCCTTTGTGTGCCTGTACCATTTTGTGTTTGAGTTTTTGTTTTTCTGTTAACTCTCTGTCAGTTTCACAAAGAATTATACACTCCATTTACTGGAGATTCCAATGTATATTACTTTGGAGGGGGGGGGGAGCGGGCAGTAATTTCTTAGTGCAGCACATGTTTTAGCAATTACATTCCCTTCTCTCTTTTTTTTTTTTCCCCCCCTTTTTCTGTATTTTGGGGAGAGGGATGGGGGGGGGGCAGACGAGTGTCAGATGCAGGCAGTCACCCCTCATTGTGATCCCCAGGATGTGGGTGCAACTAGAACCAGCATAGGGCAGCCAGCAATGATGCATCACCAGCCTTATTCCTGAAAGCATGCTTTGTAGTAGGAGAAGCTTGTAGGAGTCATGGTGCATGAATGCAAACATTTGGTTTATCTCAATGTTCAGTTTACTTTACTGCTGATGCCCGGCAAAATAACACTGAAAGTTACTGCTTGTGCTTCTGCATGGCACTTTATTTTTGGAGTCTGATTGCAGGTGTCTGGGAGACCTTCCCTCCCAGCTTATATGCAAAACTTTTGGGAAAATCCAATTAAGCATCTTAGCATTAAAATAGAAATTAGTGCATTTGTTGTACAAGACTGACTGAAGGATGGAGTAGGTTTAAAATCTCCAGACTAGCAAGAATCTAGTGCTCAGAGAGGAATATAATTGTGACTGTTCCTAAGAACTGAGGAGGTTATCAACGACAGAAAACTGCAAACTGTGTGGACATAGTATGCTGTTTTGCCTACTAATCAAAGTATACATGGGTCTGCTCAAATCTGACCTCTCCTCTCCTAGTCCTACTACAGAAGTATTGAGTAAGCATTTTATCCATGGGACTAATCATAAAGATGAGGGACTGCTTATGTGCTTTGCTGGAGGAAGGCCTAATGGTCCATATATGCTGCACCAGCTCCTCGTGAGAGGGATCAACAAGGAATGCAACTCAGACTCTACTGGATTTCTTTCTGGTTCTCAGTGCTACTTGCACTGTGCATGTGACTGCAAATAAAGCTGATCTTTGGAGCACTGAACAGGAGGTGGTCTGTATGCTGTGGTAGGATGCCCACAGGGTGAGGCAGGAACTTCTCTACACATGCTATGGGCAGGAAGAGGGGAATAAATAACTTGAGACAGGCATTAACTGATAGTATCCAGTGTCTAGGGAGGTTTCCCAGGGAAGCTGTGGGTGCCCCATTCCTGCAGGTGCTCAAGACCAGCCTGGATGGGGCCCTGGATAGCCTGATCTGGTGGAGGGAAGCCCTGTCCATGGCAGGGGTTGGGACTGGGTGAGCTTTGAGGTCCCTTTGAATCCAAATCATTCTGTGATTCCATTAAGGTGTTCAGAGGTATTGTGTTGGTAGACAGATGCTCTTCGTGTTAGATGATAGTCAAATGTTAATTTTAAAGGTGGTTCTTGTATGCTTCATAAATAGCAAATCAGAAAAATTAGTGAGAACACTCTGAAAAAGTTTTTAGCCATTTGTAGAACATCATTTCTCTTTAAAAACAAACAAGCAAAAACAGAATGTGTACTTTAAGGTAAAGATGAAACAAAGGTTATTTCAGAAAAAAATAGCATGGATTGAAGTGCGGCCCTACACAGAAAAGCACTTATGCAGGTACTCTAGGTGGAGCATATACCTGATAGCTTTCTCAAGTCGTAGTTATGATTACAGAATGCTTTGTTTGCTCTCTGTGGTGTCCTCAGGTCTGGAGATCTTCTTGCTTTCAGAGAGAAATTGCTGCAATCAATCAAAAGGCATTAGCATTCCCACCGCTGGGATTATGAACTGCATTTCTGTAATAAACATGAATGCCATTTCCCTCTTCTTCTGTTCTTTCAAGAGTCCTAAAAATTTTATTTCAACTTTCAAACTTGCTTTGAGGGCTTTGGCTAGGAGCAAGTGCTTCTGGCTCACTTGAGCTAATTTGGCAAATAATTTTATAACAACTTCTATCTTACATAGAGTTGCAGGTTTTGACATATTGCTCAGCCAGGCCTTATTTCATGCAGTTTTTGTTTGATTAGGTGCCCAGGTGAAACACAGTCGGGGAACCTGGTGAGCTGTAAGGCCTCCAAGGGGAGGAGGAAATGAAGTGGTTTGCTTGCTCCTTAGCCAGGCAACACAGCTGCTCCGCTGCTGTCTAAACCTGCTGTCTAAGGGTGTCACCTCCCTATGTCTGTGTTTTAGGAGTGCTGCAGTTGTATTTAGTATTTTATTTTGTATTTATCACAAAGTCTTTTTGTGATAAGAAGTACTGGGTGTGCTATGGGGTATTGACAGGAATGACCATCTGAGGGGGTCTCAATAGTGGGCTTTGTCTTGGCTTAAGCCTGATAGACTGCCAGATTTGTGCAGGTCTTTGTGTAGCAGGAGAACCATGCTCAGTCCTTACCGATGGAGCTTCCAGATTCTGATGTTCTTAGGGTAGGTCATGGTTACTTTGGATTTAACCTTAACGTAGCTTGATTTGAGCCCCACATTTGGTCTCCCAGATGTTTGTTTGGTTGTTGGTTTTGTGGTTGGTTTTTTTTTGGACTCCCACCTGTCAAAGCTTCCCAAAAGCCACTTTGGTTGGGGTGGGCTTCATAGCATCACTATGATGACAAAGCTGAGCTGGCAGAAATAGCCCTGGTGGGATTGGGTCTCACTAATTTCTTGCTTGTCAAAGTGGGCCTTTACTGCATTTCAACTAGTTCCCAGGCACTAGTGAGCTTATGACCTATTTTTCTTGTGTTACTATGATGGAGACACAAGCTCATGGGCTTTATTGCAAGTTTTAGGACATCCAGAAGTATGGAGTCAAGCAGCATCCCCCATGCATGGCTGCTGCAAGGACCCTTGTACTGCTACTGCAAGGAGGGGGAGCCCCAGCATCACTTACAAATTCTGACATTAAAGAAGTTACCTTCAGCGAGGAATTAATAAAGCATATAAGTCATGAGCAGTAGAGAAGAGGAGGAAACAACAACTGAAAAAAAGACAGAACATTTGTTTCCGAGTTCCTAGTGAAGCAAGACATGCTATGTCCTGAGGACAGAACAAGAAACCAGACTGAGTTTATATAAAACTACGTGTGGAAACCTCCCCGGTAACAAAATGAGCAATAAAATCAGATATCAGTGAGAGTCCAAACATTCATTAAAAATCACTGAGCAGTAAATTACACATCACAGACGTCTTCAGTGTTCTGGCAAAAGCTGCACAAATGGAAACTGCTGAATGCAAATAAAACACTTGTATTTGTTTCTGCATCTAGGGGAAGGCTCCATACCAGCCACACTTTCTAAACAAGGTGCTTTTTTTGCTACCTAAGCTGAAGTGGCCAGCTCCACATATGAAACATCTATTCGATCGTGGTAATCGAATGAAGATGGCAAATTTCTGCCTCCCTTGCCCCTAAGTGAGAAGATGGGCACGTTTCCTAGGACAATCCAAAAGAATGTCAGACATTCTTTACTGAAACCCACAGTCCTAAAATACAGCCGAAAGAACCAAGTGGTTTGGTGTTCTTTTTCCATTGGGAGCTTTTATTTTCCTTTACCCGGGGCTGGCTTACGTCAGGGCCACATGAGCAGCAGCCTGAAAAGCAGTGTGGAGAATGAACTCGTCTGTTGGCCTGTCTTCTCCTCAGGAGAGGGAAAAGGAGGAGGAAAAGGAGGCCCTGTCTGCACCAGAGCCTTCTTTGTTTCAAATGTGCTGAAACTCAACAGGGCCCTTTCCCCTTTTTCCTACGTCTCAAGGCAATGGCAACAAGCCTGACTAAAGGCAGCAGTTGGAACTGTTCCTTCCCAGTGTGGGAGGTGTGGAACCATGTCCTTAATAAACAGGGCTTCTCCAATGCAGAGGCTGGGGGGCTGCAGGATTCTGGTGCTGTCTTTACCCCCACCATGACATGGTAGGTCCATGGCTCTGGACTCTACAGTTGCTCTCCTTTTCTCGATGTTTTTTATGTGATGGTGATTTCAAGGTCTCCTCTACCTGGACCTGTCATCCAAAATCCCTTTGCTAAACTACGATACTGGTCCTTAAACTAATATGCTGATCCCTATTGCTAAACAAACCAGCCTATATCAGACCAAAGGCCAGTGCCCTTCTGAGCAGCTATGTATCATCAGATGGACCTTCATGTAACTCACTGTTGTTTTTATTGTTTGGAAATAAAGAAGTATGTCATCTGATAATGCACAGATGCTCTTAAGGTGAGGAGCAGAAGAGGGGGGTTGCAAGACTTTACAGCTCTTCTAAAAGTTTTCTTCCCCAGGTTATTATAAGGTGACTTGCACAAAATGTTGTAATAATGATTATTTGAGTCTTCCCTCCCCCTCCTGCTTTGGTGAGCTGTGGTGAAACCATGTGAAATGACCATTTTTGGTAGCCTTAAATTGTGGGTGTCTGAATAAGGCATTTTAAAGCTTCAGTGATAGATTATGAGCCCTTTCTTTTAAATATGGTATTACAGTTCCCCATTATATTGTTGCAGTGGACTGAACGTAACAGCTAACCAAATCTTAAATCCATAAAAACAGTAAATTAAATGTGGCTCCAGTGGTTTTTGGAGCTTGACCAACAAGTTATCTTTATGAATGTATTCAGGGAAAAGGTCTCATTTTATTACATTATTTTCTTAATGATAAAGGCAGTAATGGAATCTCATCAGAACACACCAAAGGAATCTTAGTTTGCTGACAGTTGGGTCAAATTTTTCTTGGTGTGCTTGGTACAGGGTTGAGACTTGGCAGTATCCTGACTTCTGTCTTGAAAAGTACAGTCTTTTACTGCTTCTCTGTACTTGCTATTTGACATTTTCTTGGCTTTAACTGAAATTTTGACACATAAATCCCACATGTCAAATGATATTGTAAAACAAGCATCCAAGTGTCAGCACATAGCCTAATAGTCTAGGGAGTAGAGAATAGAATAAGGAACACCTTTATTCAGTCTTTCATCTACATCCAGCCATCTGCAAGTAATTTGAAACCAGTTTCAAATGAAGCTAGGTTGTTTGGCCTGTTAAGGCATACAAAGCCAAAGCAGAAGTTTGGAGTCTTCGTGGCTTTTATTGACTTGCTAATAAGTAGATAAATCTTTTATTTTTCAAAACTGTTATTTTCTCAGATAGTCCATTCCAAAGAAAGCCCAATTGAAATTACAGAAGCCTCTTGCAGAGTGCCACAAATTCCATTTTTAAATAGCCTGCTGATATTGAAAGACTTCGTGATGAGCCTTTCACTTGCAAAGCAGGACTGGTAGGTTCCCCACTGATTAGCTGTTTTGTTTGAGTTAGGGAGACTCTAGAAGTACCAGGTCCCTACAAAACAACAGTGACAAAGGCGTGTGGATTTACATGGTGATAGGCTGGCTCCAAGATTCGCTGCTGAAATCCCATAGAAAACCCCATGTACTTGCCTGCTGCAGTGGGTACTTCGCCATACTTTTTTTCTGCGTAGTACCATTTAAAAAAAAGCAGAACTGCAGATAAGCCACGATTTAGTAGGGCTTTCAAGGCCCTTCAGCTGCAGCAAAGTGAGATTCAGCATAAATAATATCTGCACATTCAAAATGGTAATTTAGATATGAAGCCTCTTAGGAATTTCTGATGACACAGAAACATGTACCTAGAAAAAGACACATTCACCTGAGATTCCTTCATATGGTGCTGATCATTTTTAAAGGGAAACAGCCCTCATGGCAAATGAATAAGAAGTGAGAGCAAAATGATGATGATTGAGTTGAAACTCTTGTGAACTACTTGTATGTCTACAGCTTTTAGAGACCTCACTTCTATTTAGTCTATTTCTTGGCTCTGTTTATTGCACAGTTTTTGACTTCCTGCTGTGACTTGTGATTCATCATGTGCATGTGAAATTAGATGTAGCAACGAGAGGTGAAGGTGGCTTCATCCTAGCCTGCCAGTCCAACCTTAGCCTAGCACTGATGATGGCCAAGCATTCAGCAGCTACATCTCCTTGCAGTGCTCTGCAAGAGGAGAGAACCAGCCCAACCCCTTTCAGAGAGCTCTTAAGGCAATGCAGTCCCTCTCATTTCAGAAACATCAAAATGTATTTAGCTAACATAGAAAGACTGGATTTGCCTTCCCCGTGCTCAACACAGCCAATATCTTGCCTTGCAGTATGTAATAGAGTACACTACATGGCATCCCTCTTTGTTTAACTGTGTAGCTTAGCAATACAACATAAGGCATTTCTATGAGAAGTTGAATAAAAGTATTTTGTGAGGTACTTTCCTTAGCATTTAGTGACTGTTAGCATAAAAAAAAATAATAATAATAATAGAAGCATTTTTGGTGCAATTCCCTTCAAATCCATGTAGTTACTGGTAGGGCATATTTTTATTCATACATATTTATTTCGTGTTCCTGCAAAGTTGTTATTTTCATGAATTATGAAGATAAGACACGTGATTTTAGTATACTTGAAGCTGAGTTTGCTGAATGGCATTCCTGTTACACAGTCATGTAGAAAGATCACAGTACGAAGTGTAAGATCTGGAATTCTGGACATGCTGAGTTCAACTCAATTTGGAGGATGACATAATCACACTAAAAAAAATGAATACGGTCCATTTCATACACTGATCTCATTCAACAACTAGCAAATTTGTAAGTCTGCTGTTAGAGATCAGTTCCTCTATTTTCCAGCAAGCGGATATGGAGCTCTTCCAGTGCACTCAGTTTCTCCAATGCTACAGGAGAAACTGGGTTCATTTTATACCTCTACGCAGCCAGGAAAGCATACCAACACACTTTAGTAGTTTATTGACTTTGGCTGTTAGCAATGGCATCACAGAACCAGTGATGCAAATTGTGTTTTGTGGAGTTCTGTTCTGTTCTTCCACTTTTTTGGAGAAGTATTCCTAAGACAATGGGGAAAGAGCTAGCAGAAAGGTATGTTTCTGCAACAACTGTAGCTGTGTTAAGGCCAACATAACTGACAGTTTTATGGGGTTCAAAATGAGCTTCACTCATTTTGCAATTAAAAGTTTCATCAATGCAATAGAAAGAATGGCATTTGTGGCCTCTTAAGATTTTGGTTTGTTTTCATTGCAATGTTGATGCAGTCCAGACAAATAGAAGACTAGCTCTACCTCAAGGCACAAGCATCTGCAAGACATTTTACACTCTATCTGCTTTTCTCCCTTCAGGGGTCAGCTGTGTACCATATACGTTGGTAAGATGATAGTGATTTATTTACAAAACTTGGTGGATTTCCATAGTAGTGAAGTTTGTAACAAGCAGCCTGATGTGCTTCCAAGAACTTATTAATCATCAGTGACTTTCCTTGTTCAGAAAAAAAGCATCCCTGAATTCTGTAGAGTCACAATGAAGAAGCTTTCACACACTGCCATATTGAAGATCACTGCGTTCATCTGTATTTTGCTGGTATACATCTACACATAACAGGTTTTGGAGAAACTTTCTACCATTTCTTGCTACATACCAGTAGCAGCTCATAATGAGTTATAATGAGCAGATCAGCTGAAAGCAGCGCATTCATTTACCTCACCAGCGTGGTTAAATCTACCTCTGCTGCATTCAGGGCAGCTTTCAAATACATGACCTTTTAAAAACCTTGTGGTTACAATGAGTTTTCCTTTCTCCCTGAGTTGTTCCACTCCCCACTAAGTGTACTTTAAAATGAAGATCAAATTTAACCCTTGGTCAAGACATGTTTGTGACCTTTGAGACACGGTGTGCAGAGTGAAATCTAAAGATGCATTTTTCTTCTAGATGTACACCCAAGCAGGTGAGAGTGTAAGCTGATGTGTGTTACATATCAGGATCTAGAATAAGGCTTGGAAAAACCTGATTCAAAAGGGCCTTGAATATTTGGCTCTTTGGGTTGCTTGACAGGAGGATTTTTCCTTGCTTTCCGGACTATGTCTTTCATTATTTATTTCTGTCACCCCTTTGCATGAATGCAAAATGCAGAATGGTGGGTTTGTGACTCAGTGCACACAGAAGGCTTTTACTGATCTACTGATCTATGTGAAACACATAGTCTATTCTCAGGAGCTGCGTGAAATAATAAAGGAACTTTCTTTAATATCCCCGAAGGCACTGTGCTGAAGAGATTTTTTTACTGTTAACATCATGATGGAATAAACCAATAAAACATGAAAAGATAATAACTGAATTGAAAACATTTGCATAGTATTATGATTTCAATTAAGTGCACTGATGCTAGTGACAGAAATTTAGAAACATTTGAAACTCAGTCCTGAATTCAGTCTGCTATATCTTTCCTTAAAATTTTCTTTAAGTGCTTAAAACTTCCCTTGCTCCCACATCTAGTCCTTGACCATGGGGATTCTCAGTTTTGCACAAAGACTCCTTGTTTTCTACTTTAACATGGCAAATTTGCTGTCTGCTTGTTGGATTCTAAAATGACCTGTGAGTTTTTGTAATCAAATTTAGTGTATAAATTTGAGAAGAATGTGTACAAGATTAAAGCCTAGTTATACAACTTGGCCCTAAAATGTTAGGAGGTGCTGAACATCCTTAGACATTGGCATGATCTTCATTAATGTTATTTACGAGACCATGGTAGGTAGGACTAAATTTAGCTCCAAAGTAGGAGAAAAAATATTTAACAGGCAACAGTGGAATTTGGTGGAATAATTTCTAAATTTCAACTGGTAATTCTGAACATCCACTTTTACTCATCCCATGACCTCATCCATAGCTTCTCTCCTATTTTCCAGGTACTCAAGCGGTGTTTTTAGGATGCCAAAAGTGCTTCCTCCTAGGACGACAGATCCGGGAATGCGTGGGTTTACTTCAAGGAGACCAAGACATACGCAGCTGCAAAAGGATTTCAAGATCCATTCCTTTGCACTAGAGTAAGATCAATTATACCTGTATCATTCTTGACAAAAGTTTCATTTGGTCCTGGCTGTAGGGACTCCACATGCGATGCAGAGCAGTACTGCACTACCTGTCCTGTTCACTGGTCTCCCAAACATCTGAAATGAGCCTTCTCCATGGTGAACTGGGCCCTCCATATCTTGTCCTCTTCCCAGGGATGCAAAAAAACCCATATTGCTTCTCCTTGCATTATAATGGCCCTTTATGTATTCCAGAATTGTTGCTTTGCCTTTTCTTAGTCTTTTCAGCTGCTGAGCAGCCTCCATTTGTTCAACCTTCCCTCAGAGATCATGTTTTTGGGATCATTCCTGCTGGGCTCTCCTCTGGACTCTCTCTAGTATTTGTATATTTTACCCAGTGACTATTGATACAAGATGCAGTGATGAAACAAGTTGCTTTTGCTGCCTGTGAATGGTCTGATTTGCAGAGAGATCCACATGAGCCAGGGTTTCTTCACAGTTGTCTTGGCCCTCCTGTCCTCTGCGGAATGCATGTTGTGAAGGATTCGTACACACATTTCACTTGCAACAACAAATGCAGCGAAGGGGAACATTTGTGAACATCCTCTGACATTTAAACAAGACAGAAGTGAAAGGATGCTTTACAGGGAGAATATTTATGGTAACATGCTGGGAAAAAAATAAACATTTTATTCTCCTGGCAGCCAATCAGCCTTGCAAAAATTTATTCTCCTCTGCTTGGGGAAGGCCTCAGGCAAGGTCAGTGGTACCCGGAAAGCAAAAAATGTTGAGTTTTGGAAAGAGATCATAATGTAGCAAATGGCTCTTGCAGCCCCCAGACTTCTGCTGCTCCTTGGTGGAGGAGAAAGACAGGATGCTTTCCCATCCCCTGGGGACAGCACCTTGTCTCAAGTCCTGCCGTGAAGCAGGGTCTGGCATGGGACAAGGAGCCCTGGTCACTGTGTCCCCTGGGACAATAAAGCTGTAGGTGCAGAGGGACAAATGGAGCATGAGCACCCTGATGCAGGATGCTAGCCAGTTTGCAAAGGTTATGAGAAATGTTTTAGTCTTGTTCTGAAGAGCACTTGCTTCTTGTCTACCATCTGATAGGAGCATGGAGCTCTTCATGACAGGATTTAGGGGATGGAGTCAGTTGGGGAGGACAGGCTGAGGTTTGGGTACTGGCTTTCATATGTGTGTGGCCAATGGCTAATGACCTGTCTGTTGGATGGACACACACCTATAAGGACTGTGGCAAATGTGATGGAAAAAAACCAGTTTGATGAAAACACAATGTCCTTGTGGCAATGCCAAGGACAGAAAATGGATATAATTAGTTCTTAAAAAATATGCAGGCTCTGATTTATTTTCAAATCTCAAAGGAGATCTCAGGAAGTCCTGTGCTTTTTTTCCTTCCCCGTTGTGCTGTAACAGTGGATAGAAGCTGAGGTTAAAAATGTTGCCCAAAAGCAACACTGTTGTACAACAAGGAAACTTACACTGGAAGTTATCAGAGTCATATTATTTCCCAATTTATGCCCAGCATAATTTGATGCTAACCTTGTGGCAACTGTGCAGTAATTCTATAGATCTGCCCATGCACTGCTCCCCGGCGGCTCCTTTAAAGTGAAATAACTCAGTTTTTAGAGTCTGTATGTACAGGAAACAGGAAAGAAACTGCAAGCATTTCTCATAAAAAAGGGGAGAAATTATATTTTTATTAGGATAAAACATAGTGGAGATCGGTCATTTGTTTAGTTGTTTTTTTAAAAAGCATTCAATGCTGAAGGTACATCCAGTATGTCTATATAGCAATGGGGTGTAGTCTGCAAGGCCTTTCAGTGGTTGAAGGTGACACCAAGCTGAGCACTGCAGTCGATACACTGGAAGAAAGGGAAGCCATCCAGTGCAACCTGGACAGGCTGGAGAAGTGGGCTCATGAGAACCTAACGAGGTTCAACAAGGCCAAGTGCAGGGTGCTGCACTTGGGTCGGGGCAATCGCAGGTATTTATACAAACTGGAGGAAGATCTCCTTGAGAGCAGCCCTGTGGAGAAGAACTTGGGGGTCCTGGTGGACTAGAAGCTGGATGTGAGCCAGCAGTGTGCGCTTGCAGCCCAGAAGTCCAACTGTGTTCTGAGCTGCATTAAAAGAGGGGTGGTCAGCAGGGAGAGGGAGGTGATTGTCCCCCTCTACTCAGCTCTTGTGAGGCCCCATCTGGAGTACTGCATCCAGGCCTGGAGCCCCAGCACAAGAAGGATGTGGAGCTCTTGGGGTGGGTCCAGAAGAGGGCCACTAAGATGATCAGAGGGCTGGAGAACCTCTCCTATGAGGAAAAGTTGAGGCAACTGGGCTTGTTTAGCTTGGAGAAGAGAAGGCTCCGGGGTGACCTCATTTGTGGCCTTCCAGTACTTGAAGGGAGCATATAAACAGGAGGGGGAACAGCTGTCCCCAACTATCCACAAGGGTGGATAGTGACAGGACAAGGGGGAACAGTTTTAAACTAATACAGGGGAAGCTTAGGTTAGAGACTGGGAGGAAGCTTTTCACACAGAGGGTGGTAACGCACTGGAACAGGTTGCCCAGAGAGGTTGTGGATGTTCCATCACTGGAGGCATTCAAGGGCCAGGCTGGATGTGGCTCTGGGCAACCTTGTCTAATGGTTGGTGACCCTGTACATAGCAGGGGGGTTGAAACTAAATGATCATTATGTTTGTTTGGTTTTTTTTACTCAGGTCATTCTGTGTTTCTATGATTTTGTAATTCTATGATTCTTTGAAGGTGACAGACACTCTCCAGAAGAAATTCTTATATTTTATCTTTCTCTCTCTGCCAATGATTTTATTCTATATTGCTTTATACCTTTTATTCTGCCTGCATTGGTTTTATAGTGCTTTGTCTATTTGCTTAAAACTGAACAGAATGGGAAACATGAAGGAAAAACAAATTTTTAACTTGTGTATTTCCGACCATGACTTTTGAGATGCCATGAGTTTGTACTTTGTGTATTCTCTACATCACACAGAAAAGATGTAAAGAAAGTCTGATAGAGGTCCCATGGTAGCCCAAAGTTGTACACCTTGTGCTGTTCAGAAACTCTATGCCCCTTTGCTCCTAGGGATGGGATTGACCTGCAAATTTTTCTTCCTCAGGCCACAGTAGTGCCAGGGTTTTAGAGTCAGGTTCTGACCAGAGAAGGTGTCCAAGGCTACACGTAACACTAGGTCTGCTATCTTGTATGATGAGGCTGCATTCTTGCCGCTGGGCATGCAATGGGTGTTGAGGAGGGGCTCAGACAGGTGGTGTGTGGCAGCCACATTCCCTTGGGGCTGCCCTGCAGCGAAGCTCTGGCTCCAGCATGGGCTCTGTCTTTCAGCAGCAGAGCATTAACTTGTCACCCTCAGCCTCACTCTTTCCTGTGGTTTAATCCAGAGCTAGGTTTGAAAGACAAAGGGATTCTTGTGTTTCACATTCTTCTCCCTAGTTGCCTCCCTCACTGCTGTTGCTTATTTATAAAGAGATCGCTGCAGGTGATACCTAGAAATTGCTTACAGTCTTTAGTCTCTTAAAGTATGTTTTAAATGGTGCTGCCTAACTGCTACAGCTTGGCAATGTTTACTTTATATTTTCCCCCATGTCTCTCATGGACTTCACTTACAAAAGGTAAACGAATTTATATGTATTATTTCAATACATGTAAAATAGACAGTAGAAACAGGCAGTAAAAGCTTGTAGGGTATCCCTCTGAATGGAGGGACAGTAATTTAGCATAATACAGAACATAATTCAGGTTGGGTATTAAAAAAAACTCCATAAAGAGTGGTTGGGCACTGAAATAAGCTGCTCAGGGAGGTGGTGGTGTCACCGTCCCTGGGGTGTATGAGAACCATGTAGATGTGATACTGAGGAATATGGTTTACTGGGCAACATTAGTGGTAGGTGGATGGTTGGACTAGGTGATCTTAGAGGTCTTTTCCAACCTTAGTGATTCTATAAGTCTATGATTCTATGAAGCATCAGTGTGTGCAACCTGAATCTGCACAGCTTCAGCTACAAAATGACCTCACGTTCTGCATGTATTGTGGTTTGGCAAAAGTGTTTGATTTGCTTTTCTAATTGTTTCTCCTTTTATTCTTGAAATCAAGAGATACTTGAACTTAACTTAAAAGTTAAGTTTCAAAACAAAAAATGTCAAAAGGTTTCAATCTGAAATTGCCAAAAGAAAATTATTTGAGTGTATGTAATTTCCTTCCTCTTGTATTCTCTTCTTTGGATCCAGAAAACAAGGAAAGTCAGGCTAAGTTTTGTACTGGTTCATAGCTTCAAAGAATGGTTCTACCACCTCACAAAATGTTGCAGTAATCTGAAAAAATTTCTCAACTACACCCATGCAGCACTGTGTTCATCAGTGATGCATTTCTGAAAGCTGCCTCGACAACTTCTATTGCTATTTATTATTTGCATTACTGTCTGTGAGGTTAGAGGTTTTGTCTGGCAAAATAGTAAAAACCAGTAAATATAGCTTTCATCTCTGAAACCTCACCATTTTTGACATCCATGAGAGATTTTGATGCATGAAATAACTCAGTTCTGCCACTCTGTCTGAATTAGCTCGTTAGTTAATTCCTTGAGTGATATGTGTAAAATGGTGCAAACTGTGGATGAAGCGGCAGGCATGGCTCCTGAGGAAACACCACATAATATTTAACAGATTTAGATCTCCTCATTATCATAGTATCTTTAGTCTCAAGTAGTCACATGAAAGACAAAATGAATGAGCCATAAGAAATTCACACCATGCAGCATTGCTATAAGTAATAAATCTCCTGCAGAAAAGGAATTTGTATAGAAATAATAAAAGTATCAGATGCTAAGAAGAAGTAAAACCAGCTGGGTAATATAAAAGAAAATCTTTATCCTCATCTCACTGGTGAAAACTAATTCAAACAAAATCCATTACATAAATCATACACTTGAAATTATTTACGTAAAAACAGATGGAGAGAGTTCCTACTGCGATGATGATGTTTTAGTGAAGTATGTCTTCCACAGAGCAACTATCTTTCTGCAAACAATGGTGTTCGTTCTGCTTCCATCAGGGTGTAAACCTCTGTGGGGTTTACACCTCGACTTCTGTGGGGGCTCAAGTACGAGGCAGGGCACAGCCTGTTTCACTGCCATTTTTGTGGCTACAGAAAAGTGAGGCTCTAAAGAAAAATGTACTTCATGCTGCCCATGTTCTGGAGCAGCTGCAGCACATGCTGTCTTTTTTAACAGGAGCATACAGTAAATCCACCATCTCCCCGGGCAGCCTGTTCCCACATCTCACCATTCTTTCGAAGAAGAAGTTAATCATGTAACAAAGATATTTTTGATGACTATGTGAAAAGACTAAATAAGTTAGGCAAACCACACTGGGAACGGATTTAATTGAAGAACATACTTCTGCGTATACCAATACAGAGACAAGGTGCTGACCCCTACACACAGATGATCCGATGCGCTCTTCAGCTCATAAATGAGGCTCAGTGTGCATGGTTTGGAACTTTGCCTTCTTCTGATTGCTCTCCTTTTTCTTAAAAGAAATATCAATGCAATTTCCACCTCAGTTCTTGGTGTTTCTAGCTGACTGCATGACCTCCCTTCCAACAGTTCTGCTGCTCCTGTGCTACTTCTTCAATTGCTGTCAAAAACAGCTTCATGTTCAAAACATACTATTCCTCTCAAAATATGAATTTCTTCCACGTGATGGAAAAATATATGCTGTCCCTTTAAAAATGTATCATAAAAATGAACGTTCATAAAATGTGAGTCAAGTTTCCATATACCTTAATCAAATCCTAGAGGGTCTCTTGGGGATGGCACTTTCCCTGCAGCTGTGCAATATGAAGTTTGTTCCAGACCTGATTGCAAGTATTTTTTCGTGCTTCCTTCTTTTTTGCCAATGAAAACCCCAAGATGCTTTCTGCAGGCTGAAGGCGCCGTTATTGGGGGTGACAGTGATGAGTCACAGGGATGGTGTGGAGTACTAACTAGCAGACTTGGAACCAGCAGAGTCTTCGAGCCAAATGTCAGTCTTGAAATCCTCAGAACAAAATGTGCCTGCCTTTCTCATTCCCTATTTTTATTCCACAGGGAAACAGACAGGACCAGGTTTGCATGAGCTATAGAGTTTGCCTGTAAAAGCAATATTGTGATTGGGTATCACAATTTTTAACATGCTTTTTTTTCCCCCCCTTTTTTTTTTTTTTTTTGTTAATGAATAGTCTGATTCCTGAACTTGCTCATTTTTCCCTCCTTTCTTCTCTTCTGCTCCTCTTCATTACCACTGTCCATACTGTCGGGTCTGCACATGACAGTTATGGTGGTACCCATGGTTCGTACAGACCTTTCTTCCTACCCAGAGCACCTTCACCCATACCTACATTTCCCATCAGGAAGCTCATAATTTTGTGCTTTTTGCTCTTCCTTGGTATTCCCAGTGAGCTGGTCTCTCCACCCAGGGAAATTCCTTCCTCTGGGGCCCTGGGAGTCTTTTTGGAGCAGCTCTAGCAGGGCATTTCCATGGAAGGCTTCATCTGGTGCACCGGATTCCTACTACCATTTCCCTGGGGAGGATTCCACAGACTAATAGACCTTGCTATTAGAGCATTTTTCCTAATTTTCTGCCTAAAATTACCTTTATTTTTCACTGTCTCAGGAAAACTTCTTGGTTGTGTGTGAGTGTCAAATGAAAGAGAACATCAATATTTTTAGCATTTGTTAATAGCCAAATGCTGATAAAGACAACTGATGCCTTTTAACTCGAGCATCTGCTGTCAATAGCCGTCTGAGCCTTAGAATTAAAAAAAAAAAAAAGGCTTTGCTGATACTTTAAATGGGTTTCATTTCACATTGCAAAGTTACCAAGGCCACAGAGAAAGGGGAGATGTTGTAGGATTTAGCATTTTTACACACTTGGAACAGTGTTTGAGGAAAGTAAAGAGGGAGAGGCATAAACTGGGGACTTGGCCACAGATGTCTGCTGGGGTCCACGAAGTGTGTGTGCATCATCTGTGAGCTATTAAGCTCTCATTGCTTTTACCATCTAATATCCGTGTTCAGGAATGTACATACTTCAAAATAAATTAGATGGGGATAAAGTATCTTGTATCTGTCTTAACTCATCTGTCTCTGCAAAAGGAAATTCACTCTTGGGGTCCACATCCTCCTGGCTGCCCAGAAGCAGTGACAAGAGCATCTGAAGCAGCATCCACCGCAATGTAGATGGAGAGATGAGCAGTGAGCATTCATCTGCAGGGCCCTTGTGGACCTTGAGTACAGCTTCCAGGACCTTGAGTGATCTGCCCTGTTTGCTTGAAGTTTGCCACTGACTTTCAGAGTAGTCGGTGAAAGGGCCTATGGCCCTTAAAGCACTGCAATCCCAGCTTTGGGCTCCTGGGAAGCTGATGCATTCTGCTCCCAGTTAATGCTGGTGAGGGAATTCTCAGGCATCTATCAGGCTGAAATTGTGTTGCTTGGACTAAACATATTAAACAAATTGCAGCAAATTAGCTCACATTCCCTGGTGACTTGAGGCCTAGCGACTGTAGTTATTAGAGCATTGTCTTCAGCTACTGCTTTGCTGATTCAGTGCACACTGCATGCAAAAAGTCTCATCACAGGGGACTTCTCTATCTCAAACAGGTTCTGGTTGCTGGGTGAAAGGGACAGGCACACAGCTGCACCATAATCCAGCAGACATGACCCAGGAGTCCACAGTAAGCAATTCTGCATGGGCTCTAGAAGCACAAGCAGCTGCTGAGGGTCTCCAGAGGGTGCAGAAAAATCCTGAGGTGCTGAAGGAAGGTTTGATGCAGAGGATCTTCTGATGGATGCATTAATACAAGTGGCCTGTTAAGCCCTGCCTGAGCAGCTGTGGTAACTGGGTGCCCTTGGAGCACTCTGGCACACAGAAGCATTCTCCCTGTGGGGAAGGGTGATCATAGGGAAAACCACTGTTTCCAGACACTGCTCACTAACATTTATTACTGTGTATCCTTCGAGGGCTATGAACATCTGCAGAGGACTGGAACTGCACAGCTGAGCACATGGTCTCAAACCTAATGTTTCCACAGGCTAAATAGCACAAGCCGTGAGCAGATGCCAAAATTTTGAGTGCCACTGTCCATGCTTACCTGCTTTTCCAAAAGACCATGTCTTGCAAAGTCAGAATGGAAAATGCAGGTGTATTTTTGCTTCTGGAAGCATTTTTCTCACCTTCAGAACTTTTCATCTTAAGCTACTCATTCAGTAGCTGGAGGACTGGCACAGGCTGCCCAGAGTACCCTGCTCTGGATGGTCCTGCTGGGGCTGGGGTTGTGCCAGATGTGCCAGGGCACTGCTACCCTCAGCTGTCCGGTGATATTGTAATGGTTAAGTCAGTTGAAAGCAACTGCTAACATTTAACCATTCATGTGAAATGAGAGTGGGTCTCCATCCCATTACCACTGCAAGTATACCACCTCCCAGATGGTACATACCATCAGTACGGCTTACAATTGGCCAACAGCTGTTGCAGCAGTTGCCTTCCTGATCTTGGAAGAGGTCTAGGCTGCATGAGTTTTGCACAGCCCTCCAATTTTACATACTCGCAAGTACCTTGTTTTGGCCGGAAAACCTGATGGTCTAGCCCTTCTGATGGCAACTCTACGTGTTACAGAGGGAGGGAGAAAAGGGTTTGCAACTACATGATGAGAGTTGAGGGAATGGTGAGTGGAAAATCAGTATAATTGTCATTATTCTTTTTTGTTTGTCTTCTTGGAAATAAGACAAATTCAGTCCTTCCCCCATGTTTCTTTTTGGCTAATATTAGGCATCTAATACAGGCTGAATACATAATTTAATCAAGACTCAGCGCTGCTTGATTAGTGTTATTTGGATCATGTTTTGAGGTTATTGCCACAAAATGGGCTGGTTTTACTATGTATGAATTTTATTGATGATGGTTTTTTCTCATGTAACTTCAACTAAAGAGAAAGGCATCCTAATGTTACCATCTAGAGAGATTTCCTGAAAAGAATCCTACAAAAGTAGGTTAATGGAGCATTTCACTCCACCTATTAACTCAAAAAATAGAAGTCACATGTTTCCATTTACAAGTATTTTAGTGAAAAGTTATTAAGTGAAACATTTTGTCATCAAACAGTGTAGCTGAGCATGTACCTTTTCATGGCATGGCGGGCCTCGGATGTTTATCATTTCATAGAATCATAGAATCATTTGAGTTGGAAGAGACCCTCAAAGGTCATCTAGCTCAACTCCCCTGCAAAGAATAGGGACACCTACAGTTAGATCAGATTGCTCAGAGTTCTGCCCAGCCTGATTTTGAATGTCTTCAGGGACTGGGCGTCCACCACCTTTCTGGGCAATCTAGCACTCTTATTCCAAAAATCTTCTTCCTTACATCCAATCTAAATCTCCCTTCTTTTAGTTTGAAACTGTTTCTCCTTGTCCTGTCACAGCAGACCCTGCTAAGGAGTCTGTCCCCTTCCTTCTAGCCCCCTTTTGATACAGAAAAGTGACTCTCAGATCTCTCCGGAGCCTTCTCCAGGCTGAGCAGCCCCAGCTCTATCAGCCTGTCCTTATAGGGAAGGTGTTCCATCCCTTGGACCATTTTTGCAGCCCACCTCTGGACATGCTCCAACAGGTCCATATCACTCCTGAGGGTATCTGTACTGAGGACTCTACATCTAGATGCAGTACTCCAGGTGAGGCCTCACCAGCACAGAGTAGAGGGGCAAAATCACGGGGCTCCTAGGGTAAGAAGGACCCTGACGGTTTGGCTATCGGCAGCTGGGTTTCTGCTTCGTGCTGTGGTTAATTACAACATGTCCTCATGTGCTCCCAGGGATGCAGAGCCAGGAGCTCAGATTTCCTCCCCAAACACCTGTTCGTGGTGCTGCTGCCAGAACTCCCTGCAGCTCCACATTCATTCTGAGAAAAGGCTCTGCAGCATCGAGAAGGTCTTTGCGGGAAATGAATGTCATCATTAGTGACTCCAGGACTGCATTTTGGCTAAGAATTGTGTGATTCTATTTCTAGGTTAACAGCTAATTTAATTTGGGTGGATGTTTGTCCTCAGAACAGCTAGTTTCTCCTCCAAATAATCTCTCCATTCTTTCCCATCCTGAGAAATGCCACACAGGTCCCCAGGTGTGAGAGCTGACACAGGAAGGTTGTTCAACAAATTGCATTTGTCTGATCTGAAATTCCAAAGTAAGGCAAATATAGTGAAGTAGGACTGAGTGGAGGTCAGGCATCAGCTTCCTCTAGTGCGTATATAAAAAGCAGCTTGTGCTCCTCACATCCAGTGAGGATCCTGCTCTGAGCATGCCACAGGAGGAATTCACAAAATGACAATGCTTTCCAGGGCCTTCACTCAAATTTAATCTTTGGAATTGTTTTTTTCCCATTTTGTTCCTCACATCACAATTTAAAATTATAGTACAACTTACACCTTAAATAAATAGATGTCTAAAATCTCAAAAAGCAGTGCATATGTGCAAGGTTGATCTTTTGTGTTTTGTTGGTTTTTGTTGTTGTTGTTGTTGTTGCTTTTCCCCTGTTTCATACCTTAAAAGGTTTTCTTTGTGAACAGCTTAGGAGTTTTAAACTGGAAGGCTGGCTTACAACCAAACTGCGAAATACACACAACATAGATATGCATACACATTCATGTCTATTTCACAAGGCAGAGGCTGTGTCCCTTTCTGACAGCTTGGTGCAGAGCATATCTCTCATGTGGAAGTTTGATGGTGACAGACTTGATGAATGTTTCCACTGATCTTGAAGATGGGTTGCAGGCTCAGATGCAATGCGGTTATGTTCAGTGCTAAATTTCCACTGGGAAGAGGGCTGGGAAGGGTTTCTGGAGTCCCTTTCCCCATCCCAGGCAGGATCACCTGTACCTGGTGTGTTCTTGGTTCATCTGGCTTTCCTCTAAACTGTCTGGTGGGCTGAAAAAAGTTTATGGAGCAATTGATTGCATGGCTAGTTACCCATTCTGTTAAATAGACTGAGTCATTGCTGTTGAAGTGACAAGCCATTCTGTTGTGTCCCACATGAGCTTATTCCATCCTTTTGGCAATGAGCTTTTCCAGTCACTCATCCACCCCTCCACCTCCTCTGCTGCATTCAATGATTCTGTAAGACTGGAGAGGCATTGGAATGGACTGCCCAGGGAAGTGATGGAGTCACCATCCTTGGAGGTGTTCAAGAAAAGGATAGGTGTGGTACTGAGGGACATAGTTAGCGGGTATGGTGGTGATGAGTCAGCAGTTGGTCTAGATGATATTAGAGGTCCATTACAACCTTATTGATTATATGATTCTATTCTGTGACTGGGGCATTAAACCCCTCTGAAGTTTGCTTCCTCCAGGTTTCGCATTGTCAGTATTTAGGACTGCAGCCCCCAAACACCCTAACCAGGGAAACAGCACCACAAAACAAATCCCAATTTGTCCACCCATGGGAAATACCCCATGCACCCAAAGGTGAGAGCCACATATCCCACTGGTCCTCTGAAGGAAGAAGCAGCCACTCCTGAGCCTTGCGTTGTCTCCCACGTTCTCTCTACAACCCAGTACATTGACATCTTTCCAAAACACAGCAGAAAAATGGATATTAAAACAGGTATTTAAAATCAATCATCTTACTCTTTATTTTTTAGTGGAGTTCTAGTTATCTGCCACCCTTAGATAAGATCCATTTTCTAATAGGTCAAAAGTCTCATGGGAACCAGGCAAGAAACAGTGACAAGAGCGCAGAACTAAAAGTATCCCCACTGCTCCCTTGCACAGATGGTGCTCTTCTGAGGCTGAATGGGGTGAAACTGGTGAACACTGTGGGTGCAAGCTGAGGCTGCTCTGGCAGGAACCCCTGCAGTGTTTTGCTATAGGCGGCCTCTGATTACAGGGGTTCACCAAAGCGTTCATCACCATTCCAGGGGCAGCGTCTGTAGGGGGGAAGTTGAAAGAAACTTGCAACTCTTGAATAGTTTCAGCACAAAAAAGCTTCTACTGACAGCTGATGAAACACAGTCGTTCAAAAATGGTGATGAACTCGAGTGTCTAGGATTTTAAGCTAATTGAAATAGAACTGGATGGAATTAATATAAACATAGCAACAAATCAGGCCAAGGAAAACAAAACCCCATGCAGGCTGACCTGATGAAGATTGTGGAATGCAGGTGCCATTCAATTTTCTGGAACAGCACATTATTTTTTATTCTGATGTTGATGGGAAAATGTTTTACAGACTCTCTCAGTAGGTTATGTTGGATTTCATTCCAGTGTCTCCTTTTGCAACAATGCTAATGGCAAAAGAAATGCACATCAATATTGTTCTAGCTGTAGCAGAAATGCCAGGAAACTCAGACCTGTGCCATCACAGCAAATTACTGAATTGGAATTTTATGAAATTACTCAATATTTGTGCAGATGGCTTCCAGGAAGAAACACTTGTGTCTATTTAGCTGTAGTGTGTAACAGATGGCTACAGACAAGTCACTTCTTGGTAGCCAGCCTCATACTGACATTTTAAGTTATCTTTCCTTAGATGCTTATTAGTTCTTGTAAGCGAGACATTAAATCTTACCTTAGAGCAAAATTCAGCCATATAAAAGGCCTTCAAGCAACGTTATAGTATGTTACTTGCAAGAAAATTAAGCGTAACCCATCCTTTCAAAACTGTATTTCATTTTAGCTTACAGAATTTAGATGTTAGAAGTCAGTTATTTATCTATTAACTTTAAGCTTATGAAAGTTTATGAACTTTAAGCTGTTCAAGGAATTGTTGGCCAAGATCTCCTGGGATGCTGTCCTTAGAGAAAAAGATGTTGAGGAAAGCTGGCTACTCTTCAAGGGTGTCTTTCTGAGAGCACAAGGGCTCTCTATCCCTCTGAATGAGAAAGCGGGCAGAGGAGGCAGGAAACCAGCATGGCTCAGCAAGGACCTGCTGGGCAAACTGGGGGCATAGAAAGGTGCATACAAACTTTGGAAACAAGGGCATGTCATCTGGGAAGAATACAGGGATGCCATCTGGACTTGCAGATGTGGGATCAGGAAAGCCAAGGCACAGGCAGAGCTGAACTTTGTGAGGAATGTGAAAAACAACATGAAGACATTCTACAGGTACATTGGCCTGAAGAGGCAGGCCAAAGCGAGTCTACCACCTCTGGTAAATGCAAAAGGAGAACTGGCTTCAATGGATGAAAAGAAGGCTGAGGTACTGAATAAGTTCTTTTCCTCAGTCTTCACTGGCAGCCAAGACTCCAATATTTTCTCATGTCACTGAGCCCTGCATCCGTAAACCTCTAGGTGGGGACCAGGGGAGTAAATCCCACCCCACTGTAAGGGCAAAGCAAGTCTGAGACCACCTGATGAGACTGAATGCATACAAGTCTATGGGGCTGGATGGCATGCATCCCAGGGTTCTGAAGGAGCTGGATGAGGTGGTTGCCAAACCACTCTCCATCATATTTGAAAAGTCGTGGCTGTCAGGTGAGGTCCTGGATAACTGGAGGAAGGGTCACATCACTCCCATTTGTAATAACGGGAGCAAGGAAGACCTGGGGAACTACAGTCCAGTGAGTCTCACCTCTGTGCCTGGGAAGATCATGGAACAGATCCTCCTGGACAACATGCTTGATCACATGAGAAATGAGCGTGTGATCCGAGACAACCAGGGGGGGATCATGCCTAACCAATCTTGTGACCTTCTATGATGGAGTGACAGCGGTAGTGGATGAAGGGAAGGCAACCGATGTAATTTACCTGGACTTGAGCAAGGCCTTTGACATGGTCCCCCACCACATCCTTTTCTCCAAATTGGAGAGATGTGGATTTGATGGGTGGACCACCTGATGGAAAAGGAATTGGTTGAAAGGCCACAGACAGAGGATGGTAATTAATGGTTCTATGTCCAGGTGGAGGCTGGTAATGAGTGGTGTCCCCCAGGGGTCTGTCTTGGGACCGGTGCTCTCTAACATCTTTATCAATGGCATTGATGATGAAATTGAGTGCACCCTCAGCAAGTTTGCTGATGACACCAAGCTGAGTGGTGTGGTTGACATTCTGGAAGGAAAGGATGCCATTCAGAGGGACCTCAACAGACTTGAAAGGTGAGCCCAGGTGAATCTGAGGTTCAACACAGTGAAGTGCAAGGTTTTGTACTTGGGCCAGAGGAATCCCAGGAAGGAGCAGTCCTTGAGGGTAGCCCTGCAGAGAAGGACCTGGGGGTCCTGGTAGATGAAAAACTTAACATGAGCCAGCAGTGTGCGCTTGCAGCTCGGAAAGCAAATGGTATCCTGGGCTTCATCAGAAGAGGAATGGCCAGCAGGGACAGGGACGTGATTGTCCCTCTCTACTCTGCCCTTGTGAGGTCCCATCTGCAGTACTGTGATCAGGTCTGGAGCCCCCATACAAGAAAGACAGAGAGCTGTTGGAGACGGTCCAGAGGAGGACTACAAAGATGGGCTGGAGCACCTCCCCTATGAAGACAGGCTAAGGGAGCTGGGCTTGTTCAGCCTGGAGAAAAGAAGACTGCAGGGTGACCTAATTGTAGCCTGTCAGTACCTAAAGGGAGCCTGTTAACAGGAGGGGAGCCAACTCTGTGAAAGGGTAGATAACAGCAGAGCAAGGGGAAATGGTTTTAAGTTGAGGGAGGGAAGATTTAGGTTGGATACCAGGGGGCAGTTCTTTACTATGAGACTGCTAAAGTGCTGGCACAGGTTGCCCAGAGATGTTGTGGGTGCCCCATCACTGGGGTTGTTCAAGGCCAGGTTGTATGGGGCCCTGGGCAGCCTGGTCTAGCATTAAACATGGAGCATTAGTAGCCCTGCCTGTGGCGGGGTGGTTGGAGATAGAGGTCCCTTCCAATCTGGGCCATTCTGTGATTCTGTGATATTCTTCTACTGCAGTTCTTCCACAAATTGTGGGTCAGAGTAGTCTGACAGTTATTAGTAACAAGTGGGAGATCTTCTTATTGCAACTTCAAAGAGCAGTCTTGGGATGGACCAACAAAGAGGAAGCAGGCCACAGACCCTCAGGCTGAGCCTTCAAGTCAGATTGCAGTGATGGATGGCTGATAGATGAAGCTGCAAGAGAGCCTTTTCCCTGTGGAGCAGCCATCAGCACAGGCAGACCCTGCATCTTCTCCAGCCTCCACCTACAGCTGTGTTCCACCAAATCTGTCCAGGTTGGAACTTCTCCCTCCCTCCATGGCAATGCAGGTGGGAGAATTCCATAACTCTACAAACTGCCCCACCACTCTGGTCCACAGCCACACTGCACAGAGAAGTAAGGTAGGTGCTGGGATCTAAGTAGCATGTTCTCTGTGTGATGTCAACCATTTCCACTTGCTTCAAGATCTTCTCATGCTTGGAAATGTGCGGCTCTGTACATGTTCCTCCCCCATCCTTTCCAGGCCAAAATTCCTGATTAGCAGTTACTGTTTACACCAGAGTTTTAGCTTTTTAGTGGTAAAATGCAATTATCTGTTGGTTCACACTTGTTTCTGAAATGTTGTGACCATGAGGGGAAAAAAAAGAGGACAAAACACTTCAGAAATTAATGGCAGTCAGCTAATGTAAATACAATTTCCCAGCATATCCCTAAGCACTGCATATCAGACATCAGTGACTCAGATGAGTCCTTCATCTGAATTCATCCTTGTTGGGGTTTGTACATTAACCGCACACTGTCGACTTCTAATATGCAAGAGTAACATTTCTAGATGTATATTCCATGTTCTGATATCTTCCTGAAAACAATTATGTAGTGACTTATACATTCACTTAGAAGTCCTAGCTTTGTGATAAAGAGTTTCTTGTTTATAGCGTGACTCAGCACAATTTAACGTCCATGGATGAACTACTTTTAAACCCCCCAACAGCTTGCATTTCTCGCTACCAATGCATCCAATGCAGCTGAGATGTTAATGAATGATGAACAGCTTTTCTGTAACATCAGTTCTGCCCCTTCTGAGTTATGCTTTCATTGTGAGGGAGAGGTACACCAAAGTGCTTTTGAAGTGTTGTTGCAACCTTGCAGTTGGAAAGAATGGTTTTGAAAGCTGGTGTCACAACAAGCATGGTGTAGTACAACAGAGATGGCTGTGCAACAAACAAACAAACAAACAAATAAATAAATAAAATCCAGCCCAAATATTTAGTTTTGTTTGATGAAAGGATTGTGAAAGAGGAGCTCTTCTGAGCAGCAGATAGTTTCACACACATTTCTCATCCGCCACAGTGGAATGTTCAAAATAAGATCAATTTTGGTGATGTCTCACACAAGGAAAACTCTTGCAGAATCCTCTCATTGTTTTACCATAATTCTAGCCAGATTAAACAAACCAAATCCTTGTGGGGGTTCAACAAGCACATTTCTCCACCAGAGCCCATGCAGGGTACCTCTCTCCCCTAAGGAGGAGGCTGATTCCAAAAGAGAGGTCTTCCAGTGGCATCTGCTTCATCTGCCCTCTACCCCTCTCTATGTATGGAAAAGAAACACAGGATCAGCTGAAGACCGGAGGGCTCAAATTTTATACACATCTCTCCAAAATAGAGAACAATTTCAATGATGTGGGTATTTGAGGTCATCTTGTGTAATTATTTTCTACTTGGATAGTATATGTCTAGCACTCTACAGCTAAGCCCCCTAAGATTGCTTTGGTCTTTATGACCTAAGGATGTAACTGAGACAAGATCTGCAAGAATGCACTTCTCTAGAAAATAGCTTATTATCTCCTCACAAACACTGCCAACTCTGTAGAAATGTTATTAACCTCTGCTGAGCTCCACTGAGTACTCCTGCAGGAGCTCTTCCCGCCTTCTCCCTCTGACCCGGGAAGCAGGCAAGATTCAGAAAATGGGCCTGGCTTTAATTTAATTTGATGAGAAGGAACCTTCTGTTATGGATATAGCAATGGCAGCACAAACTGTACTGTGAACACATCGCTATTTTCCTTTGCCTAGGGAGCTGGAGTCTGCTTTTTTTTTTTCCACGTATTTCATCAGGATTTGTCTTATAAAATAGCATGTTCATATCACCTGTCTCTCCTCTTTCAATAGCCCATCTTCGAAAGAGTCCCTGCACATGCAGGAAAAATCACTATGCATTTAACATAAATGGGACTTGCATACTACACAAACTACATTTCCAGACATTGACTGGGAAAAAAAAAATTATAATACCCCTTACACAGCTCTATACAAATATTTATGTGTAGCCCATATTTTACAAACCCTTATCCTTATGCTGGTCTTTCCAAGCCATGTGGTGGCGTCAGTCATGTCTGTGCTCAGGGCATAAGAAGCCTTTGTGGACTTGTTCCCAGGAGGAGCAGCCCTGCCCCACGGGGACTGCCTGCCATAAAGCCTCCCAGTTTTCTCTGCAATAATTGCAACTGGGCCCCTTTCTGTGTGAGCTGCTTATTTTCCTTCTGAGGCCCCTTTGGCAGCATACATGGGGAATGTGTGAAGTCGGTGCTTGGCTGCCTCACTGCTTCCCATTTTGGTGTGTGTAGATAAGGGGAAGGCAGTTTCTGAATTTCTGCCCCTCAGTGGGCTACAGAAGGGGAGGAGTGAGCCCCTGGGCTACTCCTGCACTGGCAACACTTAGCAAGAGTCAGTGCCAATTTGTGTCCATGCCTTCATGTCCTTTGCTTGTTGGGTTTTATTAATCAGCACTTTGAAAAGGCAGCAGTGGGGCTATAGAACATTACTGAATTCTCATGAAAGTATTCATTTAGCATGGGCAAGCTGGATGTTTCACATAACTGTTACTTCATCATATTTTGAGGTTGGACTTGATGATCTTTAAGGTCTTTTCCAACCTGAGCTATTCTATGATTCTATTACTTTATATAGCATGTTGTTAAATGTGTTTTAAAAACCAGCCATGGATCCCGTGTTACGAGTGGTATAACATAGATCCCTGCCTGTCCAAGCAAGCAACCCACTGCATGATTCCAGTGAGGAGACATTTATGTGCACAGAGTGCCTGCTGGGCGAAAGCCAGCATTTAGATATCACTTCCCACCAAGTCTAGGGAATTTCTCAGTTGCCCTTTTCAGAAATGTTTTTACAGTCTTTTGTATGATAGCAACAGCATTAAGGGGCTGCTCAGTGCTGGGGGAGGAGAATAGAAGGGTGGAAGTGACTACTTGCAGCTCTCCATGCCTCTTCCTGGGATCTAGAGGAAGCAGCAGTGCTGCTCATGTTCACACATGTGCCACCACACATCTACAACCACACATCCTCAAGTTTAAGGACAGACACTGAATTCCTTTCCAACTCAAGCACTGTCAGGTAAAAAATTGAGCTTTACGTATTTGAATCATGGACTCATTTAGGCTGGAAGAGGACTACTAAAAGTCCACCACTAAACCATGGCCCTAAGCACAACATTCATAGATGTCTCAAATATCTCCAAGGACAGGGACTTCCCTGGGCCACTTTTCCTAATGTATAACCACCCTTTCTGTGCAGAAAGGAAGATCCTTCCTTTTTCCTAAAGAAGTTCTCCTGCCCCAGGATCTCGTCCCCACACTCGGTTCTTGTGGCGACAGCACGAAACGTTCACCACATTCTTTAAGGGGTAAACGGATGACAACATTATTCTCTGTGCACCACAACTCATGTTGCTGGGTACTGCTATTCTCAAAACTCTTCATGCCAGTAAGAACAAGAGCATGTTTTATTTCCTGGATGAGCAAATGCAACACTTTGGGCTGGGAATCTCAAAGGTGGCTCCACAAGAAAAAGGCCTTGCTGAAGATTAATGAAGTATTTGCCAAAGTACACGCAATCTATGAGCTGTGATTCACCACTGGTCACTTTGAGATAGTTTATAATGAGATAAATGAGAAAAAATCCGTTAATTTTCCTTTAATATTTTCCTTTAATAAGGTATAGTGCAGAAAACTTTTTAAGCTGAAAAAGGATTGAGTATGCTGAATGTGTACTGCATGCAGCCTCTTGAAAACTGGGCTTTCTGTCCCACAGGACATTCCAGTGCAACATTTGGTTTCATCTGCAATTGCAACAAGCTTTCTAAACATCCCTTTTCCTCAGGGTGGGAAAATTTGAAGAAAAACATGATTAAAAAATGGTCATGAATAACCTATGACATTGTCACAGTCTGTCACAAGAGAAGATGGCCCTGCTATGGCTTCATGTGTAAATTTAGTTGCACATGTGTTCACTACCTCTATTGCAGGACCCACAACAAGCAGGTAAATGCTGTCAACTGCCACATCTATTTCAAAGCTGCGTTTTTGGACAAGTACTGGAGGGCACAACACCCCAGGTTCACCCCGTATGCTTCTGCATTTTTCCCTTTTTCAGCCACAAAGTGAGTGATGACTTTAGTGTTTATCTTTTTAAAGTAAGTAGGAGTTATACTGGCTATACTGTTACTTAGCAGTCTTAATGACACTATACTCACAATCAATAAGGAAAACTACCTTGCACTTTGGTCACAGACTGAAACGGGAAATTTCGGTAGCAGCAACCAAAGAAAATGTTGGCAGTGAATACTGCCTTTGGACTCATTTTGCCCAATCCAGACTACTGTGAATAGATTTTTTCAATAGCTCAAGCATAAAAGTATTCAAACAATGGCAATATATTTTATTAAAAACAGTACATTTCTTGGTAGGGCAGAAGGAAATAATGGCTCAGGGGTTTGGGAATGGAAGATGGAACTGTTTACATCTAAGTCACCCTTTCACATCCAGCCAAGGTCAGCAGTAAACAAGAATTGTATCGTTACCAGCTGGTGGCCCACAGAATGGGAAATAAATGGATAGCAAGTCCAGTTTCCATTAAATGAGGCAAATACTGCAAAACCAGAACCAGAAATGGAACCAATAGACACTGCTGCTGGCCCTGCCTGGGAGCTGAGGACAGAGTGATGGAAACCTGACCAAGTGCCAGTAAGACAGGTTGTCCCAACAGGGCCGTGGCAGGGGAACATGAATGGTTCCTTTGCTGCCTGGTGGGCAAGGCATCCTGCATCCTGCAGAGCCCAGGCTGCAACCAGGAGGTCCTGCTTGTGCCTCCCCCCTCCCCTGAGCACTGCACACACGCAGACACCCATGTCTGGCTGATACTCATGTTGTACAAGCAACAGCTTCTTAGTCTACCTTCCTTTAGTTAGATGTCCTCTTGAAATAATAAAGCTTTAAAGTATAATATGTGAGCTTGGGCTGAGGTGGTAGATGATGTTTATTATTATTTTTATTGTTTGCTTCTTCTGGATTTTTTGATGTGACTAATTTATCTAGCCATAATATTTTAAAAACACAATCAAATATCATTTTAATTTGAAGCCAAAATACTCAGACTCATAATTATTGAAAGCTCAAAAAATGATGACTCCTTTTTTAAATACCACAAAGAAAACATCAATTTAGCTTAATTACATCAAAGAACAATCCCTTAAGAGAGAGAGGAAAAAAGAAAAAAAAGGATCTGCCAAAAATAAAAAGGCTGCGTGGGTCAGTGGTCTCTTGATTACAATGTACACATTACAATACATATGTGTATATGTAAACATATACATGCTTGTATATAATCATATATAAACCAGCATACTTTAACACTTAGCTCCAAATTTATACTTCACAAAATGATCTTTTCACAGGTATTAGGAGAGCATGAGGTACAGAACTACAAAAGGAAGTGTGCCGGTTTGTTTTTACTTTTCTCACATGACAGACCAAATATTGCCTTTCTTGATGCTAATACTGGAAATCTGTTACACAAGTACACTAGGGGGAAAAAAAATTAATAAATGGGACTCATTAAGGGTATTGCCAGAGCAAACTTACTAGATTTGACCAGGACACTGATTTAATTAACATTTTTTCTTATTGAAAGCAAATGTTCAAGTGTGGTGAATTTGAACAAGCTAACTGAGGAGTTCCAGAGTGGAAAACAGATCTGCATAAATCTGCCTTTATACACTAAATCCTAAATGGAAGATAGCTCTGTCTGCATATTCTGGAGAAGATCCTGGAGAAAGTAGAAGTAAGGAAAAAAAGACAATTAAATGTTCATGTCTGCAGGAATGATGCTCTCTGAAGAATCATAGAATTGTTGATGTTGAAAAAGGCCTCTAAGGCAACCATCCACCTACAACTAATATTGTCCGCTAAGCCCTGTCCCTAAGTGTGGCAGGAGAGTCACAGATTCCATTGCTGGTGCAGAGTGAAGACCTTTATTGTATGTGCTTACAACCTTTTATACCCACGCAACAACCCCTTGGTCACATGTACCAACCAGGCGCCTCATGCGTGTTTACGTCTTCGCAAGTAGCCAGGTCTTTTGTTCATAATGTCTTTCTTTGTCCCACACCTAAGTACTGCATCTACCCTCTCCTTACACACCTCCAGGGATGGTGACTCCAGCACCTCCCTGGGCAGCCTATTCCAGTGCATTACCAGTCTTTCTCAGAAGAAATTCTTCCTAATACCCAACCCGAATGAAACAGCAGCTTCACTTTTTTGTTTTATGGGCAGTTCTAGGGAAGTCTGGCTATACAGCATGGATGAAGCACTTTCTAGTGCATCAGTGCAGGAAACAATAACAGAATGCAGTGAGCACAGGTAAACCAGTAACAAGGCAGAGCTAGATGCATTCCTTGCCTCTCTGTGTGTGCGATCTGCACCTTGGGTCAGCTGTGCCACCCTGCTACAAAGACTTTGTTGTAGTATAGGAGTCTTAAAAATAGACTTCGCCTCCTGAACCCCCTTCTAGAAATGCTCCTCCACTCAGCCACAATCTGAAGCTAATTTTCACACATCTCCTTTTGACCTGAGGAACAGCACTCAGACTCACAGAGAGTCAGAATGGAGGTAGTTTTACTAGTTTTAAGGTGCCACACTGGCACATGGGGTTGGGGGGGGGGAGCCTGCCCCACCCCAGTTGCGCAACTAGTAGCTCTTAAGCAGATATATTTATACCACACAAAACACACAATCATAATTCCATCCCACGAAGCAAGAAACGCTAACTCATTCTAGACAGTGGGTCATCCTATGCTAACTAATTCTGCGCATGTCTTCTTGCTCTCCCCTCCTTCTTGGACATGTGCTGTGTTTAAGCTGGTCTTTTGAATATGACTTCCTTTGTAGTGATTGGTCCAGTTTCTTATCTGAAAGCTTCAGACCTGGAATTCAAGGAATATCCTACCTCACAATGTGCCATCAATAAGCAAAAGCCTCGCTCCTTTTCTATCAGGCTCCTCCCAAAGTCCTGCCCATTCCTAGTAAACCACTTCCCAATCTCTGCCTCTGGACTGAGTTTTCATCCCCTTGGCTAATTCTGTGAAATTCAAGCAAGGCCCGCCCCCCCCCCCCCCCCCCCAATACATGTACAGGGGCCCCCCTGTACAGCCCCTCTGTACAGGGACCATCCTAGGGTCTCTGTCTCCGCTCACTGTAATTTAAACCATCTGTGTGGCTACAAGTTGAGGACAGAGAATTTATGGCCCATATTCTTCCCATCTGACACTGGGAAGCTTTTGTGCGCATTGTCTATACATCTGCATTGGCTCTATGGGTTTGGGTCCAGATACTCACACTATTTCTTTTTCAAAAACACTGCTTTTTAAGAATCCCGCAGTGAAGAATGCTCATTACCAAGATGCTTAGGAAGGAGCAAGTTGTGCCAAGCTGGCTCTAGCAGAGATGCTGGCTACCGTGCACAATTAACTGTTAGGCACTGAGGAGCCCTGTCGCAGGTTTTTTATTACCCAGTGTGTTTTGAAAAAGTTCCTCGGCTCATACCAGCTTTCATTCACTGTAGGTAATTAGGTTAGAAAAATAAATGCGAGCAGGGCTGCTCTGGCTGCAAGGATTGCTGTGCTCAACATAAGCCCTCAGCTGCACAGAGCCGAAGGGAGCTTCTAACAGCACTGACAGCTCAGGGAAGTGATTTATGAAGCTTTTCTTTTGCGAAAAGTTGGCATCTAGACAACCTGTGCCCCTGCCATTGCCTGTGTACTCTTCTGGCATGTATAAAGCCCAAATATATTCCATGAACAGACCATTATGCCCAGAGACACTTCTTAAAACATATGATTAGAAATAAAAACAGCTTGATCCACATTCATGTGATATTTGTCTGAAGGATTATGAAATGGCAGCAAAAGAACAAGAAACACCATACTGCCCAGTATTAGAGTAACCATATATCTACTGGGATAAAAAACAGTGCTGAAGTTGTCCAGTGCTGAATGTGTGTTGCTGAGCCTGACCTTGAGAAACGTTCTCCTTTACTGCAGTGTACTCTGCTCCCACTGCTGGTTTAACTCCAAGGAGCTCCTGCTTTTGATCTCCATGTGCATTTGTGGGTATAGACTGAGTGCCCAGATAACTCTGGGGATGTGGGAAAAGATGTCCCAGCACACAGGGCCACACCAACAGAGCCTCACAGGCCTAGGCCTCGACAAAGGACACCACACAAACGTGTTTGTGATGCTTCAAAGAGATATAAAATCATAGAATTATAGAATCATAGAACCATATAATCATAGAATGGCCTGGGTTGAAAAGGACTGCAATGATCATTTAGTTTCAACCCCCCTGCTATGTACAGGGTCACCAACCATTAGACAAGGTTGCCCAGAGCCACATCCAGCCTGGCCTTGAATGCCTCCAGTGATGGAACATCCACAACTTCTCTGGGCAACCTGTTCCAGTGCGTCACCACCCTCTGTGTGAAAAACTTCCTCCTATTATCTCATCTAAACCTCCCCTGTCTTAGTTTAAAACCATTCCCCCTTGTCCTATCACTATCTGCCCTTGTAAACAGCCGTTCCCTCCTCTGTTTATATGCTCCCTTCAAGTATTGGAAGGCCACAAATGAGGTCTCCCTGGAGCCTTCTCTTCTCCAAGCTAAATGAGCCCAATTCCCTCAACCTTTCCTCATGGGAGAGATGTTCTGGCCCTCTGATCATCTTAGTGGCCCTCTTCTGGACCCACTCCAAGAGCTCCACATCCTTCCTGTACTGAGGGCTCCCAGGCCTGGACACAGTACTCCAGATGGGGCCTCACAAGAGCCAAGAGGGACAATCACCTCCCTCTCCCTGCTGACCACCCCTTTTTTAATGCAGCTCAGAACACAGCTAGCCTTCTGGGCTGTGAGCGTGCACATTGCCAGCTCATATCCAGCTTCTCATCCACCTGGACCCCCAGGTCCTTCTCTGCAGAGCTGCTCCCAAGGAGATCTTCCTCCAGTTTGTATAAATACCTGGGATTGCCCTGATCCAAGTGCAGCACCCTGCACTTGGCCTTGTTGAACCTCGTTAGGTTCTCATGAGCCCGCTTCTCCAGCCTGTCCAGGTTGCACTGGATGGCTTCCCTTCCTTCCAGTGCATTGACTGCACCTCTCACCTTGGTGTCATCTGCAAACTTGCTGAGGGTGCACTCGATGTCATCGTCTACGTCATTGACAAAGATGTTGAAGAGCACCAGTCCCACGACTGACCCCTGAGGGACACTGATGGTGACCAGTCTCCACCTTGACACAAAACCCTTTGGCTGTGTCCAGACAACCAATTCCAAATCCATCAAACTGTTCATTCTTCAAATCCATACCTCTCCAATTTAGAGAGAAGGATGTGGTGAGGGACCATGCAGAAGTCCAGGTAGATGACATCTGTCACACCTCCCCCACCCACCGAAGCCATCACTCCATCATAGAAGGCCACCACATTGGTCAGGCAAAATCTGCCCTTCGTGAAGCCATGCTGGCTGTCTTGAATCACCTCTTTGTCTTGTATGTGCCTTTAAACAGCTTCTAGGAGGATCTGCTCCATGATCTTCCCAGGCACAGAGGTGAGCCTCGCCAGCCTGTAGTTCCCTGGGTCATCCTTTCTCCCTTTCTGAAAAACGGGAGTAATGTTTCCTTTTTTCCAGTCACCAGGGACTTTACCAGACAGCCATGATTTTTCAAATATGATGGAGAGTGGCTCAGCAACCACATCAGCCATCTCTCTCAGAACCTTAAGATGGATATCATCCGGCCCCATGGACTTATATACATTCAAATTCATGAGGAGGTCTCGGACTTGTTCCACTGTTACAGTGGGACAGAAACCTCTCCCCACACCCTCACCTAGAGGCTCAGGGTCATAGCAGACATGGAAAACCTGACCACCCGTGAAGACTGAGGCAAAGCACTCACTGAGTACCTCAGCTTTTTCCATGTCTGAGGAAGCCAGCTCCCCATTACCTTTCATCAGAGGGGGAACACTCTCCTTGGCCAGTCTCCTCCTGCCTATGTACCTGTAGAACCCCCTCTTGTTATTTTTCACATCCCTCACCAAGTTCAGCTCCATCTGTGCCTTAGCTTTCCTAATCCTATCTATCATCTCTACACATACAGACAGCAGCCCTGTATTCTTCCCAGGCTACACAACCCTGCTTCCATCTCCTGTACATTTCCCTCCTTTTCCTCAGTTTAAGCTGCAGGTCTTTGCACAGCATGTCAGTCTCTGCCTCCCCTGCTCGACTTCTTTTGCTGGGGGATGGAGAGCCGTTGTGCTTTCAGAAGGGTGTCCTTAAAGAGATGCCAGCTCTGTTTGGTACCCATGCTCTTAAGGACAGAATTCCAGGTTATCCCACTGAGCAGTTCCTTGAGCAGCCAGAAGTTTGCTCTCCTAAAGCACAGGTCCTAGCTCTACTTTTTGCCAGGCCTGCATTCTTCAAGATCACAAACTCCTCCAGGGCATGGTCCCTAGAGCCCAGGCTGCCTCCAATCTTAACCTCTCTAATGCGTTGGTGAGCACCAGGTCCAGTAAGGCTTCAGCTCGGGTTGGTCCATCTATTACCTGGACCAAGAAGTTATCCTCGACAGACTCCAGGAATCTCCTGGATTGTCTGCCACCCCCTGTGCTGCTATCCCAGCAGATGGTGGGTGGTTGAAATCCTCTATCAGGACAAGAGTCTGTGAGCGCAACACCTCCTGCAGCTGAAGCAAGGAGGCCTCATCAACAGGCTCCCCCTGATCAGGTGACCTGTAGCAGACCCCAACCACTAGATGTCCTTTACTGGACCAATCCCCAATTTTCACCCGTAAGCTCTCGACCTGATCGTGGCTGTTCCTCAAACACAGCTCTTCACAATCTACCCACTTCCTAACATAGAGGGCAACTCCCCACCCCTCCTACACAGTCTATCCCTTCTGAAAAGCCTGTAGTCCTTAATCAAGGTATTCCAATCATGGGATTCATCCCATCACATTTCCAATATAGCAATTAAGTCATACTTTCCCAACTGCGCCATGGTTTCTAGCTCCTGCTTATTTCCCATGCAGTGTGCATTGGTAAAGAGGCACTTCAGCTTAGCTATTGGCCTCGTGTTCTCAGAGGAGCCGTCCCTAATACCTCCAGGACAAGTCTGGGTTTTTCCCCTACTGCCTCCCAAGGTGACAGCATTCTCACACAATGCTTTATGGATATTATGTTACTGAGCTACTTTATTTACGCTTTCTGCTGTGTAAGCTTATCTCCAAGTAACAAAAGCCACTGAACGCTGAAGTACCAGTGCACGTGTGTCCATGTGCACAGCTTTCATGTATTTCCGTTCTGTGAAAACGGAATGTATTTCCGTTCCGTTCAGTACACAAAACTTTGTGTACTGGGTACACAAAGGGGTGTACCCAGTACACCCCTTTCCTCCATCATATCTAGTTTAGAGCCCCAGTAACCAGCCCAGCCAGCTTGCTTCCAAGAATATTTGTGGCCCTTCTAGTCAGTTGGCTCCTGTCCACCATCAGCATTCCCCTTTTCTCAAGGCTGCATCCCAAGCCATAGTACCCAAAGCCCCGAGTGTGACTCCACTTGCAAAGCCATTCATTCAGCTTGTCCACCCTCCTTTTGTGCAGATCCCAGTCACCAACTGAGAGGACAGAGGAGAATACAACTTGCACTCCTGATCCCATCAGCAGCCTTGGAGTCCCTTTTGATCACCCAAGAACTTCTTTTGCCTACCTCTTCATTTCCAATGTGGAAAACTAGTGATGGATTTATAATCAGAGGGCTTAACCAGGTGAGTGATGTTCCTAGCAACATCTCTCACCCAGGCTCCAGGCAGGCAATACACCTCCTTGTGGGACAGGTTCGAGCAGCATATTGGGCCCTTGGTTCCCCTCAGAACGGAGTCCCCTATGATGACAGCCCTTCTTTTTTTCCTGACTGATGTTGTAGCAAAACAGCAGAGTCAATTCTTTTTAAATAATAAGTTGCTGAGAAGTTTAAAGTTAGGAAAAGTACCAACAATGTGTTGCTGTGTTTCACAGAGAAGACGCAGTTCTCTTTGTGGTCAAAAACAAGAGAGCAATAAGCTTTATAAGAAGTCAGTTTTCTCATGAGAACCATTGCAAGGGCAGTCGAGAACAAGTGCTATATTCACCTCTCAAGTTTTCAAGGCTGCTCGTAATTTGGATGAAGTGCAGTAATAGGGATTTAAGGCAGATTAAGAATGGGCTAATGTGTTTAACCTACAGATAGCTCAATCAAAGCTTTCCAGATCCTGACGTAATGGTACAATGTGCTTAATCCATTGTCAGAGTCATCAATCTCAGCAGCCTCCTCAGAGGTGTTCCCCTAATCAATTCAGTGTTTTCATTAGGGTAAATGGATTTCACCATTTCCATCAGCAATGAATCTGTGAATTTCCAGGCACGTATGCTGAATTTCCTGTGGTGGCTGGATCCTGCTTATGCTAAGGGGAGTGATAATGAGCACAAGCATTTGTGCTCCCAATTGCATGACACAAGCTGAGGGACACCTCTGTTGCCCACTCTGGTGTGACCTCCCCAGGTGTCTTATGGCAGTGGTACCATTGCCATGAGATATGTGGGGGTCCTGCTTACCCTTTGGCAGTGTGCCCTGATGCAGAACAGGGCAACACCAGCAGGACTGCATCAAATCCCTCCAATCTTTAAAGCAAAAAAAATATAACAATCTTTAAGAATGTTTCTTCACGGCACAAAGAAGGACTATAAAGAAAAACCAACCTCTGGAGACCTACTTGAGGAGGCATGGAAAATTTTTCCTTTTCCATCACAGCATTTAAATGTCAGCAAAATCAAATATGGAGGTGTGTTCAGCTGAAATGCCATGGGAAAAGAAAAATGAGGAGCCAAGGTGTGTGTTTTGGGTAACATCCACAGCTGGCTACTACAGTTTCAGAGTGCTGGCTTTGTCAGCTTTGCACCTGTCCTACCTGGGAGGCTGTGCAGCCCCACCCAGCCAACACATGTGAGTTGAATTGGAGCTTAGGGGGTCACCTCCCAGCCAAAAGTCTGGGAGGTTTTCATAACCCATCTATGCCATCACATCAGCTAAATAAACTCTCCATGCTTTTTCTGAAGTGGTGACTATATTTATGTGATCTGTTTGGCACCACAGATTAAATACAAAACTGCGTATTAAAGGAGAGATTTTTTGTTTAGCTATATTTGAGGTGAGATGGAGCAAGATAAGACAGAGAAAGAGAGGGAGAAAGAGCAAAGTCAAATAACCAAGGTGCTACATTAGAAAAAAATAGCCTGTTCCTTGGCACAAAGTATTTGGAAGAAGAGCCAGGAAATTATAATTCTAATACGCACTCTGTCATCTGATTCCCTGTGCGGTAGGGGAAATGTCCTTTAACCTCCTTGTCTAATTTGTCCAACCCGTTAAATGGGAACATGCGACCACAGATGAGTCCGATAAGTACAAGCAGATGTTTTCATAGCACCCTGAAAAGAGTGCGAGAATCCATGGATGTGCCATTATTACTGATGTACACACATATATAGACATACACATACAAATGCTATTATTGCTATTGTACTCCCTGGGAGTGTAAATGAATTTGAAATGAAAATTTTACATATAAAGTATAAACAACACTCATTCTGCAGTCTATGATTTGCTTTTATATATTTTTTATTTACAAAGATACCTTCACTAATTTTTGCTGCCTGGGAAATAGCTTGTTGAAATATTTTATCATTGGAAATCTTTGCTACTCCGACTGGATCACTAGGGTATGTGCTATGTTTCTGTTTCTTAACTTCCTAAATATGACATTAAGGATTAAGTTACTGGAGAATATTACTAGAAAAAAAATTGAAATTTGCTTAAAATTTGCTCATTCAAGGTGAAATTCAATACATCTTCTTCAGTGCAGATACAACTGGAAGTTACATTATGTCTCTGAATTTCCCTTTTCCTTCTGCTAGTTTTGATAATAAAATGCAGAGGCCTCACAGAACGGAAATACATGAAAGCTGTGCACATGGACACACGTGCACTGGTACTTCAGTGTTCAGTGGCTTTTGTTACTTGGAGATATAAGCTCACACAGCAGAAAGCGTAAATAAAGTAGCTCAGTAACTTGATATCCATAAAGTAGCACCCTCTGGTCTTGGTACTTTACTGGTGGCCTGATTCACAAAGATGCTGAATATTTCCCAGTCTTCACAGAAATCCATGGGATTTCTTAGATAGTCTTAGATAGACTTTTAGAGTCTTAGATAGACTGAGCAGGGTTAAAAAGCAAATCCCTTGCTTAGGTGCCTCTGTCCAGCATGGAAACCTAACTCATGGTGTTTCTGTTTGAATTGTCTGTCTTAAATCTGTACACAAACACCTGCAATGCTTACTCTAGCTTTAGAACAGATATTAACAGATTTAGTGAATTCTTAGTGGGCTGAGATACACAGTGAAGTTAATTCCTGGCAACAGAGGAAGGGGTTAGGGCTTCCTGCAGTGTGGATGTCAGGGTGTGGCTGTAGAAATTCTGGCTAATGGAACTGATATCATTCAAGCTTCAAGTATTTCCCAACACCTGGAACAAGTGCTCTTTTGGAGATGATGCATGAAACCATATTATAAAAACAAAACAAAACAAAACAAAACAAAAAAACAAAACAGGACTTCACTGATATTCTCAAACAAAGAACATATTCATTAAGAAAACTAGCTCCTCTGAAGCAGTAACCCTGGGATACAGACAGCAAGGTCTTCAAATCATATCATATATTACTCATATCATTTTAACTAGTGAAGACAGCAGAAGGCTAATATTACTTCCTAAACAGCCCTGCAGTTTATTAGTCACCTCTTTGCCCAGAGGACTTGAGCCACGCTACGTGGTTGTGGTTTAGAAGTCATCAGATAGTGAAGAATCATCACTCTAGGTTTTTACAACAAAAGCCCACTTGTCTTTAAGCAAAAGCATGTTTATGAAAGCCTAGCTACATGAAAAGAAAAGAGGGCCTCATTCAGGAAAGGCACCATGGCATACCATGGGTATATGCACCCCTCAGCAAAGATGCTGTACTGAGCCATGTGATGGTGCTGCTCGGTGTGCACATGGATGAGACAAAGGATGAGCTCACAGCAAGATGCACAACAGCACAGGACTGTGCACAACTCATAGGCAAATACATTCCACCACTGGCCTTGCTAATGATTCTGTGGCTGTAAGCTTCAGCCTTGTTTCCTTAGGCAGGTGATTTTTTTCAGGATCTCGTAGCGCTAAGCCATCACAGAAGGTGAGCTGCTGACCTTACCTGGAGCCTCACATCCCAAGACACATGGTGGTGCCAACTGAATTATACTTGATTTAAGACGAGTTATTAGCCTCTTGTTTTATCAAGCAAATTATATTTTAAATAAATGCTTCTTCTTACTATAGTTGGATATCAGAAGTTTTTTGTTTTTTCTTTTTTCTTTTTTCTTTTTTTTTCCAGCAATAACCTCTCATCTGTGTTGGGATTTTTAATTAAAACCTTTTGTCTCGTTTTTCCACTTAGCAAGTGAATTATTGCCACTAAAAACAAAGAGAGGCAAGTATTCCTCTTGTTCCTCTTGTTCCTCCTCCATAAGCATCCCTTATGCTACAGAATGATCAGGAAAAAAAGCAGCAGAAAAGTACTAGAAATATACCATTTTTGCTTACATATGCACATCAATGGATTTCTGATGAGGGCACACGAGAAGAGGGCTGGGAAGAAAGCACCAGCATGATTGATTGCATTTCATGCATTTCATGGTCATCTGTCTGTGTACCTTAACCACAGCAACACATATGGTTATCATAGCACTCATGAGTTGGTGCATTTCACACATACCCACATCAAAATCAAAGCTATGACTCCTTGTGCTTGCTTATTTTGCTGGCATAATATATAGGGAAAGACGACCCAAAGAAAACATAATGAATAATTCAAGAGAATTCCATTTTCACTGAAAACTCAGCAAAATAACAGACAAAGTATTCCAAGGCATAGAGGAGCCTCTTGTACTGTGGCCACCGAAGCTTTTCCCATGGATGTGTCTGTCTCTCTCATCAATCCTGTAACTTCTTACCTATTTTTAGAAACTGTTCTCACACTAAATGTCCAAAAGTTATTTCAACTGGGAGAAGAATTAATGAAAACTGAATTAGATCCAACATCTTGTCTTCTATACTGATAATATATCTGGAGAAAGGTCTATTTAAGCATTTTGTCTTGAGAATGAAGCCCATTGCTGCTGTTGTACAACCTGCCCATGAATAAGAACTGTCTTCCAAAGCTGCTTTGTCTCTCACCTCCAGCATTTTTTTCAGGTTTATGTATCTTATCCCAGGACTACAGGAACCATTGAAATCACTGTGAGGGATGCTTTCTTGATAATAAAAACAAGATCTTTCTCCTTTCAGGGCTTTAAGGTTTCTTGAAACAGTGCCCTTGCTTTGAGATGGGAACTCTCAATCACATGAATAGGTCTTGAATTATACATTTCTACTGCTAAAGCTGTATTGCCATCAGCTCATTGACATGTCACTTAGGGAGAAACCCTCAGTATCCCAGTGGATTTTATTCTGATTCTAGATAACATGGCAAACCAGATGTGTTATGTTATACCTGATCTTAGAATTTGGACATTGTCTTCAAAATAGACCTGTCTTTGTTTCTAGTTCTGAAGTTCATTTATCAGAGGATGACAGCTTTTGTATTCAAGGACCCTTGGGTCAAAATACATCTATTTTGCTTAAATATACATGAAAAGGGATTTTTTAATATCCCCTTTTATATTTTGTTCATTTTAATTTAGTTTAAATTAATTTTGAATTAACTTTTAATTAGAATAATTTGATTTTATCTTCCTATGAATTACTTCTTTTCAAAACCTGCTATCAAAAAGCACATTAGACGCAAAACATGGCTCTTGTTTCATATGAAGTATGAAGAATAATAACTATATTAAGAATAGAACTGAAACTTGAACAGAATTCCATAATAGGACATAAACATGGCGTGGACACTCACTTTTTTCTCTTCTAGTTGTTGTCCGTCTTAGGAACTTAGTCAACATTTTGCTGAGAGAATAATGTGCTAGAGAAAGGAGTGAGAGGAATTTGGTGGCTGTCTTTCTAGCCACAAGCCTTCTGGTTCAGCCACCTCCCGTTGTTTCTTATAGCTCTGTCTCGGAGCTCAGTGTCTACCACCCCACATAGGGATTGCTGCCTCCGTTGCATACTCTTAGGTGTGTCTCCAGTCACACAGGAAGCTTGCAAAGATCATAGAATCATTGAATCATTGGCTTGAGTTGGGAGGGACCCCAAGGATCATCAAGTTCCAACCTCCCTACCACAGGCAAGGCCACCAACCTCCAGATCTGGCACTAGATCAGGTTACCCAGGGCCCTATCCAACCTGGTCTTGAACACCTCCAGGGATGGAGCATCCACAGCCTCTCTGGGCAGCCTGATCCAGCACGTCACCACTCTCACTGTAAAGAACTTCCCCCTGCCAGCCAAGATAATAGGCTCTGTTGCACCTCCTTAACACACTCAGGCCAGAATCTCACCAGAGGCATTCTGTGGTGTCTATAAGCCACTGCCATGCCCTACTGCAGAAGCGTCCTGCTCAGATGCACCAGCAGTGTTAGTTTTCCCGAACTGTGTGGGCTCTTCTTTGATCTTCTCTTTAAAAAAAGACAGCAGATGATTTTCTCCAGAAAGCATGGTGTGAAGTCTTATCTTGACTCCTCTGGATACAAATACAAACCTTTTTGCTGTGCGAAATAGCAAACTGTAGGGAGAGGGAAGAATGAGGAGCTTTCAGTGAGGGGCTGGGTCGGGAGTCTGCAGGGGATCGTCTCTATCGGCCAACAGCAGTTGGGAGTTTTTCTGGTGCATCAAAATGGAAAGGACAAAGACCCAGGCTGTGGCTCCAGTACTGCAGCCCTTCCTCCCATCTTCTGAACTCCTTTTGTCCATGTCCCTGTCCCGCTCCCTTCCCATAATGACTATAGTGGACATGGCTGCTGAAGCTGCAAGCTGGAATTTTGCAGACTGCCTGAGCAGAGGACAGGGCTTGGGTTGTTCCTACGGCCACAGGAATATGCCACATGGCTGATCACAATGACACAAGTCTGATCCACAGGCTCCTTGTGAGCTGCTCACCAGTGCCCCTGTCATGGTTTTGTGACTTTTGTTGTCAGTATTCCACTTCATAACATCATGTAAAGCAGTGGGAGTTAAAGAGTTAATGTTCTGATTCTGTGGACTGCCTTTTTTGGGTGTTTGGTTCTCAGAGGGGAGGGGAGGAGTGGCATTCCCCAGAGGACTTCCAGCCCAGAGGAAAGAAGGTAGATCTCCCTGGAGGTCTGAGTGGCTCTCTTTCTTTGTTCATGTGGAGAAGCATGTGGTCCCCCTGCAGTCTGTAGAGTAAGGTCTCAGTTTTGGGCACTCTTTCTCTCATTTTGTGTGATTTGTTGGCCTCAATTCCAATTGTATCATCGTGTACTGTATTATTTTGCATTCTGAGATCATATTTAGTAAATTAACATTCCTCCTCAGATTGTTGCCTCTGCTCTTTTTTTTTTAAGACCCATCTTCTATCTCCCTACCCTTTCCCCTTTTCCCCTCTCTTGGGGCGAGGGCCCATGAGTCCCCTGCCTCATTAGTCTCGGGGCCAAGCTGGACTGGCCTTGAACTGTTAACACTTTTTTTTCCTCTCTCTTTCTTTTCTTTTTTTTTTTTTTTTTTTTTTTTTTCCTGGGCCTGTGGACCTGCTGTCCCCTGTCATGGACACAGATCTAGAGATCATTCTGTGACAATTATTGGTGGAGATTACGGACAGACTGAAACAAATCTGAATTTTTCATAGTGTCAGGGAGTTGCAGAGTGCTGTAGCTAGCTTTGGTCTGCATAGATTGGATTATAGGCCGGGTGGTCTGCAAGACACTAGACACTGTACCGAGTTTTTTTTACTCTCTTCTTTTTCCTAGCAACTGGCAGCTAGATGAAGAACCTGTTCTTCATTTTAGGAGCATTGTATAAAGGATTAAAGGCCATTATGGAACATAATGGTTTTTTGGAACATATTGATGACAATATGATGAACATACATAGGTTCATCATTTTCTGTTTTGGAATTGCATATATATATAACTATATATAATTAAGGGCACTGATGGTGATACCTGCCTGGTACCTATACACCCCAGAGGAATTAGGTAATTTAACAGACAACACAATGTTTAGACTGGTTTCCAGGTTCTGTTCTCAGCTCTTTATGCATGTTTGGAATGCCAACCCAGGGACCATGTTATCAGTCTCACTGAAGGAGGAATACATCCTCCTAATAATAATGTACGTTATGTGGAGGCAGCTTTCCCCAGAACCAGAGAATGTTGAGTGGCAGGGAATATGGAGGGGTTTAGGAAAAATTTTAGAAGTGTGGGGACCCCCTGTGCCATGGGATTTCACTCTTGAACACCTGTGGGATCCCAAGAAACTAAGCCAGTATTTGAATCAGGAATGGTGCAGCTTAAGTAGATCTGAGAAGGAATGGCTTATTTGGAGCATGGCTCACGCTTACCCAGCTCTGTATAATACTGTTCTGGAGAGAGAGAGTTTCCAAGCTGAGATTTGAACCAAAGGGGGAAGTCAAACCTGATCGATCACAGGAGGCACCAGTATCAATGTCAGTTGCCCCTGTGGAGGGGCAGAAATGGAAACGGGTGTCATTACACCTAGAATGGAAAAAAGTGGAGGAAGCAGAAGAAGATCTAGGTAAGGAGCCCTTCCCAAAACCACCGTCATCAACAAAAGCAACAGAAAAAACTAAGAGACACGGAGAGGAGAGTGAGGAGGCAGAAGTCACTGTTATCACTGTTCGTCGACCTCTGAAAATGACTGAAATTCAAGGCTCAAGAAAGGAGTTTAAATGGCACCCGAACAAAACTTTTCTCACCTGATTGCTTTGGTGTTGGGACAGCAGGGCCAGTAGCATGTTTCTAGATGGTAGTGAAGCTTGCCAACTAGGAAGCATTGCCCAAGACTCAGCTATTGACAGAGGGATTAGTAGATGTCTCGACAGAGTTGCCACCCTATGGGAACAAGCATTATTAGCCATGAAGGAAAGACATCCCTTCAAAGACAATCTGGAGTCTGAGATGAAAAAGTAGAATACTGTTGAAAAAGGTAACCAGTATTTGAGAATAACAGCCATGGTGGAGATGCTGTATGACTCCATGTTGGTTCCTAATAATCCACACCAGAACCATGATCCTGAGAGGGTTAGGAGTATGCCAGATATATGTCAGAGACTCACAAGAACAGCACCGGAAAGGTACACCAGTACACTAGTAGTAATGTTCGATAGATATGAGCACCGAAACAGAAGACCCCCAGTTTCTGAGCTGATTATTATGCTTCAAAACTTTGAACAAAAATTACCTCCATCCCATGCTTCCATTTCAGCCATGTCAAAAGTAACAGAAAGACTAGATAATGTGGATGAGATGAGAGAGAAAATGGAGAAGAAACAGGATGATATGCTGGAAGAATTGTCTCAATTAATGGTGATGAACCCATGGTAGTATCAGAAACACCTGATGAAGATCAGAATGATCAAAAGAGTCTACTGAAGAAGCTGATCAAACTGATTAAAATCTCAGCTATCAAAGGCAAACGCCTTCCTGCTCAAGCAAACGACAGTGGTAAATCTATGTCACCTGCTGCCTTGTGAAGCTATTTACGTCAACGTGGAGAAGACTTGAAGAAGTGGCACAAAAAATCTCCTGCACTACGAACACAGGTGAGAGAATTACAAAACAGATCAACTACCAATGAAATTGTTCCGGTTACTACTGGTTAACCAATAGAGGGGCCCTGTCCTCAGTCGGAGGGGAAAAGGATAATAGAGTGTATCGGACTGTGTGGATTCGATGGCCTGGCATGTCGGAACCACAGAAATATAAGGCACTGGTGGACACTGCTGCACAGTGCACTCTGATGCCCTTGAGTCATGAAAGGACAGAATGAATTCATATTTCTGGAGATACTGGGGGCTCTCAAGAACTGTCTGTGCTGGAGGCAGAGATAAGCCTCACTGGCAAAGACTGGCAGAGGTATCCTATAGTGTCTGGCCCAGGGGTTCCATGCATACTAGGTATAGATTACCTCAGAAAGGGGCATTTCAGGGATCCCAAGGAGTATCGATGGACTTTTGGAATAGCTGCTGTAGACACAGACAATATTAAGCATCTGTCTGTTTTGCCTGGCCTGGCATAACATCCATCTGATGTGGGGTAGCTACAAGTAAAAGAGCAGCCAGTACCAATTCCCACAAAAATGGTACACAGACGGCAGTACCACACCAGCAGGGATTCCTTGCTCCCCATTCATAAGTTGATTCATCAACTAGAAAGTCGGGGAGTAATCAGCAAAACTCACTCACCTTTTAACAGCTCCATATGGCCATTGCATAAAGCCAGTGGAGAATGGAGGCTAATGGTAGATTACCATGGCCTGAATGAGGTCACACCCCCACTGAGTGCTGCTGTGCCAGACATGTTAGAACTCCAGTATGGACTGGAGTCAAAAGCAGCCAAATGGTATGCCACCACTGACATTGGTAAAGCCTTCTTTTCCACTCCATTGGCCACAGAATGCAGGCCACAGTTTGCCTTCACATGGAGGGGTGTTCAGTATACTTAAAACTGTTTGCCCCAGGGTTGAAACATAGCCCAACCATTTGCCGTGGGTTCATCCAAGCTGTGTTGGAAAAGGGCAGTGCTCCCAAGCACCTGAAGTATATTGATGACACTGTTATGTAGGGCAATACAGCAGAGGAAGTTTTCAAGAAAGGAGAGCAAATAATCTAAATTCTTCTGCAAGCTGGTTTCACTATTAAGCAAAACAAAGTGAAAGGACCTGCCCAGGAAATTCAGTTCCTAGGTATAAAAGTGGCAAGACGGGTGTCATCTCTCAACAAAAACACGGCAGTCCCACAGATAGCAAACTGCTTGCAGATAGTAAGAGGGAATGGACTGTCAGTGAGTAGTAGGAAGTGCATGCATTTGTTTGGCATAACAAAAAAAGCTGTCCCTTCTTCATGTGGGAAGCTGTCACTGGCTGTGACAGGAAGGCACGCTGCCCTCGCAGCAGTCTGATAGGTAAAAGACCCTCACATCTCTCACAGAACTCATCTTACACTAACCAAGGAAAACACCCATAATTAAATTAAGGCACTTTCTATATCGGTACAGTTTATAATGATACCAGTTTGACAGTTTCTAGGCACAGATGTGAGCTTCACATTTTTCCTGGATGTAGCACATTGTTTTCTAAGCCAGAAAACTGCTATGGAGACTCCTGGGCACTGAGCAATGCTCCGGGCGATCTTCCTTGGTAATGAGAATGGCCTGGTATCATCTGCTCTTAAATTATATTTCTAATTAAATTCAGCAAGAGCACCTTCTCTAACCAAAGCCAGTCACATGAAAGAATTTGGACAAGGGAACGCTGATGTCATACAAAAGTTCACACCAGCTACAACATCATTCAGAGATAATAAAATGCCCAATCAAGCTGTAAGCTGGGCCATTGCATTTTGACAGTGCATTTCCTGCACCCAGTGGCTCTGGGTGTAACAGGGGACATCTGCAATGCACAGCCAGTTGTCACTGAGTGTAGGCACTTTCTGAGTGCAGATATGTGCTGATGCACTGTAAAATGAAAGCAGAGAGCAAGATACATCTCTGTTGGTGCTGGCACATGACCATGACACTTGCAAGATATTACTGCAGGGCAGAGTTTGCTGGCCAGACCTCACCTCCTATCTTGACTCTATTTTCCCCAGTAATGCTGAGTTATGTCTTATTGGAGTGCTGTCTCAAGTGAAGTTTGTACAAGGAAATATAATAAAGCTGTGTCTAAAACAAGGCAGGCACTCCTTGTGGCTGGGGGAGGGGTGCGCTCTTGCTCTCAGAAATGGGGAACATTCTTTTCCCTAAAAGAGAGATGAGTGGACATGGTCCTGTGCCTGCTGCTGCTGCTGAAGCAGTGAGCCCACCCTGGGCTGGCAGCAGAAATGGCCCTGAGCTGAGTGAGAGTTATTGCTGATACCACTGATAAATTAGCATCTTGGATGTTTAACAAAACTGGACCTGCTGTAAGTGAAATTAATATGTGTTCCTGGATTCATAAAATGTCAATTAGAGACCCTAGGGGGTACAGAGAAAATGAGATTTGTCTGCAAATCTCATTGAGGGGCAGATTGCCATGCCCTTGTTCACAATGAAATTGTGACTAACTTTACAAAAATTATGTGCTCTCACAGCACAAAAGTCTTCGCAGTGAAGGTTTTACAATCAACCTGGCCTTGATATTTACCAAATATGCATATATATATATGCATATATGTATAGTATATGTATTTATAGTATATGTTACAGAGCACAAGCTGGCCCCGTCTTGGTCTGTGCTGGTTGGGGTAGGTATGATCCCCTGACAGATGCCCCATCTATATGATCTTAAGAAAGGGTAGCAAAGGTTATTTTGAGAAAACAAGCCTTCTCGTAAAGTAAAACTGGGTGATCCCAATAAATCTATTTCATTTAATTTACAGCCTCCTACTCTTGCCTATCAGAGCATACAGTGATATCCTTTTGCTGTGGGAGTACATTATACAAAATGGAATTGTTTTTGTTGAGCTGAAAAACTAGTGAAAAATAACTTAGGTAATGGTTTTAGGTGCAGTGTTTTATTAATCTTACGAAGTGACCTAAGCATATTGCTGATACAACAGAAGCCACTGAAAAATTAAGGTCAGCCTGAAAAAAACTAAGGACCAGAGATGGAAAAGAGCAGTGTTGCAGTATTCCTTTTACATTACTTTGTCTTTTTTCCATTGACCTTCTGAAAGCCCCTGAATTACCTTAGAAAAAAATGTATATTTTTTCCTCCCTACACATTGTCTGTAGTGCCTGTATTAATCCAGAGTTAACTAAGAGCTGTTGTCCATGTAAGTGGGCTGGAACTCGTTGTAGTAAGACTCATACCTGAGAGCCTTATAAAAATGTCATACTGAGTGCTTATTCACTGCCTTGGTCCTAGAAGGCTCCCATTTGTGGTACATGAAATTCATTAAAAAGTCAATACATCCTCACTCACACTGCTAGTTGATAAAAAAAAGATATGGGAGGTGCATTCTGAGCCTGTCATTGTTGCTGGGTTTGGTTTGAGTTTTCTGCTTTTATTCTGTTTACTTGGATCATGATGAAACACATCACTCATTTATGCCAACCATCACATCATCATCAAGGTATTCATTCAGTCCTAATCGTGATCAATTTTTTAATAAGGAATTTGTACCTATGTAACGATAAACCCCTTAGCTCTGCTTATAATTCTTCTCTGATTCCAAAGAATGAAAATATAATTCATTTTTTTTTCTGCTTCTTGCAGATAATTTGATACATGGCATTTTAGAACTTCTGTATTTACATATTGGCACAATTACATCATACTGTTACATTGTTCACAGCCTTTCATTGTCACTACCAACTTCTTCTGGGAAAAATCAAACAAAAGCTGAGACAAGGTGTATCAAGTTGCAGTCATTTAGATGCCTAGTATTTTATTGCTCTTCTAATTGCTTTCCAGTTCTCAATCTTTTCATTTGGTGCTTCTAAATAAACGGTTTTCACTTATTTATTTAATAATTTTACAAAAAACCCTGCTTGAGGACATGTACCACACTCCTCCTCTTCATGTCACACAAATTAAGATACCATGGAAAGCATCTCTTCATGCTATGATTGTCTAATGTTTGGAATATGTCCTTTTTTCTCTTATATTTTATGATGCATCTTATAATTTATATTTTATAATATATTATAAAAAGACAAATGAAGCTACTTTTTTTTTTTTTCACGGAGCTTTCTTAGAAGCTGCAGTATGAAGCTCAGAGTGGAACTAGTTTAGCATTCCACGACTTCAAGTGTTGAATCTTGCCACCTCTAGAGAGACTCACAAGAACTGAGTGCCCTTGTATATCTGTTTTCTCTAAACTGTCTCAGCTTTAATTTTAAGGTTGTACATGCCTACATAAAACCAGTCTGATTTGAGGAGAAAAAGAAAATGCTTATTTACCCATATTCACCACCCACAACCCTGCAACAGCCTTTCTGTCCTCAGTGAAGTTCTTGTGCCAGCCTGACTTATTTCACAAGCATCAGCCAGAAAAATAGTCATTCAAAAACCCTAAAGAGACTCCTGTCTGTGGCTTGTCTTTTGTACATTGTTTCCCTGTAACTTCCAGCCCAGCATAGCTGGTTTCCTAGGGAGCAGTGCACATCTGTCTGTCTTCCCTACGTTGAGCAGCCAAAACTCATTCAAACTGACTCTGAAAAATGAGGGCATAAATGAGGGTAAGATAGAGGAAAAAATGGGAAGAGTGGTGGGGAGGGATTTTCTGCTCATGCCACATTTCCAAACCAGTGACACTTACCTTAACAAAGGGCAAAAAAATGGTAATTTACATTTTCTCTGCCTAGCGAGGCCTTCCTGCGTCCGACTCTGTGGAGGTTAACAAAAGGCCCAGATGCAGGGATGATCCAGAGGAGCAACACCCGACCTTTGCTTGTGGTCAGGGAACTGCAGTCCAGTCACTGCCAGGAGCCGCCATTGGGCACTCCCTGACACCACCTCAACAGTGGGCCTGAGAAGGCAGCAGGCATTAAAGAATAAGGGCAATTGAACACAACTCTGAAGATTTTCTGTGAGCATAACTCAATTCCTTTTGAATCAGCTGTTTGTGCAGTCTCCACACGTAGCCCCCTAAGGACCTCGTTAGGGAATATTATCTTTTTTTCAGTTATTCCAATATTATCTTTTTTCACTTATCCTCCCATGGAGACTAGATACTACTGCTTTTTTTGTTTTAGTTCATATAAATGTGATTTGTTGTTGTTTTTACCTTTCATTATTTTGCTTTGGTTGTTGCTGTTGTTGCTTTTATTTCACTATATACCTTTATTTAATGACAGATATTGTTCTACTCAGGCTTAATGAAGGACCTTTTTTTAAATCTTTGTCTTACACTATTGGCCCGTCGTGATTTTATCATCTGCTCTCTTAGAAGTCATTTATTCTACAAGATCACTGGTCTAAAATCTTTCCTTCATTTTGCAAAACAAACAAGCAAACAAACAAACAAAAAACAACCTACAAAACAAACCCCTCTCCCCTCACCCCAAAAATGAGCAACCAAACCAAATGCATGCTTTGAAGAATGTATAGGGAAGAGACCTAAATTAATGCATCAAGATGCTTAAGAGGAAACCCTGCCATATGGCTCTGTAACTATTATTACCGTTTCCTACTGCAGTGGGAAATGCAAAAAAATAGGTGGCAAAGTATAGATGCTTCTGTCATAGGTGATCTGGACATTGGTAGAATGGGATGACCCTGTAGTCTCACACCTCAGAGCGCTCACACTGCCCAACTCAGCACTGCCCTGGTGACAGAGATGGTTACCACCACCATGGTGAATTCCTAGGGAAATTCATCTCTCTCAGAGTTTACACTGCATTTCACCAAAGCTCTTTGCATGGTCCCAAATCTGTCCACAGTCAGGAGAGCACTTCAGCATGTGCTTGATGCAAGGTGTGTACTCAGGGCCATCAAAATTAATGATTCTTAGGCAGATTTCAAAGCTAAGGGCCTCTCTGCAGTGATGGTTCCCAATGATTTGTCAGGAAGAAACTCCATTAAATATAGCTGGATTGAACCACAGAGTGTATTCACTGTAGCAGATTTGTTTGCCATGAAAACGTGAATAGGGAAGAGTAAATCTCTATAATAAATACTGATAGAAGAATTATTTATATATGGTATTATAAAAAATACTGTTGCAACAGACTAGATTAGTACAAGTTCTCTGGGGAGACAGTATGCTTTTCTTGGGTTTTGCACAGTGCCTGGCATGTTATGGATGATGCCAGAGTTAACAAATAGTTCTTAATAATAATAAAATATTTTTACTGATGAGATGACGCCAGTTCTTCCTATCATCACCCATGTGTCAGACAGATATATATAAATCTGAGTAATGCAACGCTGTGAGTTAGCAATTTTTTTTTAAATGGGGGCAGCTCTATTTCATGTTTTTTGCTCCCTACCCTGTCTCTCCTCAGTCTGAATCCTCCTTTTGCAGGCCCCAGAAGTGCTGTCTGCCTGAGACAAATCAGCCAGCCTAAGTACAAGAGCAACAGCCACTCTATTTTACTATAGGAATAATGTAAAACAAACCCACATGTCAGCAGAGCACTAGCTACTGAAAATTCATGGCTCTGCAGCTTGTGTCTGAGATTTTTGCTCAGGATACTTCCTAGACCTTAATTTGTCATAGCTGGGAATGTCTTGGGGAATTTTAAGTGCTTGATGCAGTCTTCTCCCATTAACAAAATAATATTGAAATAGTGGTGTTGCACCCAGGCTTATAAGTGTGTGATAATGACAGCAAGGCTGGAGATACCACAGTTGGTAGGTCCTGATGCCGGAAATGCAGCATCACAAGGTTTGGGGCTGTGCTACACCCCAGTGCTTTCAAAGGAGCAAGAACAAGAGATAAGGTATTGCAAGGCAAAGATAAAATCCAGAGTGTTTTTCATTATTATTTTTTTCTAAACAAGCATCCCATGTTCACAGCCCCAGCTGGGCTCTTTGTTTGTTTTCTGATTTTAGCACATCCCAAGCACACTGCATGTTTTCAAGCTACTTTTTTTCCACGGTCACAAGGGCTAGAAACTTGCTCTAAAAAAATAAATAAATAGGAAAGCTAGGATTCCAGCCTAATCAAAGCACTCTGGAGGCTGAGACGATAAAAATAACAAGGAGAATTATGAGAGCTGCTAACATAACCCACATCACAGTTGTGCCCCCACCACCTCCAGCTGCCTGAAGAGACAAGAGCTGATTTTGTCAGGCACTAAGCCTTCCTGAGAGCCCAGAAACACTCACATGTTTTGAGGAAAACAGGATTATTTTGACAAGGGCTGCCAGAAACTAAAAAGTTTACATATGCAAGGAATACTGACTCCTCTATTTACAATAAACTGGCTTTCTGTTTCCCAGCCCAGCTCCTAGGGGCTAGCCAAGGCAAAGGCATAAAAAGGTTTTTTGGAAGCCCCCATATGCTCTGCCTTCAGGCAGCTGTCCTTTATTTTCTTGATAGATCTTCACTGCTGTAGTGAATGTGCTTGTCCAGCAGTTCAGCACCTGGTAGTACCTTGGCGACCCACCACTGAAGGCACTCACCCATCCAGGCCTTCCTCTTTACCCACACCTTCCAGCCCACTGTTTTTCTTCTCAAAATGGCAGGCCCTTCCTACGCCTGTGCAACGCCTGCTCTGGGGGGACACTATCCCTTTTGCTCAGCAGGGAGATTGGTGGTCAGGAGATGAGGAACACAGTTAAATGAACATAAATACACTGAGTTATGTTTGGGAGTACATGGTTGTGACCCTTTTAGGTGATCAGGTCCTGTTTCACTAGATGCATTTAGACATCAAGAGAAACTGCTGCAGAAACCACTATGAAACAGCAGTACTCATCTTTCAGCAGATGCCTTTCAACAGGTTGGGCCAGAGAGAGCAAAAAGGAAGGAGAGAGTGGAATGAGACATTGCAGGAGAATGATGTCTATCTGCACAGAGCAGGCTCTTTTCAGCCAAGGGCAGGGCTTGACCCATCACATTTCAAAAACTACACTGTCTTTAAAAGCTGTTTTACAGATAAACTCTTTACAAGGGCAGATAATGTCAGGACAAGGGGAAATGCTTTTAAGTTGAAGGAGGGAAGATTTAGGTTGGATATCAGGGGGAAGTTCTTTACCAAGACAGTTGTGAGGTGCTGGAACAGGCTGTGCCCAGAGATACACCCCGTCCCTGGTGGTGTTCAAGCCCAGGTTGTATGGGGCCCTGGGCAACTTGGTCTAGTGCAGGTGGGTTGGAGCTTGATGAACCTCGAGATCCCTTCCAACCCAAGCTATTCTATGATTGATTCTGTGATAAAAATATTATCATTTGGAAAGTTACCCTTAATAGAGTGTGTAAAGGGTTCTGGCACAGAAAATATTGTGTGACAAAGTACATTCCAAACCAAAACTCTGAATTAAGAACATCTATCCAACAGGGAAAGGGGGTGAAAAGTAAGAAAAAATGAAAGAAACAAAAGGAAAAGAACCAAAGTAGTTGGCAAAAACACAGATGAATCATGAAATTCTAGGTGGAGCTGCCAAAGTTTCAAAACACTCTTAGTTACAATTTACTAAACCAACCAAGAAAGAGGTGCTCATAAATTATGGATGCACACAGATGGTGGACTCCAGATTTATCCTATTAAAACTAATTAGCCTATTAAAACTAAATACTCTGTATGTTTGACTGTCAACAAAGGTTTTAAGTAGTATTACAGTTTGCAGGTCACCAGGGAGTCAAAAGTCCTCAGCCGTAAGACTGTATGATGGGATGGAACGTGCCTACAAATCAGCTATGTAATGGGAAGGTCCAGAGAGTGGCTGAAATCACAACATTTCACTAATTTAAGATGGAGATCCCTCTACAAACAGTCAGCATGATTTGGACACAGCTGAAATCTCTCATGCAACAAGAAGCACTTTGTTGTGGCACAGACTGGTGACCACTCACCCCTCCTGCTTTGTGTGTTCTTACAGGACATAAGTTTTAGTCTCCCCAGTACTGTGCTGAGGGACCCAATCTTGCACTGCTTCTGCTCCCATGAAAGCCCTGGTTTCACCTAAGGTATCTCCCTTTAGGTAGGATCTATGGAGAGGATGAAATTATTAGAGGATTAACTTTGAAACAGAAGGTTTTCACAACATAAAAGTCATGATTTTTTAAACAAGCATCCCATGTTCACAGCACTGAAAACAAAAACAAGGACTGTACCATTTGTTCCTCTAAGCAGATTTCTAGCTAGGTAGGGATCACCTCAGAAGGGATAGAGATGCACAACAGACATGATCTGCAGTTTTCAGTAGGCACAAGGGGTAAGACTCACTGCTGACTGACATCAGCCAAGCCTCTGGACATTGGAGGCTCTAGTGAGGCTTGGTTTGTCTCAGAGACAAAAAGAGGTGAACTACCACAAATGTAGCACTGCATTTTTTAAAGAAGTCCACCCATGCTCTTGGGAAAGGGTGAAGCAGAAATCCTCCCTTGCCGATGTTAGTTTCCAAAACTTTTTTTTGCTATCTGAACTTATTAAAAACTTTTTATATGCTTATAAATTCTTCTGTGGTTCGTGCCATGGTTAGGGCCAAAATAATAAAAGAACAGGAGTGTTTCTGCCTAGAGATCCTTAAATATTGAATGCAAATTTCCTGATAAAATCCTGAAGAATCACAACTTAGTCTAGTGTGCTATAAATTACACTAAATCAAATAAATCAGACTATATTGTCCCTAGTGGCTCTTACACAGTCTTTAAGTATATTACCCACTCCTCATCAGTCCATTCCTCTCAATAACCAGCTCTGTCTTCAGTCCCCAGGCCTGCTTTAATTTGAACAATATATTAGCCTTCGCAGCATAAAGGAGAAAGAAACCTCAGGAAGAAGGTAGGCCAGCTTACAAATAAATCTCCTGTGGCAGCTTACTCAGACTTGGAGGATGGATGGTTATCCTGAGTGGCCTGTGTCCCAAACACAGCCAGAGACATAAATCCTCCCTGGCCAGTGCACTGGGAGCCCAGCAGTCCCACCTCACCAGCACAAAGGGCTGCATTGTCTCCTGCTCTATTTATTGCAGCACTGGGAAAAGAGTAACCAGCAGAGTATGAGCAGGGGAGATGCTCTGGGCAGGTGGGTCTCCTGGTGCCTGGTGGACATGGTCCTTCTCTACTCTACCCTTCCTGTGTGGGGAAAGCCAGAGCCTGCACCCATCAGCTCTAAGTCACCCTCAGCAGTAGACACTGTTGGGATGGACCTAAGCATCATCTCTCCTGCACTGAGTGCTGACTGCTCTGAAAGTTGGCCTACTATGTGCCTGAGATGCAAGGACGCAAGCTGATGGCTCGCAGTGCTGAGCCAAGGCTTTGCTTGTCTGTCCTTTGAGAAAAGAGCCAGCAGCACTGCCTCTAGCATTGTAAAACATCTGGTAAGGCCATCAGGAGGGAGACTGTTGAGGATATGGTTTAACAGAGCTGCTGGGATTCTTTTTTATTGCATTTATTTTCATGAATTGTAATAAAAAAAATCGGAGTTGGCTCAATTGAGTTAATGCTTTCGGAATTTTATTAATCAATGTCTCAACATTCATAAAAAAATGACACCTTTTAAAACCAGCAGAGAGGAACATTTCCAAATACTTCCAATCAAAAGAAATAATTTTCAAACTCACGTTACATGTATTTTTAGACCAACCCCTGAGGGAGATGGGTGTGAACTCTGAATTATCCCAATTAACTTCAGAGCCAGAGATCAAGGCCAAAAAATGCAAAGTCAGCTTAAACTTTCTGAATAGGTTGCTGAGGGTGCTCCAGTGCCAGCAAAACATCAGCCGTGCACAGCTGAGTCTCATGCCCAGCATTCTGGTCCATCCTGAAGCACCGGGCCTCTGGCTCACTACCACAGAGCACTGGGAATGGCAACAAATGAAATGGGGCCACCTGTGTTGGCTTCATCTTAAAGAAATATAGTCTGCCCAGGAAAGAGAAAATGAAAACCAAGTTATTTGAAATGCCCATAAAAAGATGATTACTGACCAAGCAAATACATTCCTTTAGTCTAGGCACATAGATAGCATTCACTTAAGGGCAGTAAATTCAGTGCTGAATTAACAGCCTGTATTTCATGCCCAGGGCATAGCTGAGCACCAGCATTTTCACTGTGAGTTTGTGAGTGAGTGAGGGCACAGGACATTACATGTGCAAGCAACCTACAATTCCATGGATCTTGTCCTGTCCATTTGAAATGCCTGATAGTACACTATGTCCTGTTATTTACCTTGGAGGTGGAATAACTGGTAGAAAAATGTAAATTCAGAGCAACAAAACTGAAGCCCAGGACCACAAAGGAATTCTTTCCTGGGCGTACACATAGCCAGTGGGACATGTTGGGAATAAATCAGTCTTTAGCTTCTTCTCTACTTCCATTTAAGAAGCCACTTCCAGCATGTTCTACAGAAACCAGATGGCCATTCAGTACACTGGCCCACTTCATCTTATGCATTTAGATGGTGAAAGGGAGGAGCTGACAAAGGGCAATGGCTGCTGAGATATAGGATCTTCTTTCTGACTCTGAAAGAACCACATTCAGAAACCAGTAAGGCTTTTCACTCTCACAGATGCTACTGAGTACTACTCATGCCACAAAGGTTTATGTAGATAGAAGGCAGTGAGGTTCCAGGAGCCAACAAATACACAGTTTGAAAGTTTTCAAGGGTGCTTCTTTACACTCAGAATAACACGCTATGAAGGCTAATTGTACTGTTCATTAAGGTTTATCATGAGCAGAAATGCTCAAGTAAGCAAATGCTGCTGTGCAATGCTTGACCTTTGATATCAAAAAAGTCCAGACCATAAGCAACTCAGCTATCTAGAGCAAAAGGCAATGACTTACCACAAGCCTCCATTCCTCATAACAGGCTTTGCTACAACAGCCAAGACTTGATGAGGTACTGTCCGCAATATCCCGTGACCCTGGAAGGCCAGCTTCTGCCCACAATGTTGAGCATGTTCTTAAGCCCACTCCATGAAGGGAACCTGCAGCTGGAGTGAGTGGGTACCTACTCACATTGCAGCTGGTGCTGTTCAAATAAGTATCTGGGAATGAAGGATTCGATAATTCAAAAAGCAATTGGATCTTCACCAAATCCCATTGACTCATCTCTCAAATTCTTCAGCAGACTGCAATATTTATAGGACATTGTTTTAAGAAAATCATGCAAACTATATGTCTTAGTCAGATAAATTACTCACAGTGAGTAATGTGACACTGGCATTGTTCATAAATATAGCTCCCGACCCAGTTGTTTTTCCTGTTGTCTAACTACCACTTCAGTTAACTCTGCCTTTTGACAAGCTTCAAGCTTCAGCAAAAATAACACAGCCATTTCAGTTGACTTACCTCTGCAGTTCCATAGCTCCTTTGCCAGTAAGTTTCAGTGGTATACAAAGATTAGGATTGTCACCTTCATCCTATTAATGAGGCAGAAGAGGCATGGCAAATGTGGTGTCCTATCCAGAGATGAACAGATTCCTGGGACCGAGCCAAGACCACAATCCCAATCAAAAGCATTCAGTCCTACAATAAAATCCAGTATTTTATTTAGGATGTGAATTTACCTGTCCCTCATTCCATTCTAGATACAATCAGCTTAACAGCAGAGTGCTCCAGCATCCTCTTTGGAGTCAGCCTTACCTCTCCATCCATTCCCTAGTATTTGTCTCACCCCTCTAGTTTCTCAGGTCCATGGTGACCTGTCTCCCTCACACTAGCATATGTCTCTGATCTATGGCTGGGCATCAAGAGGTTCGCTTATTTATAGGCCACCAAGTAGGGTGGCATGGCAAGATCTCCTCTCCTTTCTTTTCTCTGATGCTCAATGGGGTCATAAGGTCAATGCCACAAAGAATAGCATGGGAAGACATGATGGACTATGGCTGAGAAAAGTTGTTATGGACAGCTTTCATCATTCTGTTTTGTGCATGCTACATAAATAAATAAATGAATAAATAAATAAATAAATTTTAAAAAGAAAAATAAGACTAGAGGAGACGCCATTACACCATTTAATAATTCAGAACTGCTTGTTTCCTGGCTGGCTAAAAGGGTAAGCATGGGAAGTAACAGCTATTAATGTTATTTAGCAAAAATCTTAATCAAGACTACTGCTCAATTTTCAGGTGACTGAGCTGTTGCTAAGCTGTAGGGCTGGGACTGGCATCATGGAGGAGGACCCCTGCAATCCTAGCAGATAACAGGACTGAAGCTGATGATGCTTGAGCCACCTCAGGGTGCCCCATTCCCTATTTGAAACCATACAGTTCAGAGCTGGAATCCATGAGAAGCTGCATATGCAGATACCCTTGCTGTGGCATATAACAGAAACCAAGCAGACAGCAGGCATTTGCAAAAAGAAACCAGATTTATATCATAAGCTTGCCTTGGAGTGCTCAAGCACTACACAAGTGCCAGAAAAAGTAACACTAACGTTACAAGGAAACCCACAGGAAATGGGGGGGCTAATGGCTAAAATGTGGCTCTTAGCAAATCAAGGAAGGTGAAGCAGAGAAGCACGGCGAGACAAAGAAGCTGAGTTCATAGTCTTTAAGGAAGACAGGAAATAAGCAGCCAAACCTTAAAAAGTGTCATTTATGTACATTATTGAAAGAATGTAACACGGAAAAACAGAATTCTCCCCTCTGAGGGGAGAAGTCTCTGAGGAGGTGGTGGATGCCAAATGCTTTCCTGTGCTTGATACAAGATTTTGGCAGGTACCTCTGCACAAACGGAGCACACACGTGCTTATTAAGCAAAGAAGATGCCTCTTGCTCATGAGGACTGGAAGTGCAATAGATTTGATGATTTGCTTGAATACATTATATTTCTGAGGGTGTAAATGAAGTGTTGATCAGAAGGAAAATACCATTGCTCAGCACAAGACTGAAAAAAACCCCACCAGAGCACTAGCCTTAAGCTGAACAAATAAAAAAAACACATTCTGTTTAATAGAAATAACATGTCTAGGATCAAAATGAACATGGCAAATTGGGCAGAGAGATACCAAGACAAAGCTTATCAACACTCCAGTTACTCCAGTAGGAACGAGTATGAAAAGGACAGATATCCCTCAAAGTATACAGCAAAGGAAGTAAATTTGTGCTTAATCCACCTGAAGATGTACAGGTGGGACCGTGCTGGTCTTACTAAGAGCTGTGAGGTAGGTAACCAAAGCACAGGAAGTGCTTTGGTTACAAGTGAAACTGGAAAAAATGTTGAAATTTACTTGATAGGTATTGCTGAGATCCACTCAAGAGAGCTAGTTTATGTCTTGCAGATGCTGACAAAAACATGAGTGTGCTGCAGTGCTGAAATAGGTTTTGACAGTGCTATTTGGGTGTCAAAAGTTTCAAATCTTGAACTACAGAATCACAGAATTGTAGGGGCTGGAAGGGACCTCTAGAGGTCACCTAGTCCAACCCCCCTGCCAAAGCAACCTAAGTTGCCAAGCAACCTCAACAAGGTTGAACAGGTAGGTGATCAGGTGGGTCTTGAACATCTCCAGAGAAGGAGACTCCACAATCCTCCTGAGCAGCCTGTTCCAGTGCTCCATCACCCTTGGCTGTGAAGAAGTTCTTGTGTACGTTTGTGAGGAACTTCCTGTGCTTCAGTTTGTGGCCATTTCCCTTTGTCCCATTGCCACAAACCACTGAAAAGAGTCTGGTCCTGTCCCTTCACCTCCTGCACTTTAGATATTTATAAACGCTAATCAGGTCCCTTCTGAGTCTTTTCTCAAGGCTGAATAGATGCAGATCACTCAGCCTTACCTCGTAAGAGAGGTGCTCCAGACCCTTTATCATCTTTGTGGCCCTCTGCTGGACTCTTTCCAGGAGATCCCTGTCTTTTTTGTACCAGGGAGCCGGGAACTAGAACTAGACTCAATACTCCAGGTGAGGCCTGACCCAGGCAGAGTAAAGGGGAAGGATCACCTCCCTTGCCCTGCCGGCCACGGTCCTTTTAATGCACCCCAGGATGCTACTGGCCTTCTTGGCCACCAGGGCACACTGCTGGCTCATGGCCAACCTGTTGTCCACCAGGACCCCCAGGTCCCTCTAGGCAGAGATCCTCTCCATCAGGTCATTCCCCAGACTGTACTGGTGCATGCTGTTATCCCTCCCTAGATACAAGATTCTACACTTGCTCTTGTTAAACCTCTTCTGGTTCCTCTCTGTCCAACCACTAGGCTTGCAACAGCTGGAAAGAACATTATGCCACCTATGCCACTGCTTGACAAAGAGTCTGACAAGAGGACAGGTAAGAGCTTTTATTAGCTTTAACAGGAGACAGCACCACTAAACAAAGGACTTATCTAAGCTCCAGGTATACTGACTGCAGCACAGGCAGGTAATCTGCAGTTTTAAACAGTTTGCTGTGAAGCACCAGATATAAAACTGCAGGTCCCCTTCACACCAACGCAACAGGCAAAGTGATGCTAGCAATGTAATAGAACATCCACAGGAAAAGGAGACAGAGGGATAAGCAGATCTGCATTTAGTACTTCTAAATTACAGAATATGAAGAGGACCGTATGGACTGGCAGCTGCAGACATCTTATTGAAAGGAAATGAGAAATTGAGAATGCTTGTGCTATTAGAGAGTGATCTCAGAGGCATGGGGGGCTGCTGATGCGTGAAGAGATATTTAGGGAGAAGTCAAGTATCAAGCACAGTGGTGTATAAAGCACAATGGTCTCGCTGCTGCCCAGGGCCATGGGACTGCTCTCTGAAGACAGCAGTAGCCAGCTAAGGACAAGAACCTCAGAAGTAAATTGGATGTCTGGTCACTTTGATTAAAAAGCAACCTAAAAACATTTCATATCCTTTCTAATCTCGGTGCTGTTTTCTAAATGCCATTAGTGTTAAGAAATTTAGCTGGAAAAGACAAGGTAAGGAACTGTTCTTTTACAAGTCCCTGGCATGATCTAGTTGGACTGCCTACTGTTTTTACACAATAGCAGGCATTTAAAAGCCAGGCACTGAAAGAAAGCCTCTCTCAAACTTCATGGCCTCTTGGGCTTTTTGAACAACACAGGAATGCCAGCTGAATAAGAGGAAACCTTGTTTATTGCCCAGTCAGATCATGTACTTCTGGGATCTGCTTGCTTCACTCCATTCTCCCAAAGAAGGAAGGCAGCAATACCTTTAAGAGAGATGCCCTGTGAGAAGAGATGATGCCCCAAGAGAGCACAGCTGTCTCTTCATGCAGATATCCATCAAGATGTGCAGATCTCTAAACATTTAAGCACCTCTATCTCCAGATCTGGCCTTCCCTAGTGAGAGGAAGACTATAGTTGCTTTGTGGGAGGCAGTCATTGGAAACCTGTTTTGTTATTTCTTGCTACAAAACACCTCTCTTCTCCCTTCATCTCCATAGCTCTTCTCCAGTCAACCCCCACAGACAAAGATGATTTGCAGCAAGAAAGATGTATTTTCCCCATCTTTGAATAACACATTTTTGTGCTTTGAGATAGAGATCCATGTCTCTCCTGTCTATGGAGACTCGGACCTAGAAAATACCAGCCTGGGACAAGGCTGATGGTTTGCATCTTGTCTGTGCCAGGCTCTAGTCTATGCTCATGCTCCATGTGCAGGCAGAGGCAACCAGGCTGCTTTCCACACATGGACAGCAGCTTTATTCCCACCAGAGGTGCCATTAAAAACAATATTAAAGACAACTTTCTGGTAGCTAGTTTGTGTGTGTATAAAAAGTATAATAAAGCAAATAAAATTCTTGATGTCCAGCGTAAAGTTACTGGATCTCAGACTTGCTGGCATTTGCTTTTGGACTGAAGAGGGAAATATCTCTGTAAAGTTTCCATTGATCTGCAAAGCAGAAACATCTGCTCAAGTGTTGTCACAGGCCATCTCTGGCTGCAGGCAGCAGGAGGCAAGCCTGCGGTTAATAAGCTTTCTCCCTTCCACAGTAGATGTCATTGCACTGAGTATGAAGCACAATAAGAAAGTTTACAAGATACAGGATAACTCAGCCAGAAAATACAAAGCACAAACAAGGAAAAAATTTAAAAAAGCATAATTGAGAAGACTGTCAACAGCTTTCAGACTAGCAGTGTACTCCTGCTGAAGTAACAACAGAACCACCAGACCAGCTACCCCAAACAGGCCCCGGGATTTGCCTCCATTAGAAGTGCTGTCTTCTGTGATCCTATATAAAGTGCTCACAAGGCTATGATTTATTTAGTAAGAGGCTGTCTAGAGATCTCTGGCAAGATTTTTAGAGGTTTTCCATCAATTTGCAGTGTCATTTATGCCACAGCCACACTGAGACTTTTACTTTCCTCAATAGTGCTTGTTGGTACTCACTTCCCACTCAGCAAACAGTTTCCCACTGGTGCCAGTGGAAGGTCCCCAGGACAGTGATGAGCCTGGGATCCACTGCCAGGTGAGTGACCATCAAATGTGACCTGTACAGACACGGCCAGAGCTTAGCTGAGGCTGAGCACCACCCCATTCCTCCTGGGGAGATAGAGGTTAGCTTGTAAGAACAGCATATTTAATAGCAGGAACAACATGATTCTTCTTATTATACCATACTGGTTATAACATGTCACTCTGTCATCACCCTATCACTGCTCCGCTGTTCACTCCACTTATTCTGACTTTAATGGTGTTATACTTACCAAGGTTATAATTACACATTACACTGTGGCTTTCCTATGCTTAAAAAGAACGAAACGTACAATTACACAGCTCATAAATACAGGGACACCATACCACTACATAAGTGCACATGCCCACATTAAAAAAAAAAAAAAAAAACCCTTTAAATTTAGGTTGCAAATAGGTTACAGAGATTTCACAAGAATCCCATTCTAAATGTAATTGTTAGCACCACCTATTGGCGAAGACGTCGAACTGCATGGGACTATTAGCCAGCTCTTCCTGCAAAGCCAGTTGTTAATTAGGAAAGCGTATTGACGTATTGGATATTACTAGCTATTACTCCTCCTTTTGTTCCTAATAAATTCGGATAAATATCTGAACCTACCTTTACCTCTTTAAATTATTTTAGGATTTAGAGATGTTTATTAACCTGTAACAATCATCAATATAGTCAAGTGAAGAAGGGCATGTGTGCTGAATTCAGAGATCCCTCAAAACTTTAACATTGGTGCTAAAGAAAAAAAACATATGGCAACAAGTGCCTGGACAACTTTCAGTACTAAGATTAACTCGCACTGTGACAAAAATGAGACCTAAGGTCCCTCCTTTTATAAATATCAATCAAAAGGGATCAGAGAGCAAACTACTCCCTAGAAAGATTCTGAGAGCAATGTGTTGCATCTTGGCGATATGAAAATTCATGACACAACTCTACCAAGAATGCCTTTTCCACACATTTAGAGATTTTTAACCCTCAGGAGTTCAGTTAAAACAAAAGCTATTGTACGGTGTGCAGTGATTTTTTTAGTTACTCCCTTGTCTCTGAAGTACCAAGTGTCCCTTGTCCTGGAGGAGACAGGACCAAGAGGATTTACAGCAAAGGGAAGCCTTTCCCCCAAGTCCTTCCTGTGCAAAGCACCAAGGCAAGCCATGCAGAGGTTCCTGGGCAATAATCCTTGGGTTCAAGGACAACCCAAGGTATCCTATATATCTGCGTGTCCAACACCTATGTGTTGTGGAGGATTCAGGCAGTTGATTAAATTTCATCATTTATCAAGTGACTGTACATTGTCTGAACACTGAACTATCACTCAGTGCGCATGGATTCAGCCGATGGCATAAGAGTGTTGGGAGTGCAGGTAAGACAGAAGACTGGAGAACAGAAAGATGGAAGGAAGAAGGGAAAAAAGGCAGAGAGAAAAAAAGATGGAGGAAAGAAAGGAAGAAAGGAAAAATGAGAAGGAGAATAGAGAAATTTATTCCTCTCAATTCAAATGCAATTTTAATTGTGAAGTACAGGCAAATAGAAAAGAATAATCAGTGTTCTTATAAAGGTATAAAACATGAAAAGTATGCACTTTTAAGGTAGTGTTTATATTAAATTACTTACAGCACAATGCCCTCAGAATTGCTTGTTGTGGTGTACAGAGCCCTGTGATCTATGAGAGGCATGAGTTCCAGAAATGGAATGGGGCCACTAAGATCTTTTCCTTTTCCCTTTCTCACACTTAAAAAAAAAAAAAAAAAAAAAAAAAAGTGGAGAACAAAGGAGAACAAAAAGATGTCATTGTTCATTAGCTAAAATTTCCTAGGTTCCCTTTGTTTCATATTCCTATGTGTATTATTCCAACTTGGCTACAGTAAAAATGTATCTTTCTCCCTCTGTATTTTAAAAACAGAAGCATCTCAGTTAGCAGACTCCCCAGGCAGAATTCGCAATAGAGTACTAGCATATACTGGCCCATGTAATTCTTGATCGTGGATAGGAATGTACACGTGCATAACTATGATCAAGTCCTGCTCTACTTATTCTTCAAGTCCAGCTGAAAGTACTTAACAGAGGTACATGAAGAAAGTACGCAGGATGTGAATCCGTGACTTGGAGATACAAGAAAATTTCAGTTCCAAGGTTCAAATGAGTTTGTTACGCCTTTTGTATAACAGCAGGAGTTTAAGCTAAAACTTTCAAAAACAATTTTCAGTTCTAGATGCCTTTAAAATGACCTTTTTGAAGTGTGATGATTTCTGAAAACCAGATCACTTGCTCAGGGAAAGCACTATCAGCTCTCACTTTTGAAAGTCCCACACTTTGTGAAAGCTCTTGGCTGCAATGCTTTCATCTGGGGGTGTGCACACTGACAACTAATGACCTTCCTGTGCAGGATAAATTTCCCTTCTCTTATTGCAGTTATTCAAGTGTTCTCACCTGATCATCTGCGACAAAGAATGGGCAGCCTTCACATGCACGTAGAGGGAGTGATCTGGCTACAGTTGTCCCGTGCCAGCCACAAAAAGATGACAAGGGAGTTGATGGGGCAGGACTAGGCAGAGGAAGTGGGAGACGTTTTACTGGGTTTTTTTGTGTGTTTTGTTTTTGTTTTTGCAACATGAGTTCCTTGCCATGGAAAATGATAGGAAGATGTGTGTGTTTTTGAGAACCTTGTCTCCCAGTTAGTTATCATCTGATAGTACTAAAAAGTTACAGTCAGCATCATGCCCGTGACGTCCCTTTATCATCTGAAGTGCCCATGAGCCACCGTCCCAGCTGCACCCATGACCAAACTGTGCAACTAGCACAGCATCCTCCACCACACACAATCCTTGTGAACCCACACACCCTTGTTTTAAGCTACGATGGGATAGGCATCTACTGGAAGTCTACTTGTCATCTACACAAGGACACATGAGAGCCACAGTCAGAAGAGGCTTGAGACCAGCACTGGTGATATCCATTACAGTAAGAATGAGGGGAAGTAGTCTGAACCTCTCAGACTTTCAGAGATCAGAGCAAGACAAGTAGGTAGAAAGCAGTCTTCTGTGCCTGAAGACAAAGAATAACAAGACGCAAGGTCCTGAGAGAAGGCACAGTGGTAGCATTTGGAAATTAGACATGGGAAATAACCACTTAAAAGCAAGTAATGAGGGACTGAGCCACTTCTACTCATAGGAGCATAAGTGCTAGTAAGAGCCATAGCAACCTGCGATGTCAGAGGACACTTGGGGAGCTGAGTTTCATCCCAGGAACTGAGAAATTAACTGCCAGTAAAATACAGCAATAGCATTTCGGTATCAGCCAAATGAAAGCAATACATGAGCACTGGAGGAAACATGACAGTTAAACTCATCTCCCAAAGACACAATGCAATGCATTTACTGAGAGTGCCTAGAAAGTCACAGTAAGTTCAGCTCTCTACATCCTAGGGAAAGAGCAGGAGCATACAGTCCAAGTGCTGTCAGCATTACAGAAGAAATAGCCAAACCCGCTGAACAGTGTTTACCAGCAGTTATAAGGCCTTAGCAAAAATGGATGAGTCAGCATATACTTTGTTCAGTTGTTTTAGGTCAAAGTGCGTGACAGGAGCACCATCCCATCCACAGTGGACAACATCTTTCCAAGATGAATGCCCGAGTTCTCCCCCTTTCAGATGCCACAAACGGTTTTCAGCAGATTCTTCCACACCCAGATGGCGCCAAGTTAACTACTTTTATTATGCTTTTGGATGGTGATCTTTCCTCAGACTTCCTTTTGGCATCACTTCTGCACCCAATATATTCCAAAGGAAATGACAAGACTACTGCAGCACCTGAAAAAGAATAGTTGCTTGTATAGACAAAGTCCTGGGATATTGCCAATAAGAAAATAAACATGATAAAAGCCTGTCTAGATTGCTAGAGACATTTGGTACTCAGATCTAAAATGCAATAAACATCAGGATAAATCAAAAGGAGATGAAGTATTGAGACAATATGCATAAAAATCTAGGCATAGGGGCACAGTGAGAAAAGGTAAATTGGCATAAGAAAGTAATTAACACAAACTCTTGAATCTCTGTCAAAGTGAAATCAATGCTGGGTTATGGATGGCAGTAATATATCCTTGGAATGAACTCTTGGAAAATAAAAGTACCTGGTATTTGAACATAATACAAGAAAATATTCTCAACAGAACAGAAGCTCTATCTGAAGCATGCCCGTGCTCACTTCCCATAACCACTCACAGCCACATGGATAACTGTGCTGTATATTGCTGAATTACTGCAACATACTGCTCCCAGTGATTTGTTGATGGTATCAATCATTTTGCAGACTGAGGAGTGTCTCTTTGTAAAAGAATGTAAAAAAAAAAAGCATTTAAAAAAAAAAGCTCTTCCAGAGAGTCATTCAGACTTCTGACTGACCACAAACCACTTGTACCCCTGGTAAATAGGAAAGACTTGGATCATATGCCAGTGACTTGTGACTACTTAGGGCTTAATTAGGTACAATTTGCAGACATAAAACAGTATTATGACTGGCAAAGCCCTGAGAGTTAATGGTACCCTGTTTAGATACCTTGCAAACATGGAAGTTGCATGGACATTGGCAAATGCTTGGGAAAATTAGTGTTTCATGAGAGAGGTCTGTAAGTCTTAAAACAAATGTCAGATTCATAACCGTAACACATCTGACTGGCTACTACCAAAAATATTGAGCTGCAATATTAGACTGTAGGAAGAGTGACTGGTTTAAATACCTTAGAAACACACCCAACAATAACTGGACTCTTCTTCCAAAAAAATAGTCGTATTTCAGAATGTAGCAAGGCCAATATTATCCCCACAAAAATACCTCTATGGAACTTCATTAGGGAGAATTATGAATAAGCCAAGAGGTCCTTCTAAAGGTTTGCTACTGGAGGAAGACCATCCTGCTTATTCTAACTATGTCTATACGCAGTTGCCTGTAAAATACAAGAGCTACCACAGTTTCCTGCTGATGCCTGAGATACTTGCCTCACCCCTCTCTTGGGCGTATCAGGTCCTTCATTACGATAATAGCATTGGCAGACCCGCTTCCCATTTACTCAGAATTCTGTTGGTTGGGATATAATCCTTAACTCAATGACTTCTAAACTGGAACATTCTTAATCAAATATTTAACCTTTCCAGAATCATGTTGTACATCTTTATCACCTCCACCTCCTCTCCTGGAATTCTTGCTTCTAGCAACTATATCCCTGTTTTTTCTACTCTTTGAAAAAAAAAAAAAATCTCATAGCATCTTGCCTGATTATTAAGGTTGACATGCCAAAAGCATCCCCCTGAGGTCTTGTTGGGTTTTTTTGGCATTCCATTTCTCCACATCTGTTATTTTATATAGCTATCCACAATATTATACTTTTTGTGCCAGTATCTTGTCCTCATCATATGTAGACCATTTCTCTCATAGCCTTTTCCCCAAATCATTTTCTCTGCTATACAGCCTCCTCCAGCCCTAAACAACCCAGCTGTCTAAAAGCTCAACTGTTTTCAGAAGGTCATAAATCAAGTCCCAAAATATCTGATAACCTTATACGTAACAAAAATAATGACCAGAAAGTTATGCCCTCACAACTTGTGATTGAAGGCTAATGAAAATGACACAAGAAACTGTACTTTGCCCCATGCAGTAACATTCAAAAACCTGCTAATGAATGATGCCCACAGAAATTACAATTGATGCGGTTTGTCAACAAATTACCAGGATTACTTGGTATTTAAGATAAAGTGAACTTACTTACATTGCAGACTTTAAAGTGATTCTGTATGTTGTTCCCTTCTGAATAATAATAAAAAAAAAAAGTTGCTGTATCTCAGATTCTGATCATCCTTTAACCACATCATACAGGTTCTCCATTAAAAGCTCATGAAAACTGTAAAAAGAGCGATCTCAGTTCTAAGAACTGTGATCAAGGACCCGGAAACCTCTTTCACAATATTCACCAATAATGTGAAGTATCTTAATTTACAGAAGGCAACTGGATATGATCATACCTATTTCCTGTTACTTGAAACAAGATAAAAATTATGCTTATTGGCTACTCCATTCTCCATTGTATTTGAAAAATCATGGCTGCCTGGTGAAGTCCCCAGTGACTGGAAAAAGGGAAACATAACTCCCAGTTTTAAGAAAGGGAGAAAGGACGACCAAGGGAAATAAAGGGTGGTGAGCCTCACCTCTGTGCCTGGTAATACCAGGTATATATACAGACTGGGAGAAGAACCACTTGAGAGCAGCCCTGCAGAAGAGGACTTGGGGGTCCTGGCAGATGAGAAGCTGAACACAAGCCAGCAGTGTGTGCTTGCAGCCCAGAAGGTCAATTCTATCCTGGGCTGCATTAAAAGAGGGGTGGCCAGCAGGGAGAGGGAGGTGATTGTCCCCCTCTACTCAGCTCTTGTGAGACCCCATCTGGAGTACTGCACCCAGGCCTGGAGCTCCTAGTACAAGAAGGACATGGAGCTCTTGGAATGGGTCCAGAGATGGGCCACTAAGACGATCAGAGTGCTCTAGCACCTCTCCTATGAAGAAAGGTTGAGGGAGCTGGGCTTGTTTAGCTTGGAAAAGAGAAGACTCCAGGGAGACCTCATTGTGGCCTTCCAATATTTGAAAGGAGAATATAAACAGGAGTGGGAACAACTGTTTATGAGGGTGGATAGTGATAGGGCAAAGGCAAATGGTTTTAAACTGAGATGGGGAGGTTTACGTTAGCTATCAAGAGGAATTTTTTCACTCAGAGGTTGGTGAAACACTCAAACAGGTTGCCCAAGGAGGTTGTGGATGCCCCATCCCTAGATGTGTTTAAAGCCAGGCTGGATGTGGCTCTGAGAAGCTGGCAACCCTGCACATAGCAGGGGGGTTGAAACGAGATGACTGTTATAGTCATTTTCAACCCAGGCCATCCTATGATTCTATGATACTTAATATATTCAGCACTGCTAAATTTTTGCTTATAAATGGTTTTATTTCATTTATGTTTTTCATCTCTGATGTTTTCCGACTCTGCAGTCTCTGTTCATCCCACTAAAGCTAGGTAGACCCAAGGCACTAGTAACAGCTACTCATAATTGGTAAACTAATACTACTTTTAATCTTACCCTATCTGCTCTGTAATATTGAATCATCACTGAAAAAAAGCAGAGAAAAAACTCACAAAATTTTGAAAAATTAGCTGACACTGTCCCAGCCTTTGTCAGGAACTGCTCAATGTGAGAAAATGCCAAGCTCCAGAAAGAAAAAGCCTGTCTCCATGAGTGTGCACACATACCTGCATTTTAAAAATCCTGAAGAATGAAGTTTCCAACTAACATGTAAGCTTTGTTGGCAATCAGGAAATAGGTCTTATCTTACTAGCCTCTTGAAATCAGGAAGGGAAAGGATTCTTCTCATGGGGATAGCTGAGCACCAGAATGACTTGTCCAGAGAGGCTGCAGAATCCCCATTCCTGGAGATGCTCAAACCTTGACCATTTTGAAGTCAGCTTTGATTTCAGCCTGGGTTTGGACTAGATGACCTACAAAACTTCCTTTCTAATATTGTTTTTCTTATTATAATATAATTACTCGCTAAATAAAAAATATAAATATACTACAGATGGAAATGTTCTGACATTTTTTCCATGATAAAGTGTACCTCTGCTTGCTGCTCAGTGGTGCTAAGGTGCACCATCAAGATAATTACTGTAGAGTCATTAATGGAATCTGTTTTGCTTCCAGAAAAAGATTTCTACTTCTAAAAAATTCCATAGTTTTAGCATATGTGCTATTTGGACAAGTGCTTGCTTCACAAGAACATTAAATTAAATCTTAAGTTGCAAGAATGTGCTTACCTCTGCATCCCCATGGGTACCACTTCCTTGTTGCACAAGTAGAGAACTAAGGCACAAAGGAAGTCTGTAGAGAGGTGAGCAGCCAAATCTTTCCTCCTGAATCTTAGTCTGATGCTTTAAACATGAGTTCACCCTTGGTTCCTTGTACATACTGTATGGAAAACATTCTTCAGTACATTAGAGCTTCTTCTCCTAACAGCAAAAATGAAGTATCAAATGGGAAAAACATACTGTCATCTAAACTGCTCTGTGTTCACAGCTCAACTTGTGTTTTTCACAGCATTTAGAAAAGAATGCCACTGAAGGCATTTACTCTTGCTGTTGCTTTATAAAGACACCACTTCCACAAAGCAAAAACATTTCTTTCAGAACAAGCCTTGGAAAGAACCAGCATCTCTAAGATTTCCTGTGTGCTGGGGAAAAGGATGAGGCAACAAACACAGCCAGCTGATGGTGAAGTTGGTGCCTGTAATATGACGGAAAGCACAGCAATAACAGCAAAGTAGCACTGTTCCCAGCTCCTGCAAACAAGGATTTGCTCAAATGCAACAGCTGTAGGCACAGAAACAAAGGGAAGAATCTGTTTACTTCCAGAAGACCTCAGGTACATATAGATCTCCAACAAAATATGTTTGCTTGTGCTGCCAACCCTTAAATGAGTTCTGGGAAGGGGTGGAGCCAGGATCCACCCCTTCCAGTCACAGGTGCATTGCATGCACCTGAGCTCTCCTGGGTGGTCCTTGCCTTCTCACCAGGTACTTAATCACTGGTTCAAGCCCTCACAATATTTCCATTACTGTGCTAAAGTGCCCAAGCCATGGGAAGGCTCTGTTTCTGGATGCTGGGCAACTTGTCCCACACCTCTCCCAGCCTGGTTCTTGATTCCCACAGGACAGATCTTGCATCATCACATGCACTCTGATGACTTCCACTTCCATAGAGAATTTTGAGCACTTTCTGGGTTTTGTGGCTATCATTCTTATTGGAGCCCTGCAGCCACTGTCAATAGCCTCAATGCTGCCCTTGCCAGCTGTCACACAAGTTGTATGCTCTAAAATGTCATCTACTTCAATAAGAAGATACTCTGAAGATACAGGTGTTGAGTAAGACCTAACTACTGAGCTTGATACTGGTCTACTGAGATCATTCTTTGCTAAACTGTCAAAAGCAGGACAGCAAACTGCTGGCCAGACCTTGCTCACTTTCTGCTCAGGCCCCTCTTCACCAGCCAGAAACTGCCCAGCTGCAGACAGGACAGGATGAAAGAAGCCATCCACTATACAAACTGTATTACCCCATGTGGATACATACATGCATTGCACCTCTGGGTGTGTCACACTTCTGACTGTTGAGATGTTTATCCAGGCAAAAACACACTCCTTAAGTACCAGTGCTCAAAAACAGTAATACTCTCTCCTCAGTGGAAGCTAAGTTTCCAAATAGTTGCAAGATGAAGAGGGGCAGTCCTGTTCCCAGCTGGCTGTTGTGCTCAAAAAATCTGTCCTGCATGTGTGACCAGCTCGGGCAGGACATGATCTGCCTCTGCGGACATCCTCTCTTTGCATTGTTATCTCTTTTTAAGAGTATAAGTGTTGGGAAGCTGCCTACAACTGTTGCTGAAATGAAATGAAGATGAGATGAAATACAGTGTTACTAATGAAAGAAAAAGTGACTTGCACAATAGATTCAGTTAGGTTTGTGGAAAAGGAAGAGCTCACCACATTTCAGAGGCATTCTGGGGTGAATATTTAGCTCGCATAACTGGAGGAGCTTGGCAACATATGCCTAATTTACAACAGGATGGGTAGAAGGACCATTGGGAAGGGATGCTGACAGCTGAGGACTGGGATTGAAAAAATGGTATTTCAATAAAGAAGAAAAGTGTTGCTGTACATCTGAGAGCAGCCTTGCTAGTGCCGTTGCATTTCTCAGGCCACATAACTGAACTATCAGTGGGTTTGGACTTGTCACCTTTGTATAAGCAAAGCTTGATGAAATGTGAGTAATTTTTAAAAGAAAGCATTTCTGTGGCTTTGATTCTCTGTTTTGTGGTCGTTGCCTTGGAAGGAATGTTAGTCATTTAGGGCTTTTGCACTTGCATTGAAAAAAAAATGAAAGGGTAAAAAAGGATGGGAGATACAGAAGGCTGTGAGCAGCACAGTCTCCAAACCCAAAGGAATCACATCTGGCAGTGCTTTGGGTGCTGCTCGCACAGCACTGACATTGGAGTTTGGCTTCCCGTTGCAGTGCCCACAGGGAGCGAGGTGCCTAAGAAACCACTCTGCTGCTGTGAGGTCCAGGGAACATCTACACCCTATTGAAGGAAGGCTCCTACCTCCACCTCGGATCCACGGCCATCTATTCCCTTCTTGGAGCTGGTCTGTAGCAGATCCTGTAAAACCCATTCTTTTCCACAAGTTTTCCACTGAGTGGGCTCCCCATTCTTCAGCCCAAATGGAAGCATTCCTGTGCAACCATGCAGCTGCATTGCCCAGGGGCTAAAGACTGGGCAGCTGCTTGCATGCTCCCAGGAATTCACCTTTGAGCTTGTTGAAGTCTGTCAAGTCCAAGATTTTCCAAGAGCCCTCGCATCTCAGACCTTGTAATCCATGGGAATGTTTCCAAAAAAAATTTTGATTTGCTGGAAATATTCCAACCAGCTCTAACTGGCAGATGTGAAGCTGTGTGTTGAGAAAATTATAGAAAAGTCAGCATGGTCTTACTTGGCTTGCAATTGAAGCTGAGTTTTTCTTTAACCAGTCCTAAAAATTCTTGAACAATAAAATGTTGCCTCTTACCTCCTTAACCCAAATTCAGCAGAAGATTTACAGCTAACTAAGAATGGGATCTATAACATGTATTATACCATTTGCTACATTCCTGAAATAATTCTCCTATAGCCTTGAAAGGAGAACGAGCACAATGCAGATAAAGAAACAAGATGATCTTCAGGACTTTGTCTTTAGGGATCTACTTCACTGCTCTTCCTGCAGAATTGGTATCTCTGGCTCTGGCGCTCCTGCAGTAGATCTGAAAGAAAAGAAAAAATATATATACATTGAATTTTATAACTGCTTTAATCTGTTATTTTGAGCCCTGTGTGAACTTTGGCTTGCTGATCCCTCGGTTATAAAAAGACTGCTCAGCTGTATTTTTCTGATAGGCTCAAGGCTTACAATAGAATTGTTTTAAAGGTCATGGTGGCATTGTAGTACTTGAACTTACCTCATGATGACTCAACTTCTTTCTACAAGGAGAGCAAAAACAGTTTCTGTCCTATGTACCATGGATGTCCTGAGCATGGTGGCCCTGCTGAGAAAGATATGTGCCCAAAATACCTATGGAGCACCATCTCCTGAAGCTCAGACTGCATTCACATGTTGCTTTGTTGAAGCTGTTGATGTTGTTGATGATTTTTTTTCTATACTCTTGCTTCCACATTAGCCACCAGCAGTGAATCCTTTAGGCAAATAATGCACTATGCTAGAGAAGGAGCATCTCTGATTCTCTATCCAGCCGCGGAAAAGGCAACCCCAGATGGAAGACTTCAACACAAGAGTTAGATTTTGCTGCATTCTAAAAGAGATGTCCCCATCTGGCCATGCTGGTCACTTATTCACTCCATCTGGAGGGCTTGGGAAGATTTCCCCAATAAGCAGCTTCATTAAGAGCAGCATTACAAGGGAAAGTACCTGCCACAAATCATTCATAGTTATGTACAATTCTTTCCTCATCCTTAAGGTAGGAAGAGACAAAGGAGATCAGTGGAAATATCCCAATAGCTGCCTTTCAGTTACTTTTCCCAGCTTTCATCTCTGCCTCTACATCTGCCTCCTGCTTGATGGCTTGCAGATACTTTGATAGCAAGCCACAGAAACTGCAGCAGAAAGTACTTCACAGGTCCTGGGGAAACTCTCAAGGGGGAAGAAAAGAAATAGGTAAGAAATTGTTACTCATTTTGCTCTCTGTGTTTATTTATTTTGGACCCACTGGCCTTGACCACAACTAAAACTTCATGAACCTGATAAAATTCCCAACATTCTCAGACATGGGTCATGGTATTTCTATATTAGGCAGAATACAAAGGAGTATTTATGAAAAGACTGGAAGTACTTAAGGATTAAGGATGCTTGAGCTCAGGCAAGGCATAAAGTGCACATAAGAAATGTTTTCAGAACTTAGTGCAGGTACAATCAAGCTAACGGGCTTGCTTCCCACCTGGGAATACGAAGATAAACTGCACAATGTATCCAAACCAGGAGCATTTTGGAAGCACTGCACACTGCATCACAGAACTTCCCAGCCCCCTCACAGGTGGTGATGAAAGGGTCAATCCCGGTGTTTTTCAATAGACATTATTGAGTTATTTGTCTAGCCTTGCTACGGTTAAAACACAAGATATCTCATTTTCATGTTGGCAGTAGATATATGTGCTAATAAACAGAGGAAGGATATAATAGTAAACATCTCCTTTCCCTTCTGTCCTCATAAAACATACAACGTTCTCCGATTCAATGAGCAAGATATGCTGTCTGATTGAAGTCAAGGGATAATGGGACTTGGCGACAGAACAGGCTTTCCATCTTCGTAAATACAAAAATGCTAGAAGGAATATATGCTGGGGTTTATTTTTGCCAGGAGCAAATAAACAGCTCTGTCAATACACAGATAATCCTGCTTCCCAGCTTTCCCCATTCCTCTCTTGTCTTTGGCCATCTCCACCCCCTGAAGAAAAAAAAAAAAAAAGGTTGTGTATTCATTCTCCTCACATTATTTTTTTTTACTGATTTTGGCATTAACTTTTTTGGACACTTCCTGTCTCTGGAAGACTTCTCTCTCTCCACAAGAACAGCATACGTTTTCAATTTAGATTATGTTCCCAGCAGATGTTGCAGGACATTGAAGGCCTTGCTTTCTCTTTCATTAAAAAGGCACTTATAATATGTTTTATTGTCTTGGATGGAAAGTAAGTGTGTATCACATCATTAAGAAATCAGTCAATGTGATTTTATCATCACTATCTTAGGAAAAAAAAATGTTAACAGAAAATAATAAAAAAATAGCTTTGTGTTGATTTTATATCCTGAAGAGCAACTCTTCTCCAAAGCATCTCTTCTCCAAAGGGTACTACGGCAGCAAAGGTTTAATATCTTGGGGAGAATTTTACAACTGCAATGCATAGTCACTCCAAGAAACACTTACTATCTTCAAAATATTTTACACGACAATTCAGAGCACACATGGGCACACTTGGTTCTCCGCAAGATGTTCCAGGTTGTTGTGCAGGAGTACAGCTTTATCTGAAATTAGACCTGTTGACATGAATCCTCTCCATTCTCAAGATAGACATCTCATCTCATGGGGACCCCAAGAGCTAGCTTAACATCCAGTTGTAACACATCGTGAAAAGTAAACAAACAAACAAAAACCACTAAAGAAATGCCATCAGAAAACAAATATACAAGAAAAAGGTATGCTACAGTCTATAGAAGCTCCCACTGAGAATGCTCACAGTGCCACAGAATCATCTGCTGTTGCCTGACCTTGCAAATACCTACTGCTAGGCATGTGTATGTGCGTGTCTGCGTGTGTGTACTTTGCATACACTCATATTTACTTATTCCATCCTTTGTGTTGAAACTACGAACAAAAGGAGGTTCTACCCTCAGGCAGAACATACACAAACATGATGTGAAATCACCAGAGCTGCCAAAAAGCCCCGCTGTGGAGGGAAAATCAAGTCAAACAAAATGGAGAACAAACCACAATTTTCATACAGAAACCTTGTTTTCGGTACAGTTAGATTTTATCATTCTTGTTTTTTCCTGTATTATGGAAGCAATGTGTTTTTTTGTTGTTTTTTTTTTTTGGGGGGGGGGGGGGTTACCAAAGCCCAGGTATGTCAGGGCCAAAAGCAATGGTCCCTCTAAACCTGCGTTTGAGATGGCAAGTAATATAGATAAATGGGTAACTCGGCATTTATTTCCACAAAATCCAGCCAATGGCTTTCTCTAAGATTTCTTCACCTTCCTTAAATTTGTCTGTCTTCCCTTGTCTCAACATGCACTGCTTTTTATCTTTGATTTTGGCAGATTGTTCCATAAATAAAAATCCTTTGTGAAATGAAAATTCAGCATGCATTACAATTTGGATTGGTTGTCTCCACCTGTATCTCAGTGCATGGTGTGTTGGGTTTCCTGACTATACCCACTAACTTATCTCTCATAACTCTCTGCAGGCACTGTTGGCCCTTTCTTAACCAAAAGGAGCAAACAATGCAAGAGCACACTGCCTCTGAAACTCCACAGTGCTGACAACCTGAGCTCAGGCAAGCTGCCAGGACTGTGTACTCTACCAAGGGTTTGCACCTGGGCACAAATCTCTGAGATCCAATTCCTTCACTTCGCTGGTGAGCAACATCTTGCTCACACCCCTAGATTTCTCCCCAGTGCTTTGCCTTCTTGTGTACTGATTTTTTCCAACCCAGATGCTTTCTAGACAAGGGAAACACCACAGGTCATGTCCCATCCTGACCCACTCCTCCCCATGCTCTCATCAGGACAAAGGAGGTGACACCCTCATGGCATTGATGGACCAGCCTGGGCACAGCAGAAGCAGGCAGCAGGAGCAGAGCTGAGGAGAGTGGCAAAAGGTTATATGATGGATATGAAAGGATACGGTGGCTTCATGTGGGCAGGACAGCTAACAGAGCAAGGAAGCACTCCGTGCTTCCCAGCATGGCTTTCAATTAACATAAACCCTTCTGTAACACTTCCAGGGAGTGGCTGACTGAGAAGTTTACAGGTCAGAGTGTCCAAGAACTCACAGTGTTACTCTGTGAACATTTAGTAAAAATATAAAAATGAAATGGAATGTCCATATTAGGAAGATTTGATGCCCTTGGTGGACACATTTCTTTTATTTTCAGGACTAAGTTGTTTTCATTCCAAGAAGGCTGATGGACTCAAAACCCAGAACTTGTTAAAAATCACCCATAATGCTATCCTATAGGGCTTTTGTTTGTTGTTAAGCAATATTCTGTAGTTTCTTTGCTAACTTGATGGGCTATTTGACTGGCCCAGATTAAGCCAAAAAGCCATAAACAGAAATAGAAAACCAGAAAATATTGTAACAGATATTCAGAATCATGAACCTGTAATCAGCAAAGCAGAGAACCTTTGTTAACATCCTCATGTAAAATAACTACTTGTTGAGACATGCAAATAAAAAGACTTACTGAGACTAATTTAAAAAGTAGCTTTGCAAGCCCAAGAGTTTTGGATTACATGTACAAATATCCAGATTGCTGGAAGCTGGACGGCTGTCAAGAATTCTGTAACTTTTAGGCAATGCCGTGCTGTGCATTTACATCCCTATGAGATGCATGGGTCCTGTCCGGAAAGAGGCAGCCTTTCAAGGGTCAAGTCATGCATTTTCCATAAGCCAGCTCCAGCAAACCCCGAAGTAGCTGCCATGCAGACCTCACCAGGCTGCTCCCAGGCTTTTGAAGACCAGTGCATGGGATGAGCAAACAAATCACACAATACATCAGGGTGCTTTCCAATGAGAGAGGGGTGGAGAGAGGAGTTGCAATGGGATGATGCCCATGGAGGTTTGGGACACTGGTTCAGCATTTCCCTCAGCCTTTGCAAACAGCCAGGAAGATGACTTGGACTTGTACCTCATTGTCTCTAGAAAACAGCAAAACGTCTGAAAAGGTGTCTGTGCATTACTTCAGCCATGGCTTTTTGCCTTAGCTTAATACTGCACTTGCAACCAGATCAATAAAATTGGCCGTAACGATGCCAAAATCTATGTATACTTTTCTTCTGAGGAATACAATTCCTCACTAAAAATCAGTTACAGGAGAAGAGTTTTATCACGCGCATTGCCTCATATGAAAAAAGTATCAATATTTTGTCCCATTTTAGACTGTTTCTTAATATTGTCCGCAAGGTGTTAGCACATGGGTTTTTTGTGTTGTTTTTTTTTTTTTAATTATTACTTTCATTTCTAAGCTGCTGCTTTTACCATACACTCCTCAGTGCACTTGGTGCTCCTGACGTGGGTATAAGATGTCATCTTTCTGCTGGTTTGTTAGGAAGGGCTGTGCACCTTGGTGGGGTTAACAATGAACATATAGTAACTGAATCATTAACCCACAGATCACACTCTTCTCACTAACGAACAACCAAGTAGACTTGTAAACACAGAAACATACATTGCTCTCCAAAGATAAATGATTTTTGTGTGTTGTGTATTTGTTGATGGTTTACGGGCTGGTTCGACCCAGTTCCGTGACTAGCATGGCAGAGGGATTTGCGAATCTGTGCCTCTGGAAAGGGGAAACAGGGGACCCTGAATAATAATTAAAAACAGCGGCAACAATCTGAGGAGAAACAAACTAATTTACTAAATACAGTATCAGAATGCAAGATAACATACTATAATACAATATAATTAGAATTGAATCTAATAAATCAAATATAATGAGAGAAAGAGTGTCCAAAAAAGCTGAAGGCCTTACACTAATGGCGTAAAGTTGGGATGAGCAGCAGTGAGAGCCTGATGAACGATAAGAGGGAGATCAGGTGACCTACCGAAGCCTTATATGTGTTCCCCCTGAGAAGGAATGATAATAGAACAGAAAACAGTCTTCTGGGGAATATAGTTCTTTTCTGGACAGGTGCCTGGAACTGGAGCATTATCTCACTAACTCCCAGTGCACTACATGATGTTATGATGTGGAATACTGATAACCAATAAATCATAAAACCATGACAGTATTTGACACCCAGCATCTGAAAAAAAATTGACTTCCGAGGTGCCTCCATAGCATTCTAGAAGTTTACCTCTAGACACAAGTCCTCAAGCTTGATGCAACACGTTTACCCTGAGGGTAACACAGTCACCAGCACAGTCCTGGCAAAAAAAAAAAAAAAAAAAATCTCCCTTGATACTTACAGCAGAAAAAATCCACTTATGTTGAGTGTATTACTTACTTACTAAGCTGATAATTTTTAGACAGAGCAACCAAAAAAAAACAAAAACAAAAACAAAAACCAAACAGTCAAGGAACTAAAAAATCAAATACAATCACAAAGCCAGCTGAAATAAGAATGAAATAATGTTTGTAGTGTTGAATTTTGGCTCTTGGATGGGATTCTTGCTATCACATTTCAAAACACGCTGACGCCTATGGAAACACGCTGGCGCCTATGGACTCGTGCAGGTTTCCTTCAACGCTTTTCAAAATGCCTGGCAGCCAGTCCCAGTGGGCTAAAGCCTCTCAGACCAACTCCACAAACTATTTAGCACTTGAATCTCATTTGTTTACACATAAATGTCTCGGTTTCTCAATCATAATTTGGAAAACTGTGCTTTTCTGCTTCTCAGGAATTGTTTAATAGAGTTTCTACATCAGACTTCTGAAGTCTTTTGGATATGATGTCAAGTGTGCAGAGAGATAGATAGACAAACAGATAGATAGATATAATGTAAACACAGTTAAAAGCCCCAAATTACAATCCATAGTTTGCAAAACTTAGCTAACACTGTGCATATTGAATCAGAGTGGGAATCATTCCTAATTCATGTTGCTTTTCATTACTGACATTTATGAGATATGAAATTATATATTTCCATCAAACACTGGAATGGATAAATAGTAAAACCCAGGATGCCATAACAGAAGTTATATATGTGGAAATACAGCCTAATTTTGTAGCAAGCATTTTGTACCAACACACTGGTTCCAGACAGATGGCCTCATAAACCTCTCAGCAACGCATGTGAAACCTAAGGTTGTACTTGAAGGATTTCAGGGAGCGTATTTCAAGCAGATGACCAAGTGATACAGCAGGTGAGCAGTGGCTATTCACTGCATGGTTATGGGACACGAGCTGAATGCCCAGTCTCCTGGAGCAGAGTGTGATAGTGAACAGTTCTGTCAGTATGTATGTCCTCACAGAGACCCAGCAGTGATGCTGAAACAACAGCTCACAGAAGTAGCACACCCAAATTTATATAGCTAAGTCCAGCTATCCATATACCTCCTTTCTCTATTATTAACCTACACACTGTGAACATCAGGCTTGACATGACATATACTCATTTACTGGCATGTTACAAGGGAACCTTGTTTACCAAGTCAATGTATCCACAGCTAAAATATTTACCCTATATGAAGAGATAGACAAGCTATGCAATGTTAAATGATTATTGATCTTTCCCAGCTTTGCAACATTTAGGACATATCTGTAAATAAACTATCATCTCCAGTGCCTCCACTCATAAGAGCATAGCAGCAGGCATGCTATAAATAAATATGACTACCATATGGTACTTCACTTTTGCCTATGTGAATCAGGCACAGTAAGTGCTCTGTCCTATGTCTATTTTGGAAAGAAACCAATTGTTTAACTATATCTAGAATGCACTGCTTTTGCACATCAAAATTAACCTCATGCCATGAGACATCACTCTAAATTGAGGAGAAAAAAAAAAGACAGCATGCGTATATATGTGACAGGGAGAGAGGGAGACCTTTCCATGTGTCAATAAATTACTGCCAGCAGGGCCACAAAGGATATGCTGCAATGTGCCTGAGGTTTTTTTGCTAACATTTCACCTGTACGAGTGATTCTCCTGTTTTAATGCAGAGAAAAGTCTGAAGCTGAAGCTAGCAAATTGTTTACTCACCACTTAAGAAAGTTCCCAGTGTTGCTCATTGGGAAGCAGTAGAGAAGCTACTATTTCTCTCATGAAACAAATACAAGTGGCAAGTATGTGCACCTGTCTGGCAGGTTCACTATCAACTGGCCCAGTGATGCCATGTGTCTGTGCAGGATCTGCAGGCCCAGATTCCATTGTGCTGCTCATGCTGGCAGGAAGGAAAAATTCAAATCATCTGTGCTTTTTCAGTTTAGCCCTTGCAGGTAAATCTTCCAGACAGGGATGGCACTAAATGCCATTACCACACAGTACATTTTTCTTTATCTCAATGAGCAGAGTGGCTGGCACTCCTTAATGAGCAATGACAGCAAAATGTTCTGATCTTTGCTGTCTGCATCCTCACTGGATTTCTGCCCCCGAACAAGAAGATGTAAGCAGAGTTCTTGCAGGCTGACAGCCCTCAGCCCCCAGCACCAGGGCTGCTGTCATCCTCCCAGGCACAAGTGCTCAGGGACAGGGACAGGATGATTGCCAGTCATTTCTCCAGGCATCTACTGGCATAGCACCAGACTCAGAAATCTCACTGTTTTTCAGTTCTTCAGAAAAGTTATGAGTTTTTCTCGCAGTCCTGACTCAACTTACTGATCTTCAGCTCATTTTCATGCTGGTCTGCCTTTTTCATCTCTCAGGCCTTGCCCCTCATGCCACACCAAGCAAGCAGCGTCTACCTCCAGGTAAAGACCTTAGGGTCCTATGTGGGAGAGATGGTTCCCAGACCAGTTGAGGCTGAACACCTGATCTACTCTCAAGGTTTCTCCCTCATCCAGCCTCCTCTTCCTCTTGGTTTCCCTGCCCGCATGCTCCTGTTCTCAACTGTCTCAGAATCATCTCCTTGCATAAGGGGTTGCAGCACTCACCCATGCGGGTGGTACTTAGCTCTCTGTCTGTGTGCAGCCATGACTGAATATTTCTTGCAGAAGAGAGAAGAAATATCAGAAGTATTTCTATCAAAGTGATGAATATATGAGATAAACAGAGACTATGCTTTGCTGGGATGTACATTCCAAGTATTACTCTTCCAGATGGTCCGTACGCATATATAATTTTTTCATCTGGGAGATGCTCTTTTACTGATGTTCATATGAAAGAAGGCAGATGACCCTACAGAAATTCAGTGTGGGATCTCAGGGACACTCTGGAAGGATGTCTGAGTTCAGCCATGAACACCATAAAAACTAATGTAAGTTGTCCACCAATAAGGATTTCCCCACAGTGGCTTATGACTCATTACCTAGCTGTGGTAGGCAGAGGAGCATTCTTGAAAGGCTCTATAAGCCTCCCGGGGCTGCTGCAAAGCAAGAGAATGGAACTGCTTCACAGCAAAACATACTTTAGGAATTAAATAACTTTAGCCCTTGACCACAGTATAAACATTCTCCCTTCTTTCATTTCCCAGTGGTAAGGGCAGAGCCAGTAAAATGCAGAGGTCTGTTCGGAGAGTCCACTTCTAAGTTGGAAGAAGGCTCACTTGGTGTGAAGGGAATAGGATGAGAGCAGACAGACCACTAAAACAGGGATGATGGAGAGGTCATGCCCAGAGAAGTGACATGGAAGGACCAAAGGGAGAAAGAAAGTGATGGATAATAGAGAACAAAGAGAATAACACTGGGCTGGTGATGTTCTGAGTGATGGTCAAATAACTGACTAAGCTAGAAACACTTTGATGAACACCTCCAATATCTGATGCTTTAAGAATACATGTTGAGTATCTATATTTCATATAGCTGGGTTTCCACCATCTCCTCTGAGTCACTGTTGCCTTTGCAATCCTAATGACAACTACAGAGTATCTTCTGGATATCTGAGCTGCTGAGTCTTACTTCACTCACTCCTATAAGCTACATCCTGGGTAAAGTCTCACTGCCTTTGGGTTTGGGTGCTGCCTCTCCTACTAATGTCTCCTGTAGACTCCACTTTTTCTCTAGCCATTAATAATAATGATCATAAACACAATAACTGGCTCAAATGTCATTCACAGAGGTCCTCAGGTCTGGAAGATGTCCCCCAGCTTAGCCCCATGCCCAAATCCATTCCCAGGCAGCATCAGTGGGGGGCTGACCATCTTGCACAGAGAGAACCACTGTGTAACGGGAGTGACTTTTATTTAATGAAATTATCAGTGCTCCCTAGCTTAAAAAGGACTTTTTTTTTTTTTTTTTTTTTTTTAACTAGAATGTTATACGTTACCTATTTCTTTGTTCACTGGACCCTTTAGATGTTCATACCACCACCTACTGATTTTTGTAATGACTGTTTACACGGCTTGATAGTGATAGGACAAGGGGAAATGGTTTTAAATTCAGACAGGGAAGATTTAGGTCAGATATTAGAAGGAAATTTTTCACTCAGAGGGTGATGATGCACTGGAACAAATTGCCCAGAGAGGTTGTGGATGCCCCATCCCTAGAGACATTCGAGGCCAGGCAGGATGTGGCTCTGAGCAGTCTGGACTGGTCGTTGGAGAGCCCACCCACAGCAGGGAGGTTGAAACTAGGTGATCTTTGAGGTCCTTTTCAACCCAGGCCATTCTACGATCCTATGATTTTCAAGCCCTCTTGGCTTTGAGATATCTTTTTTTCTGTCTTAATCAGTAGATGCTTTACTGGTTATAATTATGGCTGAAAACCCCTATGTGCATGTTAGCATAGTTTGAAAAGCAACATAGTTTGGTTCTAACTTACTGTCCTCTCAGTGATTATCAGGCTATTTTACACTTACCCACAATTCCACTAACCTACTTGTAAATGCCCCACCATATCCTCCATATTGCTTTGCCTTGCCTAGCTTTAACTCATCATGGCTTTCTACTCTCACTTTTTCCTGCTCACAGTAACTTAAAGAATTTTCTTGTGTAGCTGCCTCTTCTGTTTTCCATTTCCAGAACCGTCTGTTAACCTCAGATTTTCTTTAGTAGTTCCTTGTGAAGCCACATGTTTTTGCTGTTTGTTATTTTTTTTTTTTTTCTCCTAAAGAAATTTTAATCGGTTGCACCCTAAATTCACATTTTTTACTATTATTCTCTGGCTTCTTTTCACACTCTTGGATTTGAGGCACTTCTCATTGCATCGAGCCCACTAAGACTCTGATTTAGCTAAGCAGTTAAGGATGTGCTTAATTTAAAGAAGGTGCATAATCCTATCCCAGTTCAACAAAAAACATGTATCAACTGCTGCTCCAATGGGACAAAGGCACATGCTGAAAGTTTCGGTCAATTTGTAAAAATGTCTATTCTTGTAATCTGTTCCTCCAGTCCTACTGCAGCACCTTCTGGTTCTTAAACATTTTTTTCTCAATTAAACAAAAGGTGGTTTTGCAATACACATTTGCTTTCATCCTTTCATTTTCACGGTACTTGTTACCTTCAGGCTTTTTCAATAACCAAGTTTTTTCACATCCCCTAGAAAGAAGTAACTGCATGTTTTACTATACTGGCATGATAAGCTCTTACACTCTTGCAAAGCAAGACTCTATACACGGTAAGCAAAATAAAACTGATAGTGTTTGCGTTTGTGGAAGAATCAACTGTGAAGGCACAAATTTACATGTTTGTAAGATTTTGTGTGGACAGAGAGACTGCTCAGAGCCCATATGCTCCCAGATTAGGTATTGCCTTGTTTCTGTACTTAGCTGGATTTACACCCTCATGTAGAAAGTGATATCTACCATGCACACAGAAACATGTTTCCATGAGATGAAGGATCTGGCAGAGGCCACATGAGCTGCAAAGATGATGGTCCAGATTTCCATGCTACCAGCCACTGCTCCATGGGGTGATTTGTTGCCTCCTCCTTTTGAGAGTCAAATGAGCAGTCCTGAAAGAGCAAAGTTCTGATTTGGTAGTATAATACTGTGCTGGTGAATTTTTGTTTTCACCCCAAGCTTCTAAAAAGAGTTATGTTTGCTCTAGTAACCAAAAACAAATTGAGAAGGAACGAAAAGGAAGTGACAGGACAGAGCAGCAAGTCTTTATACAAGTGAACTTTGCCTTAATAATTAAAGCTAATAAAGGAAGGATAACACTCAAGAATTTTGCACCTTCAGGTAATCAAGAAAGTCTGAGTCCCCACACTCAGTCAGATGCAGTACTTACAGCTTCACTCACTGTCTCCTATTAATGCTTTGCTTCTTGGCTAAGATGTTGACTGGGTGGAACATGACTTCCAGGCAAACAGCAGAACAGAACACAGATCTGTTTGACTCTTGGCTTGGCTTGGGATCTTGCTTTTGGCTTAAACAAAGCTTCAGTCTAAATTATTTGGGATTTTTTTTTGCTGTTGGATTTTTGGGGGAGAGTGTAACTTTGCCTCCTGTTTCAGTATTATCTGTTAAAAATATTGTGCAGCTTGATGCTATCACCCACACCCCAACAGCACTTTAGCACTTTATCACTTAATCCCTTTCAACCAGAAGAGGAATTTTTCTTGGTGTTAATGGAAGTGCAGTCAAGGGCTGCACAGGAGAAGAGAAACATGGAGAGGTTAGTCTAAATCAGGGCTTGGGTGTAGATTTCTTTTTTTAAAAACAAAACAAGACAAAAAAACTAAAAGATTTTATTAACATAGGAAATGATTCAGAAGAATCTGCAGGCTACAAAGCAGAGTAATAACCCTCAGATGGTGCAATTACCCAAACAACTGGAAAAACTTTCCTTTGTATAATTAAGGATTAGCACTAAAGAGCTGATAACAGTATAGGAGGTTACAGATAGGCATTGCACTTCTAGGGAATAAAGAACGAGCATGTTGCTATCAGCAGCCAAACTTGGATAATGCAATATGTAACATACTAAATAAAGATGTTTAATGTTTCTTCATAATAAAGCAGAGAAGTCATCAATCATGAAGTACTGAATCCTTTGGGTAGCACAGTTCTGTAAGTTTGAAGACAAAGAAAAGATTGAGTTTCATTCTTGTCCTCATTATAATGTGTAGTAAACCCAAGGTCGGAGAGAGGTGGCCTATGGAGATAAGCCTGCAGTGGGGAAGAAGTGATTCTGGTTTAGATTGCTTTGGTTTCTTAAAAGAAGATCCTTCTGCATGAATAATTTTGGAGCATTTTGCCTCAGAGGTCTGAAGGAACAGAGAAATTGGTATGACATTAAGTAATTTGGGGATTATTTTGTAATTGAGACCGCTCTTGAAATTTATCCACTTTTGCTGTAAAACGTTCCTTTCCAAGAACTAATTACTGAGTCATTCTGTTCCTGTGTCATGCAAGTACTCTTTCTTTCCATTGTCAGGGTTTTGGTGTTTGCACGAACCACCCGTTTCTCCACACTAACATGTTTTAGCTGCTAAGAAAAAGGTAGATAGGACGACTCAGTGGCTGGCCATCTTGCACGAGAGGGGAACTGACAAACTACAGATAAATGCCAGTTTGCTGTCTTCTACCTGATCATTTCAAGGTACTTTTGAGCTATTAAAGCTTTACAACATCTCACTTGGTTGGTATTTTTAACGTTCCATAAAAATAATGAAGAAACAGCTCAGCAACAGTGCTATAGGTCATACAGGCAGCAACAGAGAGGGGCCCTGAGGCTGATAAGGCTGCAGCATTCCAGTCTCTAAACAATATCACCTCCTTCTGGAATGAGAGATCAGCAACAAGATTTTCTGATGGAGGGAAATATATATATATATATATATATATATGTGTGTGTGTATATATATATATATGTGTGTATGTATATATATACATTTGGTTCAACTTCTTGATCACAACTGCAACCCAGCCTCCTTCCCTAAGAACCAGGAAACACAAAGTGAATTGGGAAATTCACCTTATGAACAACATGCTGCGTATTTCTACATTAAAATGTAAATGATGCATTTATGAGTTGTTCTAAAAGGTGTGTTATAAAAGGGACGTGTGACAGATCCACTCAGCACTTGCAGCAGGATCACCATGAGAAACTGGGTGAGCACATGAGCAAGGTTGGGGCCGTCTGTACACCTGCTGATTTGGTTTCACTGCCCATAGGGCTGCCTCTGCTACCAGGCCAGCCAGTGTGGCTGTAGCTGTACTGAAGGTCACATGTGTCCATCCACCTGGTGTATGCCATGGTGAAGAAGGATTTCTGAGAGCACAACCTGAAGTCTGCTTTTGAAGCTTCTATGGGGAGAAAGAAGCCCATCCAAGCAGACTGCATCCAGAACCCAGGAAGTATGGAGCTGAGATCATTATAGTGTCATTCCTACAGTGAAAGGAGTCCAGGCTGTTATTGCATAAGAGTCAAGCGTTTTCCTGGCAGTGACTGCAAAGAATATGAAAATGTTGAAACTGAATTTATTCTCAGTTTCAACATCATCTCTCAGAAAGAGTCAACCAGCAATGGAATTTCACAGGGGAAAATCTCCTACAAAACTAATAGCTTTTCACTCTCTCTCTGTCAGCAGATGATTAATTCCTGGTGCTGGAGGTACATTTGAGTGACTTAGAAGAGCTCTGGAAGTCATGAAGAAGCAAGAAAGGTTTTGACAAAGGCTCAATCATTCTATTCTCAGGCCTTGCTCCATCCAAACCTCCACTGAGTAGAAGCCAGCAGGAATTGTTCCTTAATAAAGGCAAAGGAAAATGTCAATCTCTGTTTGCATCTTGGGATCTCACATGAACAAGAAACTAACGCAAGACTGATTAGAAGTAAAATATTTCTTTTCAAAGTCAGATGCCTGATGTTAAGCACCTAAGTAAGTATGTTTTATTGAAACGTGTGTGTAAACTCCCAGTGCCAGAATGAACTGGCTGATAGGAGACTCTGAAACATATGCCACAGTCTGACACATTAATTTAGAATCATGAGTTAATTAAACTTAAGTTATTGACTTAAATTAAAAGGCTTTTGTTAAACAACTCACTGGCGATTACGGGGGATTATGGGGGGGAAAGGAGTCCTACTTCTCCTATCTCCCCCTGTTCCTATGTTCTGAACACAAAAGCCAAACATAAAACCCTTCTGAAGCTTCAGCCAATTGCAGCACTTCTCAAAATGCATTTCTCAGCCCTATGCTCACTTGTGGTGGTAGTGACTTCAAAGCAGCTCACAGTATTTACCATCCTCCTAAAATGCCAAGCTAGAGCAGAGTAACAGAAAGAAGCTGATTCAAATATACTTCCAAAGCAACCAGTGATATCAAGTACCTTCTAAAAGCATCCTCTGCTAGGGCTGAGAATAAATATCATAGTTTGCCACCTTTTTCTTTAGGTTTTAAAAATATTAAGAATACAACACAATGGACATCAGTTGGATTGCTGTGAATTTTTGTTATATTTAAATGTTTTTACCATTTTTATTCAACTCCACTTCAAACATCTGGAAATTTTCATTAAAAAAAAAAATAAAAATCCATCTTTTTAGCAAGCAGTAGAACAGCCAAAGCTTTCTTGCCAATCAAAACATTCTCAAATACTGATTCAATATTTTCCAAAATTTCATAAATATTTTTGAAAAATCCTCATCATCCATCTTTTTTCTCCCTCAAATGGAAAAGTTTGGTTTAAGCAACACTGCCATTACAGACAAAGAAAATCCTGTTCATGAGGGATATGCTCAACGGTGTTTCTATGCATTAACCATCACTTTCTGCATTGCCCTCTGTGTGTTTGAATTCCACAGCACAAAAAGCAGCTCAGAACGTTTTGTCTGGAGCACCTCTGGATCAGCTTTATATGACATACAGTCTATACAGGCCATAACCTGGTTGGCATGCTATGGAAAAAATTAACCTAATTAAAGACTGCATAACCATGCGAGCAACCTTTATTCAAAGCAGGAGCTTATACTAGGATGGTTTATCAAAAACATTTGCCTCCTTTCTTCACCAGGCCATTTGTTGCTATATTTTGTCCAATTTCTGCCCTTCCATCTGCAAGAGCCGTCTGTTTCCCCCACTATATTTCCCAAGGATGATAGTTCAGTCCTACCCACTGTAAGACAGTGCCTCCCAGCTTGTTTCACCAGCCTGTGCTTTTAGCACGCTGTAACTTCAGATGACAAAGTTATCAATGGGATGACAAAAAGTGGCAATGCGTTCCAGATGGTACAGGAGGAATGCCACAACTCTTCCTCCAGCTCAGCCCTTGCCCTTTCAGGCAATAGATCTGTTGCCTCTTTAACTTCTTCCTTACCACTTGACAGTTTGCCTAGAAATACTTATCTATCTCCCTCAGGTCATTTCACTTAGCCACACAGTTCAGTGGCGCTGAAGTTATAGAAACATAGAATGGCCTAGGTTGAAAAGGACAGTGATCATCTAGTTTCAACCCCCCTGCTATGTGCAGGGTCACCAGCCACTAGACCAGGCTGCCCAGAGCCACATCAAGCCTGGCTTTGAATGTATCTAGGGATGGGGCATCCACAACATCCTTGGGCAAACTGTTCCAGTGTGTCACCACCCTCTGAGGGAAAAATTTCCTCTTAATATCTAACCTAAATCTCTTTGTCTCAGTTTAAAAACATTCCCTCTTGTCCTATCACTATCCACCCTCATAAACAGTTGTTCCCACTCCTGTTTATACACTCCTTTCAAATATTGGAAGGTCATAATGAGGTCCCCCTGGAGTCTTCTCCTTTCCAAGCTAAACAAGTCCAGCTCCCTCAACCTCTCTTCATAGGAGAGGTGCTTCAGCCCTCTGATCATCTTAGCAGCCCTCCTCTGGACCCATTCCAAGAGCTCTGCGTCTTTCTTGTACTGAGGGCTCCAAGCCTGGATGCAGTACTCCAGATGGGGCCTCACAAGAGCTGAGTAGAGGGGGACAATCACCTCCCTTTCCCTGCTGGCCACCCCTCTTTTAATGCAGCCCAGGATATAGCTGGCCTTCTGGGCTGCAAGCACACACTGCTGGCTTGTGTTCAGCTTCTCATCTGCCAGGACCCCCAAGTCATTCTCCGCAGGGGTTCTTCCCCCAGTCTGTATAAACACCTGTGATTACCCGGCCCAAGTGCAGCACCTTGCACTTGGTGTTGTTGAACCTCATTAGGTTCACATGGGCCTAGTTCTCCAGCTTGTCCAGGTCCCTCTGGATGGCTTCCCTTCCCTCCAATGTATCAGCTGCACCACTCAGCTTGGTGTCATGTGCAAAGTTGCTGAGGGTGCACTCGATGCCACCATCTATGTCATTGATGAAGATGTTGAAGAGCACCAGTCCCAAGACCAACCCCTGAGGGACACCGCTTGAGACCGGCCACCATCCTGACACAGAACCATTGATCACAGCCCCTTGGCTGCAACCAGCCAATCAATTCCAAAGATGCTGAAGAGCGCCAGACCCAAGACCAGATTAAATCTTTACATTTCTCTTCCTTCGATAAGGAATAAGTTAACTTTGGACAATACACCTTTTATAAACTCCATTTGCTTTTTCCTGGCTGTTTTCTTTTCTTTGTTTGTTTTGTTTTTCCCATCTTCTCCCCTGTCTTTCTACCTATGTTCTTTCTCTATCATGTCAAATCCTTTTGCACTACTGAGTTTACAGTAATGGACTACCCAGATTACTTTTTAGCTTCCTTCAATAGAAGGTGTTACAGGCATTATCTCCCTGCCATGAAGTGCTACCTTTGAGTTCACTGATTATTGAAAATCCTTTCCACCAGACCTGCAATTTCCTGTACCGTATCTCAGACTGTTAAGAGATAAACATCATCCAGCCACTATTCCACCAGAAACATTCTCATTTGCACTTGTATATAGCCACTCCTGTCTACCTTTGTCTCTTTTCTGACTTCACAACATCCTTCTTGAACAGAGCTGTACAGAGTACTTGAGATGCAACATCAAGTGAAACTTTGGTAAGAGTACGTAACATGATGGAAAGTGCAACAATGAAAGCAGAGTGGAAAAGTACTAGGCTACAGCAAGAAAGTTTGCCCAAATGCAAAAGCCATGGGCACAGAAATAACGGAAAGAAGCTGCTTGTCTTTGGAAAGCCTCAGGTAGGCAGGGATCTCCAACAAGAGATACCCTTGCCTCCACTGCCAGCACTTAAATGAGGTCTGGGAAGGGCTGGATCCTGGCTCCACCCCTTCCAGTCACTCAGGTGCACTGCTTGCACCTGAGCTCCCCTGGGTTGGTCCTTCCTTCCCACCAAGTGCTCAGTCACTGGTTCAAGCCCTGACTTAGGATTTCTGCTACAGAGTGAAAAAAGGAGCTGGCCTGACAGACAGGTGGAGTAAAGTAGTTCTAAATGATTGTAAATGAAAAGCACTAATAAATCATGCTATTGCAACCATTGTAAGAGAACATTTGTTTTGGATAGGTTAGGTACACTTTCAGATCATGAGCTGTACAATTGTATTGACCACACAACTGAGTCAGTTATGCTCTCCTTGAGCTCTCCTCAGAGTCTTCCCCATTACAAACAGTGAGCGGGCAGCACCTCTTTGTTAGGAAAAAGAGAGAGGAGTAATAAACAAGCATACAGAAGCCATGGGCTAAACTGGCCTTCTAGCTTTGGTCTCATCCATAGAGAGGAAAAGAGAGATGGAAAGAGAGCAAGTGCTTAGGGAAGGTAGAATCCTTTAAAAAACTTTTTAAAAAATGAATACACACAGGCAACTTAGAAGTGAATTGCTATAAAATGATACTGACAGATATCCTCAGAAATGGCCCATGGTGGAGAACTGACTAGTCATAAAGAGCTGGCTCTCCTTAGTCCCAGTTGTTAAGCTGTTTTGAAGCTAAAACTACATGAAATAGTTTCCAAACTTTTCCATGTATTTCATAACTATCCACGCCACAAGTGCGTTTCACAATTGCAAAATGGAAAGAGGAGATATACACAAGACATGGTATTAAAATGTGATCCGTGGTATGAAAAACAAATGAGAACCCTGGATATGACCTAGTGAAGTTATTTCAAGTCATAATAAAACACCAATGATGAATTTGTCAAATCTGGAGTACATGTGGAACTCATCTGAAACACAGAGCCCCAAAATAAATACACTAATTTTAAAAGTGATGCAATGAGACATTTGGTCCATAAGCAACTAGCAGAGGACAGTCTAGCCTGCAATTATAATTTTGTAGACACAAGTTTAGTAAATTTTTAACGCATATTGATATTTCTTGTTTATATAATTGTTCAGTCAGACAGCATTCTCCTCCTTAATTTAGTGACACTGGAAATCACACTGCTGGGTAGAGTGAAGTATCTACCAACCCTAGAAGATGCGTACAAATAGTGTATGAGCCTTTTAGCTTTGAAGAAAGCCGAAGGCAAAAGTGTGGTTTCATATACATGACAATAATTTTGAATCAATCAAGATTTTCTAATATTGGTGTTTTCAAAAACTGACTCAATCCAATTTGTACTGTAAATGTGTTGCCAACATGTCCACAACAGGACTAATGTAGTTAATCTTCTGAAATCTTTTCCAGCATTGCACTTCTATGATTTCATCCCATTAAGTATGTGCTGCCTCATTCTGAATTAAGCTCCACTGTGCCCAGCATGTCCTTCATAGATTCTGTCTAATCTCTACTTGAAAGACCTCAGTGACAGTGATTCGGCTACTTCCCGATAAAGCCTGTCCCAAATTTTAAGCCTTGTGGATATGTCCACAGAGTAACTCTGTTTTCCATCTACTACATATTTTGTATTTATAGTTCTTTGTAGTTCTTAGCAATTTTTCATTACTTGCTCTTATGGACATGATTTTGCAATAGTTTAGCCCATTTTCATATGCTGATTTCTGTCTATTCACTGGGTAAGGAACTTAGTCTCTAAGATGGCTTCCTTTATTCCATTTCCAGAGCTAGGAGCTTACAAGCCAAGAGCAGAGATGCTGAACACTGAAGGATGCTGATGGATCTGGGTGCATGTATGTCTCCAGTCAATGAGACTTATCTAAGTATAAAAGTTATTTCAGAAGATTGTAGAGCTTGAATTAAAAGCAGGAATAATTCTCTGACAAGATTACGAACAATTGTCCACTTAAGTTAACCAACAACTGCTCTCATTGCAGTCAGCAGTTGAAATATGTAAGTATTGTCATTTAACATAAATAATATATAAAGTCAAATCATCTTTTCTTCTGTAGTTTTTCTCCAGTGCATCACTCCTTTTCTTTCTCCTAGCCTAGTAGTTAAGCACCAGGTTAGAGTTAAGATGTCCTTTCATGCCAAACATTAATAATTTATCAACAAGGGGGTAAGAATATGAATTTACCAAGGAGACAGAAGGCTTGTGACTCCGAAGTCGACTGACACATAAAGGATTCCAAATTTCCAACAGTTTTTCAGATGGTCCAACGCAAGGAGAAATCAGGAAGCTACAGACGTGTTACACTGCAGCCTTCCGCAATACAACAAAGCACAATACAGTACAATACAACACAACACAACAGCTTGAGAGCTATGAGAAGATTTTCACACCGCTGAAGTGGCTTGTGAGTCCTACAGTAAAATATTCCATGTCAGGACAACAGCCTCGCTCCTTGGCCTCTACTGATTCATACTCTCCCAAGTTATTACTGAAGACAAAACGTCTGAAAACAAAGTTTTGACCAGTATTTAGATGTGAAAAAATAATAATCTGATGTGCAAATTATATTTCTCCCCATACAAAGACTGCTTTAACTTGCCAGAAGAGGAACCTGGTAAATGAAAACCAGCCCAGCATTTGTACATGTAGTATAATTGTCTCCTTTCTTCTTGTCAATAGAATTAAGCTTACAAATAATACCTTAAGACACAAATTTTCATGACACGAAGCCCACACGTACATTTGTCTCTATATGGTTGTTTGCATTTCTATTATTTTTACATATATACATGTAGGAGTCAATGTCTCATGTGCAAACACCAACTTTGCATGTTCAGTTACAGGGCTGCATGTTAAAAACAGGCCCGGGCACAGTATTACCCCTGCATCTCCACAGTCACTACATCACCACTCTAAAATACTTCACTGTATAACATCCCCATAGCTTCATATAGCAATATGCATACACCAAAAAAAAAACCACTAAGAGGGCATAAATAGGCTTACATCTGTTTAAATTTTGTAGGCATTTTCAGCAAAATACGCAAACTCCTCTTGAAGTTCAGAAAGCACAGAGTGACCTGGAGCAGGACTTCCACCCAGCAAAGTGCACCATCTTCCCCATGGGTGAGATTAGTTCCTCCAGACATGACCTCTTGCAAGAGGCTCACTGCAGAGGTGCTGCCTTCTGCCTTACAGTCACAGGCACAGCAAGGTGGACAGATTTTGCATGTGTCTCATAAGTTACTATGATGATGGGAAAAAGTCACCCAATGCCAAGAGCTCCAGCAATACTGTATAACACTTCATTTATTCGCTAAAAGCTCAACAGGGATTTAATTAAATTAGATCCTTGTGCACAAGAGAAAGTTAACCCTTACTGAGTAAACATTTTTTATTAGTGGGTCAGAATTAAATAGGATATATTTCTTACAACACAGTACAGTTTGAATTAAAATTAAATGAATGGCATACGGTGCCTGAATGTTTCTTTTCCATAATTATTTTCTTCTTTTTTTGTTATATGATCAGAGAGTTCCACCAGTTCTTCTTTTCCATGTGGGTAGGAAAAACAAAGATAACTTCTGAAAACAGAAGAAATAAATCATGTTTCAAAACACACAAAAACAAGGCTCTCTCACTGGTTTCACTTGAAACAACAACAAACCCCCCCAAAAAATCCACATTACGAAGTACAGTAAAAGTTGGCCAAGTCTCTTTAATGACCCAGAAACTGATTATGATGTACTGAATTCTGGAAGTTAGTAAATCTGTCCACATGCATAATAGCAAAAGAAAATGTTAGGACTCTGTCACCAACAGGATCTATTGTTCAAAATTACTCAGCTCCAATGGCAGAGTGATTTCTAGGGTAAACTTCTGGTGAGTAATTGGATGACATCAGCAGGCATGTAAAGATGCTATTTGCAGACACCAACAAATGCTTTTTCTGTGGAAGATTTCTGCCAGCTGTGCTGCAGAGGACATCATGGTAACCCCTGACTCTCAGAAAGCCACGGTGACACTGGAGGTCTGAAGTCAGCTCTCCATCCTGGCATTTGCAGCTTCTTCCTCCTCCTCCTGCCTCTGTACTCAACAGCATAATCACATGTGAACTAGCTGTGCTGTTTTATGCTCCCTTACGGAGCAGTGGGGACAGAGCCATGGAAGTTTCGCTCACATATGTCACCCCATAGCATAAGGCATAAGCAAGACCTGACTCAAAGTCATCCCAAGCCAACTGATATCCCTCTCCCCATGGCATTTTAGTGGGATCAAGGACAGTGCAGCACAAAACACAGCACCACTATTTTCACATAAATGTACACTAACAAGAGGTTCCTACAATTTTAAAGGCATGCGTGCTGTGCCTAGCAAAACCAAGGGGTCTTAACTATATGATACTGAATTTGTATACGTGAGGAGGCAGGTCAGAAAATGAAACTACATTTGCTGTTCAAAATCCACCTTTGCTAGCCACATAGTTCTGCCTTTCTTATTCAAGAGTTTAGATTTTCCATTGTCAGGAAGCACCAGCACTTGGGAACTTAGCCTTGGGTGGACTCATGGTTTGTGGCATTATTTATTCCTTCAGTCTTCATGTGTCTTCTTGAGAAAGTTATGTCTGAACTGTATTCCTTTCTGAAAGAAATATGCTTACAAGCCACATGTGCTTATAAAGGTTTACAAATATCTCATCAAGTCAAGCGAGTCCAAGTGGGTGAAAGGCAGTTTTGTTTTCCTGCTATGAATTTTTCAATCACACCTATTTTTATGTTAGCAAGGGAAATCTCCATGATTGAATAACTACAAGCCATTTAACGAACATGAACTCAAACAAGTACTTATAAAGAACAAAAACAAATGCTCCACTCCAAAAGGTATGTTTTCCTTTTAAACACTTCTTCCGTTAAAAGAGAAACATAAATTTAACTGATTTTACATGATTTTATTTTTTCTAAACAAAAAAGTTATTCCCTTCCCCCATCCCAGATGGCTAGATGTTGACTCAGTGCAAGGAACATGGGAGGTTATACAAACAAGAGCCTAGTCTGACAATCCATTTTGACTTGGCTAATACCCCGCCATTGCCATAACCAAGCCTCTGCTAACACTTTCATTCCTTTCTTATTTTCTCTGAGTACATTGCACTCCGCTCAGCTGAATCACCAGGATTTCTTTACTTTCCTTTCAATGAGGCCCTTTCTTTCAAAGCCTAGAAGGGAGAAATACTTATTTCTCAAATGCAGCACTTGACGGGGTATGCTTCCTGCAGGTGAATTGCAGAAATATTAATTTTCACAGTGGCAGCAGGCATGCTTTTCTCTCTGCTCCCCCACTTCCAAGTGGCAGCACCGTACAGCTGGGTGCCCTGCTGTGGCACCCAGATCTACAAATCTACCCGCCAGCACTACTTGATCAAAAATATCAAACTGTGAATTGATCTCAACAGAGATGCCAAAGCTCTGAGTCTGTCCCATGCACACAGCCTCAGTCCTGGTAGAAAATCTCCAAACAAAACAATCCTGTTAATTCAGACTTCCTTATAGGCTTTATGGGGGCTTGAAATACAATTTTTAAAGGGGTATTGGGGTGGGTTTCTTTTGTTTGCAAGGCAGTGGGCAGTGTCAGCCTGCTGGCTCAGCTTCCCTAGAACCTGAATCCAGGTTCTGCTGCGAGAAGTCAGGGGATTCTCTCCAGATGCATGGTGGCACAGTAGCACAACAGTCCGGCCACTAATTCACAACTTGTGTGGGCTCCTGCAGAAAACACATAGCTACATGCTGGTATCCACCTGTCTGCCAGTCCACGTGGCTCCAGAGAGGCTTTGGCATGGCTGCCCCAAGAAGGGGCGCAAAGGACAGATTCTCAGGGTCTGGCACCTTATGAGCTGCATCTGCAAAGTATCCCAGTAAAATCAAGCTCTGCGGTTTGGAAACCTCCAGATCAGGCTCTCTGAACATATGGTATTATTTTCACGGCACTTGACATTCTTCTAGGATAGTTCAGATGGTACACTCACGCTCCTAAAATTATATCACTGTTTTCTGAGTTTAATGGCTACAGTTCATCATTGCTCACAGATCTCCCCTGTTCCTCTTCCCCTGAGAGATGCCTCCAGCTGCGTGTAGCTCACCCATGGCTGCTCTGCACACTTTCTTTGCTCCCACTGTCGTGCCACTCCAAGGGGCTTGGGACCCATGAACCACATGGTCACAGAGGCATGCATGTCCTTCTCCTGCCAGGTGATGAGTTTCCGCTGGCCAGTCTCCAAAACATGTTGAAACCATGCATCTATCAGCATGCCTACCACACGCTGGGCTAAAGTAAAGCTTGGCGGGTTTGCACTTCCCTGCATAGCATTGCTACTGCAGGCAGGATTTCCTCCCAGGCTGATGAATGGGGCCCTCCGACTTTTCCCGATGAGGTCTCTTTGATGGAGCAGAGCAGGACTGAGTAAATAAACTCGCCTCTGTGGGAATCAGAACACTTTTGAGGGTTTTGTAATCTGAAGTTGAATACAGGACTGAGGACAACATTTTGAAGAGATCATAGATGTCTGAAGGAGGGAACTTTATTTAACAGTGAAGTGGCTTAGGAGCTCTGGAGCTTATTCCCACCAAAGCCCTCAGAGGTAGGGTCTTAAATCACTTAAATCTCTGCAGACCGTGTGGCAAGGAGGTGCAGCTGCCAGACATACTAGTGGGACTGGGGACCGTGCTCTGTGGGGCTCTCAGCTGGATAGAATGTACTCCTACCTGCAGGGCTGGATATGGGCAGAACAAGCACAGCTCCCACACAAAATAACCCCAAAATGACCTACCTTGTGAGGCACTCCTTGAGTGCTGAGGGGAAGGAGAGGGGCTGAGCCTTGGACAGCAGGAGCATCCTAAATGGTAAAGCAGGGGTGAAGTCAAGCAGTGCACTTCTCTAGGCAGTCACACTGAGTTATTACCATACAGTATCTTTTCCCTTTTACCATGTGTGGGGGTTTTTTTGTTTTTTTGTTTGTTTGTTTGCTTGTTATTTTGGGGGTTGTTTTTTTGTTTGGTTGGGGTGTTTTTTTTGTTTGTTTGTTTTCCCCTAAGCTTTCACAATTTCTTTCACAAGTTTCTTTCACAATTTCCCATCTTCATTCTCAATGGTGGAAAAGCTATATAGCCTACATGTGTTGTGCAGATCCCTGGGCCCACCTCCCCCTCCGAGGGTTTCAACAATTGGTTGTTTGCTGTGCCTCAAGAGGGATTACAGCCCTGTGATATCTTTCTGCATTCTTTGAAATCTTCCCCTCTCTCAGGGGAAGAATCTGTTTCTGATGTTAATGTAGTGCTACATGTTTGTAAAGCATTATGGTCCTGCATGCTGTCACCACAACATGATGATAAATTAAGAGTTTAATTTCAGTTTAATTTACACATGCAGATTAATAAAGGCAGAGGACAAGGCCGGGAAGGACAACAGCAATGCTAATATCTCTGCCTCACTCACTTCACTCATGTGCGTCTCCAAGGGCTGTAATTGCCTTGCCCTGGTGTCGATACACAAAAAGTAGAAAAATTGAAGATTTAGTAGAATTGGTAGGTTTTTGACTATTATGGAGAGAGTTTAAGAAAGACTCCTTGGAAGCAGAGCTAACTCCAATCCTTCTCATTTGCTTTAAGTTTCTCCCCTTCACTCTAATTGCTGCAAGAAAGCACTATGCCCCGTGTTTCGAAAGCACACCCTTAAGCTCCTTGGAGCTGTAGGACGGCAGACAAACGGCTGTACCAGTACTTGGAGCAGACAGGAGCACAGATGTTGGCAGGCCCTCCCAACGCAGGCACAAGCCCTCCCAGTGCACTCAGCAGGACCTGACCCCACTGCTGCCGAAGGCACAATAGCCAGTAACCCATGGGGAGGTGGGCAGGATGTGGTACTCCAGCCACAGTCCCAGTCACAGTTGCCACACAGAGGCATGGCCTCGTGGGTCTTCTCAGGCACAACCTTTGTGGAGACATGGGTGGATGAGAGCCAGGATGAGGTCCTGCAGCAACCCTTCTGGAAGACAGATTCATATGTCCACTTGCCACACACAGGAAATCCCGGGCCCATGGCCGTCACACCTCACAGCCATCCCGTACCTCAGCCCTGTGAAAGAAAGAGACATGGTCAGAAAATGCCAAGGAAAGGACCAGAATGGAGACCCCTTGGATCTTAGCATAGTTTAAGTGGACTGAAGCGTTACAAATGGAGGAGCCACGTTTTGGCTGTAATACATAAAAATCGTGCTACGCATCAGGAATGTTTCAAAGAGTGCTAATTTATAGATGCTTTTATAAGGAGGACAAGCGCATATATTACTTTTCCTTAAAAGTGCAGCTGTAACAGCAAACCACACACACACTCTGTAGGTTTTATAACCTTGCTAATTTTCCATAAGTCTTAGGAGCTATTGGTGGTAACTCTAAAGATGTTTTGTTTCAAGCTAAGAAGAAAAAGAAAATTGAAAACAAAAGGCTTTGTTTTCAGAATACAACTAATAGCTGAATTTAAAAAAAAAAAAAAAAAAAAAAGAAAGAAAGAAAGAAAACCAGCAAAAAAGAAAAAAAGAAAAAAAAGCCCGCAATGACAAGGAGAACATTTCATACAATTTACTCTGAATTCAGACAATTGGGTTGGGTTTTTATTCTTATTCCTATCCAGATCAATGGAGAAACTGCACACAAAACTTGCAGAGATAAACGACAACCTAAGGAAATGTCAGATGAATCAGTAACCATTTTGGCAGTATACAGAAAATACACAGCCATCAGAACAGAGATCCTGGGAGTACTGAACTGGATGAGGTGCTTGCATGGAGAGGAATCAAATCCCAGCTCTGCAACAGATTTCCTTCCATTCATATTCCCACGTGTGAAACAGGCATCTACAATACTAGTTTACAGAGATGTGCAGGAAGGTCAAATACTGCAGTAAGGAGGAGCATGTAGGAACCAAGACTGAAATCCTCATCTGTTCCCATCACCAGTAAAGCATCCACCAGCCATTTTATTTTATGCCAGCTCTCAAAGCTTGGAATGATACTTTTCTCCCATAGGAGAAGGAAACAAAGTTTTGCGTGGCATCATTTCAGAATAGCTCAGTATCGGGGTACAGTGCAGAAGGCTTGAGTTCATCTTCCCAGCTTTTTTTATTTAAGCCAGGATGAGCAGAGCTCTGACTGCAGGTTTGCCCAACTACCTGTGCAGAAGAGATAGAAACGGCGTTCTCTGTAACAAAACCGTTACAGGAGGAATAAGATGAAAATCTTCTGCCAGAGCTCTAACCAAAGTACACAGTTCTTAACAGAATATTTTAGCTGTGTCTTAATATGAGGTGGGAGGGGAGGGTCTGCACAGAAATGTTTGCATTTGCCTTTCACAGCCTAAAAATGGGACTGAACTTTTTCTTTCTTGCACTTCTCTGCACATTTGTCTCTGTTCAAAGGTTTCAGAGAAAAAAAATCACTTTCAAATCCATAAGGAGGTCCAAAACGCTGCTCGCATTCCAAAATCGCTGGGAGAGTTCCCATAATAAAATATTTGTTGGAAAGGCACCAGGCCATATTAAGTATAGAGAGGCAGACCTAACTCTCGCTTTCCACACTTTCGTGGGCCTGAGAACATTAACGTTATTTAAACTATGCACAGATTTTATACTTAAAGCATTTCTTCACCTGTCGAACAGCATTTTATTTACTCTCATGTGTTACTATTTCATTAGTTGTGTTACTTTAGCTGCACTTAGGTGCCACTGTGTCACGGGGTTATCCCCAGATGTAAGTCTGTGACAGGGGTGAGACAAAGGAGCGAAGGGAAAAAAAGGAAGGCGTTTGCCGTACGAGCCGGCCGGCCCCGGGCCACGCGCTCCGGGAGAGGGGGAAGGGCAGAGAGCGAGCGGATAGTCTGAACAAAGAAAGAGAAAACACAACGGCAACGATCTGAGGAGGAACGGTAATTTACTAAATGTAACCAAATCAAACAAAACGAGAGAGACAAGAGTACCCAAAGTACGAGTCAAACCACGACGGTGCGAGGGAAGCACGTGCTTTTCTCCGCGGCGAGCTGAGACAGCCAGAGGCAGAGAGCGGCTGTGTCCGGCCCGGAGTCCCACCTCGCTTCCTCTCCGTACAAGTCCTCCGGAGATGCCGCCCCTCCCCTCCCCTCCGGGAGCCCAAATTGCCCAAAAAGGCGGTAACGGAACCAGAACATGAACTTATTAACTGCCACTGTTCTGCATGATGTTCTGATGTGGAATACCGATACCAAAAATCACAAAACCACAACATTCCACCCCTTATTCCACATCACCACATCATGCTTAACATACATCTATATAGGAACAAGCAATAATTAACGTGTTACATGTGCACATATCTGAACAAACAATGATTAACATGCGTTACATACACACATATCTATATACACCTATATACATGGAATCACTGACTGCACTCCCCCAGCATCAAATTCCCTTGTGGTACACACTGGACGTCCCCATTTTTCTCCATCACCCACCAAGTGCACCCAGGTCCCTGTTCAAAAACAGGTCCATGGAGAGGTTTGCACTTTCCAGAAGCTGGAAGGACCCAAACAGCTTTTTCCAACATGCTGTTTACATGTACTACGGGGAGCTTATCTCCCTCTACAGTATGTAGGGAGCTGGATCGTGTAGGACTATCTCAATTGACTGATCCTCTGGTGTTGACCAGCCAGGTGGCTTCTGCCAAATGCTTCTCCCAGTGCTTAAATGTTCCACCACCCATTGCTTTCAACATTCAACATAAATGGGTTTTTAACAGCCCGTTGTAGCATTCGATCTTACCAGAGGCTGGTGCATGGTAGAGGTTATGATAAATCTTAATAAAAATGAAATTCTCTGAACAGAAAATCACAGATTTTTGTATCCTATTCTCATTTTCTTTTTCTTTTTCTTTTCTTTTCTTTTCTTTTCTTTTCTTTTCTTTTCTTTTCTTTTCTTTTCTTTTCTTTTCTTTTCTTTTCTTTTCTTTCTTTTTTTTTCCAATATTATTCTAATTTTCATTTGCTTCTGATTCTTTACATCCTAATGAGAAAATATCACATGAGAGACTTCAAACTAAATGGCCTGGAAGCAGGAAAAGGAGTTAAGAAAGTTCATAATGGCACCTAGAGATCTGCCAAAACCATTTTTAAACTGTTCCCGTCCAAGCTATAAAAATCTGTGGCTAGCTATACTCATCAGTACAACAGCAATTGTATCATCAGCTTGCTGATATATCTTAGAATCATAGAATAGCTTGGGTTGGAAGGGACCCCAAGGATCATCAAGCTCCAACCCCCCTGTCACAGGCAGGGCCATCAGCCTCCAGATCTGGTACCAGACGAGGTTGCCCAGGGCCCCATCCAACCTAGTCTTTAACAGCTCCAGGGATGGGGCATCCACAGCCTCTCTGGGCAGCCTGTTCCAGCACCTCACCACTCTCTCCGTAAAGAACTTCTCCCTGACATCCAATCTAAACCTTCCCTCCATGAGTTTAAATCTTCCAGCAGACAAACAGAAGATCCAGCTTGTCCGTTTTGTTCCATGAATATAAAGAGAACCTAAATGAATGAGGGAAGAACATTAATATCCAGAGTGAGTCAATGCTGCAATGAAAGAGCAGCAACAGAAAGAAGAGGGCTATACACTGTTTTGTCCTTAAGCGCGGCTCACAGGGAAAATACAACCCTTGAAATGAGACTTCTGGTAAAGTCCTTGACAATCTCCTGCTTTCATATCCTGCCTTAAAAAACACCAGGATTTCCACCTCTAAATATTGCCTCTACTTCTTGTGCAGGGAATACTTCGCGCAAGTATTCCTTGTAAAATGTGTTGACAATGAGGCATTTCAAATAAATATGTTGTTTTATTGCATGCTAAAATTTGTTAAATTATTGTTATTGTTCTGAACCCAAGCCTTTTCAAGTGAATTTTGCATAAAAAATCAGAATGCACAGAGAGAAAGTCAGAAACATGCACAATGAAAGTTGAGAGTGCTGCCTGGAAGCTATGCAGTCATTCACCAAATTCATAGAAAAAAATTGTTTTCTTATTAGACTTCTACAAATGAAAACTTTGATGTTTAACATGGAAAGTCTTCTGAAGTTTTTTTAATTCTCTCCATCTTAAACTGATTTGTGCTGTAGTACACACGAAATAGGTCTCTTAGACTACAGCATTCTCTCTATATTCAAACAAAACTAGCTGATAAGGGAGGACAAAATAATACCAGGTGATACAGCAAGTGATAAATTTACCAGAGAACAAGATTTTCAGCATGCCTCGTTGCCGAATTCTCAATCTTAGCTACTTCATTTAATAGGACTAAAGAGATGATAAGCAAAACCATATAAGCTCCTTTCCTTCTGCATAGGATGTATAGACAAATCACACTTTGCACCATCCCTGTGAAAAAGGATGGCAAGAGTAAGCCAGAGTGACTGAATTCAGCAAAGATCAAAGCACAATTAAGAAGCAGTTAGTTATTTCACAGCTTTGGAGTTTCAAGTGGAGGAAGGGAGGGTGTGTTCCAAGCAACTTGAAAAGAGAGACCAAATATTACTGGTCTTAAAAAATGTGAGTCAAGTCTACTAACTCAGCTTTGCTGAACAGTAACTGATAAAACAGGGTCTTGGAGTTAGCAGAAGCTAAATTCAGGAACTTATTTCTGCTTTAATGTACCCAAATACAGACTGCACATTGGAGTGCGTATCAATGACACTACCCACAGCTGTACACAGCATCCCTCCTTCCAAACAAGGTAACAAAAATGGTTTTTCTTCTACTTCCATCAGAGATGCACACCTCACAATCAGCATGCCTATGGTTCATAGGAAAACAGTCACAACAAGCTTAACTTTGCTCCCCAAATGCGCTCTTCCACCAGCACCATCATCTCTAGCTTCCAGCAGGTCCAACACCAAAAGCAGTACCCAATTTTTCTGGTTTCTGGAAACGGAGAATATGGATACCAACCATACACTGAAATGTATAGTAGTTGAGTGTTAACAGCTGTTTGTGTGCAGAATACAAATCTTAAACACTGTGAGTTCCATAGCTCCATGCTTCTCTGAAAATGCTGACTTTCATTAATAAGGCTTGGATTTACAGTCAGTGTCTGGGTGTGAAAGTCCCATTAGAACCCTACATTTCTGTAACTTACAGGCCACGCCAAAAGAGAAGGATTTGTTGGCAATCCCTTCTCAGTGATCATTCTTCAATTCTTCTTACTGCAACTAATATTCAGCATCACTTGCCAGACATTTCAGAGCAATAAATTTCTCAAAATGAAGCTCATCCCATAAAAGTCTGATGAGGTGCAGTTCATTAGTGCCAAGTACCTTGTATTGTCTGAGAGAGAATTAGCTATTTGACCTTGTAATACTCTCTGATTATTTATTTAACTCAACATCCATCCATTTAATAAGTAAAAAAAATAAGATATTGCATACTATCTTAGCATAACCTGTCACATAAATTAAGATTGCTCTGTTCCACAAACACTGTAATCCAGATTTGAACGATTCCTCGAGACTAGGTCAACTGAAGAAATACTTTCTTAGGAAGAAAGACAGTGGATAGTGCTCTCTTTCATCTGCTTTTGCAACTCCAGTCAGGTTATATGGCATGCAAAATTACTTCTGAGAAAGGATGCTATAATATAAGAAATGAACACTGGGAGTTTTGGAATTACTTAAAAGTAAAATTAAAATGTAGTTACCGCATTCCTCAGAGGCATGGGCTTCAGCTAAGGGCTGGTCAAAAGACCACTAAAATTAATAGGGGTTTACTGAGTGGCTTTAAGAGCTGCCCTCCATAACCACTGTGCATGTAACATGAGCACAAGCACGCCTTGCATTCTGTGGGATACACACCATTTCTCTTACCAGTTCCAGGAAAGCATCCGAGAAACTGCAGGAAGAATACGCTTCACTTAGCTGCAATTCCATTGTCCTTCCATTCCTGCTGCCTTGTGGATTGTGCAGCAAAAGCTGGCTTCCATGAGGAGCAATTCAAAATGAGCAGAGGAAGAAAGCAAAACAATTGTTATTAAATATAATGTATATTCATGGGGCTATTGTTTCTATCTAGTCTCTTGAATATTCTGGTTCAGTAGACACCCCTAACATGTCATCAGTCTGACTTTTCAGTGGTCCAAACAGAAGACACTGCCATTCATGTAACTGCATTAAATATCATTGAATTGTTCTAGGGCGGTGTACTCTATAGATTTAGTATACAGCTTTGTACATTCTACCAGGTTATTACCAAGAAATACATTAATCACCATGACAGACACGAAGCAGCACTATTCACAGTCTCTGAACTGAGGCATCAAATAGACCCATTGCTAATTAGGATGATGACAGCCAGGAATTACAGTTAGAAGTCTCTGTTTATTCCTCACTCCTTAAGATTATTCATCTCTGTTCCATCCTTTTCCTCCTCATGAATCTGGTGGCAAAACATTAGGCAGTCCCTCTTGTGATTCAGCTGAATAGTTCCTTGTTAGCAGACACACACTAATGATGATAAATGATAGACAAGAAAGCAGGCACAAAGCTACAAGACCTGGAGGTACAGTCTTTGTGTACACACAGCATTCATCTAGCATTAACTGGCTTTCTCACACCATGAAAACCAAATGATGCAGACCAGAAAATGTGCATCATGTATGAGGTAATAGTGATCTGGGTGATGCCTTGGAAGTTCTTAAACATACATGAACACTTTACTTACAAAAAGAAACAAAAAACAAACAAACAAAAATATCTGTGCTATTCTAATATATGAACACCTGCTTGCTGTCTTATGCTCTTTAAGACATCAAACCTCTGTATCAATTCACACCACATGATACTACTAATGTCCGTCTGAGAAGGCACAGTATACTCCTGTATGAGGCCATACAGTCAGCAGATTTTGGCTCCCACGGGATTGGACTAAAAACTACAAATCCTTTTTTTAAGTTCTGTTTTTTATAACAACTTGTAAGAATCACACAGAATCATATGGGTTGGAAGGGACCTCCAGAGATCATCGAGTCCAACCCCATGCTAAACTATGAGTGAGTTCCTGCTTGCATTGGCAGAATGGTAGAAGGAAAACGTTATACAAAAAAAAGGGGGAAAAGACAAAAAAAACACCATGCTTCTACCGTGATTTGTCATGGGAATTTGGCACAATCTCGCATAAGAAACTTGCCTAGCAGTGTATATAGTCACTTGGGATGACTGGTATTTGGGTTGCTGAAAAAAGCATGAAGATGACAACGAACTGAACGCATCTGTATCTGTAGGCTTCCGACACTGAGACCAAGTTACAGCAGAGAGATTACTGGAGTTGAGAATGCTGAAGGAGAGCAGAAGCAGGAAGAGCTGCCTGCAAAAACATAATATTTCTCTGGATTGGCAAATCCAGAGAAATTGCTGAGGTGGAATTCTTTCTGCAGATAGCCCTCATCCTGCCTTGTTGACTAGATTAACATGGTGATAGGTAGCAATGATAAATTTCTTTACAAGTTTTTATGGGGGAAAAATGAGAATACTAAATTCTTCCCCATTTTCTGAAGTCTAAAGTTTGTGTGTCCATGAAGTCCTGCCGTGAAATAGTCTTTTATCAGAACTGGCTGTAGATTAATATTATTTTTTTTTTAGTCAAAATATTCTGATAACACGCTTTGAGTATGTTTCAATAATCACTTCAGCACAAACCATCACTGACACGTTCAGGAGATTAAGTGTTGGAGAAGTCCAGCTTTTCCACAAGTATTTTTTTGCTTCAGAAGTCCGTGCTGGAATGAAAACGTTTTTCTTACCAAGTTTCCAAACAGTTACCTGATAATTCTGGACATTCTCCTACTTGAGACAGTGATACTTTAGTGCAAGGAAGAAGCACTCAAACAGAAAAGTTATTTCACAAACAACAAAGCAAAACCATGCACCTTCGAGCTAATTTGCAGCAGTGATTTTCCTACCTGAGTCCTTGGCTAAATGTTCAGAGGAAGTCCTCTCTTTCTTTTCTTTTAACCAAAGGCAGCACCTGTGTAGAAATCAATGGCTTGTTGTATGCAGTGTATCTTCTTAGAACAAGCAGCAGTTTCTCATACCTCCTCAAGTTGAAAGTGGCCTGCCTGCATTTTGCACCTTTCTTATGTTTTCTTTCAGTAGCTGGGTATGAAAGAGTTACAACAGAGCTGCATCTATTATTTCATTTAACCTCCATGTTATTTTTATGTGTTAATATTGAATTAACTTCAGGCTGACAAAAAAAACATGAAGGAAGCAGAATTTATCTGCCTTAATACATAATTACAACAACAGAATGAGAAAGAAATGGCACTTTACAATGAAAACATTCAAATAGTTAAAGTAGCAATATATGCATTTCTGCATGAAGAAACTCAACCAGGTAATCTTGGATCAAGCCTGTGAGTATAGGGCAGATAAGTGAGAATATCCACTGCCAGGACATTAATAACAAAGGACGCTCAGTTTTAAAAGAGCCACAAGAAGAAAAACATGAATAGTTCTTAATGCTTCTTATAACAATGAATCAGCCACTTAAAGGGAAAATGGAAATTTGAAAAACAAATGGAGTGTAACTTTGATTAAGGATTTGTTTCTCAAAGGCATTCATCTATGTTACATGATTGGTAGACTTCAGTCCCTGTAGTGTAACATGTTCATACTGGAGCTCAGATTTTAGCGAGTACATGATGTTTTGATTGGAAACTGGATGTAAGGAGATTCCTTCAAACAATAACCAAAATGAAGACATTGACATGAGGAATTCAGCTGTGGTTTCCCAGGCAGCTGAGGTTGTCTAGAAGCTCAAAGACCACGGCAAGAATGCTGCTCTCCTCCCCCCAAAATTCTCCACTGATGCCCCAGCCACAGCCTTGCCCCACTGCTCCACCACAATTAGTTGTAAGGAAAAGCATCACTTAATAACCTACTGAAAGCCCCAGAAAGCTTCCTATCTCCCTTCACAATGTCATTTAATGAGCAGGACCATTTAGCTCAATCCCCAGTTGCCTGGATGGCCAGGTAAGGACTTTGAGGTACAGCAAAAGTTTAGCAGCTTTAATTCAGGCCAGAGCAGCCCAGCTGAAACCAGAGCCCATCTTTCATTTCATGCAGAATTTCAAGCTATGCAAGGTTAATTGTGGACAGCAGAAAGGTGAGAATGAACAGCAGTGGCACCCGTCAAGCTGCAAGCTGTGCTAGATTTATAAACAGGTTCTGTATTCAACTAATGCTTTTGCCTCTGGCACGCAGAGCAAGTTTGCTCAAGAGCAGAAAAAGACTAATACAAAGCTGCACACTGCAGTGCTTTATTCCTTTTTTCACATTGAACTGACAGCCTAATTAGTTACATTAGTGCAGAACTAATAGCACATTTGTTATAATGGCTGTTTCTTTCCTAGATGTTTTATCTGAAGCTCAGAGGCTTGATACTGTAGTATGCTAAAAAAAAAAAGAAGTGGGATTTTTTTCCCCTTTTCCCTGCCCTTGATAAATGTTGGTGTGTTTAAGTTGTTTATTTTTCTGATCAGATGCCAAGCTAGAATTACTTTTTCTTGTTTAGAATAAAAGATATCAGGTGTATTCATTCTTCTATTTATGAAGGTGTTTAGAAAGGAACACCTTTCTAATCACTGATGCTGTAACATCAGAGCAGCAGTGACTGTACTTCAGTTAGCCACACCATAGTTGTTAAGAACATTAAAAAAGACACAAATGTGCTCATTAGTTTAAAGAAATTCATGGGCTTAGGGGAAAAAAACCCAGACAATAATACTCAAGTGATGATGAGTATTAATTTTAGGAGTATTTATACAGTACAGACCCCAGTGTTCCAGGTCTCTCTTCTATACATTGCTTGGTGTGTTATTTATACCATCAAGACCGTAGCTGAAAAAAATCTATCGAGGGATCTAGGGATGGCTTGCTTTCTCTCTTAAATTGTGACATGTGAGCACTTGCTGTTGGTAAGGAAATGTCAATTTCTGCAGACCCATCTCACAGTTCCCTGCAGTCACAGAGGGCAGCCGTACAGAACATAACACACGCAAAGCTCTTGTTTAGCCCAAAGCTCTGGAGTTACTAAGCACAGTCATTGATGCTAGTAACACATTTGTCCAAAGACTTCCAGCAATACGCTGGTGTGGTTACAGGAAGAAGACGTTGCTGATCATGCAGCAATCAACAACTGTTAACATAAACTTCACCAGCCCCTGTTTACGTATGGCTGCAAAAACCCAACTGGGATGAAGTGGTTAGTGCCCATGTGACAGGGAGCCCATGTGAGCCAAGAGGAGAGTCTACTACACACAAGCATCCCAAGCCCTTCTCTAAGTTACACTGCTGATGCTATCTATCTGAGCGTACCTGAGGCACATGCAACACTAGCTTCTGCTTCAGGCAGGAATTTATAGCTGTACAGGACAAAACCCAGCCAAATGCCCAAAACCACCTGCAGGACCAAATGCCACAAGGGAACTCCTTACCTGGGCACTGCAGGGATGCAGCAGAATCCCAACCACGTTGGCAGCACTGAGTGGCCATCTCCAGCCTTCAGCTGCAAGCATGGACATTAAGGTGGACATTAAGGTTTGGGCCTCTAAAATAATATTTTGGCCCAAAAACATATACATACATCTTGATTAAAAAACATTAATTTTCCTTAGAGCAGTTAATTCGTTCTTTCCCTATCTGTGCATGAGCAAGGTGTTTGTTTAGGAACCTGAAAAATCTGTTTCCTATAAGCAGCCTGACATTCTGTCTTTATTGTCTACAACAGTCATAGAGAAAACGTGCTATCAGAAAGAATTATTAATACCTCAACTTCATCACACTGGATTAACCTCACACTGAGATAATCAGAGGCTAATTTGAGAGGAACCAAAAGGAAAGTGGAAGTGGAGCTAGAAGTTAATCAGAGTTTGCCTGTACTTAATACAGCCCTGGCTCTCTCGCCTGCTGTTGAACAAACCCCTTAGAAGAGTTTGTTCCTGATCTTTACCAAAGAGTAGAGACAGAACTCCACATACTGAGATGTGAAAACCCCAGCAAGGACTTCATGGGGAATGGGCAACTGGGGACCTTTATTTCAGCCTGACTGTGCATTAGGAAGTGCTTGGAGGCCTATTTTTTCCAAAACGACGCTCTCACAAAATTCTCTTAGTGGGTTGTTTGTTTTCCCAGAATAAAATATAACAGCTCAGTGCATGAAATAAGCTATTACCAATAAAAGCATTTTTATGGTAGGATAAGGGAAATTTATGCTAGGGCTTTCACTTGTTTGGCACATTGGCTAAGAGAAAATCTACAATGGAAAAACAGCATTTGCTACATCTGACTGTGTGAGGCAGCTCCTGCCCGCTCCCTCTGGTGGTATGGTTTTGGGTTTGCAGGAGCATGGGTGCCTGTTGTTGCCCAGAGCCTGCCACGGGAGTGGAGCTTCACCAACCATTTGTGTGTTCTCCCAAACGCTGACCAAAATCCTCTGAAAGCCAGGATGTCCATGTTTCCACTCCAAGGAGACCTCGTCAGCTTTGCCAGGTAGACTTCACCAAGGCAGAAACCAGAGACTCCCCCTTTCCAGACCCCAGCACCAGATAGCTCGCACCTCCAAAAAAAGCCCTCCTCTGTGCATGTCTGCTGCCTATGGGCATCACTGGATTTGACTGGCTGATTGCAACAGGCATAAAGACAAAAGGAGTGAGGTCACGGACAGAAATGCTGGTGCTAGACACACTGACGCCCGGCACCTGCCCCATCTCTGCTTTCTTGTTTCCTATTTAATTCACTCTTCAGGTGAGTTTATTGCTGATCTATGCTAGAAAATAACTCATATAATTGAAATGTCAGTGTGATGGTTTTTTGCCCAATATAACATTTTATTTGGAAATTTCTGGATGCAATTATCCCTTGTGATTAATAAAAACAATGGCCTAATTGATGTGTGAATATAAAATGCTTGTTGTCTCAGCATTTCAGATTAAACAGACTGTGTCCTTCTTGGGAGCAGCTGCAGGAATTCAAGGAGTGAATGTGAAGGCAGCAATGACCTTGCCACTTATTTTTTTGATAAGCACTATGTCTCCTCCATTACCACAGTCCTCACCCCTCATCTCCCTTTTTCCCTCCACTCAAGGAAGAGGAGGACGACCAACATGGTGCAGCCATGGGAACTGCTCAGCATTTGCCCCCCAGTGTTTCAGTGGCTAATAATGGGCAATGATACCTCTCAGAAAAAAAGCACCATGTCAGGAAATTTCCAATTTGCAAATTTTTGGATGAATTTTATGTATTCATGCACGTATCCCAAAAATTCTGCCTACACAGCGATTTCAAGACAAGGAGGAAAGGGAGAGAAAATATTTGGGTTTGGATCCCTATAAATCCCCAATTTGCTCCTTTTAAAATACACACAAAGAAGAAAACTATTTTACAGTCCCATTTTCTGAGAAATAAGAGCTACTGGCAAGACATAACTGAAGCTTAATAGTTTTCAAGTCTGGTACAATCTGAACAACTTCACTAGCAACCAACTATAAGGTATTAATAACTTCTTTACAGAATAATTTGAAGCTCAGACGATCCCAGGAGTGGTCTAAAACTGGAAAGGTAGGGTGCTTGGGTTACTCAGCCCTTAACACTAAAAGCAAAGGTCCTTAGCTCACAGGGTAAACAAATCATATCTTTCTGTCCCAGTCAACATGAAAGCAGATTCAGTATGAATCACATAACACTTCACATTCATTGAAGTGAATTCCCACATTATGTCATCAGTGTGTTTATTTTTTATTAGTTCACAGAATTTGAACATAACCCACTATACCAATATTAAGATAGAAAAAGAAAGTAAAAAATAAAAGGTAGACATCTAACTCAAACAACTGCTTTAAACTCCCTCCATTGTGTGAAATCTACACCTAAAGGGCAAGGCTGTTCTTTTCTTCTAACAAGCCAAAGCACAACCAGACTACATGAGAACCATAAGAAAACTTGCATTTCAGTTCTTGTGTCCACACTTACGAATAGTTCCTGTCTTTACAACAGAAAAGAAGACATGTCCTAGATCTGGAGACCACAAACCCAGAGGAAGTCCAGATCCACCCTGAAACTTCACAGCTGATGCTTTTCCTTTAATTCACTGGGTTTTGAAAGATTTACTGCAAATTAGATTGCCGATTGGCTGTACTGAAGCTGAAATCAATGTATCACCACTTATTGAAACAACTTCAGCTTTTTGTTACTCTGCAGACAACATCACTGTAAGCACTGGCACCCACTTGACCATCAGCAGAATGCACACTTTGATAAATATTCTAAATTAAGCACATATGAGAGCCTGAGAACCACAATGACATGCACCTTGGAATGAGACTTGGAATATTTTGTCTGGCAGAGTTCAAAAGGCTTTTCAGCTGGGAGCAGCTGCAGCTTGGTTAGCACAAGAATGGATTGATTGTAATTTATAACACAGAATATGGATTAATGCAATATTCATGGAAAACCATGTGTGCAGAGCTCCATCTGTCCAGTGGAGTTCTGAAAGCATTTTACTTTAGGAAAGAATGACGTAACCAGAAAGCATTTGCCTTCGCTGCATCCAAGTTGAGAAGAAAGGTCCTTGCTTCACTGGTATACAAACAGGTAGTAAAGACTCAGACTCCCTTCAAGCCTTACCCAAAGAGGGCTGGAACAGCTCTGGTGGTCTTCAAAGCAGAGTCTGCAGTTCAGCTGCCTCCTTGTTTTTGCCTGCAAAATGACAGAGACTACTAGATGCATTGGGTCTACATGGAACATCCTCACAGAACATCTGCTCTTGAGATCAGAGTTGGTGTTCATATAGACAAGGACCCATGTGCAGCTAAGAGGGGCTATGAAAGACCAGCACGGATCCAACAAACCTGTACAGACCTGTACAGTGTTAATGAACACTTAGGTGACTGAATAAGCCACTGTAGTGGAAATGCTAAGTTACGGACTGAAACAGTGGTTGAGCAACTGGTGGGAAGGCGGGGCCAACCCAGGGGACCTCAGGTGCAAGCAGCACACCTGAGTGACCTGAAGGGGTGAAGCCAGGATCCAGCCCTTCCCAGACCTCATTTAAGGGTTGACATGGAGACAAGGATATCTCTTGTTGGAGATCCCTGCCTACCTGAGGCTTTCCAAAGGTAAGCAGCTCTTTTCCTTCATTTCTGCAGCTGCTGTATTTGGGCTTATTCTCATTCACTGTAGCCAAAGAATCTGCCACCCTGCTATTATTACAATAGTTTCCATCCCATTATAGCATCACAGCCACCAAGAACAATCAGAAAGGCTCAGGCAGAGGAGATGAAGATAGCAGACAGACCACAGGACTCATTCTTCTATCAAAGGCTTAGGTATTTGGCTTGTATTCTTATTGCTTTGGTGCTATTGAAGACCTTCAAGTCAAGACTGAACAGTATATGTGGCAAATCTCACCTGAGGAAACAAAAAGATTCCATGTCAAACTGTACTTCCAGATAGGTTCACATACATACATTCTTCACATGGTTTTGTTTCAAAGTACATCAGGAAATTATTAAAAAACAGAATTCATCCTGAATCACTACTGAGGCTGGCACAGTGCTCAGGGTCAGTCAGGCCCAGCTCTGGCTGCAGCAGGGCCACCCACAGCAGCTGCCCAGGCCCATGTCCAAGTGGCTTTGGGAGATCTCCAAGGAGATCTACAGCCTCTTTGGACAGCCTGTGTTAGTGTTCCATCATGCTCAGTAGAAAAAAAAAAGAGCCACTAAAAACAGCCTGGCTCTATTTTCTTTGCACTCTTCAGGTATTTTGTACATACTGATGAAAAGCCTTCTCTTCTGCAGGCTGAACAGTCCCAGCCCTCACTGCCTCTCCTCATAGAAGAGATGCTCCAGTCTTTTTGCCATCTTTGTTCTCACCTTCACTGAACTCTTTCCAATATGTCCATGCCTCTTTCATTCTGTGGAGCCCAAAAGTAGACACGGCAGACAAGCTGTGGCCTCACCAGCACTGAGTAGAAGAGAAGGATCTTCCCTTTTGACCTGCTAGCAGCACTCCTCCTAATACAGCCTAGGACACTGTTAGCCTTCTTTGCTCCCAGGGCTCATTGCTGGCTCCTGCTCAACTCAGTGTTCATCAGGACCTCAGGTCCTTTTCTGGCAAGCTGCTTTCCAGCTGGTTGGCATCCAGCCTGTACTGCTACACAGAGGGTTGTTCCTCTGCAGGAACTTTGCTCTTGTTGTTGAACTTCATGAGGTTTCTGGATAATAGATGCTGTGCACAAATGCTGCTGTTGGAATGAGTAACACTCATTCCCTTTGCAGATTGGAATTGTTATGGTGGATTTTATGCACAGAAATCATTCTTTTTCCAACAAGATGAAATTCTGCAGCTGCCTTAATACATGAGGCATCAATTTAAGATTTAAAGTAGATAATATGCTCCTGAAGAGGAATACACTTCTACCAAGTGAGCTTTCAAAAAAAGGAGAGTGCAACTACCTGAGTTTGAATTGAGCTAGGGTGCTGGAGCATGTCACAGGTTACCATCCTCATCCAGGAGAGATCACAGATAATTAGAACAATTAAAAATGCCTTTGGGAGATAAGCCTTAACCAGTTAAAGCCACCTCTCCCTGCTCAGGAGGGGGATATCAGTCTGCTGCACCCACAGCTTCCTTGATGCTTGTGTGTGGCCAAACTGGGAATCCCAGCTTTTCCAAGAGACATTATCCCCAGAAGATCTGACCAAAGTAGCATGGCAAGAGGAGAAAAGAGTTAATTACAGTTGTATGGAGACATCTAACACACTTCCCAGACACATATTCATGGGAAGACTTAAGCAAACCACAACCTATTTGGAAACATACCCATAGTTTCCTTTCTGTCAGGAGAGTTGTGTTAAACACACTTTTAAAGCCTGATTATAGGCATTTATACCACCCAACTTGCAATTCCTTTTAGTAACTTGACTTCCCATTACACTATTATGGCTGCTTGTCTTTTCCCTAAGTCAGTTTTACAGTTTTGCATGATGCACCTTCACACCTTTCTTGGGTGTCATTTAATCTTTACCTTCTTTTCTATTATTTCTGTATTTTTTTATAAAGCATTAGCACACTGGGAGAACCCACCTGGTTCAGAGGGAACTGTGATCTTAACCCAAATTGTCAATAAAACCATAGCGAAGTTCAGGGAAACATGACTGTACTTACAGCAGCTTGTGCAGTTTGCTAGAAATCACCCAGCCATTACATGGAGGAAGGGGTAATTACTGCATACAGTTATCTGATCTTTTTTGATAGAAGGAGTGATGCTAGAAGTGAAACTAAATCAATGACAGATCCCTTGCTATTTCAAAGGGTCTTCAGTGTTCAGGGTTGATGTTTTGTTGAAGTTCTTTTCCAGAAACTTAAGGGGTTTGGAAGAAAATAAATATCTCAGATTCCAGGACTCCTGCTACTCCTCAGTGCTGAAGAGCAGCCTTCATGGAATAGCAAATCTTTAGTGTACACCCTCCAGTAAATGAAAAGGGAGAACTGGCTACAACAGACATGGAGAAGACTGAGGTACTCAAGTTCTTTGCTTCAGTCTTCAATGTCTCTTAGGCTTCCCAGTTCTCTTACAACCCTAATCCTTTGGGCAGGAGTCGGGGAGCAGAGCATCTCCTGCAAGAGATGAGCAAGTCTGAGACTGAATGTGTACAAGTCTATGGAGCTGGATGACATGCATCCCGGAGTCCTGAAGGAACTGGCTGGTGTGGCTGCCTAGCTACCCTCCATCATATCTGAAAAGTCATGGCTGTCGTGTGAAGTCCCCAGTGACTGGAGAAAGGAAAACATCATTCCCATTTTTAAGAAAGGGAAAAAGGAAGAGTTGGGGAACTACAGGCTGGTGAGCCTCGCCTCAGTGCCTGGGAAGTTCATGGAGCAGGTCCTCCCAGAAGCTATGTTAAGGAGCATGCAAAACAAGGAGATGATCCAAGACAGCCAGTAGAGCTCCACCGGGGCAGATCATGCCTAACCAGTCTGGTGGCCTTCTGTGATGGACTGACAGCATCAGTAGATGTAGAAAGAGCAACTGATGTTGTTTACCTGGACTTGTGGAAGGTCTCTGACATGGTCCCATATCACATTTTATCTCTAAACTGGAAAGAGATAGTTTTGAAGGCTAGACTATTAAACAGATAGATGCAGCTGATACAATAGAAGGAAGGCGCGCCAAAGGGACCTGGACAATTTTGAGGAGTAGGTCCACATAGACTCGATGAGGTTCAACAAAGCCAAGTGAAAGGTTGTCTTCCTGTTTTGTTTTCTGTCACATGCTAATCTTTAAGGCCCCTTCCAAACCAAGCCATTCCGTGAATTTTCTTGTGATGTTCCTGAAATCATACTTCTTCCTTATTTGTTTTCTACAACATGCCAGGCTGGTAGAGATGGTGTAATAATCAAACTTTCTATAAGTCACAGCAGTCCTCCCCATCACCATTTTTCTAGTGTTCTAGACTGCACATCTTCTTACCGTTATTTTCCTTGCACTCAGGTAATTCTTCCTCTAGGAACTCGTGTGGTTTCCTGTATACCAACCACACCTTCCAACTGCTTCTCTTTCCTAACAGCCTGAAAGTTCTTGAGGTGAGTAGAGACCATGTGACACCGTGGCAGAAGATCCAGAGTGGAGAAGCAAAAAATGGATTAGTATGGGTAATATAAAAAGCACTGGAAGACACTGGAAAGAAACAGGTGAAAGTACAAGAATATCTGCTTCCCATCTACAAATAACGAGTGGGGAAATGTTACATTTCCCTCAAGTACCTCTACTTGTCTATAATAAAGGGGGATGAAGAGCCTACTCCTGTGGTACAAACACCCAGCTCAGAAGGCATAAGGTCACCAAAAGGCACCCTCACACAAGGCAAACACCAATGCATCCTGAAGCACTCTCTCTCCTCTCTACCACCCATAAATTCAGCCAAATGAAAAGCAAAGCGTTCCCTCCAGGATAACCAAACAAAAGACATGTGTCTTGAACCCTCATTGTATCCAAACAGGCAGAGGGAGTTTGCCAGAGCAAAAAAGCTCCAGAGTCAAAGGATTTCCACTGAGAGTTCTCTGCAACTGGTCCTCTGAGGCCTGGCCCACACTTTCCAGCCAGCTTCCACTGCTGAAGCTGAGATGAGGAGGCCTCCCATTGCAATGACACATTTGACAGTTTTGCCAAGAGCACTTGGTGAGGTGCCAAGGAAAGAATCGCTGCACTTCCCTGAAAAAAAAATAAAGCAGATGTGCTGAGGAAGAATGCTTGAAATGCTCTTTCTAGTAAACCTGGCTGGCAAAGAGCCCCTGTGGAAAAACACCAGGGGTTGTTGATACCTTCCTTGTCTCCCAGGGGAGAAGGAAGAACTGGCTCTTCCTAGCTTCTCCCTCTCCAGAGCTTGCCCACCCATTGTCAGTAATGTTCAAGGCAACTGCACTGAAGAGCAAACATCTTTTTTTTGTGCTCAGGCTCACTTTGAAGACATTTTCACACTCTGAATTTAAAGCTAATTAATGCCCTGTGTTTGCCTTGCCTCAATTAGCAGACTTCAGAGCCCCAGTGCTCAACACAGGGCTTTCATCAGGTCTCTTCATTACCCAAGAGGAAACCCTAGTCCTGGCCCCAGCAACTCCCACAGCGAGGAGTGCCAAAGCCACCAGGCTCTTGTAACCCACAACAAAAAGTGCAACAAGAAAGCTGAAGAGAATTCTGGGAGAATGCAGCATATTTTGGGCAGTGACATCAGGGAGATTTCACTATGCTGAATGACACAAGGGTTCATTCACTCAGCTCCAAAGTAGGTGCTCCATCAAAGCGCCAACCCAGAGTAAAGGGAAAACAATTCACAATAATTATGCTTTTGCAAATCTAAACAGAGGGAGAAGCCACAGTCCTGTCCAGGTTTTCTTGCTGAAGAGAAACCTCAAGAGGGAATCAGTGCCATAACAGTTGTTAGAGCCCACAATAAAGGATGCCTTCCAGAAGCAAAATTTTAAGGGAGTTACAGAGCAAAGTGGAACAAACCACTGATGACAGCAAGCTGAGCAATGCGGTTGATAAAACAGAAGGAAGAGAAGCCTTCCGGAGGGACTCTGACAAACTCGAAAGGTGGGACTTTGTGGACCTAATGAGGTTCAACAAAGCAAAGTGCAAGGTTTTACCCCTGGGTCAGGGTAATCCTGGGTATGTACACAAACTGAGAGAACTTCTTGAGAGCAGTCCTGCTAAAAATGACTTAGGGGCCTGGCTGATGAAAAACTGAACATAAGCCAGCAGTGTGTGCTTGCAGCCCAGAAGGCCAATGGTATCCTGGGCTCCATCGGAAGAAGGGTGGCCAGCAGGGACAGGGAGGTGATTGTCCTCCTCTGCTTTGCCCTTGTGAGTCCCCAGTTGGAATACTGTATCCAGGTCCGGGGCCCCCAACACAGGAAGGATGTGGAACTTTTGGAGAGGGTCCAGAAGAGAGCTATGAAAATGATCAGAGAGCTGGAGCACCTTCTCTTTGAAGACAGGATGAAGGAACTGGGCTTGTTCAGCCTGAAAAAGAGAAGGCTGCAGGGAGACCTCATTGTGGCCTTCCAGTTTTTAAAGGGTGTTCATAAACATGAAGGAAATCAACCTTTTACAAGGGTAGATTGTGGCAAGACAAGGGAGAATAGCTTTAAACTAAAGAGGAGAGATTTAGATTAAATGTCAGAGGGAAGTTTTTTTTACTGAGGGAGTGGTGAGGTGCTGGAACAGGCTGCCCAGAGAGGCTGTGGAAGTTCCACTCCTGAAGATATTTAAGGCCAGGTTGCATGGGGCCCTGGGCAGTCTATCTAGTACTTGACCTAGTGGTTGGCCTGTGGCAGAGGGGTTGGAACTTGATGATCCTTGGAGTCCCTTCCAACCCAAGCCATTCTGTGATTCTATGATTCTATGAAATGCCCATATACCTCTTCAGGTGTATGGAATGGGTGTGTAAATCATGTACTTAATAAGATCTCCACAATAGCTACCTGAGACATCATTCTACTCCTGAACTTATATCTTGGTGGAAGGTTTTAATAGCATGGCATAACGTAAGCCATGTATCTATTCCATTTTTAAGACAGTTGACTTCTGTTTGGTTTATGTAACACCCTCTGACTTTACATAAAGCATAATGGAAGGCTCTTCTTCCATCACTTCTGTATGTCATATCCTTTCTTTCTGTTTCTTTAAAACATATTGTTTTCTTTATGTAATGCAAGATGGTGCATCCAGAACTTTGCAGATGGAATGCATAATTGAACATTATATTTTATTCTGGAGAGACACACCATAAAATTAGGATTTGAACAATATTCTTGCAGATCTGGGGGAAGGGAACAAAGGAACTCAAAGAAAAAAGTCTAAAGCAATTTGTGGCATATCTACAGAATATTTTCCAGATATTTTCATAGTAAGAGAAAGACTTAACATTAATAGAAGGTTGGTTTATAATTCACAAGCAGTGTTATACTATGCTCAATTCCTTTAGCTAATTTTGCATTTAAGGAGTGTGTATGAACAGAGTTTGGGGTGATGGTGAGAACAGGACCATATTTCAGATAGTTCTCTTTATACATCCTTCTCACTCCCACCTCCCCCCAGAAATCTGTGCAGTGGGAAAACGCAGAGCAAAAGACTGCTGGAGCTCAAACCATACTGCAGATGAGACCATGGTGGTGTCAAAATTTCACAGCATTGAGGTCCTGTCTCTGTGAAAGGCATCTGAAATGCTGAGGACAAAAGATTATGAGTAACATTTGATGCTGTACTACTGTAAAGTCAAACAGAGGAGGGAAAAAGAAGTATAGTCAAGAGAGAATAAAGGTCAGGGAAAATAGAAAAGGGACGGCCATTGCTAATCAGCTACTTTAGTCATTATCATAGACATGAAACTAAGATATGAATTTGGAGAAAAAAGTACTTCATAGGGAGCTGCTTTGCCCTGGAATACTGATATAAACAAAGAGATTTCAAATGATTAAAGTTTAGCTGATGCCAGACAGTCTCAGACTGCAGAGTTTCTGCTTCTGCCTAAAACACAAACAGGAGGAATAATGAATTTGAACTTCATCACATGAACACTGATCTTTACACCTACTAGCACCCAAAAACATCTGAGTTCTGTACAAACCCTGGTTTGTACATTGCTAGGGCTCCATTTTCCATTTTCTCCAGATGTGAGGGTTTTCCTTATTTAAAATATTATGATCTGGTATTTGCGGCTGCAGAAATATATGTTTAAAAGCATACAGTTGGCGAATAGTATCATTCTCCACTTGTAAATATGCAGCTCAAAATGGGGGCTCCAACAGAAATTTGCCTTTTTTTCTTTAACTGGTCTGGTATCTCTGCACTCCATTAATAGACAAGGAGAAAATGTGCATTACCGCGACCAGCAATCATCAGTAATTAACACAAGAAAAGATCCAAAGCAACAGGTACACCTACACCACCACATCTGCACTTCATACATTTATTAGTCACCACTTGATGCTAGAAGGTCTAATACCTGGCAAGGCTTTACTCCCTGTCATCTCAGGAAGTTTACAATTGGAAGGGCCATAGACACAATATGTCTTCTTGTTCCACGCTCTGCAGTATGTAAAGGAGGGTGGCAATGAACGCAAAGCAGCTGAGCTCCCTGCTCCAACACCCCAAAGTGAAGATGGATATCCATCCCATCACTGCAAGGCACGGTAGGCCAGGATGGTATGCAGGTGCCCAAGCTGTTTGGTGCACAGGCTTACAACCCGCTGGCAGTGCTGGCCACACACAGAGACACAGGGGGTCTGAGCCGCTTGTCACTGCCACCTCATCATATGCCTCACTTCCATGGCCACTGTATCCAGGGAGAAAGCACTCTCTGTTGCGATGCCAGGCAAGTTCTGGGAGAAGACATTCCCAGAGAGCTGCACATTTGAGGAGGCACTTTAAAAGCCCAGACCTCTTTGTTTAAATTCCAGTTGAAGACAGACTCTGTGTATTTTTTATTGGTTATTGTCTCATTTAATCCCCTTTGGAAAGGCAACAATAGAGGATTTAGTTATAGTGGTTTTGGGGTGTTTTTTTTCTAAGCTAGTGAGGTTATTCCTTCACTCTCAAATTCGAAGCAGAGTGTACCATACATCTAGCTATGAGCACAGCCAGAATACATCGACCCACCCCATTTGTCCTGTTCCTGACTAAACAATAAGCATCATTAGCCAGAGCATTGCCTGGGAACAGAGGTCTTTACCCAAATACTAGAGCTCAAAGGAGTGGATCCTCATCCTCAAGCAAAAGTGCTCCTTGTCTGAATTCCTGTGAAGCCTATTTGAAATTCTCTCCTCCTGGACATGAGCCAACAGTGTACACATGCAGCCTGGAAGGCCAACTATGTTTTGGGCCACATTAAAAGAGGAGAGGCCAGCAGGGAAAGGGAGGTGATTGTCCCCCTCTACTTGGCTCTTGTGGAGGCCCCATCTGGAGTACTGTGTCCAGGCCTGGGGCCCCCACGAGAAAGCGATGGAGCTCTTGGTTCAGAGGAGAGCCACTAAGATCATTAGAGAGCTGGAGCACCTCTCCTATGAAGAAAGGTTGAGGGAACTGGGCTTGTTTAGCTTGGAGAAGAGAGGGCTCTGGGGAGACCTCATTGTGGCCTTCCAGTATTTGAAGGGTGCATATAAGCAGAGGTGGGAACGGCTGTTTATGAGGGTGGATAGTGATAGGACAGAGGGGAATGGTTTTAAACTGAGATGGGGAGGTTTATGTTAGATATTAGGAGGAAGTTTTCCACACAGAGGGTGGTGTCACACTGTTAACAGGTTGCCCAAGGAGGTTGTGGATGCCCCACTCCTCGAGGCATTCAAAGCCAGGCTTGATGTAGTTCTGGGCAGCCTGGTCTAGTGGTTGGCAACCCTGCACATAGCAGAGGGGTGAAAACTAGATGATCATTATAGTCCTCTTCAACCCAGGCCATTCTTTGATTGCATGATTCTATGATTCTGTAGGTGGAAACCTAGAGTACAGCAGAAAGGAGCACTTCCAGAGGACAGAAAAAGCTTCTCACCAGCTTAAGTGTGGTTTAGTCACAGTCTCCCTGGGAAGCACCAAAACTCCCACTGACATCAGATACATCACTGGGTTATCCATGACAGCAAGAGGACACCTCTCTTTTTCACAAAATGGCTTGAGTTGGAAGTGGCCCTAAAGATCATCTAGTTCCAACTCCCTGCTATACGCAGGGTTGTCACCCACTAAACCAAGTTGCCCAGAGCCCATCCAGTCTGGCCTTGAACACTTCCAGGAGGAAGAGCCAAAGCTTCTCACTATCTTATCTTCAAAAACAAAACAAAACAAAAAAACCCACCACTCTCTCATGCTAGACAAAAGCTGTCGCAAGTTACCAACACAACACAGGGTTCCTGTGCAAGGAAGATTTCTTTATTGCTATGTCTCCCTGTACTTTCTCAAGCAAGCCTTTTATATTCTGACACATGTATTCAGTACATTTCCACTAACAATCCATTGGCGAGAAAGCAAGCAAGTTCCACAAGTCTTCATAAACAGCAGAGAGCTTATCTTATGCCTAGCTACAAAACATCCCTGTTTATTCTATTTCTCTTTCCCAGCACCATATTATCAGCAAGTCGACATTCAACAAGGTTGAGCCAACCTCTCCATCTCCCATAGAAAGCCTATTAACAAAGTAAGAAAATCAGCAGACTCCCACCATCCCTTCTGCAGACTACAGCAAACTGCCCTCAGAAACAAAAGCTAGTTTACCAACAGCTGCCAGCATTTTTATTTAGAAGAGACATTTGTTAAGAGGGAAGAGGTGTGTAAAAGTCAGGCTGTGCCCTGAAATCCAATTTCACTCCTTTAATGGTGGACTTGGGCATCTGGAGTGTGTGTGTGCAACAGCCAGCTTCCAGTTCAGCTTGTAAAATCTTTTGTGGGGGGTAGAGACTTTCCCAGTATTTTTCATGTTAGAATAAATTAACTTAAGTTTTCATGGAAGATAGGAATACCTATGACTGAAATGAAAAGTCAGGCTAAAAATAGCACTAAACCAATTGCATTGTTCATAGTGAAGGAAAGGAAACCTGGGGGGGAAAAAGAAATATATTTAACAGCTGTCTCAACATAATGTCAGATTTATTCAAGATTTCTAAAATGGTCTTTGACAAGCCTCAACTCATTGTGTAGGGCTGGAAAGGGTATTGTGGGTGGACTATTTCTTGTGATTTATAAGAGACCACTGTGACTAGTTTGAAAAACCTACATACAAGTGCAGTAAATTAAAACAGAAGCCTACATAAGACGTGTACCTTGCAGACAGAAGTATTCTTTGGTCTTAATCACCAGTGTGAGGTTTGCAAAGAGAAATGGGCTTCAAGTATTTCTACTAGCCAAATATGTTTTCTCCAATATTTAGAACTTGTTTATTCCATTAGCACTTTTTGGAAATGAAAATCTGTACCCATGCAGCTAGATCAAGCTTCCAAAAGCACCTCACTTGGACTCTGTATCAGAAAATGCAGAAGTTTTCAGTGGCTCATTAACACCAGATCATATCATTTCCTTTACCAAAAAGCTTGCTCTATGTGCCATGCAATCTCTACACAAGTACAACTTAAAAATAGCTAAAGCTTGTGTGTGCAGCACAGTGGAAAATAAAACCATGTGCATTTGATCAAAGATGGATGTACTGGCCTTCCCTTTAGCTCTGAGAGATAATTGCACACATTTTCATACAAAATTCAAACATTACCTAATCCATCAACAAAACTTTGTACATACTGTACCATAGAGAAAACACTCCAAACATCTTCACTGGAAGCAAGCGGAAAGTGAAAACCCTACAGCTAGAGGTTGCTCTGCATAAGTGTGTTAGTTTCACAGATTGAAGAGAAATGAGATTGTGATCTTCCTTAAAACCCTAGTTTTCCTTCTTCCTCCAGGCAGATACACACATTCCCTTGCAGAGTCCAAGAAATTACTGAGCTGAGGTTCCCGCCAGCTCCCACAGCCCTCCCCCAAGCCCTGCTAGTAAATCAATATAGGCAGCCCCTTTGGCTACTACCACAGGTCTGCAAAGGTACATGATCTTCACCACATAGTTTTGGAAAGGCACAATGTATGTCTTCAGAGGCTCTGGCACTGGTTTGGAAGGCCAGCCCAACTGGATATGCAGGAGGGCCACTTCTGGGAAGTGGAAGACAGACAAGAGATGATGGCCTTAGCAATCATCACACATCATCTTGGGTGTGCTAGAACAACTTGTGACTGGAAAATAAACTGAGGAGGGGATAGAGGCAAATGGTGTCCTATGGATATGCTTTGCTCCCCATTGCATTGTCATTATGCCAATTTACATATCAGCTGATTATTTGCATAACACTCACTTCAAATCACCTATGAGATTCATGACCTCAAATCTTATCATGACAGCTAATGCCCAGCCTACAACAGTGGACCTGCAGCCTCTGTGTCACTATGTAAATTCTGGGACAGAAAACAAGCAAACCTCCCAGAAACTTCTGCTTCATTAGCTAGTATTTGTAGATGAATGACCAGGACTAGAATACATGATAGTCTTAATGAAGGCCTGAGATCAGAGCAGACTGGCAGTTCTCATACATTACTTAATACACTTTGTATACCTACACCTTCTTGGCTGTCTTAAAGACAAAGGGTTGAAGTAAGAAAAAGAAGGAAGTCAAGGACAAGTGCAGGAGCAGAGCATTCCAGTGTTTTCATCATCTCCCTTTTATGCAGCTCACAACCAGATCACCACATTTCAAAAACTGTTTGATGTGACTATTGCTATGGATAGTGAATATCAAGTGCACCTGCTCCAACTTGCCTCACAAAACTACAGTCAATAACATTTCTGTATTAAACCTTAGGAGAGAAGGCTCCTGCTCAGTACTAAGTCATCCACAGCTCCTGCCTTATTCCACAGAAACTATCAAAGACGGTATTTCCAAACATCAGGAGTTACACTTGTTTATAGCAACTTCTCCCTTTCTTAGGCGTCAGCTAAAATAAAGGAGCCTGATTTGGATTTCACAGATGTACCCATGTTTTACATGGCTCCCAGTCAGTGCAGAAGAACTGCTGCAAGGGATTATAATCAGACGCAAAGCATCTTTTTATCTGTCGGACATCCTACACACTTCTACGAAATCATGGGCCAATTATCCCAGTACTGCATTCTTCCTGGGCTGAAAGAGCACCTCATCAATCACTCCAACATGTATTGCTCATGCAGGAAGAACTGTTATGGCAATAAGACTGTGAAACCCAAGTGCATAGTAACTGAACAGAAAGATTCCAAAAGTTTGGGATATTCTTGCACTGGAAACAATGATTAATTACAAAAGAAAAATACATGCCACCTATATAACCTCCTGGTTTTCATTACAAGGACAAGCATACAAATCTCAGGAAAAACGAGAAATCAGAAACAAACAAACAACAACAACAACCACCACCAGTAACACAGCTATCTTCTCTATATTTCACCCAAGATGTAGCACTTCCTTCTATTCCGGAACTCAGTGTATGCTTGCAGTGCCTGGAATTACTGACTGCTGCAGTGGACACAGGCTGCTTGATAGGAAAGTCAGATACACTGCTTATGAACAGATGTCTGTACATGTTTGCACTAATATACATATATATATATTTGCCTTCCTAAATAAAAGAGAAAAAAACTGTCAAGATGCATTACAACCATGATGTGCATGCTTTTTCTTCAGCTGCATAAAATGGGAAAGAAAGCAACTCCTGCATTCAATCTGTCCTCTGTGCATACATGCACACAATCAGAATATGTATATACACAGAGAGTATGTACATACACAGACACATTCGCATACACACACAGGGGAACAGTTAAATACAGAATTATTACAAGTATATCCACACACGTGCACACAGACAAAACCTTGGATTTCCAGCAAAGCTTGAGCAATTCAGTGCAATAAAAAAGGGCTCCTCACAGCAAAGCACTTAACCAATGGCAGACTGTCCAAAGAGTGCCATTACCCCCAGGAACTGGGGGATTTGGCTGGAGTGTGCACTATGAACAAATGGCCTGAAATTTGTTAGGGGAAGGATGGGATTCAGCACAGTCAGGAGGCTTCATCTCCTCTGAAACCCTATATGTTTCATCCCGAGAGCAGATGAAAATGCAGTTTTTCCATACTTTAGAAGTTTTTGTTTGTTTGTTTGTTTTTTAAAGAATCCAATTTCTGAAAACTGTTGTATCCTCCCAGCATTTTCAGAGTCAAATTCTCCTCTCAAGACCACTGGCAAAAGAATAACACTTTTCATTACTGATCTTGTTCTTGTATACAGACCAGGGAAAATTGAAAAACCTAATCAGAGACCACTTCAGTATGCTATTCTAGATGCCCACTAGGGATAAATGATGGCTCTGATATTGGCTACCTTCTGGAAATCATCTTTTCACTTTCCCCTAGAACCCATAATTTGAAGTATTTGCGACTCCTCTCACCTTGAATTTAACATTTACAGCATGTTTTCTATTCTGGGAGCTCAGAATTCCTCCTCGACTCCAGCTCATACATCACTTTTGTATCGAACTCTGACCTCAGCTCTACTTGCATTCCCTACTCTGATGGAGCAGCTATTTCTGATTACGGACTGGCAAAATAAATCACAGAAAATTGGAGTTTCAAGAAAAGAACATTTCATGTTTCATTGTGTTGTTGTTATGAGACAGGCAGGCTTTCTTTTTTTATATTTATTTTTACCAGAGGATGTTCCATTTTACATGCTTCCACAATATGAGTCTGTGTATTTGTGGTATTCCAAAGCCTCAAAAGCCAAGCAGTTAAAATGCTCATGAATGGTGACTTTAGACTTCTGAGAACCAGTTTCAAGGCACTGCTGGCTCGAACTGCCCCACACAGCCATACTTCTCATGGCTTCAGAAATGCACAGAATCCCAGAATGGCTGAGGTGGGGAGGACCACTGGAGACCATCTGGTGTCCTCCCCAAACTCTTCACCAACTCCTCACCAAACAGAGCCACATAGAGCCCAGGACTATCAGATCATCACCCCTCAGCAGCTCTCCCATCATCTGCATCAGGTTTTATATTATCATCAGAGATCTCATGAAGCAGGGCAACAGGCCTGTAGGAGGCTTTGTTATCCATTCAGCAGATACAAGGCCAGCTCACATTTCCAACAGAGACCAGGGCCTGTGCATGGCAGGCTCCTTCCAGCCGTACGAGAGCCTCATCTACTTCTTCCTTTTGTGGGGTTCAGAGCTAAAAATTAGTTACTCCGTAATAGCCTATAACATTTCCCTAAGTGCTTTTGTGTGATGGTTCTTAACCATAATGCAAAACATAGTAGAGGAAATTTCTTATCTGCGTGGGTAGTCAGTACCATTCTCCTTTTTCGGGGGGAGGAGGAGTCACTCCATCAGTGGGACCTGCAACTTGCAAAGGACAAAAGAACATTAAGAACATACTGCACTGAAATCAATACAGAGTAAATCACAATCAGGGATATCAGACTTACGCCTTCAAAAGCAGTGCTTGACTAATGGATGCCAGACTGAAAGACATTTTGAATTCAAACTCCCAGCTACCACAAGAGGATCAGTGTGCAAGGTCCCCTCTGCAAATGGCTGCATGTAAATTTAAAGTGAAAAGTAGCACAGCTACATATTTCTGTCACCTCCCAGTACAAACAAAAGGGCAAAGTAACAGATACACTGCCTCTTCTGACCATCTGTGATGCCAACAACATGATGCTACCAGTGGGTGACCCAAGTTCAAGAGTATGTTATGGTGGAAATGCTCCTAAACTAGTTCCTAAATCAGATCTGAGATAAGTAGTCAGCATTTGCCCTCTCCTTATGAAATACGTACTTCATATGCAAAACTCCAAGTACGTATAGAAATCTGTAAGCAGCGAGATGCAAGCTTTCCTCATAGGCAGAAGATACACTGTCCTAAAAAGGCACAACCAAAGGATTTTGTTTCACCTGTGAACATTAGACTGATAACAGGGCTGGATATCTCCCCTGTGCTGGGCTAAATAATAAGGCAAGTTCCAGAGCTCAGCACTGCAGGAGACTGAAAGGGCCTTGGGGCAGATATTAGTGAACTAAGTCTAGCAATGTCCCTCTGGGGCAAGCAGATTTTCTCAAGCCCCTTTAATAGAAAACAAAACATATGCAGAGAGATACAATGATTTGTTTAAAATCACACTGAATTAAGCAAAGTTGAAAATGGAACCCAGGTTTTTCCCAGCTTCGAGTCTCTTCCTCAAGCCATCCTTCTGCTTTTCCAGAACAAAGCAAGTTAAATGGGGAGAATGCTATATCACAAAGAAAAGTAGCTGGGATTTGCCACCATTAAATCAGTTAGATATCATCTGCTTAATATATGAGGAAACATAAAGAGGGAAACCTCAAGTAACTGCTCAATAGTCATTCTCCACAGTCAAACAGTCCAAGGAAAATCTTCTGATCATGCTCAATAAAAGTATTCATGGACACATTGCAGATGCAGTAAATAATATTATTAGGCCCTCTACAACTATAAATAGGTCAGAGATGCCAGATGCTTTTCTCCCTTCTTCACAAAATCAAGAGGTCTAGCAAAAAACTGAATTCAGAGTCACATCCCAAAAATAACAGCAGGTGTTTCAAATATGTGGATAGCTCCTATGGCTAGAGACACAGCCACGCATAGCATAGCATTACAGAATTAAAGCTGTTACCTGCACACATTTGTGTGCACGGCCAGCATTAATGACACAGGCCATCTAGGAAGGATTAAGGATTACTTATCATTTCAACCCAATGAAAGAAGATCTACATTTCTCTTTTAGACACGTAATTCACAGGAGAATTGTGCTTGCCAACACTCTGAAAAAATAATCTTTCAGAATTCTTGCAAACCCGCTGTGTTATGATTTCATCTCATGAAATACAACACCTTTACATTAAACCTCATAAAACTAAATCCTGCTGGATCTCTTCCAGGCTCAGAGAATAAACAGCTATATCAGTAATGCCTAGAACAGTAAAATCTGGCTCACTGTCACATGGCACGTTCCCATTTACAGAGGGAAGCAGGTCTGCAAACAGCTAATTCACTTTGCTATTACAAAATCTTCACATATAATGAATTTCTCACCTAACTGGTCTAAGAAATACTTCAAGGGGGAAAAAGAATGCTTTGAACACCATAATGCATATTTATGTCTACTAGCCTTTTACCTAGCCCCTGCCTTCTCCCTAACGAAATACGTACTGCAGATCTGCTCTGGTTTCTAGCAAGAAGTGAGCTCAGTTGTGTCTGGAACTCTGAGAGATAGCAAGGGGAATGAAATCTGTTGTCAAAACAGTTCAAAGCACAGATGAGTATGTCCAATGAGATTACTTTTTAAAGCCTGATTACTTTGGCTTTGCAGCCTGAAGAGCTAAACCTTTTCGGTTTTGCCAGCATGAGTAAGGATATTAAAATAACCTGCACAAGTGCACTGGGAGACACAGACCTAGTGCAGAAGCCATCCTGGGGAACTTGCAACCAAATACCAGCCAAATGTTCTCCATACATAGCATATGACCGAAGAACAAAAGTAATTTTCTATTTCAATTAGGCTCTTCCCTGCTCTTCACAGAGAAGAACGGTTCAATCCCTAAATCTGGGCAGCCTAAACGTGGGAACAGCAATCACAGATACGCACATCTTGCACATTCCTGGAGCCTCTCAGATCACTTTGCGGGCTAATTACACCTCAGGTGAACCACAATGAGATTATCTTCAGGGCTGAAGATTGCTCTGCGCAGCACACGAGCCAAGGCTAACATCACTCTACACCACGCCTCACCCTAAGGCTTCCTTCCTCACTTTTTCCATTTGTGTCGGAGCACACCGAATTTTAGTAGCCAAGACTGGAAAATGATATTTCTATACAAAAAAAGGCAAAAAAAAAAAGAAAAAAAAAAAAATGGGGCGGGGGAGGCGTGGGGGGGTGGGAGGGGGAGGGGAAGGCAGTCTGCCTTGAACCTTCCTGCCTGTGTTGGGGGCCTGGGTTAATGGTGCTGTAAAATGCCCGTGGCTAGTGACACAAAGCAGAGGGAGGAATCCCAGGGCTGAGGCCCCCAGCGGGTGAGAGCCGCAGTGGAGCGGACAAAGGTTTCCTGGGAACTGTCAGTGGGCCCTTTGTGAAGGAGGCAGCAGAGAAACGTCCCTATTAAGATGGGCAATGGGATGATGTAACGGTAGGGTGAGGTCGCTGACCCCAGTGCTGGGAATAATTGGAATGGGATGTGTGCTTGGAGCGCGGCTAATGGCACCCGGAGCTGCGCACTGAGCAGAGCCCTGCGTGACGCTGTCTCCCCAGGGCAGAGAAGGCGGCTGCCCCAAGGACGGCTCTGCTTGGATTTGGGGCCATCCCAGCCGGCACAGCGACTTTTGTCACTTTGGGGTGCTCGACAGAAAGGATCAGCAGCTGTTCATATGCATGGCAACATAAGACGCCCGAGCTCGACCTAGCTGATGACTCAAGACCAGAATGAGCTGCTTTTGTTAGCTGCACACCCTGGGGGCCTGTGCAATGCAGCACCAGCTGAAATCTAAAGGCCCACAGAGACGTGCTGCACTTAAGGAAAGAAAGGGGGAAAAAAGGCACAGGTGACAGAAATCCATGTGAAAGAGAAACTATTATCTGATCTAATATTACCATTCTTAAAGTTTTAATTTGAAATTGCAAAGATCATTTTGTGCTGAACCACAATAGAGACTTGTTTCAGCTTTGATCATCTTTTTCCATCATGGACAATAAGTTCCAAACGTGTAACTCTTAAGTAGCTAAGGATACAAGTGATTAAACCAAGGTATCTGTATTTTCCATGTTATAGAATTTCACTAAACAATGTAATCTCACTCTTTTCTCACAGGCATAAGTATTAATTCTAACCTGTATCTAAAACATTCTCTGCTGAAACCTTACTTACAGCAACTATGCAAACTTTTGTTTTCTCTGAAGCTTTACAGAGAGGAGATCTTAAACAAATAAACCAGAGAATTATGCTCTCACCTTTTCCATCCCGAACATGAATCTAAGTTTTCCCTAGCGGTAGCCCATCAAACCAGCTACATATTGATTGGGAACATGGGTTGCAAGACACGGCTTCCTTCAAAACAAGCATAGTTTCAACCAGACCAGAAAACCAAGCACCAACTTGGATGCCAAGGTCAGATCCCTTAGCTAGGTTTATCTTACAGTCAAGTTTCAGCCCACGGCACTTTTATATCACATAAAAAAAAACCACAAATATCTGAATAGAAGTCTGCAATAAACCTAGCAAGTAAGATTTTTTTTCAGCAAAGCTGCTGCTCCAGTACACTGCAATTTCTTAAGAAGGAAATTAAGATAATGAGGTAAGAGAAAAACACAACACTTGTGTATCATATTTGTTTATGAGAAGCAATTGGGAAACATACAGATCAAAGGAATATTGTACAGAGCAACTCAGCACTTGAAAATGAGCGAGTAACCCTCATCCCTTCTTCCTAAGTTACCTGCATGCATCTGCACGTATCGATAAATAAAAAGTACAGATGGGGAAGACGAGTGTGTTCAAAATGCATGTCAGATGGGTTTCTCTACAAGCTTGTTCAAGTTTACTTTTCTATATGAAGTTCAGAAAGTTAAAACTGAATTTCAAATTTGCAAGGAGGCAAACATTATAAGAAAGAAGAAATTGGAGAAAATGAGTAAAAGCTTGAATATATTCCTTGTTGATGACTACTCACTAAGTGACCATTGCTGCTTCTTTTTCAGTAATTTCTGAACTTCCTGAACAGTATTCATGTAACACCATCATCAGCTATTGCACTCAAACTGGTCCTACGACAGAATTGGCCTCAAACATCTAGAATTTTATAAAAATAAATATATGGAAATACCAATGTTATAGTCTCCAAATGCATTTTAATTACTGATGTATGTGCCTACTGGCTCGGTGATTTAAATCACTTTGTAATTTACAATCCAACACAGACTCATTTGTTGATTTGATAATGGCGTCAAACTGGTCTGATTGTCTCACTGCTTTATTTTAAATCATAAATATACTTCTTAAACATCATAGCTTTAGGCAACAGCTTCTCTCAATTTTACTTGTTTAAGAATGTTTTATTACAAGTTGCTCTTCAGGAGCTGTTTCTCTCGACAACTAACACATCTCCAGTTCTTGAGGCCATGGGACTATTCAGCTGTAAACCTGACCATCTCCCTGACAGTAGGAATTGGTTCTTAAGATGGGTTTCTGTATCTGCCTCATTCCCACACTCATTTACAGCCGTTTTCTCTGTTAAGCACCATAGAGGCAAAGAAGCAGCTTCTTCCCTACAAGTCTGCAGCACAACAAGATCCCCAGCCCTCAGATCAACATCAGAGCTCATCACGTGTCCACAGGGCAGACAAAGTCACCTGACAGGAATCAGCAAAAGCCACCTGCTGTCTGAGACACCTTGCTGAGCTCAAACATGGGGCTGGAGCTAAGACACCCACACGCTAGCACTGCTAGGTGCTCCCTAGCAGTGGCAAGCCATGGATCAGGGGAATGCTACAGAGACCTACCTAGAACCTAGGACCTACCTAGGTGGCCAAAGCCCATCCAAGTCCTGAGTTGATGAATGAAATTTGAAGCTAGACCCCTCATGGCTGGCAACAAGTACCAAAGTCTTATTGTGGACAATATAGGTAGCATTCCTGCCCCATACTGCCATACCCACAGGAAAGCAGCTATTTTCCTTTCTTCCCTCCTGCTGCATGAATGCCCTACCTGGAGCACAGATCTCTTGCCATAAGCACTGTCTTTGCTCTAGCAGCAGGGCCCTGCTCTCTGCTGAAGGTGCTTGCTACTACCAGACTGCAAGAGGATGGGGAGGGGAGAGGCAGAAAATAGTGTGAAGAAGAAAGAAAAGATATATTACATTATAGCTTTTTAAATAAAATACACTAGGAACACCAGGTACCATGCCATTGGAGTCATGTAGGCCGTGGCCTCTGCTATCTCTAATTGTCATCCAGCACACAGATGAGATAGATAATAACAGGAGCAGTAATCACAAACAGACATGCTGCATGAGCAAAAAATGCTTACCACGACAAAAATTGTAGCCAGATATAGATGCATGTCAGATAGATTTGAAGGATCATAACTTGCTAAAGCGCTAGCACGCATATAGACCTAAGTTTATATACAAATGTGTGTGTGTGTGTGTGTGTATAGCATAGCATCCAAGTACCAACGTTTACCATTTAATGTGAGATGAGGAAAGTAGAATGCAACATTAAGAATACAGAGGCTTGGAATAATATTTAATAACGTTCCTGTGGAAAACATTCAAAACTGGAAAAACCTGCCTGAGGATTTTAAGATACTAAATGCAAGGGAACTATTGTGCTAAAATACAGACAGAAAAACTAGAAAACTTGCTGTGACTTGGGTTTGTTTTCAGTTTGAAAGTAATCAGCCCCAGTCTGATCTGTACCCTTTGCAACATCACAGATTACACATTGGCTAGAGTTTCAGTCCCCAACACGGTGCTTCTGGAGAACAGAATAGCCCAAGAGCAGGTAGAAACAGGGCATGCTAAACATCGCTACCTGGTGCCACTGGACAAAGAAATAACTGCACAGCGTGCACAAGCACCACTGCGAGGTTCTTCTTTTATATTCCCAGACAATCATTTCCCCTCAGGCACACAGCAACTTGCACCGCTCAGCACATGCTCGGCACCCCACAAGTGAGCTTCTCACTACACCATGCACTGGCTGCTGCTTCCTCACTGAGCATTGTAAATGAAGAAAAGAAAGGCTAGGTGATTTCTTTAGGTTTCCTTTCAGAACAGGGAGAGGAAGAAAAAAGATAAATTTACAGCACATGCAGTTTTTGACAACAGAGCTCTGAAACACTGTGGTAAGAGAAAACAAGACTGCTGCCCAGTCCCAGATCTGGACAATGTTGAGTCCCACCTTATCAGCCACTGAAACAGTCAGAAGTGATCTGCTGCTGAGCTGCCTCACGTCAAAACCTGCGCAATACTATTTCCCACCCCTCCCCAACAAACGCAACAGTGAGATTCAAGTAATAATAATCTTCAGATACTCTGACACTAGAGATCATTTTTAAAGGAAAGCATTTCTTTTCCACCATGGGAAGAAAGCCAGCTTTGTCCTCACCACTGCCATTTCACGGGTTGACGAGAATGAGCTAAAAAGCCACAGTTTTTCCACTCCACTCTACAATATTACTAACCAAAGGGTAATTGCTCAAGCCCCAAGTTTATGTTTACAGAGTCCCCAGGGCCAGGATCTCTCCAGCCTTCTTAGTCTGGCTACCACAGCTGCAAGCTGCAGCAGCTCATGCTCCCCTGCAGCCACAGCTTATCCCATGATTTCGCAGCCGAAAAGCATGATACTGCCTTTGCATCAGCAGTAAAGGAGCAGGGTTCAGCCTAAGGAAGGCATCAGGCTTTTACTTCAAACTCACCACACCAGCAAAGCATGTCAGCAGGTCATGGAGGGCTGCAGAGTGGCCCTCACATTCACTGTATAGTCAGGTAAGGGATCTCAAAGTAAGTGATCTCAGGGAAGCACATTTAGAAAATTATACAAAGGAGAGATTGACTGCCTGCACTGGAGCAAGTCTTGTCCATTTTTTACTACACCAGCATCAATGCATTTCCCCCAAGCACTTCTCAGCTTCCAGAACAGGCCAGAAAGAGGTACAGAAGATCTGAGCTCACACTAAGGCTTGAGACAGAAAAAGTAGCACCGTGACTTTGATATCAATGACACGGACCACATGCACTGCTTAGACAGCAGAGATCGCTCTCAAGAACAGAGGAGTCAATTCATTTTCCCCACAGTTTGTTAATTCATTTTCACTACCATCCATCAGACTATTTCTTCACAGTTTGTTTTCTAGGGTGGGGACCCCAGGCTATCCACTCATGGCACACAGCCACCACAAGTCCTGTTTTGCTCCTGCAGAGGAAGGCAAACATAGGGGCCTACCCATCAGGATCTGGGGAGACAGTAGCCATCTTACCTGGGCTCACTCCAGCCTCCTGAGTCATTTTGAGCCCCCAATCAGCATTTGACTTTGCAGGCCTGGGGAGCCCTACCCCAGTTGCATGGACAAGCACAGAGCTCAGCCTCCTACTTCAGCATTTTTCTTGCAAGAGAGCAAACTAAGAATAACAGTGACTGCCTTGGTCTGGCAGGCCGAGGTTGTGTTTACATGATCTCAGGTCGTTTCAAATTTATAGTCAATGAGTTTGCCAAAGTTGATTAGAAATGGAAATAGGGAGGTCTCATAAAGCCTCATCTCAAATCAAAGCTTAATCCAGGAAAAAAAAGGTGTGCAAACAGAAGCAAACAAGCAAAGAGTGGAAAAAACTGAGCAGATTTCTTTCTGAAATGTCTCATCCTCCGCTGTAGAAAGTGATTATTATCCGTAGTCTAAATAATCTTTTCAGATCTTGGGTGCTTGCTTGCTCTCGGCACAGCTAGCTGGGTCTGTGGAGAGTTGCATAGGCAGCTGGCAAGTTGTCTTCTTACCACACTGATCTCCACCTGAAGGGCTGTCAGTGGCACAAAAAAAAAAATGACAGGCAATAAAAAAAAGGAGAGAGATTAAAAATTACAAAAAAAAAAAAAAAGTCATGTTTATAAACATCCTTTTCATTCATTCAGAGTAAGAGTAAACACACTGGTAGATCCTCTTTCCTGAAGAGGAGTTTGGGGACCAAGGCTTGTGGGACCACCTCCAGGAGGTGACATCTCCTGCAAGCAGCAACAGCGACAACCACTGGCAGTCCTCAGGACTTTGCAAAACAGGCTTAAAATGGACACCAGAAGTCATCCGTGGGGCTCAGTGCCATGGAAGCCGACTGAGGCCAAGAACTACAGATCTGTTGTTTAAAGGAATGAATTGAACACAGATAGATGGCAAGAATATGTGGAGCTGTAGGAAATGGACTGCTTTTAAGCACTTTCACAAGGGGTGTTAGACATCCATGGTATTTGTTTTCAGTGTTTGAGAGACTGGTCTACAGGGAAGTCACACCCATGAGCACGTCCTATTGGAAAGGTCCTCCAGACCTTACCTGAAATGACTGGTGCTGGCTTCAAACAGGTATCAGCTGCTAGCCCAGGGCAGCACTGCAACCACTAAGTGTGGCTGCCCCTTGCCCTCTTGGTGGATGCTGCAGGTCTTCTCCCTTTCTTATGCCATAGACAGTGACCAAAACTGGGTGTTATAGGGACTGTGCAGCTTACTTACAGAAGTAATAAGGGTTTTATGGGAAGGGCTGGCTTCCCATAAAACATCTCTATAAGATATATTCAGTAGCTGATTAATGAATGTGGTTTACCACAAAATGATACTACACAGGCCTACTCTCTTCAATTATAATCCCATAAATAATATTACTAAAAATCCCAGAAATATCCAAGCTGCAATAGAGCTGTGCTGGGATCCCAGTGCTTTGTCTGCTGCTTCTCCCTTAATGGCAAATCAGCACAAACATAATTCCTTGAGGGAGCTTCTAGGTGAAGACAGAAGGGAAGGGGATGTGCCTGCATGGCACAGGGCCAGTCCCATGCTTAGCCCCAGAAGAACGTGCCAGGCAACGGGATGTCAAAAACCCTTGGATGCTCAGAGCTGAGGAAAAATCCCTGATGTGGAGAGGTCTGTTGGTTCAGCAGGTTTACTTCTGGGGTTTGCCTAGCTCTGTCTTCAGCACCTTGAAGGAGTAAGCTGGGCAGCAGGGTTTGGTGCAGGTTTGGAGCTTCTCTGTAGGGGTCCATCCTCAGACCCTCAAGCACAGCTGCGGGACAGCCCCATGAGTAGGGAGGTGCCTCCATCAGGGGTAAGGAGCATCCTTGTGGTTCACGTCTTTTGCTCCCCCTTGCCCTTCGCAGCCCTGAGTGCTGCAAGTGGGGGCACTCTGCACCCTCCCACAATGAGCTGGCTTACACCTCCCGGTCCCATGCGCAGGTGGTCCAGCCCCAAGCTTGGGGAAGTGAGCCGGCGACATCACTTCGCCGCCGGCGGGGCACGGACCAAACACGGGCACGGGAGAACGAGGAGAGGGGAGCGTCCTGCCGCTCCGCAGCGGCTCTGGGAGCTGCAGAGCTCAACTCGAAGCAGCCGCGACCCCAAAGTGGCCCCGCAGCCCCTGCTCGGACAAGGGGCTCCGAGGGTTTTTGTTCGCGGGGATGCTCCCCCCCTTCCCAACGCACACACTTTTAACGATTTCCTGCCAAAAGACAATCCCCCTGAGCTGAAGCAGAGCAAGAAAGTAGTGACCAATCCTTTCCGGATGGCTGTCACCAAGCTCCTCCCAGCCCCCCGCTCCCCCTGCCATTTGCATACAAAACATCCAGAAAACTCCCGTTTGCCCCCGCACCTCTCAGAGCCTCCGTCCGTCCCCGTTGGTCAGGCAGCAGAGCAGCCTGAGCTGGGGCCCGCTCGGCACTCAGCTCAGCCCACCGCCCCGCCATGCCGCGCCGCCTCTGCGCCTTGCTCCTGCTGGCCTCCCAGTGCCTGGGTTCGGCTGCCGGGCTCTTCCCCTTCGGGGAGCCCGACTTCTCCTACAAGCGCTCCAACTGCAAGCCCATCCCCGCCCCGATGCTGCTGTGCCGAGGCATCGAGTACCAGAGCATGCGGCTGCCCAACCTGCTGGGGCACGAGACGGTGCAGGAGGTGCTGGAGCAGGCCTCCACCTGGATCCCACTGGTGCAGAAGCAGTGTCACCCCGACACCAGGAAGTTCCTCTGCTCCCTCTTTGCTCCCGTCTGCATCGACGACCTGGACGAGATCATCCAGCCCTGCCACTCGCTCTGTGAGGAGGTGAAGGAGAGCTGCGCGCCAGTGATGTCTGCTTTTGGCTTCCCCTGGCCCGACATGCTGGACTGCAGCCGCTTCCCCAAGGACAATGACCTCTGCATCCCGCTGGCCAGTAGTGACCACATCCTCCCGGTCACCAGGGAAGGTAAGAAGAGGCTGCCCTGATGCCAGGTGCACAGCTCAGTCAGGCTTGTGGAGGTTCCCTTCAGAGCATCCCAGCCCCGGGGACTGCTGCCTTTCCCCACAGCCCTGAAATAAAGTGCTCTGGGCTCGGCTCTGCAGAGCTGCCTCCAGCCCCTCAGGTGTGCTGGGTGGTGAGGCTGGCAGCAATGACCTCCTCGTGGAGAAAATCTGTGACCCCTGACTGGAGCCTCATGGTTCCCTGAGTCAGTAGTGGGGGCATCCTCCTCCTGCAGCAGTCATCAGCAATCAACATCTTACAGTGAGAGCAGGGTTGGTCTCTTCTCACTGGTGACAGGTGACAGAAGAAGGGGAGATGGCCTTAAGTTGCACCAGGGTAAGTTTAGGTTAGATATCAGGAAAAACTTCCTTATAGAAGGGGTTGTTAAGCACTGGAATAGGCTCCCCAGTGAGATGGTTAAGTCACCATCCCTGAATGTGTTTAAAAACTGTTTGGATGTGGTGCTCAGGGACATGATTTAGCGGAGTGTTGTTAATTAGGGTAGTATGGTTAGGTCGTGGACTCAGTGATCTTTAAGGTCTTTTCCAACCTGAGCAATTCCATGATTCTATGATTGCTGAAGCATGGGGTTGGGGAGCTCCCCCCACCCCCTTTTGCTCTTTTTGTAATAGGAAAAAAAAAAAAAGAAAGAAAAAGGTTGGTTTAATGTGACCCTAAGAGCACCCTGTGTGCTCTCCTCCAGTGGCTTGTGACCAAAGCGAGGGCCAGGCAAGTGGAAAGGGAGAAGGCACAGTCTGTCCGGCTGGAAAAGCCGTGTTTCCCCAAAGGGTTCCCAACGCCACCTGCTGTTCCTTTCTCCTTGAGCCTGACAAGGACTGTCCCTTGTATTTGCAGCACCCAAAGTCTGTGACGCCTGCAAGAACAAAAATGAGGACGATAACGACATAATGGAAAACCTCTGCAAAAATGACTTTGGTAAGTGGCAGCAGAGCCCCTTGATTAAAACTTGAGGGATTAGGAGCAAGTAAAACTCACGGTGGAGTCAGAGAGATGTGTCTGAATAAAGGCAGGGCTTTGTCTCATCTGCAGATGGACTCGTCCATCCTGCTGCATCTGACCATTCTGGTCAAGAAACACAAAATTGCATCTCTGAGTAAAAAGTGGCCCTTTAAAGTCCTTTCTTGTGTGCTGTTTCGAAGTAGTACTCTTTTATGTGGACACTGCAGGCAAGCTGAATAGAAAATAAAGTGGAAAAAAAAGGAATCTTTCGTCTAGACTATTGCCTGGGGTGAAGTACAGCAAAGCTTCACTTAGACATATGAGAAAGAGCTGCATGACGTATAGCAAGAAAGAAAGAGAAGGTAATGCACAGACAATTGGGGATATAAACTTAATGTGAAGATCTGGAGTTAGAAGAGGACGAGAAAGCCGGTTCAACACAGACAACTGAAGGGCACATTATCCGCACGTTAGCATTTCAGGAGAAAAGGGGAATGAGGAGGGGAATCCTTTTGTAATAGGTCAGTATGTATACCTGGAGACAGATGATTTGTACTAGAAATATCTGCAAGAATTCAAAAGCTTCTCTTAAAACAAAAAAAAAACAAACAAACCCAAAACCAAAAAAAAACCCAACAACCTGTGGAACTCTGATTGCAGGACATAACTGCTAAAACAGCCAATAGCTTTGGCCTGGCAAATTGCAGTCAGATAAATCCTCCTCAAGCTAAATGTGCCCCACAGATTCTTAAAGCGTCCTGTATCCCCCTCCTCGTTTTTTCACCAAATCAAATGCAGCTGTTGGACCAATTTGCCCTCTATGGGATCTATTCTTTCAAAGAAACAACAATGTATGTGAAATATCATTTCCTTGCAGGTTTGCCTAAAATCCTCTCCAGCCTAATAAATTAAGTTTAGAACTTTTCAGCTGCAGCAGAGATCAGGTTTCAGATTAGGTTTAGGAGAGAGTAGGTCCCCACCACCCCTTCATATTCTAGGATTTCAGGAATATATCCTGTCCCAGCAAAAACTGGAGTGCTGCTTAACATAGGAAAGCTGCCCTCTCTCTGTTTGCAAACAGGAGAAAAGCAGAAGAAAATATTAATGTAGGAAGGAAGGAAAAAGAGGGGGAGGGGGAAGAGGAGAAAAACCCCAAAACCCTCAGCCCTAAGATTGATTCAAACTGAAATGACTTGCATGCCCTTTCTGGCTTTAGAAATGGAGCCACCTGCTGCCTCTTCTGTCAGCCCTGACAGTTTAATTAGCAATAGAGCACCTCCCTCCCCAGGTCCCTTTTATGTGCACTAATGGGAAAAAAACTCTTAATCTCTCTCTCTCACCCCCTCCATCCCCCTCTGCTCTATTAGCCTTGAAGATAAAAGTGAAGGAGATTGCCTACATCAATGGGGATACCAAGATCACCCCTGAAACAAAGAGCAAGACCATCTACAAGCTGAATGGGCTGACCGAGAGGGATCTGAGGAAGATCGTGCTCTGGCTCAAAGGTGGCCTCCAGTGTACCTGTGATGAGATGAACGACATCAACGTCCCCTACTTGGTGATGGGGCAAAAGCAAGCTGGGGAACTGGTGATCACCTCGCTGAAGCGGTGGCAGAAAGGGCAGCGGGCTTTTAAGCGGTTCTCCCGCAGCATCCGCAAACTGCAGTGTTAGTGGCTTTGGCTGCATTGGCTTCCAGCAGCCTCCTCTGTCCCAAACTCTCCAGGCCTCCCCAGCCTTCTTTCTTCAGCCTCTCTGCATCTCAAGATGCCCTGACCAGGAGACACAGCAACCAATCTCCGAGAGGGGGAGAGCCCTTCATTTCTGTACATAGGTTAAATGTAATAAAAATATATATATCATGACTATTTTTGGGAAGTATTAAAACTATCTCACTTAACAGTTGTTTTTTTTTGTTTTGTTTTTTAAATGATTGCAAATGTAACTCTTATCTGAGGTTTTTCCCTCTTTGTTTTGGCAATGCTGGTTCATTTATATTGCTGCCTCTCTGTATACATGGATTTGTTGTGCAAAAGTAGGAGACAGAGAAAGACAGACATGTGCGACTGGCCTGTCACAAGGGGTGCTACTCTTTCACTGAGGTAACATGGCTTGCCATCTACATTAAATTTTTAATGGTCATGTTACAACTCTTGCATGTGATACATAGGCACCAATAAGGGTATATTAACTATTCTTAAGTTTATCTTCCTCAAGACTGAGCCCTTTTCTTAGGAAAAACAAAACAAAAACCCCAAAAGAAAACAGGTTTTGGAACTGATTTATCTGAATGCAATCTTTTCTTCTTCTTTTGCAGATTAAACCATCTGTAGCCTAACTGTAACATACCCAGTGGTTAACCTGAAAGAGTTGTAAAATATTGCTTTAATTAACCTTGTAAATACTCAAGATAAATGTTATATTCTTGTATATAAACTTTACATCATAGTTTTCCCATTGTGTTGATTTGTTCTGGGACAAATTCACTTTAGTATGTTTTGGGAGAAAGGTGTCCAACTGAGCTTTGTCATGGCAAAGCAAGATTCACCCTTCTACCCTAAATGACCAAGTCACCAACAGTGAAACTTCTAATGCTGGCTGCAATTAAGAAAACCACACAGTACCTCATTTCCCCAAAGACCAACGCATGCAACATGAAAGTTGGGGTGCACTTACCTCATTTTAATAGATTTCTGTTGAGCTCTTCGAGATGAAAAGTTTTCTGTGGTTTCTTTGACTGCCTACAGTTTCATCCCATCCCAGAAGACTCTGCTGATGTGGAATAGCAATGAAATGAATTGCTTAAAAATCGTACCCGTTTATCCATTTCTCACACTTGAAAAAGTCGCATTAAGGAGTCCACGAGTAGACAAAAGCCTGATCTGTAACTAACAATTCAGAATAATTTAAATAGTAGAACAAAGTATGTTTTGTGTGCACTTTCACTATTTCTATTTAGAAAATAAACCATTTGCACTACCCTAATAGTGGAACTAGAGCAATGTCTTTCAGCATTTTTCTTACAAATATGTTCTATGGAAGAGCATTACCTGCTAGAGTTTTGTTACGCTTATTCTGGATGGGCCTTTGAGCATTTTCTAGAGAAAGATACCCATGGCAGGGAGCTAGAACTAGATGATCTTTAACATCACTTCCAACCAAACCATTCCGTGTGGTTCTGTGAAAAATAATCTTACTTCCCAGTGGTGCCATGCATATAAAGTTCCTTTTACCCACATTAAGAGGATGACAAGCCCAGTACTTACAAGGACAATGCTGTGTGTTAGCCATTCACTAAGAGAATGCAAATCCAACCCAAGATATTTTTTAGAAGTAAATAGTTATAATAATTTCATACTGTGATTTTTCCCCTATCAGGATTGAAAGAAAATAGTCTAAAGATCATCATGTTAAATTTGTTGTAGAAAAATTCTTTTTTGCCCTCTTCCCAAGTCTTCATGAATTTACTATATGCCATACAAACAATGGTAGGACTTTGAGCAAGCAAGACAAGATCAGTCCTCACAAACATCCTCAGAAATATAGCAGTAACAATTAAAAAAAAAAAAACAAAAACCTAAATTCCAAACTGGTTCTTCAGTTTTTGTAAAACAGTATCTATTTAAAGTCCAATACTTTGCTGAAATATCTTTAAAAGTTTTCTTCTGAATGGACCTAGCTTCCCAGGAACAGATTTGAGTCTTCTCACGCTTGGGAGTAAATACTTTCATATCAGTACTGTGTCCATCATCATCCCGATGTCACATAACTCTACCCATCTCTCTCTGCACATCACATAACACTTGTCACTAAATGGGTCTTGGATATATTAGAGGGAACTAGCTCACAGAAAAAGGGCAGGTGGCTGGAGACAAGCCTGCAGAAAAATCAGATTGTTCTGCCTGGTAAAGGAAAGCGCTTTGAAGAGGCAGCAGTTACAATGTGGGCTCTGCGGACCAAAACCAAAAAACCAGGACTGTTCCACACAGTCTCCTGCCTAACCAACACTAAGTCCTCTCAGAGCAACCATGACATTATCTTAATTGGGCTATCCTAGAAGGTAGCAGTAGTGACACTGATGAAGACAGACAAGACAAGTTACTCACTCTGGGATTATACCGAGGCCAAGACTACACAACAGATGTATACTTAAATGGCTTGGATGTATGAAGAGACATTATCTACAACAAACATCACTCTGTCTTATAAAAAATAATAATAATAAAAATAAATTCTCCTTCCACCACAAAATAAACACTGTTACACCAGCAAAATCATGGAGGAGAACAAGAATAAACCAGATCTGCCAACATTTGAATCTGCTAGTATAATTGGTGTCCAGGATTACACAGAATCACACAGAATCACCAAGGTTGGAAAGGACCTGCAAGATCATCCAGTCCAACTATCCACCCATCACCAACAGTTCTCGCTAGACCATGTCCCTCAACACAACGTCCAAACATTCCTTGAGCATCTCCAGGGTCGGTGACTCCACCACCTCCCTGGGCAGCCCATTCCACTGCCTGACCATTCTCTCAGAGAAGTAGTGTTTCCTAACGTTCAGCCTGAACCTCCCCTGGTGCAGCTTGAAGCCATTCCCTCTAGTCCTATCACCAGTTACACAAGAGAATAACAGAGATGACAACATTAGCATTAGTAGCATTCTATTCCTGACTGATAAAGCCTTCTGCATGTGGCCCTTGATGGACTCACTGGGACCATCCAACCTCAAGGTGATCTGGCAGAGGTGGAATTACCTGTCACATAAACAGGGTTTGGGCAAACATGAATAGTAACAGGAGTCACATTTTCTGAGTTGAGAGTTCTAACAGCATTGTGGAAAAAGATGGGTAACATTCTCCACAGTGAGGAGAGAGAGCATCAGGGTTGGTGTCACACAACCCATTTTCAAAGGTGTATAAGCCACATATTGCAAACTCTTCAACTGAAAATTAGAATTTCAGAGTCACAGCCTGAGGAAACTTCATTTGGCAGATGCTGGTGAAGAAGTAAACACATACATTTTTCACATTTTTATCCTTATTCACTCAACAATAACTGAAAATCTGTGATTGTGTCATGCAGAGAGTGAAACAAATGTAAAAAGTGATCAGGACTTGCTACTCCTGAACAGTGTTTTTGCATTTAGCATGAGTAACTTCATTACCTGGTATGGTGTGATTCAGTTCTAGCAGAAATTTGTTCCCAACTGATGAAAAAACACAACTCGCTGTTGCATTTTTTAGACACTTTTTGTCTTCCTCTAATTAAAAAAAAACATTGTTAGGCAGCCAACTGTGTAGCTCCATTGTATTTGCTTTCATAAAAACTACAAAGGCAGTTAACTACAATGGGTTAGTTTAAGAAATGATCCTCGACATTTATACAGAAGTTCCCATTTAAGATTCTCAGACTGCCTTCAAAAAAACAGGCATTAACGTCCCTGTTTTGTAGATCAGGAAAATGAGGCACAGTGAGGTAAAATAACTCACTCAGAAGCCACCCAGCAAGTCCTCTGCAGTCATGAAAAGAAGCGTGTTTTTTGACTCCAAGTTTTCTGCTCTCATCATTAGACCACAGCAATCAGAATGGTATACAACCAAGGCAGCACCATGACTATAATCCAAGGCTCCTCCCAACTTCTCATTTTCCCCAAGTGTGTAAGAAATATTAAAAAAAAAGTTTGTCCAAATTCAAATTTTAAACCTATCAGCACTGTTCCTTGCAGTCTTTCCCTTTCTTCCTTATTTATCATCTCTATCCTTCAATTACTTCTTAATTCTTTTCTTTCTCCCTTACTTCTCATTCACTTCAGACATTCATGGAGAAGCTATTCAGCCTCTCTCTCACTTAGTATGTTTTATTAAAGGACTCATGGAGTGTAACTATGCATAAGCCACAATAATACTAATAGCTTAGCTTTAAGAAACAAAAATTCAGCCAGAGACATTTAAATTTATTTGATGATTTTCTGTGAGGACAGGAAGGTGGGGTTAGGTGCCGCAAAGAGCACCACTGGCACACACCAGTCACAGCCATTATTCTTATCATGCGACAGGATAACATAAAGACTTCTAGAGAGTATAGGCAGCATATAGAACACACAGATACAACACTCCTTGGATTGGATATTAGGAAAAACTTCTCAGAAAAAGTGGACTGCTCAGGGAAGCGATGGAGTTACCATCAAGAATTGTGTGGATGCGGCAGTGAGAGACTTGGTCTATCTAGAGCGGTCACAGGCATGGGTTGATGGTTGGACTGGATGGTCTTTTCAACCTTAACAATTCTATGATTCTGTGATGCCTTCCTTTGCACACCCAGTCACTCATACATCTCTCTCCTACTAACCCTGTGTTCCTCCACTGGGGCTAAGGAGCACCTGTCTCAGCCCTCTTCCTGATGTTTCACTACCTCTCAGCAGTCACCCAGGGCACTGGCCAAGAGTAGAGCCACCATGGCTCTACCTCATAATTTCCTGGTGCCTGCTGTAGCATGAGAGATCCACAAGAACGTGGCAGAACAGCTTTTTGTCTGCTACTTCTGCTCTGCCCTCACCAACTCCCAAGTCTTGTGGGTCTTCATGACATGGCTGCTGTTGGTAACACCGGAGGAGGAGCGATGGCTTGATCACTTCCAGAACAGTAGGTGGTCTCCCTCAGGTTAGGCAGCCCAAGCTTTTGTTTTTGGAGCCAGAAGCTCTTATTTCTCGGCTTCAGAGGTATGTCCCTACGATTTATTTACATGTTGCCTTCTTATCAACAGAGCAGATTCAGTACTGCCTGTCTGATGACACAACCACAGGAATGAATCTTGTTTGCCTCTAAATGAAGAGTGCAAGATATTCACATCATAGGAATCCAAGACCTCAAGCTGCCTTACAAACATAAATTAGCCCATACTACATCCCTTTGGGGTGAGGTTTAATAGAATAACATTTTCCAAATGCATCCAGCCCCTTCAGAGTGAGCAGCGGGCTCCTAAATCACCTGGATATCTTGGAAAATATGAGCCGCTATCTCAGAGCAGAGTTGCAGGCGACTGGTGGAGGTCAGCCAACAAGCCTGTATCCCAGCCAAGAGGAGCACCTCAGCAATCAGCCAGCCAGCCCATTGTTCTCACAGCCATCAGTATAGCTATCCAACACAGAAAGCTGCACAGCAACACAGCTGGTTGAGCTAACTTCAAAACCAGTTGCTGTAGGCACCAGAAAGCTGTCCAGCAAGACAGACCAACATAGGTTAGGCGTTGTGCTCAGTGTCTTACAGAACAGACATAACTAAAAATATGTATGCCATTTAAAACCTACAATAAGGTGCTTTAGTGGCTGTAGGGCTCATATCACTGGGCACACACTGAGCTGTTTATCATTTCAGTTTACTCTGAGGCACAAACCTTAATTAAGATAGGCCACTTTACTAAGCAAAACAGCAGTTTAGGTGTAATAGGTGAAGCAAAAGAGTCTGAAGAGGTAGATTTGATATGAGACATATTTGATATGAGATATGATTTAGCAGAGGGTTGTTAGAGTTAGGGTACTATGGTTAGGCTGCGGTTGGACTTGATGATCTTTGAGGTCCCTTCCAACCTGAGTGATTCTGTGATTCTATTTTCAGAAACTGGGGCAACCCAAAAAATCAGAAAGACGTACTGTAATTTAAGAATTAAAGATGGGGGGGTATTAATTTGTTTTGAACAAGGGAAGAAAATGATTTTGAAGGTAATCTTATAGCCTCACAAAACCTCTTTGTTTCCTTCAGAGCTGGACTCTTCAGTACAGGAAGACTTTCAAAATTCTCATTTATATTCTATGATCTATAACTCTGCAATATCCCAGAGATATGAACAGTGCTTTTCTTTTTTTTTTTTAAACACTATGGGGATTTTTGAAACAGAGCATGGATTTTCAAGCGTCCACATAACTGAAGCATAAGCTCTATTCGCAATATATTTTTAGGTTTTGATTTTCAAGGACGTTACACAACAACAGGACCAAAAATTATTTTTGTTGGAGGCAGCATAATATAGCATCTAATGCTATTATATGCTCACAAAAGTTTATACACTGCTTGAGATACCACCTTGAGATATGTTTAAAAACTTGGCATCACATATGCCCTCAAAACATTTAATGTACTTGGCATTCAAGAATTTTGGAAACAAGATCTAGGCTGCTAAAAAACGTGAGCATATAGAGGTATCACAGCCTGATCAACAAGCTTGAAATTTTAAAATTACCTTAACCCCTTTGTTCCAGCATTTCACTAGAATATATGACCGAAACAGAATGTCCTGACTTCTTCACAGAAACAGACTTCAGATATTCATAAGAAAATACTGCACTGAAATCAGTCTCTCAATCCAGTACTGAGATTTAGAAGTCTTGCTGGAAGGTATTCTCTTTCTCATCTACTTGATGAAGACACAGTGAGCAGCAGGGAAGGGTTGTATGCTTCCTACAAAACAATTCAGCAGCAAATTGTATTCATCAATGAGACTGGCCTGGCAACAACTGTAATGCAGTTGGAAAAAGTAATTTAAAAGTCAGAAATAGTCCTATACTAAACAGAAAGCCATAGAATTGTAAAATCATTGAATGGCCAGGGTTTAAAAGGACCACAATGATCATATAGTTTCAACCCCCCTGCTATGTACAGGGTCACCAACCACTAGACCAGTCTGCCCAGAGCGACATCCAGCCTGGTCTTGAATGCCTCCAGGGATGGAACATCCACAACCTCCTTCGGCAACCTGTTCCAGAGCGTCACCACCCTCTCTGAGAAAAACTTCCTCCTAATATCTAACCTAATCCTCCCCTGTCTTAGTTTAAAACCATTCCCCCTTGTCCTATTACTGTGCACCCTCATATACAGCCATTACCCCTCCTGTTTATACACTCCCTTCAAGTACTGGAAGGCCATGATGAAGCCTCTGCAGAGCCTTGTCTTTCCCAAGCTAAGCAAGCCCAGTTCCCTTAACCTTTCTTCATAGGAGAGGTGTTCCAGCCCTCTGATCATCTTAGTGGCCCTCCTCTGGACCCACTCCAAGAGCTCTGTGTCTTTCTTGTACTGGGGGCTCCAGGCCTGGATGCAGTACTGCAGATGAGGCCTCACAGAGCTGAGTAGAGGGGGGCAATCACCTCCCTCTCCCTGCTGACCACCCCTTTTTTAATGCAGCTCAGAACACAGCTGGCCTTCTGGGCTGCAAGTGCACGCTGCTGGCTCATGTCCAGCTTCTCACCTATCAGGACCCCCAGGTCCTTCTCTGCAAAGCTGCTCTCAAGGGGTTCTTCTCCCAGTCTGGGAGAATCCCATGGATTATCCTGACCCAAGGGCAGCACCCTGCACGAGGCCTTGTTGAACTTCATTAGATTCTTATGGCCCCATTTCTCCAGCCTGTCCAGGTCCCTCTGGATGGCTTCCCTTCCCTCCAATGTATCAACAGCACCACTCAGCTTGGTGTCATCTGCAAACTTGCTGAGGGTGCACTTGATGTCATTGTCTATGTCATTGATGAAAACGTTGAAGAGTACCGGTCCCAAGATCAACCCCTGAGGGACACCGCTTGTGACCAGCCTCCACCCTGACACAGAACCATTGATAGAACCATTTGCCTGCGACCAGCCATCCAATTCCTCATCCATCGAACAGTCCATTCTTCAAATCCACACCTCTCCAATTTAGAGAGAAGGACGCAGTGAGTGACCGTGTCAAAGGCTTCACAGAAGTCCAGGAAGATGACATCCATTGCCCTTCCCCTGTCCACTGAAGCCATCACTCCATCACAGACAGCCACCATATTGGTCAGGCAAGACCTGCCCTTGGTGAAGCCATGCTGACTGTTTTGAATCAGCTCTTTGTCTTGTATGTGCCTTAAAACAGCTTCTAGGAGGATCTGCTCCATGATCTTCCCAGGCACAGAGGTAAGCCTCAACAGCCTGTAGTTCTCCAGGTCTTCCTTACTCCTAGTTTTAAGAAAGGGAGAAATGTTTCCCTTTTTCCAGTCACCAGGGACTTTACCAGACAGCCATGATTTTTCAGATATGATGGAGAGTGGCTCAGCAACCACAGCCATCTCTCTCAGAAGCCTAGGATAGATATCATCCAGCCCCATGGACTTATATACATTCAAGATCATGAGGAGGTTTCGGACTTGTTTCACTGTTACAGTGGGATGGAATCTGTGCCTTTCACCCACACCTAGAGCTTCAGGGTCTTGGCAGACATGGGGAGGGCCTGAACACGAGTGAAAGCCAAGGCAGAGCATTTATTGAACACCTCAGCTTTTTCCACATCCGAGGAAGTCAGTTCTCTGTCCTGATTTATCATAGGGGGAACACTCTCCTTGATCTGCCTCCTCCTGGTTATGTACCTGAAGAACCCCTTGTTATTTTTCACATCCCTCATCAAGTTCAGCTCAAGTCACCTATGTAATGACGTTTCTCAAAATAGAATGTGGAACAATGACTGAATCTTCTCTTATGCAAAGCTCAAGAGGACCACATGAGACATCTAAAACCAGGACTACATTACAGCATATCTCCTATGCTGATGCAGTGCTGCAATCTAGTTTAGTGTGAAGTTCACCTAGCAGTAACTACTAACAATAACTTAACATGGGCATTTTGTGTCTAAATGTGAACTGCTCCATAGTTGCACCATCTTACACAGGTGGCAGGTAAGTCAGAAAAAGAATATCCTAAAAGCAGGACTTTAGCCCAGGCACCTTATTGACTTTACAAGTAATCTTGATAAGGTGGAGCACCAAGGCTCAGACCCTCTGCATTTGCAAATGGAGCTTCCCTCCTGTTTGTCTGTCTCCCACACTCATTCTATCTTTGATCCTCTCAAGGAGAAAGAGGAACCAGAAGAGCTTGTGGAAAACTTTACACGCAGCAGCACTCAAAAAAGAGATAAGAATAAGGTGCTGGTGAACGTTGTAACAGCATTACCTAATTGAGAGTGAGATTCTCATCTAGCTGGTGTGCCTTTCTGACACACTACTGACAGGATGGTGCAGAAACAGTCTTTAAAAAAAGAAAAAAAGGTAGAATAAGGGAGAAGAGCTGATCCTGCTCAAAATCCAATGAGAAGAAAAACATTTTGAATAGAATTAATAGTTCTCTACTGAAGCTACTTATCTACAATGGCACTTTAAATAGCTGACAAAGTAGGAAAAAAATATGTACTTGTATAGAAATAAAACAGAGGATGCTACCTTGAATTAAAAACAGTAACCCTGACTGTCCACGCCTGAACACAAAAGTAGACAACAGACTGCAGACAGGGTGCTGGCATTGTCACCATACAGCATCAGGCAAACGGTCAAGTGCAGAGTCCAGTGAAATGTGCAGCAGATGCTGAATGGCTGACAGCTGGAAATGTTGGGAGCACTTGCCATCAGGAGGTGGCAGAAAGCTTACGTCAGCTGGAAAAGAGCCTGGATGCATGTTGCTAGGGCAGCAGAGAGGGTTTTGACAGATAGAAGTGTTGGTGAGCAATGACTAGAGATAAGAGTGCAAATCCCTGGGAAAGCAGAGTAAGGCTGGCTCTTCAAGTTTATCTTTAGAGATAGGGATGCAACAGATCACAGTGAAGCCCCAGTTTGGGGCAAGGACTTGCCTCACCCTTAAGAAGTCCTCTGTTGCTACCTTAAACCCAGAACAGAGTTGTTAATCTGACATTTCTTGCTTATTCTCTCTGTTGCAGTAGAAATCCTACAGGTAGCAGGGAGGTTGCCAGGGCAAAGGCAAGGAAAGAAAATATATTTGGGAACAGATTTGATAGGCTTGACCTTGAGTGACCAAAGCTTGCATGCACTTAGGTCTGCACCTGACAAAGCTTCCTCTTCTTGTATTTAACTCTAAATGCCTCCAGAAGCAAGTAAAACAACAATGACATAGCAGATGCATCTTTAAATCAAGCCTGAGAAAAACATCCTGAAAAAAAAAAAATAGAGAGGAAAAAGAAATGAAGGTTATTAATTAAGAATGCTAAAATGCATTGGAAGGATAAAATGCAATGGAAGGATATCCAGGAGGGGTGTAAAATGCATGCTGTTCATATAGACTGAACAGTAATGTCTTGTTAGTAACTAGGTTACTTCAGAGACAGTAAAAACACTATGGGGAAAAAAAAGAATAGCTTGTAAAGGGTTACTTTCTCTTTTTTTAACACATTTCCCCAAATGTGCAGTATTGCTCAGAGATTTCCCTGATCAGAAGTTGCTTGAAAAAATACGATATAAGATTTAGAGTATTAGTGGAGGTTTCGGATAAATAAAAAACCCACCATGTGTCTTTGTCAGTCTATGCACTACAGGAAGTTCCTTTAACCAAGTATGGATTGCTGGACTTTTTTCATTGTTTATTGGTTTGGATGACTCAAATAAATTGGGTTAATTCACATCATGAATGCCTTTTTTACTTCCAAGGTCGTGGGTTGTCAACTCTGTAATTCAATATCATGGTTTCAGTAGCAGATTTGCATAGCCATCACTGGCATCGGCTATATTCACACACCCACAAATAGGCATGTGGGACAAGGTGGCAGACACTTGTCCAGGCTGTGGGTTTATATCTGTCCTCTTCTCTCTCTTGTGCTCTGTGTCCTAGCTTAAATCAGAAGTTTAAGAAATACCTAGAGGTTTTATCAGCTATATATTTCAATGGAGACTATACTATGGGTGTTTCATTCTTGACCTTTTCTACTGAAGATTTTCTGATTATATGAAATTATAAAGGAAATCAGATAAAGATGGAATTAAGCTATGGCCTGACGACCAGGTTACTCAACTTGTGTAGCAGCAGGAGAATAAGATCTAAGGGGCTGCAGACCACTTCTGATCTTCTGTCTCTCTCTTGACCCTGTAGGTATGTGCCATGGCCCCATGTCAGACTCATAAACAAAGGAAATGGAGCATAAGAAACTTGATCCATGCATTTGATGTTACTTAGTTGATCTTTCGGGGATTTTTTTTTTAAATCTAGATATTCTAAGACATAATGAGTCCCATTCCAGCATGCTTTGATCCCAATGGTAAGACCCACACATGAGTGCTAGGTGAACCTTACTACAATCTTGAAGTGCTTTGAAGTCTTGAATTTTAAGTTGTTAACATCCCAGGTAAGCTGCCTTACTCACTCAACTAGTAGATACAACAGGAAAGCTAGGACTACTTCCCTCTCATGTTTATGATCTCATCCTCTCCTTTCATTGAATGTACCTGAAAACCAAATGAAACAGTTTGCCAGGTGTTAAAAAAAAAAACACAACAAAACAACATTTCAACAACCCCAAATCAATTCTTGGTGATATGCTGACAATTCTAAAGAAATGAAGTTTCCTTTCAGTCCGTAACCATTTTTTTCAGTTCAGCTGCCAAAATACTTTTAAACCCAGCAATTATTTGTGCAGCCCTATAAATTGGGTTTACTAAATGAAACAATTTGTGAGCCTGCAGCCTACAGGAATTTCAGTTGGTGCTGTGACAGTGCATTGTTTAAGTAATAAGAAAATGATTCCAACTATTGTAAGTATTTGCAACACAAATGCGGAGCACATTGATGCTATCCTACTAATAATGAGAGCTATAAAAAGATTGAAAAGCCATTCTGCAAAGGAGACCGCATGCTTATTAATGTGATATATTCTTTTCATTGCTATTAAATGCAATATTAAAACAAAAATCTAAGTGAACAGGAAAACGTGCCCCTCCACTGATGAATTCGGGGGGAAATCAAAACATACAGATGTGTTGCTCCACTTGGGCTTAAGCAGGCAAGCATCTGAATAAATATATGAATAAAACAATTAGTGAAATTAAAGTATATCACTAGACTAGAATACTGTTTGAAATACTGAACAGAGCTGTCAGGCTAGCAGCGTAATATCATGAAGCCAAAATGAGTTTCCAAATGATTGTGCTTCCAGTTGGAAGTAGCATCAATCATAAACGTTGGTCTTAGGAAAACTGATTGAACAGGAAAAGTTAGAGGTGTTCGAAACACATCTTAATATATGCTATAAACTTGAAATGTAACTAATCTCCTTAGGACTGTAATATTTCCAAGTAGTAGGGACTTAAACGTTGCACCTCAGATTTAGCTATGAAGCTTTAGAGAAGAGCCAGCAGCCAGATGTTTATAAACTCTTTTCAGGTTACAATTTAGTTACGGTTACAGGGTTAGACAATGCACTCTCGTTTAGTCCTCCAACTGACTAGCTTAACCATTATTTGCCACTACACTGGGCGTATGCACCCTGCTGGCTGCTGCTGTCCAATGCCGCGTCATCTATTTCCCTGCCACTGCTAGACTGAAGCTGTCCCATTCATCCCCTAGACAGCCCCCTTTCAGGGGAGCACTGTGGGCTCAACAGACCTCTTTGTTGGAGCTCTATTTACACCACCATTTTTTGTTGCTCAGATTGTGAAGGGAAACAACAGAAGATGGAGAGGAGATGGACTGCTAACACAGTGGACCAGAAGTCATCAACACTGGTTCTTTGAAGTGACACACACAGTAAACATGGAAACAGCAACAATACGCAAAGTAACCTGGTGGTCTACGTTCAGTTCCCAATAGACACGTGTATCTGCATCCACAAAAAGTCACCATCGTGATCAGCAGTAACTGGCAACTTTCCTTGTTATTTACAAAGATCCACAGCATAATTATTCACCCGGCTCCTATTGACTATAATGGGATTTAGCTGGATAAATCCCCATGTAACTGTTTGAAAATTTGAGAGCTTTGGGACAGTCTGCTAGGAGGCGCAGAACTGAATAAGTACTAAGATGGAATGTGCTCCCTTTTGAATACAACTAAAACATAGAGGCAAGGATTGTAAGCATTTGACTCAATTGCTGCTGTCCCAAAGCTATTTTAGTGGCAGAAATTCCCCTCCCTGCAGCAGGACAGGACAGAGGCTGTGTGCCTCTCTGACACAGGCATTAGCCCCAAGGCTCGCTTGTGTCCAGTAAAGCACTGGATGCTGCACACTGAAATTTGAAGAAGTTTAATTCCCTCCAATTCAACACAACCTAAGTATGCACATAGCTGCCCTGTTGCATGGATTTTAGTGTGATCCAGGACGTAGAATGTATGGTGTTGGCCCACAGGGCCTTTGGTTGTCTGCTGGGTTGTAGCTTCAGGAGCTGTCTGCCAACACATCACGCTGCTCAGCAGCTGCCTCGCCACAAGTCATGCCTGCTCATAGCCTGCATTGCAAAGGCTTTTGTAGCAACTCACCAAAGTGAAGTGGTGTAACACCATGTGTTTTATTAAGCTCTAGCAAGACCATGGCTTGAGATACCAAAGGGAAAGGTGTGATATACAGAGCTGCAAGCAAGGCAGACATGAAGGGCTTGACTGCAGTCAACTCTGCTCCATTCTCAGGCAGCTTCCTACCCTGTGCAACAGCTCCCCATGAACAAGGTTCACTTCTTCACTGCACTCTTACTGGGATATGGCTGCTATCCTCCTGCCACATTATTTTCTTTGCTTCATGCCTCCCAGTTTCAGGTTCCTCTCCAGTCCTCAGCTATCCTTTCCCTTCCTGAGTTTCCCTGAAATCCACATCCACACCACTTAGGTTTCCAGATCCTAAGTTTGCATGCAAATGGCACTCTGCTTCCACTAACGGAGGTGCCCCAGCCTTCCTGGTACCTTCCCATTCTGTTACCATTTTCTGAGGCACTGATGCCTTTGGCAAAATGAACATAGCCAGAGGCAAAAGTGACGCTGTTCTTCTGCAATAATAATTTCCCAGTGGACAGATGCCAGATAGCACTGTTGTGTAAGACAGCTCTACTATGGCTCCACTGCAAGTCTTCCAAAAGATTTTATCATTCCCCATATTCTGGGGTCCTGGAACTACTAAAATCACATTGCTTTTATTTTATGAAATTAACATTTTTAGTTTTCCACTTCTACAGGAAAAAAAGCAAACCTAAACACCTCTAATAGCTGAGAAATTAAAAGTGACTGAGGAGAACTGTCATGTTATTGTTGAAATTTTCTATCTGTAAATGAGTCACATCACTGGGGTAGGTAGATGAATCAGCTCTTGGATTGTCATTATTTCAAGTAAAGATATTTACTACTCTAATATTTGCACATATGAAGAGAAACACATTTCCATATCTTGCTTTACGGCAGATTAACTTACTATTTTGCCCTTGACAGGGGTGCTTTGCTGCTTTTTAAGAGCACCTCCTTCACAAAATAAAAACATTCCTCTTTTATATGACAATATCCAGAGGCTGGACATAAAATAGACAATCCACAGAGCACAGCATGTGCATGCATATTTTAGTGCACAGAAATTTGCACTTTTAATTTTAACCAGTGCAAATGACGATTAAAAGCAACAGTCTTTCAACTTCTGCTAGAAAAGATCCCATTTTTGCATTTTATAGGGTATTTAGAAATACAACATTTTATTGCCAAAATAGGGGAACGATTTTCAGTCATTCAAGCTTCTAGTGAAACCAGCTGATGTCCATCTTGCTCTGTTCTTTGATCACAAACATATCCAATATTTTTATTTATTTTACTTTCTTGGTAAATTGTATGCATCATTAGATTTTTAAAAAGTTTGCTAGTTACTATTATTTTACCAATGGATTTTGCCTTCCAACATTGTATTACAGTTACCATATAGAGAATTTGCTAAAGTTATCTGACAGACCTGCTCTGGAGCTTCAATCATTCTGACATTCCCACAGAAGCTGAAGAAAAAAAATCCATTATTTTTTGCTTCCCATGAGTCCCAGAATCCAGCCTTGTCAACCAGGAGTCCTTTTCTGCTAAGGCCAAAGCAAGTCTCTTAAGCATATCAAGTTTATGAAAACACAGACGAATCCAAGAAAGCAGTCTTTAAATTTAATTCTTTGAGCTCCCCCCTAAAGTGTTTGTTGTGTTCTGTTGAATGGTACAATAAAGCCAACAACCAACAGCGCTGTCTGATTGTCAGAAGCCTGAGATTGAGAGACAGGGCCCCAGGAGACTGAGAGACAGGGCCCCAGATGTTAATTGGGCACATCATTGAAATTTCTATGATTCAGTTTACATTCTTACACAGCCGCTTGGCTTTGATTAGATTTCTGTCAAGCACTCTGAGACTCTTGGTTGATAAGTGTTATGAAGAGATAGTATGCTAGTACTGCACATAGGCACCATTAGTGTATGCAGAAACATTCCTTTATTGCCTAGTCTCACTTCTGTCTGCACAGCCACATTTATTACAACAAAAAAAAAAAAAAAGGAGAGGGGAAAAGCAGGATGAAAGCATATACAAATTGTTGCTTGAGTATTTCTGCTTTGGTAAATGCTCTTTTAGACTTTCAAATTCTGCAAAAAAAAAAAAACACCCACAAAAACAAAACAAACAAACAAAAAAACCGCTGCCGTTTCATTTTCAAGACTGCTTAGAAACATAAAGTAACTACTTTCAACAAAAGAACAGTTCTTAGTGATTTCGGTTTACTGTGAAGACTTCAATGCATGTTCTGAGTTAAATGAACAGTACAGAAACTTTTGTGAAATCACAAAAAAAGCCAAATGTAACCCACTGTACTTATAAATGCATAAATAGATTAATAAAAATTATATGTACTCACATGGAAATCAGATATCACTTCCTCTTGCAGATAAGGCTTTCCCCCTTCCACCAATGGCTGATACTATTTACTTACATTATTGTAACATAAATCATGTTCTGGGGGATGCACAGCCCTGCAAAATACTGAGTTTAGATATCAATCAGCACTCTCCACCAGGGGGAAAATCCTAAAGAAAGCGCAAAAACAATGAGGGCACACTTAGAGAAAGGACTTTTAAACAGGGAGTTGTTTAGGTCAGAATCGCCAGCGTATCAGTACTCAGCCCATTCAATCATAGAATGGCAGTGCTCTTTTCCAACCTTCGTGGTTTTAAGATCATTCAGTCCAACCTCAATCCATCACCACAATACCCACTGACCACATCCCTTAGTGGCACACTATGTTACTTGAACACCTTCAGGGACAGCAATACCCCAGCCCCTCCCCCTTCCCGCCCCTTTCTGAGAATAAATATTTCCTAAGATCCAACCTGAGCCTCCCCTGCTGCAACTTAATACTATTGCCTCTTCTCTCTGTTACCAGACGGAAAGAAGCAAACACAAAGATACAAACACACAGTTTTTTGTTACAGTTACCCTCCAACTGTGCCAGCAGCCAGCCAGCAGGTACCAACTTGTTAAGCCGCCACAACTGAGCAACACTGCTGCAAACTCAAGTCCCAGACATCTCTACACAGGACTCTGTACAATGGGCCACCACTAGGCACCTTCACAGTATGTCTCCCAGACAGACCGAGCCTATGCCTCTCCTCATCATGTATAGTTTAACTACTTGCATTTCTCTCACTGTACAATAGCTGCAGTTTAATTCAGCTGTGGCCCAGTACATTTATAAAAGTACATTATCATACGCAAACTCCAGAAGCAAGTCCCGCTTTCATGGTACCTGCTGACTTGTACTAGAATGTCAAAGCCTATACTTGACTGTACAATTAACAAACATACAGTTAGCAGAGTGACATGTTTAGGATGGCATTGCTTTGTAGCTAGAAATATTACCAAGGTGGAAAAAGATAATCAGAAATAAATGGAATGCTCACCCATGCTCTAGGCTTGCAGTAGAAAACTCCAAAGGGGGGATCTCCAGAAAAAAATCTTTCCCCAGAGGCAGTCAGCCCTTAAATGATGTCTGCCTATGGGACACCTCAAGTAATCAAGAGTGACCAAGGGACTCATTTTACTGGTGCAATGATACAACGCTGGGCAGAAGAAAACAACATTGAATGACAATTCCACCTGCCATATCATCCAACTTGGGCAGGCCTCATTGAATGTTACAACAGTATTCTTAAGGCTGCACTGAAGACAGACTCTCAGTCCCTGCAGGGGTGGACAAAGAGGCTCTGTGAAACCCTGCAGGACCTGAATGAAAGGCATGGAAAAGGCAGACCCAGTGCCCTGAAAATGCTACAGAAAACATGGGCCTCCCCATTTAGGATCCAAATTACAGGCACTGATAATCAGATAAGACCCCAAATTGGCAATGAAAATAATCTTCTGCTCCCTGCCCCTGAGAATCTAGAACCAGGTACCCATAGGATAAAATGGCCTTGGAAGGTGCAGGTAGGACCATAGTGGTGTGGCCTACTTGCACCTTGGGGGAGATTATTGGTGGTGGGAGGCTCAGTAGTCCCTCCAGTAATGGGCACATGGCCTACTGACATTGTGGTCAGCACTCTGGTCTTCATTGCTAGGGGAACCCCCATCATGCCCCTATGGTAGATCAGGACCCTCCCCTTTGGTGCCTGATATAGTTATGCAGCCACAGATATCTGGCCAAAGGGTGTGGTGCAGGCAGCTGGGGCATGCCCCAGTACAAGCCAAAGTGTTGGCCCAGGATAGGAATACTGTCTGTATCTTGCCCTGGAGGGGCACTGGGGGAAGGATTTCTTTCTGGAGTCCCCTCTGTGGTGGAGTTTTTCCCTGTGAACCTAGAATCTTCTGATATGGGTAAGCAATCTTCTTCCCTTCTCTTATAGTACCTTTCTATCATGCCGATCCTGTGTTTTTACATCTCTAGTGAAACACCTTTTCTCATCATATTGATCTAATTGTTACAAACTAATCAAGAACCTTCTTTTGAAAACAAAAATTACTGGGTCTATTCTTTCTGTCAGCTTAGTCAGTTACTCAGCAAAACAAATCAGCGAGCATCTTTATAGCTATTGTAGCACAGTGCTTCTCTTTAGGTACAGTCCCTGTGGGTCTGATAGGAAGAAACAGTCCCTTCGCCATCATTTTAATGCTGCCTGGGGAACGCTCAGCACAGTGCCCACGGTAAAGGTGGGATGCCTCTGCTGCGTGAGGCATGTATGTGCTACAGACATGGGGTTTGAAAGTAAAACCAATGAGCAGCTATGCCAGAGCAGAGCAGCTCCTGCACATCAGCCAGCTAACACTTCAGTATTGCTTCAGGGTGCTTAGCTCAGTGCAAGCATAAATCTAGGAGCCAGGAGGTGCTGCTGAGTCCTGAAAAGTAGACACACAAATCTCCAGGTCAGAGGAGAACTAACATCCAGGTCAATCTGAGTCAAAATGAAACTGAGACCAATATTCTTGCTAAAGGGACACCACTGCACTCAGATTTAGGAAGCTGCTTTGTAGCTCCAACTGCCTCCTTCTTATTGGATGAGGAAACTCTCATTAACCCCTGAAGGAAGACAAATATCAGTTATGATTCTCATTTTATAGGGAAGTGAATTGAAGCAGAAGTTTTAGCCGCCTTCTGAGCTTGCATTTTGCTTACACTCGAAGATTATGTGAGGCTCACATCTGAGATTATCAAATGTCTTCTTAAAATTCATAGGGACTATTCATACCCCAGTTACTAGAGAAAAAATCAAGGGAAGAGCCTGCCATTAATTTACTCTGTATTTCCTTTTTCAGGATAACAGTTCTAGTTATAAAGACCATCTAGCTCGTTACCTTATTTTTCCATGCATAAGAACACCAACATATTTATCACACAAAACCTCAGTGTTGTCTCTAGGCACAACAAAATAACCTTTTTTAAAAATAAGTAAGTTTTAAATAGTATCATCCATGATTTCTTTTCGGGCTGCAACATCAGAAAATGCATAAGAAGCACCATGGCCACAAATTAATGTATACAGAGGTGCTGCAGTCAGTCTTTAGCAGGTTGGAGCCTTTAAGGAAAGGGCTTTGAGTTTTCAAAGAGGTCCCTAATAACTACAGCTAGGTGGGAAAACAAAGTCGCTACCATTCTCTAGCTGTAATGCTAAAGAAGGTTTACTGTGAGAACCCAAGATTTGCTTCAAATTATTCATACACATACCAAAACAGAGAGAAAGCTTGTCTTGTGGTTGAGGTGCTAAAACCAGGGCCTTATGGTGCTTCAGCTCACTTCCTCTCTCTGCAAGCCTGAGAAAGCCAAAGCAATGTGATTTCCACCCCAAGAGTTAAACAAGTCAGACAGCTTGGAAGGGGCGAGTCCTTAAGTTAGTCCTTAAGGGGTTTAAGTAAGCGTTAAATATATAAAACAACTGCGTAAATGGGGACTGCACGTCTATTTCGGACAGGCAGAATTTTAAGCATATCAAAAGTTTCTCAGCATCTCCCTCTTTCTGAGCTGATGAGCACCCCAGGCCATCTGTAGGTTGAAATTCCCTCCCCTCCCCTCCCCCCCAACCCCTTCTAGTTTTATTTTTTGCTATTGTTAAGATGTTTGGTTGCAGTAACATTGATAATAGCCTCGATCAGTTGCTAATCCCCTGGCAATTGGTGCTCAGACTCTGAAGAATTTTAGGCTGAGTAGATTCAAACCCTGTGACTTCTGACAGCTCTGTTAAACAGAGAATGGAGCCTAGATGCAATTTACAGGAGCTGCTTTAGTAATGGATATAAAACCAGCCTGATATATGACAGCTTTAATGTGAGTGGAGTTCCACAGTGGCATAAAGTTGAAATGAAGAGGCTGTGAAACTGACCTCAGCTCTACTTTGCAGCATCAGGAGCAGTGGTGACATGTCAGCCACACCAACATTCATGCATATGAAGTGTCTGATGGAGTCAGAAAGAGTGCAGCTCACAGGGGTTCATGTCACCAACTTTGCCTTCACAGTCATACACGCTGCTACCCCTGAGCACACACAGTTCAAGGAAATAAAATGCAATTTTACCATGATGTTCCCTTTAATTTGTCTTCTAGAACAGCATTGCTCTGTCATTCAATCATTTCATGTTAGCTTTTCACATATTTCTCTCCAATCCAGTTCAGCATTATTGATTTCAACAGGCACATAGAATAAAGAACATTGAAGAACACAGAATACTGAAGTGATGGAACTCACACAGACTCTGTATGTCTTTTCTCTGATACTGGCACCAAGTGCGTGCCAAACACACCTTAAGCCTGCATAAACCATGATGAGAAGTCGGAAGGTCCCTATCTGCCTATGTAAGTTGAAGCAGAGTGCACTCTGCATTCCTTTGCCATTACCCTCTACAGCAGCACTTTAAAGTGAGTTAATGTGTACTGCATCCACTTAGCTGTGTCAGAACACAGGTAACCAAGGTTGATACTATCATATTGCTTGTGCAACTTACAACTTCAGCTTCATTGCCAACTAGTGGCTTACAGGAGCCAAGTCTGAACTAAAAAGCAATGTATCCCTTATGGAAGACATACTTCTAAATGCAATTAAGTCTGATTTAGGATTGCTCCAGTATTGCACAAGCATTGCAGCACTTCAGTAAGACTCGTGATGGCTTTTGTGCTTTTGCAGTGCATTTTAAAATAAACAAAGCTGAACATTCACATCAGAAACACATCAAGGCTTAAGCTCTAACTGCATAGTTGTTTGGCAGCAGTGAGGCCTCCCTCTGTAAAAGAGGAACTGGAGAAGAGTCTCTCTCAATAAAAATAGCACAATCAGCACCTGAAGTTAACAGTTATGCATCATGCTCTGTTCTGAGACAAATGTACTTTCATATTTACTACCTTTCTCCATCCATCTATCTATGAAATTATCCTGTAAGAGAATGCTGCAACTCATAATAGGTCTCTGCCAGTAGTTGGTTCATCACATTTGTTCCATGTCAAGTCACTTCAGAGTGTTTTTCACTAAAGCAACTTGCAGGTTTATGTATGCAGTTGTCACTGCCCTCATGGTTCATTTCTGGATGCTTCTGTGCCATTTCTGAACACACTGATGATCTCTTCCCATTAGTTTGCTTTCTTTCAAAACATGTCATGCAGCAGCTTTAAAGTTATGGACTTTTACCAGCACAGTAAATGCCTAAATCTTTATCTACTCTAATTTGAAGACAAACAAACAGAACTAAACCTACAAAGTTGAATGGTACCAACATCCTTACACAAGGCAGGTGCAAAAATAACCGGTATGTATTGCTGCACCGGATAAGAAACCCTCTGAGTGCAGAAGCTGTAAAGGTAGTCACATTCAGTATTTAAACAACCTGGTTAACTCAGACAGGAAATTGTCCATTTGACATTAAAATGAATAGCAAAAAAAATCTGCTTCACTATGCACATTTGGGTCTAGGTTTCTGCAGCACAGTTCTTCCAGGTGGCAGTTGTTATGCTTGCATTAACGTGCATATCATTTCTGTTTGGTTTGGTGGGAAACATTTAAATAACTCAAAGTTTGTAAAATGACCATATGCCAAAGGGAAAACAACCCCCTGTTATTGCTTGCCTGTACATTGCTCTTACTTGCCATCCAGCTTCTGACAACTCACTTCATGCCCTCATAGTTCACAAGCGGGTTGTGCACAGCAGAATCGCATTCCCTTGTCTGATACAACAATAAAACAAGCAGCCCCAGTCTTCCATTGCATGTTAACGCTTAGAAGGAAACATCAACTAGAAAACCTTTCTGATAGACTCCTTGTGTTAAGGATGGGTGCTTGCATGTACCGGTCCCTGCTCTAGATACCCCTGTTGATCTTAGATGTAGAGCTCAGAAAGAGCTGCATGTTTTTAGTAGGAGAAATAAAGCAAAGGACTATGGTGACTGACTCCCTCACATTCAAAATACTTTTTGCAAATATGAAAAAAAAAAAATATATATATATATACGTGCTTAGATTCTTTTAAATGAAAAAGGACATGAACGCCAAAAGGAGCACAAAACTAGCCCAGAAAGGAAAGAGTATTTATTAGCTTGCTCAAAAATAACAACAACAACAAAAATAGCAGCAACTACTTACTGGATGCAAGAGAAACAGCAATGGCCTGTAGCTTCCAAAAGAGCCTTTTGCAGGCTTATTGAGAACATAAAATGTCTCACAATGAAAAAAAAGACATGCTGGGGAAGGCTCTTATTTCAAAGAATCAAGAGCAAACTGTTGCAGCAAAGCAACCAAGGCTTAGCTGAGGATAATTTTGGTAAGAAGGAAGAGATTGCCCTTCACCAGATGGCTAGGTATAAAGTAACAGGAGTGTGATCCTAGCTGAAAGTAGGGGGAGGGAAATAAAGAAGGAGTTTTGCTAGCAAGACAGCCTGGAATCAAAAGTCTGTGGGCCACTCTGGCAACTGCGGGTTTTTTCTAAATGGTAGATGATATTTGAGGGTTACACTTCCTTAAGATGGGGAAGCAGGTTAGAGAAAATCATTGTTCCTTAATTATTTTCAGAGTTTTGGCGTTGTTGTTTAAGATTTTTGAAAATAACTACAGAGCCTGTGTTCTCCTATTTCACACTGTAAAAACCTTTTTTTCCAATAGATTTGTATCTGTGCTCAAATAACGCTCCCATTTCTCCATTTTGCTTACAAATGGGGCATTCCTTTAATTCAGTGAGGTGGAGGCAATTGTGTGCTTGTAGCTGTGGGACACGAGTGGCAACCACAAGTAATATTCAGAGAATCATGATCGTTTGAAAGCCATGCCTGCCCTATTCTAGTCTTTCCTATCTATTCTGCTCAACAAAAAAGCAGAAGTCTAGCATATCAAATGGGGAAGGGAGGAAAAGGTTTCTTACTGTTCTGACTATTTTCCCAAAGGAAATTATGACTATCAGGTACCCAGCTGATTCTTATAATGCAATTTGCTTGCTGTTGGAAGCTGCCTGTTCGTTAAAGTTAAATAAATATGACATATGTGAACAAAATTGTACTTCCCTGGCACAACAAAAATCTTAAAAATATCCGAGATAGAAAAGCAGATTTGTCATGGTCTCAGAAAAACTTTGAACAAGAAAAGCCGTACTTCTGGCCCCATTTTAATGATTATATGTCTTGTATGATGTGGCAATCATGTCATGAGAGCTTACTTTGGAATGCAGTTCCAAACTTACGCTTGCTTAGGACAGTATTGATTTCTGTGCATAAGTAATGAGGCTGTCCTTGAGAACAAGGTTGTGTGATTTACTTAATAGAGAAATCCCTGCCAATTATTAGCATGCCATCAGCGGTAAGTACATTAATTTAAACCTAAAGAAAACCCAATCAGCTGACTTCTTAAGCCTTTCATGCAAATGTTTTTGAGTATTTGAATATGTCTACATCAAAAGAAACTAGATTTTTAGAGAGCCAGTTAGCTTGGATTGCCAAGGTAACGAGTTCTGGTAAGGTCAGTCTGTCAGAAAAATCTGATTATTACAGTTATTTTCTTTATGTTTGCAGATTTCTTCATGTGCTTTAAGATGGAAGGGATAGTGGAATAATGCCCTTCTGCTGAATTTGCTTGTGATGCATTCTTACTTGCTCTGAGTGGGGAATGTTGCGAGAGGGGCAGAGTACAGATGGACATTTTTTCAGTTGGTGCCTGTGTGACCTGTTTAATCTGCATAATCAGAAAATGGTAAAGCTGTCTGTGATGCTTATGCTGACTTCATTTCTAGGTCTTTTTGAGCTCATTTAAAGTATGGTAATGAGAAAAACATTTTACCTTTGGGCAGCAATCTGATTTGTCAGGAAATTCCTCTTTCTGTGATGGGTGGATGAGGAAAATCTGGAATAATATGATCCAGATGTTAAAGCTTCCATTTAGCAGCAATATATATGTATTATTTTATGGAATTGTCCAGACCTTAAAGTATTAATAATAAATCAATACTGGAATTTTCAAGTGTGGGACTTGATTCATATCTTAGTCCTCATCCACATGACAGAATATTTCTGCATTTCAGCTAGAGGCGAAAAGTATTAAAATTAACAGCAAGATAAACATAACACTTGATAAGGAATTTTGAAATAATTAATGCAAATGCATACTGATTGACCTGTTTATAGGATTACCCAAGAGAAGGTTGTGATACCATTTTTCACCTTATAAGGACTCCATTTTGGAGCTAACATTGTAACAAAGCTCTAATATAGATTTGTATTAGAAAGTAGCTAATTTACTGGAAATTTATGTCTATTCTCTCTGTCGCTTACAGTCAGACCCAATGACAACCTACCAGGAAAAAAAATAAAAGCACACCGCAGTAGGTAGGCACATCCACCCGCCTGGATGCCTACCTGTGCAACCTGGTGTAGGGAACCTGCTTTGGCAGGGGGGTTGGACTCAATGATCTCTGGAGGTCCCTTCCAACCCCTACGATTCTGTGATCATAGAGTGATTGTGCTGGACAATGGCAAGGCAGGCAACAGGCAGCCTTTGGTAGCTTTGCGGGAGTTAAATCCATTCCATCAGTTCTGTCTTGTTTTTTCATTTTGCAGACTTTCATCAGCAGCAGTCATCTCAGGTGCTGTTGAGCCTGGAGATGAATGCATACCAAAGAGTCTGAATTTATTCCTTAAATCCACATTTGGATTTAAATAAATACCTCAGAAGAAGTTACCTATTCAACATAACACTGGCATTTTGTGTCAATCTGCAAAACATGCAGGATCTATGCAACTGGAATTGTGGTTTATTTACCCATAACATTTACAGTGCTTGGATTCATTTTATCCTTTAGGTGGGCTTTACCTTTCTGGTAAAATTGGGAGTAGCATCTGTTAAGATTTCTTCTTCAGTAGAATTTTCTTTGATTGTATGGGGATTTCTGCCGGCTGGTCTCTTCACCAGACATCTCAACAAATGAAATCTTAAGTGTTGGAGCTTCAGGTTCTCTTGTTGATTTTTATTAGTCACATAGTTAGTGTGAAGTTTGATGTTTAGTCAGTTTACAACTTGTATTTATGATACTACGAGAGGAAGGGAAAAACCTGAAATTTTATTCAGCCACCGCACTCACTCACTGAATCCCTTAATACCGATGTTTCAAGTATGACAATGACTGTTGCTGGGGGGAAAGGAAAAAAGAAAAAGAAAAAATAAATTAAACTTGCAGCTTGAGGGAAGCAGGAGCTAACTGGACTATGAATCTTGTTGATATTTTGTTCTGGTATTCTGGTCAAGAATAGACTCACTTGAGTCTATTCACCCTGTGGTTTTGTGACAGGGTCAAGACTGACAGCTCCATGGTTTTTGATGTGACACTGCTTTTTTATGGACTATACAATGGAGCCATGTACAGAGACTTTGAAGAGATCTGTTTTAACTACACAGCTTCCACCATCGGTTTAAGTGCTAGGATCGTCATTTTGGATACCACTTGCAAAGACCAGAAGTGAGTTCCTGAATTTTTAAGTCCCTGGACTTGTGAGGAAAAAGGTCTTCTGGATACTCTTGCAATCAACTAATCTTGTTTTCCCTTAAGGAGAGCCAGTTTTTTTTATTCTTATGTCACAGACAAACTGTTGAACTCTCTTGCTGAGGGAACTGGGGTTGTTCAGTCTGGAGAAGAGGAGGCTCAGGGGAGACCTTATCACTTTCAACAGCTTCCTGAAAGGAGGCTGTGGCAAGGTGGGGGTGTCTTCTCCCAGGTAACAGTGCTAGAATGAGAGGTAATTTCCTCAGGTTGTGCCAGGGGAGAGTTCAAATTGGATATTTTCCAACCTTGATTCCATGATCTTATCATTAGAATTAATGAATTACTAGCTTGTGAAATATATCAAGGATTTAGGTGTATATATATGATTTGGGTTTCTCACAAGTGGTTCCCTACAAACAAGAGATTACAAAATTTCCTAATTGTTGTGGCAAGTCAGGCTTCTTCTTCACACTCCGCAGAAGAATCTTGTTCTCCTGTCCTTTTTATAGTCGCTTACTGTGTAGTTCTTCTTCTGTAGTTCTTATGTAGTTCTATCTTCCCTTTCTTCTTATGCCTCAGTTTCTCAAAGTCAAGCAGATCGTTGCTTAAGTTCTTGAAACCGCAGTAAGATTTAATTATTACTCATTAATCATCCTGGCACTAGTAAATAGAGATGACTGTAGCCATTTTCCCGCTATTCATATCTTTGACATTTTTTAAACTGTAGTTGTGCATACTTGACAGTAAGCAAATATTATTTTGATGGTTTTTGGCTTTTTTTTTTCCCCATTAACCCAATCTTGACAGTTTTACGACATCACTGACATAACAACAAGAAATTTGTCCAATGACATCTGTTCAGTCTGTGGGTAGAAAATATTTGTGGATACAAATGAAGAAGGGATCACTGAAAATACCCACCAGCTGTCCTGTAATCATATGCATCCTTTCCATGTGATTATGGAACAGTCATTTTCTCCTCTTTCAAGCTGCATTAAAAAATAATCACAACAGTAATAAATACCAAGAAAAAAAGGAAAAATGCCCACATTCAGAAAGAATGCAGCAGAAAAGTGAAAATTGGACTATGAAACATACCTCAGTTCTGTGACAAATTGAGTCCATGCAACTCTTTGACAAATAAACTGAAGCAAGAATAGCAATAATCCTGGAGTTGCTTACCCAGATCTGCTTTCCAGATACTTCACGACCAGTCTGACTATATATTGGGCCAGCCCCAGCAAATCCAGGCATGCTAGCCCCTCAGCCAGGTCCTCTAGCTCAGGATCCTACGCACTGCGAAGGATTTCCCCTGTCTATACCTGGGTCTGTAGTTTTAAGTAGGTAGTTTCAAGGCAGGTATGGAAGCCTCCCCAAAAGATGGCACATTTGTAGCCTAGCAGAACAGCCAGTGACTGATTCTCAGGGGTACAAAACAGCACAGCATTTTGCACTCCAGAAACCAGTAAGAAAGGCACAGCATACGCGCTGGAACACTGTTACAAATCACTTCCTCCTGCAGAGCATAAGTCTTATGGTTTCCTGTGTGCTGGAAAACATGAATACTGGTCTGGATGTTCAGAACTTTGCTTTTTCTAACTATTCTAAATGATTTAAGCCATTTGAAACTGCTGGGTTTTACAACAAGGCAGTATCCATAATCAGCCATTACAATTATCCGTGGATGGTTTGAATACATTTGCAGATTAATGTTCTAAGCCTTGTTTACATTTGAAGGATTTATTGAAAATACACCTGATAGCAGGTTTCATGAATTATGCATATCTGTGGTTGGTGCACGGTTGGCAAGAAACAGATCTGCCCACACTGTGGTGAAAAGCTTGATTTGAAGATGGCATTGAGTTACCCATATCCTTTCCCTAACAAGTGTGCTTTCGATTTGGATTTTCTGAACTGTAGTCCGATTACTTGCTAATTCTTGTTTTGATCTGCAGTGGAGGGATGAGATGCCCACATCAAATAAATGGAAAAACGATTATTATTAAAGAGCAATTATATTTAGGGAAGATGATAGCTCTGTTTGGCTTTATCTTCTTTAAGACTCCAAGCAAGCTAAAAGAAGTATGTTTATATTTTCCTCCTTGATTTTAAGACATTCTGAAATCATTTATATAATGAGAGGAATATTTTAAAGTAAATCAGTTTTAGAAGGACCATGCAGTGGCATTTGCTCTTTAAATAACGAGTTTTGTATAGCCCACTTTCAGAACAATTGCTGTTTTTCCCCTCCTCTTAGTAAACTACATTTTTTCTCCAGCATAAGAAATATTTGTTGAAGATCTGCTGCTGCATCTGTACAAAACTGCTTGAGTTAAAATAGTTTTTTTTTTTAAAGTCCATTTTAACTGTATGTATGTGAGGAGGAAATTTAAATGTAATCTTACTCCTCCAAAAAAAGGAAGTGAAGTAGAAGACATTTCAAAACATTAACCCAATACTTTCTGTTTGACTTCAGCTAAGGAAGACACCAAGTTTTCCCTACTGGTAATTTTTATGCTCCAACTTCCTTTACGACAGGTTAGGTGGGAACGTGGATTACATGGGCTGTCTCTGCTACTTGGTGGCTTGGCGACCAGTTGTAGGCACAGTCCTATACATTAATTACTTCCTATATCTGGAACAGAAGTCAGACTATTATTGAGAACGCAGTGTTGGATATTTTCTTGTGCACTGCAATATGCATATTGCGTGCTTAATTGTAAGAGACTGGACAAAGTAGCTTTTGGTATAGCTGGTTGGTATAACTCTGATGTGCTATGCACACTTTTGCAAAGTTGTGCCTCTTTTCACGTTACAGAAAGACTGTACAGCATACAAGGAAAGCATTTTTTAAAGAAATAGTTGCCTTTAATGAGAAGATTGTGCTAGGAAAGTACTTATTTTCTTATTATGTATGCCCATGAAAAAGAAAAGGAGCTGCCAATATTTAAAGTTTGTTTCATTGTTGAATACCTTGTTAGTGACTTCTAGTTGAAATTTTTACTACAGGAAGTTGTGTAGTAGATAAGGAGAATTTTAAGTCAGATAGTGGCTTTGTACACATCAAAGTCTGAAACATAGCACCCAAATAGTCTCATCATCTTGTTAATGTAAGGTAATGTAACATTACCTTTAGACTTTTTCTTTTTTTTTTCCCTTTACCTCTTACAAGAGCTGATGTACTGTAATTCCTACATACTCCAAAGGCCACTTGTAGGAAGACCTAATAGCAGTAATGTTTATGGCGTGCTTGGTAGCCAGATAGACCTCTCTGTGGAGGAAAGGCCACCTGAAATTTTGCCAAATATTTCCTATTGCAGAGGTAGCTAGAGGTATGAGTCTGTTGGTAGAGGAAATGCTGGACTGTCTAACTGCATGTACCGTGAAGGCAGCGGAGGATGCAGAAGGTTTTTCTCTTTTGCTCTTTATACCTACACTTGTTTTGATTTTTGGTTAGTTATGGACTGGCTTAACTTCTAATAATTGAGCCCCTTCCCCTTTTTTAATAAATGCATGTTCAGAATTAGAACATGTGCCAGTCAATGACTTTAAGGAGAAATCATTTTGCTTGCTCAACTTCTGAACTGCCTGTAGCATCGCAAGTGACTTCTTCCTCCTTATTCTCCAACAGAAAGAAGCAACTTTATTTGGAGAGGACTACATCCTCTTTGACTTACTGTCACCACGCTCAAAAGGCCCAGCTTCTAGCAGCAGCTTCTCAAACATAGGAGGAGGAAGTTATGCTCACTAACCGCAAACTACATATGATGCTAATGTTTAAATAAACAGATCAAAGTGGAACATAAGTTCCCCTGCTCAGCAGCCGAATGTTTGACTTCTGTACTACAATGGCCACATTGTAAAGAATTGAAACACAGCTTTGCTTATGCAAGATTAGGTGGTTCTGCTTAGGAGTCAGAGAAGGCAGTCTTAGCCTAAATAAAGTAGCTTTTCAACACAAATTAAATGTGGCCAGAGATTTTACATTGTCATTAAAACAAATACAAGTTATCTTTACTTATGCCTTGATAAATATATCAATAAATCAGAGATGGCTAGAAGCCAGCAAGATGAAGCTAAGGTTAAGATGCTAAAAATAGGAAATCATACAATAAAATAAATCTTAGGCAAGTGGAAGAGTAATTTTAAGTGCATAGAAAGCAGGTGGCCTTTTTGCTCAGATGAACTAGTAAGGTTAGTAATTCTTGTAATGCTTTATATGCTTGCATTTATATATGCAAAAATACACATAAATCTTTATTTTTGTGTTACACTCTCAGAGATGCCTATTTGTGAATAAAATGGAGAAATGTTGTTCCCCAGTCTTCTAAATGTCTAGCAAAGAACAGAAGGACTTTTGCTGTCAGTGAAACTGACTATGCAGAAAACCTTCTAAAAGCATTAACACAAAAGGTAACTAGCCATGAGATGAGACTTTCCATGTACAAACTCAAATACTCAGATCTTTCAACAGACATTCTGTACACTTTAGATGCCTGAGACCAAAACACAATCAAAGCACTAGCCTGGACACAATCTAAATGGCCTTCCATAATTAAAGAGGACCGAAATGAAAGAGGAGAGACTCCTTCCTATGATGTGTAGTGATAAGACAAGTGATGATGGCTTTAAACTAAAATAGGGTAGATTTAGATTAAGTGTTAGGAAGAAATTCTTTACTCAGAGGACAGTGAGGCTCTGGCACAGGCTGCCCAGAGAAGCTGTGGATGCCAGGTTGGATAGGGCTGTAAGCAGCCTGTCCTAGTGGAAGGTGTTCCTGCCTATGGCAGAGCATTGGAACTAGATGGTCCTTAAGGTCCCTTCCAACTCAAGCTGTTCTATGATTCTATGATCTAATCCCAGATAAAGTAAAAAGTAGTGTAAACATTTCCATAGGAAGGCTTTCAAGATTTCCTTCTGCACATACCTGGAAATGTCCGTCCCAAGAACATTATGCCTAAACACTGACCTGATCAAGTAGACAGTTATCTCTTAGGCTAACCAGATTCAAGCTGTTAAGGTTTGTCTGAAACTTTCTGAGTCTCCAGGACAGGTATCTCTTGAGATCCCCCTTCATTTTCAACTTACATCTGAAGGAAGAGCTTGGTGGCAGTGTCTCTGTTTACTCCACTTCTTCAGCAGTTACAATCTTTGCCCCAGCCATCTTCCTAAGATAACACGGGCCCATCCAACAGTGTTTGAGGTGGGAAAATCTTCAGCTGCTCTGGTTTTGTGGACTACCTTGCAGAGAGAACAAAGGTGAGGAACACCCATTTTGCACTGGTGCTAAGGCTACTGGATCGGAGAGAAGGGTATGGTCTTGAAATCAAAGACTACATAGGTATTAGTGTTTGACACACTCTAGGTGAGCACTTCAACAATTACACTCAAGCAAGTAAAAAAAATTGCTTGGACCTCACTCTGAAGCATCTCTTCACTAAGAAAGAATAACAAGCACCACAGTGTGAAAGCACATATTTAGATTAAAGTTTGCAGCTGTGATTTTTAAAAGATTTTAACATTTAACTTACCACGATTATGAAATACTATTGAGAATCAGTTCATAGATCTATGCAGTATGGAAGCTAGGATGAAAATCCTTTCTGCATAAACAGGCTCTTATGAAAAGCTTTTGCAAAGATAAAGCTATATAAAATAGATAGTTGTGTATCTAAAAAACTTTTTAACAGTAAATCTTCAAGCAAAACTGCTTTTCGTAAGACTACTGATTAAAATGCTCAGAAAATTCATGATCACAGAGACAAGAATAGTATAATTTCAAAGCAAGTAACAGCAATTACAGTAGCTCAGAACTCTCTTAGATGGATACTGACAGATAAAGGGACAAAAAGGCAATGGAAATTAATCCAGTAGAGGATGGCTACAGACTCAGTTTTTAATGATCCTATCTAGGATTTCAAGGCTGCTTTCAAGTTTTCCCAAAACATCTGCTGCAGCTCTTCATCAGGAGGCCACTCCAGGTAGGTCTTGGTGTTCATTATCTTCCGCAGTTTGCAGAACCTCTTGGGGATCGCCTGGCTCTGAATGGGCTCCAGCAGGATGAGAATCGCCGCATCGTTGTTCTCGTCAAAGAGGCGAAAGTGCGAGAAATCCAGCTCGTACTTGCACCACTCACTCTGCACAAAGTGCTCCGATAGCACAAAGAGCGTCTTGTGGCTCTTCTCAATGGAGTCGATGATGTTGTCCACAATCCACTTCCCGGGCACAAAGTCCCGCTTATGGAGGCACAGCCTGAAGGGCGGACACGCCTGCTCCAGCTGCTGCACCATGATGTTTTCCACCCAGTTGGAGTCGTTCTCACTGTAGGAGACAAAAGCGTCGTAGCAGATGTCTTTTGCGGGGGCTCGCTTGGGCTTCCGCTTGGCCTGGAGCCATGCCCAGGTCATTCTCATGTACCAGACTGCGTGGTACTTGTACCCAACGACCACCAGGATGAGGATGAACAGGAACACCAGGGTGCAGATCAGGGACACTAGGAGGGACCGGTGGCACTCCATCAGTGACAGACGCACGCTCCCAACCTGTGCCCCTCGCACCGCCAACGGAGAGTCGCAGGTGTAGCTTTCTGGCCACCCCACAAGCACCTGGGCTATCCCTGCCTCGTGGTGAATGAAGGAGAGGAATTCGCAGGAGCAGATAAAGTTATTGGCGCTGGCATCCAGCAGCTCCATTTGCTTGAAGGACTCAAACTCCTCCTTGGAGAAGCTGTTCAGCTTGTTTCTGCTGATCGACATGGCCACTAAGCTAGGAATGGCTGCGGCTTCGGGCAAGGTCTTCAGGTGGTTTTTTGTCAGGTACAGCTCCTTGAGAAATGGCAGCTGCAGTCCAAAATCCTGCAGGTTGTTAGCACTAACATCCAGCACTTCAAGAGTTGAGGGAATGCAAGTTGTTAACTTGGGAATTTGAGTGCTGGAGAGATTCAGATATTTCAGGTTTTCAGGCCATTCACACATGTCTGGAATCTCACCAAAATTGTTTTCACTGAGGTCTAAGAGATTTAGGTTTCTCAGATGAAACAAGCTTTCACCTGTCATTTTTAAGTCACTCAATGAATTCTGACTTAGATTTAGAGTTTGTAATGAAGGCCATGCACCCTGACAGGCTGAATGCGCCAAACTCTGATCTCCAAGTAAATTTGCACTAAGGTCAAGGTACTCCAATAACAGAAGTTGTTGTGAAAGTTTGCATGGTACCAGAAACACCTTTGTATTTTCAACTGTTACTTTCCTAAAAAGTGATAGTAGATGAAATACAGAATGAAGATCTGTAAACAAATAAAATTCTTCTATAGATAAATTCTCTATTGTCAAAACCCTCAGAGATTGTGACTGGTTTGCATGAATTTGTTTTTGCCACTGTCCGGTGCCCGAGAGTGTACAGTCTTTCATCTCCACCTCCATTAATTTTGGCATGTCTTCTAAAATGCTGACAATCCCAGGCACAGTAGCATCAGTGAACAAGCACTGTTTTAAAGAAATTTTCTTTGCAAAAGAGGAAGACATAATTCTCAATAGTTGTATTTTTTCAGGAACTCTGAATGCTAGTTTTCTTACATCTAACCAAATGGCAGAGTGCAGAAGGTCCCTGATGATTGCTGAGAATACATCAATCCTTCTTATGCTTATGATCATGTGATTTATCTTCCTAATCGATTTCAGACTTCCAGGCTCATACTGACTGAGATTGCCACCGTCGATCTTCAGCGTGTTGAGAAATGTAACGCCCTCAAAGTTTCCTTGCCTGATGATGGAGAACTGTGGGTTGCCCAGGTGGAGGGAGCTCAAGTTTCTCAGGCTTGAAAAGGGGGAACGTTCCCCCAGGTCGCGGTAGCAATTGCCTTGAATGTGGAGGTGCTGGAGTGAAAAAAGGGGCCCAAACCACACTGGGGACAAGTGAGCCAGGCTGTTATTTGACAAGTCCAGGAGCTCCAGTTTCCCCTGGGAGCCAAACGAGTCCTCATCTATGGAGCTGATTTGGTTGGACTGCAGCAGCAGGGCTCTCAGGTTCACAGCCTGCCGCAGATCATGTGCCCGGATCAGCTTTATCCTGTTGTGGGCCAGGTTTAACACCGTGATTTTGCCCGTGAGCCCCGAGGGAATGAAGTCCAAACCCATGGAAGAGCAGTTGCAAGACTGAGTGGCATCGCATGAAAGACAGGCCTGTCTCAGGGCTTGTTCTTCAGGGAGGTACGCAGCCAAGGCTGTGCAGATTGCCCACACTTTCCAAGTATGCATAGCTGTTTATTTTGCCTAAACTTTGAAATACCTACAAAATACAAGATGATTACTTAGTTTTGAAGTAGCTACACTTTGGATATAGCTAAATCACAGTCCCCCTTACTGTTCCGTCTTTCTGAAGACACTATGAAAACTTCTGTTTTCAATGCATTTCAGAGATTAATTAAATTATTTTACAAAAAGAAAAAAAAGTATTTTGTACCTAAATATTCCAAAATAATTTGCTAAATGCCAAGTACATTGAATTAACTCTTTTTTTTCCTCCACTGTGTTCTCATTTTGAATGAGTACTGTCAAAGTACTTGAGAGCTGCACGTATTTTTCACAGATTTAGCTAGAGACCTGAATATGTTACATTATTACTATTCCAATCCTTTGCCCTCTTAGAAATGGGTAACTTTCACATTTAATATTCATTTAAACGTATGTCTAATCTCACTTCTGACAGTACAAAGAAGAAGGTTGCATATATTTCAGTTAATTTTTTCTGCCTTTGGCTATCCCAGGGAGATACGCGCTAGAAGCAGGGAGATAAATATGTCTGTGCAGGCCATCATTATCATGTTGTGATCGGTCTAATTCTTGATACCGAAACCTAAGCTGGGAAAACTGACCATTGTGATTTGCTGACTCCTAGGTCTTCCTTTTTATTGCCATATCCTCCCCCTCTGCTAGGGGCTTTTTCTGCTTTGGTTCAGAGGTTCTTGGAGCTTCCTGCAGATTAGATCAGTTGGCTGGAATAGATCCACTTCTCCTTCCAGCCTCACAGCCAGTTCCTCGTGATCTGGATTGAAATGATTTGAGATAACCCACACGGTTGGAGGTAGATTCTCTCTCACTTTTCTTTCTCCTCACATTCATGCCTTTCATTATATTGATTGCGGGGTTTTTTTTGGTGGTGTTTTTTTTTTTTTTTTTTTTTTTTGTATTACAGAGCATACCAAAATACCCAGCTTGACCTCACTTCCAACAAAGAGACATTAGCTAGTTCCTCTGAGGAACAAGAATAAAACAATTCTTAAAGCCAGGGAGGGCAGTTTTCCCTTAAAAATGCTTATTATGTGTTGAGTTATAAACCTTTTTTTGGTTCATACTTTCTTGGCAATGATAAAAAAGCACTTTTAAAGTATTAGATAATGTTTCCCAGTGTGTCACAAAATCCTTGCCTGACAGGTTGGTACTTTACTGAGGGTCGAAAGAGCGAACCATCTCCAAAAGAGAAAAATGAACTGGTTCCAAAAGGTTAGATTGACTCACAGAGGAATACCTTCTCCTTCAGTCATCCCACTGAGACACTGTGCAGAAGAACTACTGTGCTTGGAATTCATACCCTGGATTATTTTACAGTAGCTGACCCAAGCAGGCAAGTTCATACAGACAAGCCCTCCTGTTCTAGCTGCATTATTTTAGCTAGAGTTGTTTAAGATCACTCAAAAGAGGCAGAATTAGCTGAGGTTGTTCAGACATACAGAGAGAGGAGGAAGGGATGTGGTTCATTTTTTAGACCCGTCCATCTCTTCCCACCTAAAAAAGACAAGCATTTTGACTTCTTGCAGTATTTTCCTTTAATCTCTGTCTTTTTCTGATGTAGAGCTTTCTGTCTTGAAGGACACAATAATCTCCCCAGACTTTAAAGCTGTGGTCACTCACCATATTCTTCAAGGTCAATGGAGAGAAATAACAGCTTTTAGGGGCAATCCACATTCTGTCTTGTAGACACACATAATAAGATATAATACCTCCAAGAAAAATTACACCATCATCTTAAATAAAGCTCTATTGGATAGGTGTCTAGCTGTTTAGGCAGGTGAATCCCATCCAAAGTTATAACCTATAGTCACACTCACCTGCTCTCCAGCTGAGGCTCTTTTATGGGGCTTCTTTGGTTATGTGAAGCTGGCTGGATAACACAGTGCTGTAAGGCCATAGGAGAAAAAGCTACAGTGTAGATCAGTTTCATGAGCAATACGCTCAAGTGGGATTACTAAAAAGAAGAGCAAGCCTGAGGTGGTATCAAACTGCACTTTAGTTAGGAAAGGAGATAATAATTAAAAAAACTACAACCAACTTGGCAGCATGGTCCATCAAAATCTATCTATAGGTTGGTTATTTACAGATTGAAAATTGGCAGAACAAAAGGGAACTGGACAGGTACCACATTGGAAACACAAGCTGAGCCAAACAACTCTCCTCCTTACTGGCAGGGAGGGCAGGAATAAATCCAGTCTAATGGTACAGGAGGAATTTCTCTATACTGTCACTTCCCTGAGTGTCTTTCCCAGGTTGTTTTGATTGTCTGTCCCATGGGGCACTCTTGGAAATTCTACTCCTACTCTGATTCATTTTCAGCCATTCTCTTCCCATTCCTGTGTAATAACACAGCTTCCTGACTTCCAGGGTTCTTTTCTGGCCCCTCCACACCCATTCAGATACATTTCCCCTCTCCACTTATCACCCTATTAAGGAATCACTTTTTCCCTTTTGAGATGGATATAAGCTGCCACATAGAAGCTGAAACACAGGTAATACGTGAAAACTTACACAGATAACACTTGTACCATAAGGCACTGTAATGAATTAAATTCTCAAAGTGTTTCTGGCTTACAAAGATAACCCAGGCACATTCAAGCTTATCCTTCCTAGCCCAGGGCAGTAGAAGTATATGAACATATTCTTAAACAAAACCATGAGTGTCAACAGAGCAAGGTTCTGTAAATGCTAATAAATGCTAAAGGTAAATGTAACTGCATACAAATAGCATGCAAATTGATTCTAGTTTGGGAAGCGGCACCAAGCTAAAAGAGGGGTATTAAATTCAAGAAATGCTACAGTACGCAGCATGGATCGATCCACAGGTAGACTGGGAAACTTGTTGCCTCCCACTCGGTTGTGCATGTGTTACATACATCCTGGGTGTCACTCACCAGTAATGCATTATATACATACACACTCACACATGTAAGGCGATGTGTGATAGGACAGAGCGAAGTATGGAGCTAGTTAATCGCACTGTCCTGAGACCATTGCTTACTGAGCTCTTTCTAGTTGGATTCCTAAAACAAAAGCAGCCCATGTTCACATTTATCCTTCCCTGGTCAGCTGGTAGTGACATACAAATGGAATAATACATGAATGGGACAAAGCACACACAAGGTATGCTTCCAAGAGAAAACTGAGCACAAGTGACACAGCCTGACCAAACTTGTCTCTTTTTCATGAGCTGCTTTACTCTATCCCTGTTTCCTGAAGGACATTGCTGCTGGTACTCCCAGGGAGCGTTCCACTCACCACTTGCCTGCCATGCAGCCCTGTCAGCTGCCTGTAATTACTCCTACCAGCTCAACTGCTGCTGGCAGTCAGAAATCCCTTCCCACTATGCCCTCTCGGTGGTGGCCCCCGCCCAGCACCCAAGCATGCTGCATCTCCCACGCTGAGGAGGAAGACTTGGTGACAGAGGTTGGATCGCCCCAGTGTACCCTCCTCACTTCTCACAATGGCATCGTAGCCTCTCTCTCTTTCTCTGAACCTCCAGCCTGCACCTGCCTGCAAACTCACCTCTGTGCAGAAACCATTCCCTGGTGCTCCACCTTGAGTGCCTGCATGCTGCTTATCCTGCTTTATGTTTCTTCTCTCTCTTGATGACTGCTCTTCACCCAGCTTCCTCTCACACGGCTGTTTCCTTCCCACTTCACTTCTCCGATTCAGCTATGTATGTATGGCAATTCCTATGTGGAGGATCTGATTGGTACAAAATCAGCAATGCTGTTGGTCTTCTTTAAATGAGTGAGTCCATTAAATGTGGGTCTATGGTAAGAGCACACCACAAAGCCAAATCCACCTACCTCTTCCTGACCATCTCTTAAATGGATATTTCCCTCCTTACCTCTAGGCACACAGCCTCCCTGTCAATTTCATCTATGCTCAGTGTTTGCTACCACATGATTCACTAGTCACCTGTCAGGAGTTCAGATTTGACTGGCCCTTGCACTATTTCAATCCAACAGAGTGAACTGAAAAATGCAGACTTTAGACCAACCCTACAGAAGTCATTACACCAGGAAAGTAGAACTGAAAGCAGGGTATGCACCATGCTACACCCACAGAGAATGTAATCTCATGTGCATGCATATTCATACACACACGCGCAGAAGCATGAGTACATACGTATACATATACATGTAAGTACATACAAATAAACCCCCAGAGACACACATGTATAAGCAAATATCCTTATTTTTCAGATATGCTCAGCCTATACACCAATGCTCTGACATTTCATAACAAAGTAATTGCCTGCAACACCATCTAGCCCACTCATTAGAAACACCTGCTTATGGCCCACAAACAGAAAACTTCAGGTATCTCTCTGGGCAGGTAGAAGAATGCTCAGTAGCAACAAAGGGAGAAGCGAGCCTTTATAGGAAGAAAGAAGTGTGAGAAAGTAAAACAAACATTGATTTAACGCCCCTGGATTTCACCACAGTCGTTGTACAAGGTGCCAGGATGCTTCCTTAACAAGTATTGTGCAAAACCCACTCTGTACATGGGGTATGGACTCCAGAATAATCATCCAGAAAGACAGACTTGTGACAGATGTTTGTATTCAGTGCTGCCTGTTCTGTGTTGCACAGCACTGGTAAGGCTTCAGAGGCATATTTCAATGCAAAAGCTCAGTTTTTCCTCATAATTTTAATTGCCTTCTATCTTGATGGCACAGAAAAAGAAAATGAAAGGAGAAGAACTGATGTGGGACTATTGAAGCATTTGGCTTTTATTATTGATTGTCAATTACAAAGGAATTGTTAGGAATTAATCAGTGATACGATGACAGCAGGAAAGAGTATAGCAAAACACTATGAAGATCATCTAATTTACTTAGAAAAGTATCTGAAGTCCAGCATGACTCCCAAACATCACAGCTACTGGCAAGGATTTTGGAAGATGAGAGCATCAAATCACCAAAAAGCCTGAAGTTGCTCTTTTTCATTTAGTAACATGACAGTTTTATCTATCCACAGGAAAGCCAGTTCTCATCAAGCATAAAAAGTTAAAAAGTTAAATTTCTTAGAAGGAAAAAGCACTGACCACTGTGGAAATGCACTGAAACATTCATTTACATTCCTCTGTGCTTATGCTCCAGCAACGCAAACTTAGACAAAGTCACATATAACTTTACCCTTCCAGAGACAACTTCAGGTTGCCAGAAGACTCACTAAACACGTGCAACTCAAAATAAAAATATACAGAACATATATACGCAACATACGTATAGATGTGTGGGTATATATATACATAATCTTATATATCCGTAAATATATATAAATATGCTTTCTGGAAATATACTGAAACAGGAGCTGCTAACTTTCCTACGACTTCAAGGCTGCTTTCAAGTTTTCCCAAAACATCTGCTGCTGCCCTTCATCAGGAGGCCACTCCAGGTAGGTCTTGGTGTTCATTATCTTCCGCAGTTTGCAGAACCTCTTGGGGATCGCCTGGCTCTGAATGGGCTCCAGCAGGATGAGAATCGCCGCATCGTTGTTCTCGTCAAAGAGGCGAAAGTGCGAGAAATCCAGCTCGTACTTGCACCACTCACTCTGCACAAAGTGCTCCGATAGCACAAAGAGCGTCTTGTGGCTCTTCTCAATGGAGTCGATGATGTTGTCCACAATCCACTTCCCGGGCACAAAGTCCCGCTTATGGAGGCACAGCCTGAAGGGCGGACACGCCTGCTCCAGCTGCTGCACCATGATGTTTTCCACCCAGTTGGAGTCGTTCTCACTGTAGGAGACAAAAGCGTCGTAGCAGATGTCTTTTGCGGGGGCTCGCTTGGGCTTCCGCTTGGCCTGGAGCCATGCCCAGGTCATTCTCATGTACCAGACTGCGTGGTACTTGTACCCAACGACCACCAGGATGAGGATGAACAGGAACACCAGGGTGCAGATCAGGGACACTAGGAGGGACCGGTGGCACTCCATCAGTGACAGACGCACGCTCCCAACCTGTGCCCCTCGCACCGCCAACGGAGAGTCGCAGGTGTAGCTTTCTGGCCACCCCACAAGCACCTGGGCTATCCCTGCCTCGTGGTGAATGAAGGAGAGGAATTCGCAGGAGCAGATAAAGTTATTGGCGCTGGCATCCAGCAGCTCCATTTGCTTGAAGGACTCAAACTCCTCCTTGGAGAAGCTGTTCAGCTTGTTTCTGCTGATCGACATGGCCACTAAGCTAGGAATGGCTGCGGCTTCGGGCAAGGTCTTCAGGTGGTTTTTTGTCAGGTACAGCTCCTTGAGAAATGGCAGCTGCAGTCCAAAATCCTGCAGGTTGTTAGCACTAACATCCAGCACTTCAAGAGTTGAGGGAATGCAAGTTGTTAACTTGGGAATTTGAGTGCTGGAGAGATTCAGATATTTCAGGTTTTCAGGCCATTCACACATGTCTGGAATCTCACCAAAATTGTTTTCACTAATGTCAAGGTTAATCAGTTTATGTAGATTACTTATATATCTGGCAGCCTGTTTTAGGGATTTCAGGGAATTTTTACTTAGATTTAGAGTTTGTAATGAAGGCCATGCATCTTCACAGATTGTCTCACCTAAGCGATTATTTACAAGCAAATTATCATGGAAATCAAGATATAAAAGTGATAAAAAATACCGTGCCAGTTTGCACGGTACCATGAATACTTTAGAGCTTGCAATGCTGAGTCTTTTCAGCTTACCTACTTGTGTCTCTATACCTTCCAGATCAAAGAACAAATAAAAATCCTCAATAGTCATGTTTTTTACTGATATTGTTTCAACAGAACTTTGCCTACTTCTTGCAATTTCTGTTGTATCCCACGCTCCTTTCCCCTCAAGCACACAATCTATCGCTTCTAACTCTCTCAAAGATGTGATTTCCTTCAATAACACTGCTATTCGGCTAATATATTCATCTGTGAATGAAGCACCGGTAAATGTAAGTTTTTGTATCGTCGAAGGAAGAGTAGAGTTCTGAACCAGTTTTTCGTTTTCAATATCTAATTTGATCTCTCTAACTTCTAACCAAATGGCAGAGTGCAGAAGGTCCCTGATGATTGCTGAGAATACATCAATCCTTCTTATGCTTATGATCATGTGATTTATCTTCCTAATCGATTTCAGACTTCCAGGCTCATACTGACTGAGATTGCCACCGTCGATCTTCAGCGTGTTGAGAAACGTAACGCCCTCAAAGTTTCCTTGCCTGATGATGGAGAACTGTGGGTTGCCCAGGTGGAGGGAGCTCAAGTTTCTCAGGCTTGAAAAGGGGGAACGTTCCCCCAGGTCGCGGTAGCAATTGCCTTGAATGTGGAGGTGCTGGAGTGAAAAAAGGGGCCCAAACCACACTGGGGACAAGTGAGCCAGGCTGTTATTTGACAAGTCCAGGAGCTCCAGTTTCCCCTGGGAGCCAAACGAGTCCTCGTCTATGGAGCTGATTTGGTTGGACTGCAGCAGCAGGGCTCTCAGGTTCACAGCCTGCCGCAGATCATGTGCCCGGATCAGCTTTATCCTGTTGTGGGCCAGGTTTAACACCGTGATTTTGCCCGTGAGCCCCGAGGGAATGAAGTCCAAACCCATGGAAGAGCAGTTGCAAGACTGAGCGGCATCGCATGAAAGACAGGCCTGTCTCAGTGCTTGTTCTTCAGGGAGGTATTCAGCCAAGGCTGTGTAGATCAGCCACACTTGCCACATCAGCTTAGTTGTTGGTTTCTGTTTACTTTGGTTGAACATTTTGCTGTAGCTAACAGAAAGGAGAGGAGATAGTTTTTAACTTGTTTTTGGATAGCAACTGATAAACAATTAGAATCCTGTGCAATTTTATTGAGAAGTTCAGATTCAAATTTTATCTGTAAGAGATCCAGTGATGTTTAACTTTCTCTCCTGTTTCAGCTGCCTAAGCTTGAAAACATGGGAAGCCATTTGTCCCAGAGTTACAGCCACATAATGTCTCAGCAGCCATTCTTAAAGTCCTTCATACAGACATCTACTACAGCGCCTGCCAACTCACTCTTCAGCATTACATTTTCTCTCTCAGGAACAAAGCTACAATGGGATGCCTCAACCCTCAGCAGGGAAAGACAGTTAGAAACACACCCATTGCAGCACTAGTCTGTAATTCAGGTACTGCTACCTGGAAGTCACAAGCCAAAAATCAAAAAAGGCGTGGGACTGACTTGCAGTCCACGCCAGCTCTTTGAGAGTCTGGGGCTTACCGTGTGGCAAACCTTGCTGAAGAGATCCTGGGGTCTCCCACAGCAGAGCCTCAGGGCTTCTAAAGAGCAAAGCTGAGCGCACTCCTGGCACACCCTTTTAAATAATCTGCAAGCAATTTACTTTCTTTATCAGAAAGGCTGAACAAGCTGATACCCAATCCAACAACTGCTGCCCTTTTGGTAAATCAGTGTTGGGAACAGATAAGAATTAGACATTGCCATTACACCATCAGCTAACATAATTAGAACAATACTGATTTTAATTTACAGAGGGGCTGTGTTTCCTGCCCTTGGTGCCCAAGAACATTTCACCATTGGTTACACCAGAACATAAATCACATATTAAAGCTTACAAGCCTGCTGAAAACAGTTTTGGTACTGCAGAAAAACACCATCCCCCAGTCCGGGATCTGACAAGAGTAAATACTTACACCTTGTGTACTGCACGTTGAATTTCTCTTTCTTCGTATACTGATCTTGTATGGTTCATGTAGTCATCTCATATCTGCAATTACAACAAGAGCTGCAAACCCTATGGAAGGTCTGGAGCTACAAAATATTCCTGCCTGTGCTCCTTGGACAAAAGTTTATGCCGACAGCTTCCCAATGCCCTCTAACTACTCAGCCACAGCTCCTAAAGAGCTCAGGATTGCCCACCATGCATGACACTGCCCTTCAGACTCTGCTTTCTATTACTTCCATTGCTGCTGCTGAAGGGGGACACAAAAATGAGAACCATTTGTTTGTGCACCTTCTTCCCTGCAAGCTGAAATTCAGAAGCAGATTCCTCTCCTCCTGACAGTCAGTTCTCATCACTAGAAAGGCTGATGCAACTATTTTGCACAAGTCATTCTTTCCCAATCGCTTCCTGCAGCATTAGGTGCAGAAATAGTTTTGAGGAAGAACAGCATTCTGCTCCCCATCTTTCCACTTTTGATATTTATTGCTTGGTATGTGCTGGGGAGTTGTTAATTGGATTGAACAAAACAAGATCTCAGCACAGCCAAATTGTTTTGTTGTATGGGCTCTGTAAATTATCTGTTTCTTGCAACATATATGTTAGTTGGAGTCAAGCTATTTAGACAAAAAGAGTACTGGAGAAACATTCAGCACTGCTTCCTTTCCTAGGATGTTGCAGTCCTAAGTTATCAACAAGTAGAATCACAGAATGGCTTGGGTTGGAAGGGACCTCAAAGCCCACCCAGTCCCAATCCCCTCTGCTGTGGGTAGAGCTGCTCCCCACCAGCTCAGGCTGGTTCAATTTGTGAAGAGGTTTGAAGACACACAAGAGGCCCTGTACTTCATTCAGCACATAACAATTTCTCACATGTTATGACATCACCACCATGCACCTGCGGAGATGTGAAGCAGGGGTTAACTTTTGTTTCTTTTCCCATCAGCACCATCTTTTTCCCAAGGCTCAAGCTCAGCCTGCTCTCAGCACACTTCTAACCTGGGCCTCGGGGGCTTCATTTGTACAGAAAGCATAGGGTGGTAATAGAGAGACATAGATCACATGCAAGAGTATGAAACAGGGCCTAAGTTTCCGGTTTCTTCTAGAAGGAGAAGGCTGCTGTTCTTCCCTTAGGACCCTTCCCAAACAGCTTAAAAAGCCAAGAAATGAGAGTGGATGTTCTGCTTGTTTCCATGAATGGGGAAACAAATTCTACATGACTTCTCTCGTATTCCAGGTCAATTTGTCAGGATTTATCAGGTTATCTAGAGGCAAGAACGGCCTGAGGATACCAGAACCGTCCCGTACGCACTGCCTTGCAGAGGCTAGAAACCAGAAGCTACCTCTCACAGCATCAGCTGGAGACTGAGTGCAGAGCAACTTCTTTCAAAATCGAAGTGGGAACGAAGTCCTGTCTTAAAGCAAGAATACACTTCACCTGCTTTTTCTCCAGAGTAACTGCACTGAACAAAGTTGGATCTTGTGAGTGCTTTCTCTCCTCTTTCATACTCAATTTGAAGATACCGTTATCCTTCCTCCTTGCAGTGCTTTGAAGCAGGTATGTACCTCTGCCAGTACACTGCTTTTTCCCAGCAGAAGGGCACAGAGCTGGAGCATACCTACGCTCTTGCAGAGAGCAGAGACCGTACACAAGCCTTTGTCAGAAGACATGCAGGGCTGAGACAGAGCTGCGGATACTGTTTCTACTGTTTCTAAAGCTTTAGATGTCACCATGCATCTGACAGTGCACGCAGCACTCATTTCCCACCACAAGCAGTTCCCTGACCCCAGCTCCAGCACTGTGACCCACAACCCTGCTGCTGGCGGGGGGCAGTCTCTGGCCACAGCCTGCCTCCACAAGGCAGGTCAGGATTTATTAGGAGTATGCATTAGCTGGATGTGAACCAAAGCTGACAGAAAAACATGTTTATGCTTTTGCACGGGACAGAACCCCACAGAAACCAGCGTGCTGGTCAAAAGCCACAAACCAAGCAATGCTAGTCCTCAGGTCCTTAGGAGCAGGCTCCAGCTGCTGCAGCCCTCTCATCCTGCCAGCGTGGTGCTGACCCTCCACAGGTAGATCTCTTTCTTTCAGTTGCTCCCCCTTCACAGTCTCACCTGAGATGACCCTGCAGCCAGTCCCCCCTTTTCTCCCTTTCCACCTGCATGGCAGTATCCATGGTCTGAACAGCTCTTGTGCTGCTGTTCTGCTAGGGAGACTAAGAAATGATTAGCAAGAGCATAGAGGGGAGGCCTCCCCAAGTGCAGGCAACACCCTCCCATAGCTTAGTTTGGAAGAAAATGCCGAGTCAGCAGGACAGGGAGGAAGTCCCTGAGGCTGTTGGCCAGCCAGCAGCATTAGCAGAAATGCCTTGCAACCTATATAGGGCTGCTTCCTGGTGCTCACCCAGTGGGCTGTACACACAGTTGCCAGCAGCAGCAGGGCTGAGCCTGCAGCACCCTTCTGACCCCATGGAGATGGTCAAACCTGTGCATGCAGCCTCTGGAGCGAGAGGTAGAAGGCTTGTGTAATTGGAAGCAGGAGGCTTGGCATCGGTTCACAGGTCTGGGAACAGAGATTTGGCATGCATCGCTGGTGCCTGTGCTTTAACGTGCTTCACAGTGCTTCACGTATTCATCTTCAAACTACAAAAGAGAAGGGGAAAAAAAAAAGAAAACAGAAAAAAAAAAGAAAAAAAGAACATTATAATGTAAAATAAGCAATGTTAACTCCATCATATTCCTTGTCAGGCATACACTGGCAGTAGCTGAATCCCCAAATCTGCAGACACAGCTGAAGAGCAGAAGCACAGATTCCCCTAATTTTCCTTCTGCAATGTCCTTGCCTTGCCACCGTGGCAGAGTGCAATAACATTGTGCAAGTGGCTGCATACTCCGCAGCCAGGCTTTCAGACTGCCCCTGTCAAGGAAGAAGGTGGTTTTTTTTCCCTTCCCTTGCTCTTTTCCTTTCCAAAAGCCTTCAGACAGAAGAACACGAAGCTGATTTGCTGCCTTAGCGGAGCTGTAGCGTGCAGGGAGTTTTGCAGGCTATGACACAAAGGCTGACAGTAAAAACACAGAAAGCTCTGTCTTCTGGAGTAGCTGCAACAGCATGACTCAACGGGAAAAGAGCCTGAATTTTCCTGTTGATTTTTTGCCTCCCAAGGAAGTTGCATCAATTCTAAGCAGCTGCATGTGAGGGAAAGCTAAACAACTCAGCTCCTTTTGTACCTCACATTTTAATAAGCAAACACAGGAAGCTGTGTTATCAGCATCACCCCAATTTGTTGCTTGAGCAGGAGACTTGCCTAGTGTGCTGCTCAGTGTGTGCAAGCACACCAAGTTATGTGTGACTGCTCCAAGCACTTCCCAGGGAATCCTGCACCCAGCAAAAGGGCCCCAGTGCCCAAAGAGGACAGGTAGGTGGTGGTAGGAAACAAGGATGTAGCATCCCCAGCACTGTGATTTCCTACGAGGAGAGATGGCTTCCCCGGCTCCAAGGCTGGGCACAGGGACATGCGTGCTGGGGGAAAGGTCCAAATGTTGATGCGCCTCCTCAGCGGAGAGGGGAGCATGGACATGCACCTCATCCTACCTCGATACAATTAAAAAAGTGCTCCTTTTTTGGTGGTGGTGTTGTTGAAGAGAAGCATTCCTGGGCATGGGATCAAGTTGCAGCAGAAGCATTTAGAGTTTGTTTCCTGTATGGAGATGAGAAACACCATGCTAAGATGTAGAGATACATCCTTAACTGCTTCTTAGACAACAACAACAACAAAAATAGATTTAACATTCGGGCAAGAATCTGAGCAGGAAATGAATCAGATTATTATCATATACCACATAAACCATAAAACTATCAAGGCTTTTGTATTCATTTGAAAATAGACAATGCCACGATCTATTGCGCACAGGCAGTTCAGGCTGTGTTCAGCTGCTGCCTCCCTCTGTCTCTGATGCTGTGAGGTATTTGAGACATGACAGTGCCTTGCAGAAAGAGGAAAGTCAACCATCTCAAATCCTTATTTTAAAATGTCAGAAGCAATTTCTTTGGGCCAGGCACTTTTCTTGATTTATCTGCTGTCTGAGCACCATATTTTTAAAATAATTAGACCAAATCCTGCCTGCTCTTCCCAAGTTCTTGTATACTATGAAAGTGACCATTTTGCAGTTTCTGGCAGGGATTATTTCTACAGTTTTCTTTTGTATTAGCATAATCTCTGCAAACCAGCTTTTTTAGATGTTTAGAGGGGTTTGGCCTCTTCTCCCAGGCAACAAACAGGACCTGAGGAAATGGCCGCAAGTTGTACCAGAGGAGGTTTAAATTAGACATAAGGAAAATCTTTTTCTCTCATAGAGTGGTCAAGCACTGGAATGGCCTGCCAAGGGAGGCGGTAGAGTTGCGGTCCCTGGCAGTGTTCAAGAGGCGCCTGGATGAGGAGCTACGAGATATGGTTTAGTGCTTGCAGTAGCAATGGTAATTTGGTTGAACTAGATGATCTTGTAGGTCCTTTCCAACCTTGTGATTCTATGAAAATTACTGTAATTACAGGACAGGACTAGGTTGATTCAGAAGTAACCACAGGATAACAAAATCTTAAACCTTTTCTCCTGTGGGAAAGAGCACCAGGTTAGACGTCCCCCAACGCTTAACTACCCACAAGGGCTGCAGTTGCGGGCACAAGCGGAGCTCTGTTCCTGGAGCCCTGAAAGCCAGCCCTCCACACCCTCTGGCCCACAGGCTGCACACCTGCCTGCCTTTCAGCTTTGCACTTACACAAGTGTCAGCACACAGATCCCTTTCTGTTTATACAAGTTATGCTATGTTCGTGTTCCTTTCACGTGCTATTATTATGACATCATTTTAAATTAATTTCCTGTGTGTTCTGCGATTAAGAGTCTCAGCAAATGTACTTTAAAATCAGCCCTTCAGATTACTTTATTTCCCTGGGTTGGTTCCTTGTGCTCTTTGTTCCCAGCTCATCTCTGCGATCCACAAACCATGCACAGCACTGAGATGCATGACGCTCTGTTGGGAGGACTTCCCTCCTAGCACTCACTCCACTCCACATATGTCTCCACCTGTGACAGTGGTGTCTGTGCAGCCTTCCACTTGAATAGTATCTGTTAAAAGTCACTAACAAAAACGAACAACAACAACAAAAATAGTGGAAGATGGGATAGATAGGGCAAAGGCTGGCTGCACTCTTCTTCCCTGCTGTTCAGATATCATAGAATCACCATAGAATCATTTGAGTTGGAAGGGACTTCTACAGGCCATCTAGTCCAATCCTCCTGCAATACACAAGGACGCCTACAGATAGATCAGGGTGCTAAACTTTTCTGTAACTTGCGTAAGGTCTAAATTTCTCCATAAAATAAGTTTTCCTTGCACTCCCCACTGTGAAGTACACACCAAGCGGCCCCGCTCCTGCATGGGAGCTGTGCAAGGAGCTAGCAAGCTGGCTTGCTAGGCAGAAAGCTGTGAGCCCATATGTCTCACCACATACACCAGGACAGCACTGACATCACTGCTGCTGTCAGGAATAAGGGAGGAGGGAGCGCTCCTACCTGTTCTGGTTCTGTACAGCTCCTGCAGAACAGCCTGCCAGTAGTGAAGAGACATCTTCGTGCACTGCTCTCCCATTTGTACCCCATAGGAAGTCCCTAGAGAAGCCACCATCACCCAGAAAAGGAACTGGTCACAAAACAGTCCCTCTCCATTTGCTTTCCATGATGCTGCTGGCACAAGAACAAGCATGAGTGCTGCCAAAGCTAACAAGCAGGCCCAATAATCCCTCCCCTTGCTAGAGAGCCATTCCAGGCCTGCTGAGCTTTCTCCTGTGGCCGTGCACAGGGAGGCTTGTGTCAGCATCTGTCTGGAGGAAGGAGGCAGGCACTCCGGCTGACAGCACTAAAGCACTCAAGGGCAAGGTGCCAGCCTTGCTGGGCGTCTGCCTCCTCCATCTGCCATTTTTCACTCGGGTGGTATGCTTTGGCTCTGTGTCCTCGGTAAACATCACAGAACACCGAAACCAGGAAACAAAAAAATCAAAGGAATGGAGATTACTAACGGATCTTCCTTCGTCTTTCCAAGAACCAGCCTTACCCAGGCCCCTACTGCATGTTAAAGGGCAAGCCAGGTAGTCATGCTGCTTCATTCCCCCTCAATTGTCATTGAAGTAAGACTGCATCGTCTGATTACTAAAGCACCTTGCAACTGTTAGTAAGTGTGACTTATTGATGATATACTTGCAAATCAAAATGGGGAATGCAGAGGAAGGGTACCACCTGTCCCAGGCCCAGGAGTTTCCCAACTATGCCTTTTATTTCTGTCCCCACTGCCAAAGGGATGCTTTTCAATCAAGGCAACTACAAGGTGAGATTCCTTGCAAACAAACGAACACACATGCAGCATAAAGATCGGGCAAATAAAGTAGAAGCCCACGTCCTGGAAAGCCCTATCTCAGTGAGACAGATGGAGGAAGAGCCATCATGCACACCATGGCATTCCCCTGAGATATTATGGGGTTTGGCTTGAAGAAAAGAGCAATGAGACATGGTAGCAAGACATACTTTAACACTACATCTGAGGATAGCAGAAACAGATGTTTTGCAGACAAGCTGATAAAAGTCGGCATCTTCTGTAAGAGCAAGCTTTAGCTCAACCATAACCCTAAAATATCTGCATCCCAGAATGCTTTAGAAAAACAGCTCCTTCCCTCAGAATAAATCGTACCACTGGAAAACAGTTCTCAGAATAAATTTTACAACTGGAAGACAGTTTTCTGAATTTTCAGCAGCTGGCACACAACACTTCCACCTGCTGTTGGGCAGCACTATGGTTTCCGTCACAGCAACACAACAATCAACACAATCTGTCCAAGATACCACACTGGAGCTCAGATCCAACTTGTACCAACTAAAGCCAAGCATGCTATGGTCTTACTTCTCATCTCCTTCAGGGAGGTAAAACAGATATCCATGATTACGTGTGTTGACCCAAACGTGGTGGGTGCTGACATACTCAGCTTAGGTAAGAGACATGCAGCACTTCAGGCTCTCTCCCCACCATGAAATGTATCCTCATCAGGCTCTCCCTCAGACTTCTGGTTTTCAGACGTTTCCCCTCTTCTCTTAATAACTGCAGGGTGTTTGGGGCAACCCTGGGTCCACAGCAGTAGTAACAAAAAACAAAAACAAAAACAAAAAACCCACCAAAAAAAACCCAGAGCAGTCATTAGGCTTCATGCACTACAAGAATTCGTGCAGGAATTTGAAATCAGCAAGTCAGTCCCATTACCATACGGATACATTTGGTCTGTCACCTATTAAAATGCATGACTGCATGTGCCTGGTAAGTGCTTCAAAGTTGTTCTTTTGATCTTTACAAAGATAAAACTGTAATATTTTTGTAGTTATACAAGAGAATTAATTACTGGACTAGTTAAAAACCACTTAACTTTTGAAACTAGTGCCATCTGTTTCCTGTTTTTATTTATAGAACACAATACTCTGTCCTCTGAGGACTTCACTAACAAGCTCTCTCATACAAAATACCAGTGGTAGTCTGATCAAGGCAGTTGATCTCTGGTTTAACAGGTTGGCATGTGGGCCTGACCATCCAGAAGCCTGCTCAGACAGGGAGAGCGGGGAGAAAGCCAGAACAAAGGCCATATAAGAGCCTCTTCCTCATCCCTGAGGTCATCACTTCAGCAAGAACAATACTACCTTGGTTAGGTGTCCAAGGCCTTATGAGGAGCGGCTAAGGGAGCTGGGATTGTTCAGTCTGGAAAACAAGAGGCTCAGGGGAGACCTGATTGCTCTCTACAACTGCCTGAAGGGAGGCAGTGGAGAGGTGGGGGTTGGCCTCTTCTCCAAGGTAGTAGTGATAAGACAGAAGGAAGAGCCTCAAGTTGTCCTGGGGGAGGCTCGGGATGGATATCAGGAAACACTTATTCTCTAGAAGTATGGTGATGCTTTGAAACAGGCTGCCCAGGGAGATGGTGGAATCACCGTCCCTGGAGGTGTTCAAGAAACATGGAGGATATAGCACTGATGGACAGGGTTAGTGGGGATTTGCTGATGGTCAGATGAGATGATCTTAGTGGACTTTCTAACCTTCATGATTCTATGGGTTTCCATGCTGCTGGAGACGCATGACAGCAGTGATATTGTTTTCCATTTGCTCGCCAGCACTGCCATCACCCTGCTTTGTTCCTGTGAGCACCGAGCAGCAAGCAAGGTGTTCCCACAGCCCTGTCACCATCTGAGGAGTGGAAATGTCATAGTGCTTTTTTTTTTTTTTTTAAATCTTCTGCAAGGCTCTGTGCTCACTTTTGACATCTGGCTCGCATGCTCTGCCATTTCACACATGGCTTGGTGTAACACCTTCACACTAATGAAACCATGAAGCCATGCTGAGCAAAACCTGCTGTCACTCAGTCAGAGTCAGAAACCCCAACAACTCCTTGCAGGGCACCAATGCCTCACTGCAGCACCCAACCTACGACCCTGCATAACAAGCAAGCTGAAGGTCTAGCTTGGAGACAGCTGTGACCCTGAGCACCCTGCCTCCCCCAGGTGGGAGATGTGCTGCTGTGATTTAAGCAAGCAATAAGAAATAAAGTAAAGCAGAGACTGTGGAAAAAGTGAGGCGCTCGGCATGCAACCCACAGCAACAAGGCAGGCTTTTTATCAGGCAGGCTCAGTGTGGCACTTCTGCAGGGTCACCAGCACATAGATTAATGGAGCAGCAGTGCTAGGCTGTCAGCACTGGAGTGCACCTGGGCCCCTGCACCAGTGATGAGCTCCAGAGTTGCTGTGAGGAACATGAGGTCGGCTGACCCAACAGCGGGATTAGGCAGGGAAAGCAGAGCTACAGTCAGAACCCGGTCACGGTGACGCAGACATAACACCCATCCGTCCCACCCATAGCTCACAGCAAGCATGCAGAGAGGACAAACAGTGGGGGTGATTCAGCAACTAGGAAAAACAAGCAACAGGCATTGCTCAGTGATGGAAAGGATAAGAGCAAATGCTAGAAAACAAGGCCCCACCCGCCACCACAAAAACCAGTCTGTCCAGTTCAAATCCCTTCCGACAGGAGGGGAGCTTCACACGGACCTGCCTCACTTACCAGAGTCCCAGGGAGCTGCTCCACTGCGTTCCATCCCATCGCTGTGCAAGTCACACAGATCTCAGCCACAGGAGGGGCTCTGCTGCAGCCCTGCTAGGCTGGGACAGTTCAATGCTCCCTGCAATAGATGCAGTCTTGCATAGCACCTATAAGCTTTCACAAAACGCCCGCTGGCTCCAGGATGGAAACTGGGGACAAACCAGGCAGACAGCCAAGGTGTCCTGTGCAAATCAGGGACAGCGTAACTTCAGACTCAGTCCCTCCAGCTCCCAGTGCATGCCCAAGATGCCACCAGGCTGCTTAGGAAGGGAACAGCAGAGGATGTTGCTTCTCCAAGTCCCTCCTTGGGAAAATGCTGAACATCCTGAGTTTACATAGCATTCACACTAGGACAGAAACCCATGCTGAAAGTTTGGCCCTGCCTATGATTCCCTTCCTCCCTCCCTCCCTCCCTCACCAGCCCTACTAGTGAATTGTGCAAGCTTCTCCTCTCTTACACCACTACTTCTGTTTCTTCCCTTTGCAATCATAAATATTTCTCCAGTTTTTGAAGATTCTTGGGGGAAAAAAGAAAAAAAAAAGTAACAGTTCCAGAGAGAATGACAAAGCTCCCAGACCTGCTAACAGAAATCCCTGGCATGAGGCAAGAAATTCAAAATTATATCGCTCAAAACAATTAGATGCCTTTATAGCTATTCATTTGAGCAACATCTCCAGAATTAGCAGGATTAGTTATTTTGGTGCAAAGAAACGTGTAGTGGAATTAGTTATTTCATCTTCCCCTTTACCATAGGAAGAAGGGTTTTAATTGAGCCCTAATCTCTACTTACATTCAGTGGACTGCTTGTTAAGAAACAGATGTCTCCTGATGGCAGCAATTATCCCTGGTAACCTTAATGAGCTTGTTACATTCCTTTGTAATTGTTACAAAAAATAATACGAAACATTATGCTTAATACTACCCAGCTCCAGGGGGAACTGCATTTCAAACCAAGTGATTGCTCTTTTCATGTTTCTTGTGTATGCATTCCTCTTCTACTCCTTCTGCAGATCACTGCCATAAGTAACAGGTGCACCAAAGCATGTCAGCAGCTAAGACTCCTTCCCGTGGCTTAATGCTGAATTCAGGAAACAAAATTCATATGAAGGGGGAACTTTGCAGCAGCTACTGTTAAACTCTGGTCAGAGTCCCTTCCAGCAAGACGCATCATGTGAAGCAGCCAAAGACTCCTGGTTCTGAAAAGCATTCAGGGATGATTTGATTTTTCTGACAGTAAATCCAAAGGAAGGCTTAGAAGCACTCTCCATGTGAGCAGCCAAAGCAGTTAAGTGCAGCAGCTTTCCAATCACCCTCCTTTTACTGAGCTAATTCGAACATGCATTAAAGCACAGAACTTAGGGGATCTTTCAACAAAACTTGTTTGGTAGTAACAGTCAGTTTATTGAAAAGAGCTATTTATGGAAATACATTGTTTCTGAGGTAACATTTCAAGAACCAAGATGGCATTTCCGACCAAAACCAGCAGGTCAGAAGAGCTGGTCTGATAGCTCAGCAACGTGACATGACTTGTAGAGTTGGAATTCATGTCTGGGCTTCTAGGTTGCCAAGTAGCCTTGCTCATGGGCTTATCAGCTACACTGCAGCGCCTTCGCTGCTCTGCCTTCATATAACAAGAAATGTGAGAGCTTCAGTTTGTTGTCAAACAGAATTCTCATCTCTCTGTTTGTGCAGCAGAAAACTGCTCCTCCTGGTCCACCTGAGCTTCCTCAGCTGCAACACCTGCAGCTGCTGCCACGTCTGCAGCCACCACAGAGACTTTGCTTCATAATCCTCCTCCAAGCAGCTGTGAAGGGCCACTCTTGGACCCCTGCCCTTTCCTCAGACTTAACAAGCCCACTTGCAGAGGACACGCCACAATCCCCCTGCCATCATCATCTGAAGAGTGAAGACTCCCAAGCATACTCTGTAATACCAGAAGAACAGGTTGCATTGTGCCGGTCAGCAGATACAGATGGAAAGATTCCACCCAGAATGGGGTCACAGTCCTTCCTTGGTTGCTTTTCCCACTACAAAGGTTCAGCCCCAAAACATGAACAAACAGCACCGTTCCGATTTGGAGAGTGGTGTGAACTCTGCTCTCAAAGCAGTATTTGCTCCAATTCAAGTGCTGTCGTTTAGACAAAGGCAAGTTAAGCGCACTGAAAACACAATACTGCAAAATAAAGGCTAAAAATCTAAACACAAGGTATCAGGAGCCACTGGCAAGGAAAGCTCCTGCAGGAAGTGCCCATTCACCCACAATGCACAAGTGTCACGTCATCCAACTGATGGCTTGCAGTTTGAAGCAAGCCACAATTCAGCCATTCCTCTGTTTCCAAAAGTTTATACTGACAACTATGCCAGCAGCAAGAGCAGCACCACCTGGAACATGTCTGTCCCGCATCAATAAGCGGCCCTCAGTGCTGCTGTTTAGTACAATGCAATTATTTGCAGGTGTGATTTCGTACCTGCAAATTCCAGAAGACACCTAGTTTATACCGCAGAATGTAAACCTCAGAAGATACGTGCAGTATGGGCTCATGGATGCTTTTAAGAACCTAAAGTTCATTCTTAAAAAGTTCTGAGGTTTAAATTTATAGCCTTCACCTGACAACAGCAGCATCCTGAACGTTTTGCTTCTCAAAATGCACTGAATGCTTAGACTTCAGTAAAAAAAATTTATTTTCAATATAAAAGTGCCAAAATATCCACCAACATTGTAATCTATTCAACAACCAGCTTACTCTAGTAATCAAAATTGCAAGCATCTTTATTCACATTTTTAAATGAAATTCCTTTCACACATTTCCACAGTAACCCGAGTCCCTCGAAAGTGGGAAATTTGGATTTCGATTGGCTGCTGTAGTCCATATGTCCAAGTTCATGTAGGCACGGAATGGGTTAAACCTCGGATAGTACTCCTGCTTACACATAACAGCTTGGTTCTCAACATGAGTTGAGTGTTGGGTCGTGGCACCGACAGGGCAGCAGTTTTCATAAACATCACTCTGTGGTGCCCAGATGGAACCAAAAAGTCCAGACATTGGAGACAAGCTTCGGGTGCTCGAGAGGTAGGGCTGCAGAACAAGATAAAAGCATCATGGGGAGCTGCAAAACAGCCCACTCACCAAAGAAAGTGTGGAAGTGTACTAAATGGGAGGAAGCAACGTTTATGCAAAGAACTTCGGAAACACGCAAGTTGAAAATTAAACAAGCTGACAAGGCAATATGGTTGCCCAAAAGATTACAGCAGCATTAGCATGCTCTCTGCATGGCCCCAATATCACTGTAAAAAGAATACAGTATTTAGTTCTGGTTGGGTTATCAAGAAATACAAGGGATAAACGGATGACATAAAGAGCATCACACATGGTTTGGAGAGTTAAAACTAAAACAGAAGGATGCCTAAGGAATGACAAGGAAAAGGTTGATGTATATGTCAGTAAAGAAAGATCATGCACACCGGAAGTGAAGAGGGATATTCAGTATGGACAAGAGAATCCAACTGGGAGCTAGGGAGTTCAGGCAGAAAAATTTCAAAAGCTTATGAAGAACCTCCTGGAGAGCAAGATGTATTGGTCTGCAAGGAAACCTCTCAGAAAGGTCAAGGAAGTCTTGGGACTTTTAAAATTGAATGAAACACTGAAATGTACTGTAGTGCAAAGTTTGCCAGGGAAATGAACTGAATTATCCAATGTACTTTCCAATCTCTACCTTCTGTGTTTCTTGGCATTCTTGAATAGAATATGAAATAAAGCTCCATCTATTTTAGGAAACAGCCTTCTACCGGTTCTGCTGATACTTTAATTGAGTAGAATTTTCAGTTCTGCATTTTATTATTTATTGCTTTATTTGAATATTTTTATTCAAAACAAATGTATTACAAATGTAATTAAAAAAAAAAAAAATCTATAATATAAGATTTTGAAATCTGAGCTGAAAAGAATGTAGTTGCAAGTAAAGACTGCCTGGAACCGATGTCAGCCACACATTGCACAGTGGGATGACACAGACATGGCTAGTCCAGACAGTAAGAGGTCAAAGTCAGCATTCAGAAACCTACACAAATCCAACTTAAATCACTTGGATTGCCCAGCGAAAAAACAAACAAAAAAACAACTGTCGAAGTCACTGAGAGCAGCTGTCCATTTAGCCCTACCATTTCCACATCTCTCTGGGTTTTGCTGTCAGCACTTTCTGTATTTTACCCTCATCTGGAAGGGTTGATTTTGATAGGAAAAAGTCTCAGTAGACTATGCAAGTCCAAAATATTTTTCCATATGTAAGATGATTTTAGTCAATTCGCAGGCAAAAATAATCCATCTTAGAGTTTTATAGACAAAGCCCAGGACCAACCTTGACCAACAATTGGGAGAAATCCATGCTACCAACACCAACATCAAACACACATGTCAGGCTACTTAAAGGAAATACAAGCAACATGCAAGCAGTAGGTAAGGCAAGGCAGGTACGCACTGGGAAGGCTTTTCAAGTGGCATGAGAAGGCAGCGCCTGGCAGTGGCAATACTCACTGTGGAGTTGACGTAACTGGCGGGCTCCCAGGTAGGTGGCATGTTGTGCGGCACATTCCAGGTGGAGGTGCAGCTCTGGTCAATGAAGGCTGTGTTCTGCATTGCAGCTGTGCCTGGAAAGCCGCTGGAGTAGTTCATGTTTTCTGCAGTTTATAAAACATGGAAGAGAAAATAAGGCTTTTGCCTTATTTAATGTCGAACCTTCTTGGAGCGAGACATGCTAGAACCAAGCTAAGCTTTTGGTGACTTTAGGCAGCTTCCAGGCAATGCAGCAGCAAAGCCTAACAACTTCTGTTAACAAGACTACCATTTTGTACTAGGGACCCAGTAATAAACTGCTGTCAGTAGAATGGGATAAAGAGTAGGCAATCTCTTTACTGGAGAAAGCACTCTTTATTAGCTGCAGAAGCATGGCAGAGTCTATCCTGGCTTCACTGCCAACATGCCTCAGCTCTAAGCACCCAAGAGATTACCCTGCTGCCTGTGATACTGTAGCCTGATCTTTAATTACTGCTTAGGTAATGCTAAAGAATTTTAGGTTCTTGCCAGAGTGTGTCCCAAGCCAAGAAACTCTAGCCTGCAAAGGTAATTGATCACAAGAGGCCTTCTGTTTCACACACTGGAAAGCAAGCCAGAGGAGAAACAAAGAAAACTGTGCAAAAAAGAATTGTGTAAATACTGTGATCACAAGCATTTTTCTCTATTCCTTCTCATACCAAGTCCTGGATTTTCAGGCTTAATGATTCGATACAAAGATCAGCTTTCCCCATCTACCACATGCAGTCAGTGCTTTTTTCCTACAGAGTACCCAGTCAGCTGGAAAGTATAAAGTTCAAACACCCAGATGCTTATAGACAAGCTCAGCCTTTTGTTTAAAAAGTTAGGTTAGAGAAAAAACATGCTCAGTGATAACTTTTTTACTTCATCTTACCTTCTGGAATAGCACCATATTCGTTCATTTCAAATGGACAATACACATTGGAAAACTGGCTGTCACAAGTTGCGTTCCAGTCGATGAAGCTGTCCCAAGAAAAATGCGCTGTCAGAAACAGTCTGCAGAACTTCTGAAAATTATTTAGACATACTTATTCACTGCAAAGCTATTGGGTGTAAAATGCCTGTAACTGATGATGAGGCTCTTCACGTTCTGCTTGGTATACAAATCCTGCCACCATCCACTCTCTGCCAGCACATAATCATGGCAATCCTCCCACTGAACTCTTTATTCCCCCTGGGAGGATGAACAATTTGCAGTGACAGCTACCAGAGTTCTGCAAAACCTCTTGGGATTCAACATCTTCCTCCATAAAAAGAAAATTATCAGATTTCTTCCCCACGGGCACATAAGTGGTAGACAGAAGGTGAAAAAACATTATTTGATGGAGGGGGAAAAAAAAAAAAAAAAAAAAAAAAGGATGCAATGCAATGCATTCTTTAGCATTTCTATGCAGAGCATTCTATAAGGGGATTTTTACTTCACCCACCACAGGTTTCCTAAACTATGCGTGTGTAGGGATTATACTTGTTTCCATTCAAATAATTCCAAGTATTTCTAGAAGACTTTCAAGAGTAATTCTTAGATTCGACTTAGAGAGCAGACTGCCAGCCATTACTCCAACTCATCAGGGCTGCAGTCTGTAGACATGACAGTTTACAGTTGAGGTTAGCAGCCTGGTTGGGATCACAACATCAACATTTGGGGATTTGTGTTACCCACTCTTTCATTTTGGATGACAGGATATGACTTGAACTGAAGGCATACACCTGTACATGAGTAGGAACACCAGTGAGTTAGTATGAGCAAAGTTATGACATACTAATGAAAAAAAACACGAAGAACCAGGGGATTGAAGCAATGGCATGAATTATAATATTTGCAAGGCAAATAATAGTTAAAGATGAGCTCAAGTGCAGTCCTCTGACCACAGAAAACCTTAACAAAACATAACCCGTGCTGTTTGCATGAAGCATAACTTGCCTGTTGTGGATCGAGGGCGTTTCCTGGATCATGCACGGCAGATTATTCTCAAGGTTGTAGTTTAAACTGTTTGTTAGGCAGACGGGCTGGGGAGGCCACAAGTCTCCTGCTGGGTAAAGACCTAAACAGGGGAAAGGGAAAGACATGCAAAACAGGAAGGAGACTTTCACGAATTGTGAATATCACTGCAGTGGTTGATTCTCCACAACAAAGACTACACAGCAGATGAAAAACCTGGATATATCAACCAACCTATTTATGTGACGAACACCAGCCTTCAAACAAATCTCAAAATTTCTATTCCTTAAAAAAAAGAATATGTAGGAAGAGACTTGAATGAAGAATTTGTACTTCCGCAAAACAAAGCAAGAGTTTTCAAGTCACCTATCATAGAATCACAGAATGGTTTGGGTTGAAAAGGCTCTTCTTCCCCCTTGGCCCCCAAAGGATCACTAAGTTCCAACCCCCCTGCCACATACAAGGCCATCAACCTCCAGATCTGGTACTAAGTCCGGTAGCCCAGGGCCCCATCCATCCTGGCCTTGAGCACCTCCAGGGACAGGGCATCCACAACCTCTCTGGGCAGCCTGTTCCAGCACCTCACCACTCTCTCTGTGAAGAACTTCCTTCTGACGTCTAATCTAAACCTTCCCCCTTAAGCTTAAAACTATTCCCCTTTGTCCTATCACCATTAACTATCATTCTAACCTCAAAGACACTTTGTTACCATTTCCTTGTCTGTACCTTGCCAGACATCCACCCTACAGCAGAAGGCACAGAAGCATGCTACTCAAAGAGCTATGGATTTTAACCAGTTTTCAAACTCCACCTGACCACATCAAACCTTTTGCTGCTATGAATCCCACTGAACAAGTTAATATTATTTCCTTTTGTGATACAAATGATGAGAACTCAGCATTTCAAAACTCTGACCCTATCTCATTCATCACTCCTTCCAAAAAGAGCAAGTCCTGACTGTAAATTTGGAGAGGAAAAAGTGGTCACATCTGATCCAATGCTGAGCTTCATTTTAACATATGGAACTGGTTGTCTCATATCCCAGCCACATTACTTTTAGACTTAAACCTCAAAGCAGGAAAAGAAAAGGACCTAAAAATGACAGCTGAAAGCGAAATGCTGTATTCACACAGATACAGAAGAATATCAAAGCTGTAAGACTTTGTTTGCTAACTTTAATCTTTAGATTAAATATTAAATTTAGAATTCAAGATCTAATAAATGTGTGTATGAACACTGCATATACATCAGCAACATCATTGACACTGCTCGGCAAAGACTGCAAAGTCAGCTTAAGTTGTTAATTCAGTAACTGACCTTTATTCTTTTCAGAATCTGCAGCTATATCAGTGAAATTGGGACACAAGGTATCAGGATACTGAGGAATGCTATTCGTATCTCTGCTAAATGAAAAGAAAATGGAATTTCTTTTATTCAAGACACTTTTACATTACATATTCCAAAGTATTTCAAAAGAAAGATATGCAGATGAAAAAAATATTCTAGAGAATACAACTCTTGCTATTCCTTTCCCAGTTTTTCGCCGATCTTCTCCTTATTTTGAATTACCACTGCATCAGCTACTAATTACACACACAAAACGAATACATCTTAATTATCTCACTTATATTATCCAAGCATCAAACTATTGCAAATTAATTTAACAGCTCTTCTCTTGAAATTAGAAAACAAGCTATAATCCATCAAGACAAATAAGATCTCTCATGATGTTTCAGTGCTCCCAACAACTTTCAGACAAGTTGACTTCTATGTGTATGAATACACATAGGCACGCATGAACACCAATTTTGTATTCATCGAATGCCATCAAAGAAATGAATTTGAGTGGAAAGGGAGCATTTTTAAGCACCAGAAACTCAGAGGAAAAGGATTAAATTTTTGCTAGTGAAAACAGACAGTTATGAATGAGAAGTGAAATGAGGATTTACAATGATAAGAATTGTAGACACTATCTCTACTATCGTGAAGAAGTAGAAAGGAAAGAAGGGGAGGGGGAAATCAATTTCCTAGGAGAGCATTACTCTCATTAAAAGAATAACATCAACTTGAAAGTCTCACTTCCATATATATATATATTTTTTCTTTTTTAAAAACAATTATTACTTTAATATAACTAAGGGCCAATGGAAACGTATCATGTTGCTAAGATCTGGAAGAAATCAGTGGGGAAAAATAATTTCCTTTATTCTCAAATTTTGTTTTGCATTTCCCCAGCACAGTCCCTTTTCTATCTCAACTGCGCGGATCTTTCCACATACTGAGAAAGATTCTTCTTCCAAGTAGAAAGTGCAATTATATGATAAAAATATAATAAATTGACTATAATAAAACAAGAGGTATAATTCACCAAAATGAGACAAGGTTTCAAGTTGGTGGAGTTTCTTTAATGTCTTACAGGCATAGATTCAAATTTTTTACCTGGTATTGCAGATGTTATGAGACAGATTTAAAGTGATAGGAGTTTCAGATGGAAAATCGTTTTGTGAAATATTCTCCCCTAAAGAAAAGAATGACTGTGAAAATCAAAGATCCTAAAAAAAGAAGTATGTACAGAATATTTATACACACAGACGGACTCATCAATGGCGTTAACAAAGTTTCTTCTCAGACTGGAGAATTGCTAACTGCATTAATATGCGAAGTGTTCAATTTATTTTCCACTTGGTCTTAAATGTATTCTGACTTCAGTAATTACCAACACTCTAAATGTTAAGAGATTCCTTGTTACTATCAAATTTATTCTCAATTTGATATGACTTCTAAAGAAGTAATAAAATCTGACAATAAAGTAACGTGCCCACAAATCATTATCCATCCTAACCCAGGTTCAGACTCATCACACACCATCCTTGCTAATATAAGACTGTGACACTTTATGCACACACAAACAAACATATAAATGCAGGCACATTTTTTAATTCTCCAAAACAGGTTCTTTCAGCTACTGAAGGCTGTTTGCACTTGTGTCACTTCAGCACTTTTAGAACATTTACTTCTATCTCTACATCAGTCTGGCCAGCAATGGTAGTAACTGAGTCTTGGGCTTTCAACTATTTTAATGGTATTCAGGCATTCAAAAAGATGCAGTAATGAACCATGTTTTGCCACCTCTCATTCTCCCTCATGTGTATCAAGCCTCCTGGCTCCTTCTACCTCAAATACAGTTATCCAATTCCAGCACGCCAAGATCTGTTCTGAACTGCTTGCGCACAGTTTTCATCTGTATGACTTCTTAACTCAAACAATAAGATACTGCTTTTTTTTTATTATTAACGTGACAAAAACTCTTTTGCCTAGAAACTCGGTTCTTCCATCTCTCCTTGAAAACATAATGTGCAGCTCCTTAGTGCAGAGCCTGACACTTCCTTTGTAGCCTTCTGACACTGTCTCCATCTACAAAACTTGTGGTAGCAAGTTATTTAGATCTGTCCCACTGCCTCTGAGAGGTGCTCTTACAAAAAGGCAAGTTACACTCCATGTCATGGCAGCTCTACATTCAAGCAGAAAGGCTGAAACTCTCCCACTATTTGCAGATGTATATGATGTTGAAAGAACTTACGGGATGGAAGAAAATGCCTGGCAGTAATCATGGGCTTTTTATCTCCATCAGAACTGCTGGTACTGCTCCAGCTACCCCAGCTCCCACGACTGGCACGAACACTTCCTGATGAACTTCCACAATCTGAGCTTGAATCAGAACAAAACTTCTCCAAACACTTCTTTTTGGACCGTTGATAAAAGCTTTCTAAAGAAATAATTAAAATAAATAAAATAAAAGCTACCTGAAATATGTATTTACAGTAACTCGCTACTTCCTCCTATCAAGAAATTCAGAATCCACTGAAATTCTCATCAAGATGAACATGCCAGCCCCAACCATGAGAAGCTTACAGCCTGAGAGACACCTCCAGTGCAATGAACACAAGTGAGGATACAGCACAGTTAGTGGCATATGCAGCCCTTGCAAAACGAGCAGGAATGATGGCCCTACCACTGCACTGACCAGCTCTGGGAAGGAAGTGGTGCCTGCTCTTCTTGCCAGACCCATCATCTTCGTGACAGGGTTTGAAGACAGAGGCGGCGCAAAGAGATCTCAGGAAATGAGTACAGTTCTATTCCCAGGAAAACATTTTATGCTTCTTCTCCAGTTTAAGATAATTCAGACTGCATACCTGTTTCTCCCTGTATACGCAAGCTCCCAGGTTTCTGGTCTGCTTTACAATTTTCCCCATCACCCTGAGGACACCAGGCTCTTACTCCAATATTCGCTCTCAGGTCCAGCCTTTCATATTCATTGCACAGATGCTTCAACTCACTCTGCTCGGGGACCCTAATACAACCACACACAAAGAAACACACTTGTACATCATTATTTTTTCCTTTTAAGGTATTAAACATCCCAACTCAAAAGGCTGTCAAGACAGAATGTGGGGTGAGGAATAGGTTGACAAGTCTCGGCTCCCTCAATTTTACCTAAAAACTATCTGTTGAGGCTTTCCCAAAACGCAGTATTCCATCACACAGACTGCTACTTCTCAAGGGGAGCAAGACAATGCATGCAGGTTTAATTCCATTCTCTAATGAAGAAGGCATTTATATGTTATAGCAATAAGCACAATCTAGCATTGTATGGAGATCTAGGTTGACTGGAAAATGTGCCCTACATCTATTTCACTGGCATAACTATAACTAGAATAATCTGGTTATGAAATCTGAAGTAATGTCAAGGTTTTCCTAGTCAAACTGAGATATCTGGAGCCAGTATAGTAATCAGAGTACTAAGGGAAAAGGAATAAAACTCGGCTGTCAAGTTTCTACAAGAAGGATACGACTAGATCTTAGCCATAGAAATGAGAAAACTTTGAATCAGTTTGAGGAACAGACATCAAATTTCAGTACTTCCACTGTTTCTCCTTCCTACCTGCAAAGCCTTTTACATACGATGACTTCCCACAATGATATTAGTTCACTTATAATAAGTTAGAACAAGGAAATTGTAAATTTGAAGGAGTTAAGCCCTCTGACCCCAACAGGACCACTCACATTAAAAGTAAGTCCATGAAGGCTCTGTACAATTGTGGCCTTAATTCAATGGACTGAGAAAGAATGAAGATTTTCTCCTTGTAAGTATTTCTGTTCTAGCAGTTATTTAAAATTTGTATTTTGTTTTTAATAACAAGCAACGTAGAATAAACACTAGAATTATGAAAAAAATTGTATGGAGTAATTCACAGTTAACCTCAGAAATGTATTTAAGTGAACCTCAGGGGACAGAACAAGCAAGTTCCCAAATCGCACTATCTATTTGAACCTAGAACTACTCTAACCTACTGCCAACACTTGTCACCGAAGCTTCACTGATATTACTTCTCAGCTCCTCTGAGGTAGATAACATTTTAATCATTATGGAAAAAAATGCAATTATCTGTCTCTTCCTTCTTTGAAACTATCAGAAGACAATATCCCCTAAGTTACACTATACAGCAGATGATTCTCCCGATGGTGGAATAATTTGAACAGCTTTGTCTTTGTTTTTCACAGAAAAAAAATATGACTGGATCTCACCCACACAATACAATAACAGAACGTTAACCACCCAAATCTCAGAAGCAGCAGATCTCATGCCATAGCAGAGAGCAAGCACTGCTATGCAGTAGACTGAGTCTATTCACATGCAGGTTTACAAATGAATAAATACTACTTCTGCTGGCGATATTTCATACTGCCTATTCTTAACAATAAAGCCGCAGACCAGGACTACTTACTGTTTGTTTAAAGAGATAAAGCAATCTGCCTAACGTACCATGCAAAACTCAGCAAGACCCTGAGGAAACATAACTGCAACTCTGGATTTTTTCATGACTCGGTGAGGCCACACATACCTTGTAGATATGTTAACATTCTTTTTCTTATTTTTCCGAGATGTTCTATTTCTATTCCAATTCATATTTGGTACATTTCCTTCCTTCTTCTCTTGAGGTTTCTTCTTCCTAAATGCATCTTCTTGCTGAAGATTTAAAAACAAAAACAAAGAGCTAAGAGAATACATACATTATAAAACAAAGTTACCTCAGTAAAATGAACTCCGTTAGATTTTCAAAGGTAATTTTTTTTCTGGACAAAATGGCCCATCCCAATTGCATAGTTACTGTAAGATTCAGTGCCTCTCCACAGCACTTCCTCTTTCCTACATCATCAGCTTTATCAGTGTTTCCAAGAATCCACCCTTCAACAGATGATGAGAGAAAAGTTTTTGAATTCTTAGTGTTAACATTTCACCCTCACAGCATCTAGCCCTGACTTGCATGGAAATTAAAAATACAGGGAGAAAAAGGAAGGCAGTCAATAAAATCTCCCACGTGCTAAAAAAAAAGAAAGAACATCTGCCAGATTTATGAGCAGATTGTGCGCAAGTTCAGCAGCAATAAATCCTCCCTTTCCACAGCAACTGGGGGGGGCATTCATTTGAATTAAACTGAGGAAATTATGGGGTAACTTAACCAACAAATAACAGTGACATTAAGAAACACAAGGAAAAACAAACAAGCACTATCAGCTGCACATGAAAAGGAGTTTGCAACAACAGTTCCCAAAACAAGAATAGACCTTGTCTTTTCTAAACACACATGGTAAGCAAATTCTCATTACACCTTACTGCCATGCAACTATAATGCAGTAAACAGGTCACAAATATAAGCCAAGTTCTTAGATGTTGATTATTAATTCTTAATTGCCAGGTGACACTCTTTTCATGTTTTACACTATCTACAACACACGTACAATGCATTGTGTTTATCCTGTGCTTAGAAACCAGGGATGAAGAATGATTCTTCTCAGCAGCTTCACAATCTGTTAAGGGGCTTCTGCCTCCTTTATTCTCATTAGCAAATCTCTGACACAAAGCCATAGATTTGGAGATCAGGTTGGCAAATGAAGGGAGATGTGCCGCTCTAGACCACCCCCCCTCTCAAGAATATGCACATCATTGCTGTGGCTGACACCTGCCATCAGACTCCAGTCTTTCTGTGCTTGCTCTGATGATACAGGAGAAAACGTCTGCCTGCGATGCAGCCAACATCACAATATGAGGGTTGCTTTAATTTTCACCCAAACTGTTCATCTTTCTATAACTCAGCATTAGTATGCAAGGGATGCAAGACAGCATATCTGCATTCTTCCACATTCATCTGATTTACTGTGTTTCAAACTATGTCTCTGGCTGTAGTAGTCTTTACATATACATACAAACATACCTATACATATACACAAAAATAAATAACAAAGATCATTTTAAATTTAAAAAGCAGAAATACAAACCTCAGAAGAAGTGATCTCCTCTTTTGTACAGCAGAGTGTCTCTTCTTTACGTCCTTTATTAATCTTTCTCTCAGTGGAAGGCTTTACATTGATCTGCTTTTTTAAGGTCTCACAGTTTTCTGTCTCATTTCTGAGAAGCACTTGCTGGTTATTTCCTACAAATAAAAAGTAACACAAGTTTGCCCGAGAAGAGAAGGAGCTCCCAGCTGCATCCACACTGCTTTCTACCTTCTCTTTAGCCTACATCTTACAAAAAAAAACCAAACAAAAAAAGCCTCCCAAACCATGAGCTTTCCAGAATATTTAAGCTGCTGATGCAAAAAACTTCAAATGTCAAAGCTAATGCTTGTGCAAACATTCTGACAGCAATTGCAACAAGTAGCTCTGTATCAATGCATGCTAATGAGCATACATAAACCACCCAGTTTCTACTTGTTTGAATTTGAATGGTCCCAGCCATGGGGTCTAGAAGGTAGAATTGGAAGCCAGAGAATATTGGTCTTTAAAAAAAAAAAAAAAAAAAAGACAAAAGAAAAACTCTGCAAGCTCAGAGAGAAGACCTTTCAATACAGGGTAGATTAATTTTTTGGGGGATCTTTAAGTCTCTAGTGTGTCCTCTGGGTCCACGGGGAAGATAAAGGCAATTCATCCTTTCTTTAGGATGGATGCAGCATTAGATGTTTATTGAGAGTCTTGTGAGAAAGAAGAATTACTCTTGTGCAGTCTTGTGAACAAAAGCAAAGTGATGAAAGAGGAAGCCATTCTCAACAGCAGGCTGAGCCACCCAGACAAACCACAGTCCTCTGCCTGAACCTCAGAAATACTATATGGAACAGAACTAACTTGAACTCTGACTACCCCAGCCGTGAAAAGTGCACAAGGAATGCAATCGCTTATCACACTTAACTAGTTTTCTCAAATGGGAAAGGCACACCCAAGCATTTTCACATTTTCCTACCTACCAACCAACTACAGCATCTCAGCCACCCTCTCCTGTCTTGCTTGAATAGGAAAGTCACGATAAACATGAAAACAAGCCAAGGCGATGAGACTGTGGAGAAGGAAGGCAGCCAGAGCTCTAAAAATGCTTCACTTCCATATCAGCATGCAAGCACCATATGTCTTAGACAGCAAACTTGTGCCTGCCATATCTAACAGTCAAGGATGCAAAGGGTAAGTGACCAGTCCAGGGTAGCAACACCACACTACAGCAGTGCCTGGAACCCACCCATTACGGCTCACTCACTAAGTAAACTGCCACAGACCAGAGCCACCACAGTTTCAGCAAATGCCAGTCTTTAGCACGCAACTATCTTGCTGAAGCCCTATTTGATAAGGGCAATTTGCATCTTGAAAGTAGATCAACGACAACAGTGATTTTGATCATTAAAATGCCTCAGCACAGGCCTGAATCTTTAAACCAAGTACAATTAATGACTCATGAAGCAACAACTTCTAAAGCAAGCCATTTCCTTAGGAATGTAAACAAAAATGCCATACTGCTCACATAAATAATGTCTCACCTTGACTTAAAAAAAAAAAAAAAAAAAAAAAAAAAAAAAGGAAATCCTGACCACAGTGAACTTTACACACTTTGCTTAATAACTTAAATCAGTAACTGATACAATTTTTTTTAAATTACCGCTATTTTTCCTAGAAATTTCTTGCAGTTCCGGCTGTTGCTGAGGTGAACTTCTTGCCAAGTGACCTTCAGGTAGCTTCTTAGACATCTTCACAGGACTGAACTCCTGTTCCTTGAGCTCAGCTAGATTTTCAGAAGCTTTAAGGTTAGTTTCCTTAGGAAACATACATGTTTGAAGATCTTCCTTCAGATTGCACTCTGAAGAACTACTTTTAATGAGAACTGTATTTTTCAGTGCACTTTCTTCTTTGCCCAGAAAGTTTTCTGGAAGAGTTAAATTCTTGTTAACATTTATGCCATTTGCATATTTTAGAGTTACCCAGTTCTCACTGACAACATCAGCGCAAATGTCCTCTTTTGGTGCTGAGATTTGGTTCTCCATAATCTGATTTTGTTTCTCATCAGTAGTTGCAATGGCACTGCCAGCTGCTGCATTTGGTTTCTGCTTACTGTAGTAAACCGAACATTTGTGTTTCTTCTGAGAGTGGCTGTAGGTTGCAGGACTTCTCTTTGCAGCATTCTGACTTCGGCTAGAAGAAGTGCTCACAGACATGAAGCCCTTCCCTTTACCTTTATCAGAGGAACTATAAGAATCCATGAATGTCTTACAGCTGCCCCTGCAGAAGACAAAAACTATTTGAGACTTGTTGGGTTTTTTTGGTTGCTTTTTAAATTTATGAAGCTACCATGAATTGTTAATTGCATATTCTTGTAATAAAAAGGGAGCATATTCACAAGCCATGAAAATGTGTTAGTTGGAAAATATGTCACACCAGCCAAGCACATTCTGATTTCAGTGGGATCTGAGAAAGACTAAGTATGTGCTTCAAACACACACTCATGTACTTGAACAAACGCCCAAGCTCAGAGACCTGAGAGATCAGATTTGAGGACCATTCACATTATTTTTCACTCTTAGCTTTCCATGGCTGCTGTACATGGTGTATCCATTAATTCCATCACACTATTTTTACTCTATGGACTACCAACGATATACAGGGTGAACAGACCCTTGAGTTCTTACATCTTTCTTCTGTTAAGATAAACATACACTGCGATATTGAAAACACCCTGAAAGAGATCACCTTGAACAGGATCTCATCTAAAGCAGCCCACAGCAATATCCAAGTACTATCAGGCAAAGCACTACTTCACATTAAAAAGAATGAAGAAAAAGTATTTTTACTTGTAAGAATCAGAGCTGATGACATCAACAGAGTTGCTGTTCTGCTGCAACGAAGAACTAGGATTTGCTCTCTGTCTTGATTTCATGAACTCTGCTAAAATATACTGGGCTTGCTGGAAGGCTATCAGAATCACACCAAGTAGGGACAAACTGTCAAAGAAGAAAACAAATACCAGTGTCTACAATTGTCAGGAATGTTGTAACAGAATATTTGAAAGGTATATCCTATTAAGTCAGTTTCAAGGAAGAAGGCAGATGAGAAAATGCAAACTAGTAATCCTAATGGTGGTTTCTTGTGGGGTTTTTTTTGTCTTTGTTTTCTTTAAATCTTAGACCCTTACTAGTTGTTATCTGGAAAAAAAAAACCTCAATCGTGAGCTTCATAAGGAAAACAAACTGTAAAAAAATATTTATCCTAGAAAAGAAAGCCATAATCTGATTCTAAGACCATTAGAAAAAAAGTCATGCTACAACACAATAACATATAATAGCATGACTGCATATTAACCTAATGAGTGCCTTCCATGCATACATAATAGTTATGCCATTATTTTTATTCATTGCTGTCCCTTCCTCTACCTAGAGTATTTTCCTAGAAGAAATACTGACATGAAACGGGCTGCAGATGCCACCATTCTTCTGAGGTAAAACCGACTGCAAAATGTCCTCTTGTTTTCTCTGGTGCATTAATTGCAAGAAACAAACTGATCAGAACAAAAATCTCCATAATTCATCAAATCACATTTCATATAGTACAAATTTTGTCAGCTAGAAGACAGAATGAAAAACTACCGAGTTTTCAATTCCTTACAGTATCCTTCTGTTGCATCTAGAACTACATAACATGGTCATTTTTGCTGGTTCACTTCTCAAAACAGCAATGCTAACACAGAGCCACGGTCTACAACATGATCTCAATTAAGTGTGCATCATGTGTATTATTGTGACATTTATGCTCACTGCTTGCTGCTTCTGATTGCAGGAATTCAAGGTTTGTGCAATTAAAGCACCAGAAATTATCTGTCACAAGCAGAGTGTTCAAATCACAGTACAGTATGAAAGGTCACGAAGCAAGATGGGGAAAAAAAAAAAGCATAAAAGCAGAATTCTTAATGGTACAGGACTCTTAAAAAAAGTTTCCCAAGACCAAGCAATGAGCCAGCTAACATAAGATGGGGGGGGTACCCAACCCTTCTTTCCAGCCCTAACATGAGAGTTTATCAGGAGGAGAAGAATGAAATGCTTGTTAACTCCATTACAGGCTACTGGATCACACTAGTTATCACAGACTTAGATGTAGCAGAGATCTAGGCCCTATCCTCACATCTGTAAGTCAGAAGTGCTTGCTGATCTTCCACCAGTGGCTCTGAACACATTACCTTACAAAGAGGACAGTGAGCCTCCAGAAAGACTCTTCCCAGCTGGGTCCTGGCACCACATCTGCACAGAGCGGTAACAAATGGTGAGGAAGAGTCACATTAAGCGTGAAGTGAAACTCCAGATCAGCAGCAGTCACCAGAGTAAGCTCCCGGATTACCCATGAAGATGTAAAATCAGGAGTGAATCTGTCACAAAAGGAGACAGAACTGGTGTTATTCTCCCGTTGCTGGGCTAAATTTCATTTTCTGAACCCATGTTAATACAACAAAACACAACGTGACTTTTAATTTAATAATATAAAAAAATACAATAAATTACATGACGACTGTCTGCTTAAAACTACACAGATGCATTAGCACCTGTCTAACAGAGGTAACACTTTGTATTCATCCTCAACAAGTAAAATACGTGCAATGTCCACATGGACACTTGCACTTAATGCATTACAGTGATTGAATTTTCTTTTCTGAAGAAGGTGCAAGATCACCAACGCATGTTAACTGAAACACTCATCAAAAGCACAGTTAAAGTGCACAGCCAGCCAGTTTGGAAAGGGTCAGGTTCCAGGGTAAGTCCAGACAAGGCTAGAAAGATGGGGAAAGCAGAAGAAAGCATCAGATTTTGCCCTTCTTCCACTGATTTCCCTGGCCCAACCCAATATTCTGTTTGGCTGCCATGTGTACCGCTAAAAGGCGTGACTTGCTTTTCCAATCACCAGAAGTGAAACTCATTGTATACATAACCATACTTACTGTAATACAGTAATGTTACCTCTCCTTATGTTTAAGCCATGACTAATTCAACAGGATTTTAATAAGAACCAGTTTTAGACCTATGTGCAATGTTAGGTAAACATGACCAGATTGTAGTCAGGCTACTTAAGACAAACTGAAGAAAAACAAGGAATGAAAAAGAGTCATTGGTTGAGCATTCCTTACTTGCCGTGACAACTCGTTTTTGCTTATTACTTCATAACTCACAGAGAAAAGCATGTGTGCTGCTTTTTAATAACAATGAACGACTATAAACATCATTATATTATTCACTTGAAAAGAGGAAACACTTATGAAACTTATTTTCAAAGTTCAAATTTTGTGTGCATGTGTGCATTACTGGAGTGTCTATTACTGAAACTAATTATTTCAAATTTCCTATTCAGTTAATTAGTCAGCAAACTTCTTTGTGCTTACACGATGCTGATCTCCCGTGATGAGTTCTGAGCCAGAAAAAATTCCTGACAGTCTAACACCTCAAATCCATATCCTTGGCAACTGTAACCATTGATTTTCATTGATGAAATTGTTATAGGAAGAGGCCCAATATTCTCTACTTTGAAGTTCTTCGTGATGGACAGAATTTGCTTGCTGTCTTTCAGTTCTTAAACAAACAAAACAACAGAACTATTATTTTACAGTGCTTAAAAAACTCCACCATCAGAAATAAACTATTTTTACTTTCAATTCAATTAAATATTCAGAAGTGACCAACATTTTAATACAGGCTGTTTTGCAGCAGTTTAATTCCAGAACTTGTAACTAGCCTCAGCCAGTGTTTTGAGACATCGGAACCTACACCTCTCATGATCACTCTTCAGCTTCTTTTACTTCAGTATTCCATTTATTTAACATTATAGCACCATGTCAATGCCACTGTGGAGTAACACGGGCAGCTACAAAATCAGAGTCCTGCTTCTTCTTACTCACGTCGTCTGCAGTCCATCAGTGTAGCTTCTGGAACCTTGAATCTAAGGGATCCTCCTGCACCTGGCAGTCTTCCCCCTACTTTAAGTAATTCTCTGGCTCCATAGCCTTCTACATTGACCACATCCAGAATAGTCAAGTTGTTTCTGTCACGATATAAAAATCAAGCACTCAGCCGTTAAGACATAAATGAAATCTGCAAAATCACAGCTTTGCTATCTAGATGCCAACAACCAAGACAACAGTGCGTCAGTAACAATCACTGGCCACACTGGGATTGATTTCCTGTAAACACAGGCTCACCCGGGAACCATTCACCACCACCAATTAAAAAAATGAAGTAATAAGTTTTGCGACCACAGCCACTAACAACAGTGCCACCTGTTAAAAAATGGTTGCTTTCTTCCATAACCTCTTTCAAATAGGGTCTTTAAATCCTATCACTAAGGAGTTAAGTTTAAAGTAGCAAAGCCACCCAACATGAGCATGCTGTTGGTCTGCTGACTGAAAAACTGCCTTGGCTATAAACACAGTACACACTCATATGCATTTTCGAACCCAGTGATCCCCCAAAAAAGAAAGAAAAGCTGAAGTTCTACTTTATAATGACCTAGACGTAAGGTACAAAGATCTCTCGAGCAACTTTTATTAAACTAGGTGTTCTGACTGGCAAACTTGGTCCATTTGTCTTTACTCCACAATGCAGAAAAAGCATTTGCTCATCGACTTGTTTGCTTCTCACAAGTGAAACCTGGCTTACCTGATTAAAATAATGGAAGCCACTCTTTTGTAGTCAACTGGTGTAAAAATTACACCAACTTTTCTGGTTTCCAGTGGTTGTAAATTTAACCGAAGCATCTCAGAACTGCATTTCTTGCTGATGAGATCCTCTTGGTGTGTATTCTGTTAAAGAAAAACGTGTTTATTTAGTCATAGAAAACATGTATGTTAAAAGATATCAATAAAACAAAGCACCACCTCTTTGCTTAGCACAAGATACTTCTGGCAAGGTACGAAGAATGTACTACTTTATTTTTTAAAACAGACTTTATTTGCTCAGATGGTAAAGAATTTACACAGCATCCTTCATATTTAAGGAGTGCTATAACACTTCACAACACAACTAGAACTGACAGCATAACAAATAAACTGGGAAATGTGGCAACCATTATGCCCTTGGCACAGAGCTTGCAACTTGATTTAAGTGAGAAACGGATTGTTGGCAAATATGTTAATCGTTCTGAGTTACCAGAAACAAGCCAAAGTGAACTCTCTATCAGCTCTCTACCATACTAACTGAAGATCAGCACTACTGTAAGTTCAGTGAGTCTGGAAATAGCATAAAAATATATATACTTTAATTTCAATACTGCTCTCTACTCTCTTTTTCCCCTTAAAAAAAAAAAAAACCAAAAAAATAAAGAATGACAGAGAGAGGAGCAGAGAGAGAACTGCTCTGAAACTTCCTATTCCAGAAGTGTGGATCTCCCCTCAGGAAAGCAAGATAAGAAACCAAATGCACACAAAACTACCATAAACTTTACAAAATGGGCTGTTTCTTGGTTGTTTTAAAATTCATAGCTGGAACCTTAGCAGCTTTTCTGATCTCTTCTAGTCCAAAATTCTTAGTCTATTCAATGACAAAAAAAACACAAACCATTAAAAAAGTTTCAGAGCCTGTACTTAACAATTACTATTCATTAGAAGCAAAACATGTACAACATTTTCAAATTTCACCCTGTAACTCCCTACACAGATGTGCTTGCACTCAAATGTAAGCCTAACTATTCATCACATGTGTATTTAAAGTGACTGGGAAAATGAGAACACATTCAAAAAAGGGAATATTAACAACTAGTCATTTGGCTAACAACTAGACAAGTTCCATCTTGTGTTCATACATAACAAGTAACTATATAACCATGTGTTCCCACAGCTTCTTAAGTCCCTATGTGCAATACAGGCAACACACATGCTAACATAAAGGTTTTAACACTATTTTACAACTCTTCATTGTTGCAAAAAAATAAAGGTCAATTTTGATTAGCGTAGCAAACAGACTCCTCTTGCTTTTAAAAGCTAGGAATCTTTCACTGCATTTACACAGAGCATTAAAGAGACAGAGCATGCACAAAAAGTAAGGAGCATATGTCAGTTCCAGGCTTTTGTACAAACTAGAATTGTAGAATGGCTTGAGTTGGAAGGGACCTCAAGGATCATCCAGTTGCAACCTCCCTGCCACAGGCAGGGCTGCCAGCTGCTAGATCAAATCCTAGATCAGATTGCCCAGAGACCCATACAAAACAAGAATAAACTTGCTGGTAACCTGGACAGTACTCTGGTAGTCAGATTATGCCAGCATCCTTGGCAGCGCATTGTCTAGCTGCTATCCATGACAAAAGACTTTGGGGCACAATCACAGATCAGCACTGGCATGTAGTACAGTTAAGCATCATTATGTCTGTGTTAAAAATGAGGTAATGGGAATCACAGACAGCTATGACTTTCCAACCTCAACCTGGAAATTGCAGCGAGACTGAGGCGAAGTGCAGAAATGCAGCCTTCCCCTTGAGCTACTGAGCAGTATTTACTTCTACTGAAAAAATTATCTGTTATCTTCTAAGGTTACCAACACAAAAAACCTTGTACTTCGTGGTCAACCTGGGGCTAAACGGAAGTCCCAAGACAGAAAGCAAACTGTGGCCTTTTCAACACACGCATGCACAGGCTCTCTACAGTTGTCTTCAATTTGGAGAACACTCAAATTCTGTAAAGAAACTGACTGCAAAAACACAAGCTTGACAGAGTACTGAGAAAACACAGTTACATTCTTTTAAGTAGTACTTGGTAACAACTCAGATGTAATGCAACTAGTGTGTCAGATCACTTCCTTTAGTGAAATTAAACATCTTACCCTGTGAGAATATTCATCCAAGAGCCTGAACTCAGTGGTGGTGAAATTAATAGCTTGAATATTTATGCCAAACCTAAATAAACCAAAACAAAAAATCAAACACTTCAAACCTAGCCTGTCAGAACTACACTAACTTATTCTTACATGTTGGCATTTGTCCTGAAAAAAAGAACACTTTTACAATTGCACTTTGGGAGATGTGAAATACTGTGGAAACGTAGATCTGCGTTTTAACAAAATACTCTGCAAATCAGTTTTATGTGAATTGCATGTGCTTGGAAAACATAAAATTGCCTAGATATTTCAGTTCTCTTAGCATACAGCATTGCAAAAGACCACAATTAAGACGATTTCTTGCTGTACATAAACAGAAATATCCCACAGCTTTCCTGCTACATAACTGTTGAGAAATAATCATTACCAAATATTAATAATTTAATTTTACGACACTCTTTCTGCTCAGAGTTTGGGACATACTCATGTACTCTTTCATGTACTTGGCAAATCAAAAGCACTTACTGAAACTTATTTTATGTCTGAAAGCAAGTTCTAAGCATTTGGTACTTAAGGCAATAAGAAGAGATGTAAGAAAACCAGTAAAATTTAAGCCATAGAGGATTAGTGGACCTCCAGCCACTGAGTTGGAAATTCACTTGTTGCAACTTTTTATGACATTAGTTTGAGAAGAATCAGTTAGTGAACACGACTGCTAGTAAACCCAGGCGACCTCCTGAAATGAGTGTCAAAATACAGAGAACACGTCATCTCAAGCCACTATAAAGAGTCTGTGTGGAAATTACATTTAGTATGCAAACACGTGCAATTATTTATGTGTCTATCTATATACATACACACATACGTGTGTGTGTATATACATAACTGCACATAAACACACAAATAAATGATGTTAGGGAAGCAGCTACATAAAGACTAGGGCTCCAAACAAGGGCTTTTACAAAAAAAAAAAAAAAAAAAAAAAGAAAGAAAAGAAAAACATTTTTCTTAGTTTAGGTTCAGTTTCTTTTCTCTTCGCTGACCACAGTCTACAGACCATATACTTTCTAACCAGCTTTGCTGGGAGCTGCACATCCCCACATGTGGGAGTTGCTCCCCTCACCTGGGCAGCCGGCACAAAATCGCACTAAGCCTCAAATCTTAGAAGATCATCAATTAAAGTTTGTGGCTGGCAGACAAATTTGCTGAAAATATGCTCAGTTTGGCTCTTTCCATTGATTAGGTGCATTACACAGTCATTGCCAAACAGGGAGGTGCTTTGAACATGATTGTACCTTACAAAAAGGAGAAGAAAATGATCCCCATATAAGTTACGCTTCAAAAAATTTAAACAAATAATAAGCAGCAATCATAAGGCACAGCAAGTACAATTTTGAAAAGAAAAAACGGTATTCTGAGACAGTTATACTAATTACCATTTGCTGAGCAGACTCAGTGAAGCTTGGGGATCAGGGTAGTAAGAGAGAGGCAGAAGCTGCAGTGCAACTGGAAAGGATGAAGGATTTCTCAGTATGAAATACTTCACCTAAAAAGTTGGGATGGAAAAAGTTAAAAACTACATATTTGATACTAAGTCAGCATTAGTAATATGAGCTGAATTTTCAAGGGACTTCCGTCTGGCTTCAGTCTTAATATATCCATGCATGTACAAAACCACATAGAATAGGACACATCTCCACATCAGCTACAACTGCAGAAACAGCCCACAGTGCATGAAGACCTACACGTGCAAAGATACAGAATTCTTCCCCTTTTAAAATAACCCTTTTACTTGGATTTTGATGTGAGAAAACTTTAATGCTTGTTCGTAATTGTCAACATCAGCAGTTATACTCCTTTCTCGTATTAAAATATTACAAGTGAGCAGCCTGAGAACTTATCAGAGAGCCAAAGGGATAAACAAATGTGGTAGACTTGCATGAAGATCTCAAAACATCAGTCTACAAGCAGTATGAAAATGCTAAGCATCACCAAACATTAACTGCAGACCTCGTTCTTTAAGCAAGCAAACATTTATCAGCTGAGAAAAATAACAACCATTCTCACCACGCTACTTTTAACTGCTGTGGCATTGAAGCTGAGCGTAAGGCTGGGCTCTGCAGTCAACCGTGGCAAGAAAACGGCAAATGACACCTCCTCTTCAGGCTGCTTCTGGTGAATCAAGCGAGTTGATCCCAGAATGCTTCTCCTCCTTTATTGGTAAAATAAAAAAGTTTGGTTGTTTTGTTATTGTTTTTTCTTCCCCTCCCCCCCCCCCCCCCCCCAGTCCTTTTATTTATTTTTTAATCAAAAAAACAAAAGATGATGATTAGCCAGGACACTAATTACACTAACTACTCTTCCCTTTAAAAACATTCTTCACAGAATAAAGCCCATAAACCTCTAACCTAGTCACAGACAGTGTAATCTATGTGCATTCCTTCTATCTCCTCCTTTCCACCTGCAACACAGAGACTAGTTTTCACAGCCCTGTCTCTCTATTCTGGAAAGGTGCCAATATCACTGATACACTGTCTCTACACAAATTGCTCAGACATAGTGACTGCTTCCTTCCCTGCATCCCCAACACGTAGCATCTATTAGGCTGAGGACCAAAAGCCTGGAAAGCTGTACAAAGCTCCTAATCCTGAGAATGCTGCTATGGGACACGCTGACAAAGGATTTGCACAGCTCCATAACCAATGAGGCAAAACGTGCTTCGACTGCTTTAAAACTGAGTAGCTACGGAGGAGCTCACAACCAAAACATTAGTTACATTCTAAAATTCAGGCACCAGAAATGCTTACTATCACTGACAGTGCCTTGGAATAGATGCTGGGAGTGTTTGGGTCGCTCTGAAACTCCAGTGGCTTCAAGATAACTACTTTGGATATAGCAAGGTCTAAAACATTTATTTTAATTAAGAATGCTTCAGGATATAAATATTCTCTTACATCATTGTACTGGTTTGAATTAAGCAACTCAACAGATTCTGTACTAACCTGCAGGCTTCCCCGTGTCTTATTTTTTGCCATCTTTCATAAAGCTCACTTGCCAGCTCAGAATCCACATCCCAGGCAGAACGGTCCAGAGAGAGACTCCTCTGCCAAAGTAGATTTGCTAAAACGATAACAGGTTTTTCATATTTTTTCATACTGTTGCTGTTTCTAACAGTCGCTATTGAAAAGTCATTATATTATCAGTAGTCTTTACATAGAACTCCACAAAAGAAAAACATACCAGCTTAGTTTGAAAGTACAAAATATAACTCAATGCACAGCCCTCAGTGTTTAAAATAACCAATTGAGACTGATGACAAATTGAATAAACCAACTACAGCTTGCTCAGTTCAGTATTTTCAGGCATGTGCATTAGACTTCTCTGTTTTAAATGTATGAGCATCCTAAATTATGAAGAATACCCCTAAAAAAAGATTTGATTACGTGTATTATTAGAATGGAAAGTTAAGAAAACATGGAATACTTCCTCATATCAGCAATATTCTTTCATTCAATTTTATTTCATAATATCTTTTGCTTTTAGATGTTTACCAAAATGTGCCTATGTATCAGACCTCAAAGCCACATGCTTGTCTCCTCAAATCTCTTTTTAATCTTTGACTGACTATTAGTGCCCTCTTCAAAACCTCATACAAAATCATACTTTAAGAAAGCATCACCTTGAAAACACATTCAGGAGGACACTAACACTTAAAGCCTGTGGTACCCAACTCTTTAGTGACATTCCTTCTCAAGAAGAAATGAAAAAATTTTAAAATGCACTATTCTGAATCAGCCTTCATCAAATTACACATTCTTCAAGCAGTACTGTGTCCATATATCATCTAACATTGTGTTTCTGTAAATGCCAAGTAGGTATTTAAAACAATGCAATGCTAATCCTGAGATTCCTCAGTTGCAGAGAGAAAAGCATCATTACTTTGTTTTACAGGACACAGCTTCTGGTGTTGTTTTCTAAGGCTGACAATTGGTCTTTTGCAGGAGCCTATGAAATTATTGCTATGAGAAACAAAGAGAAGGCATTCAAAATTAACTCTGGCTAAAGACAGGATATTGCTCAACACTGTTGTTTTTTGTTTGCTTCTTCAGCACAGAATTTCCAGGATCTGGGTCCAGATGACATACATTTTCTAAACTCTCCTTGAGCTAGTTGACAGCTTAATCATTGTACCTGATCGCCTCTGAAGGATGTGACAAGAAGAAAGCAAGGAGCAATACACCTCCATTAAGAACTTAAAGGACAGTCTTAAATATTGTTAAGTGCAAAACTGTGTTATAACAGAAGAATAGTTTATTAAGTGCTATGGAATTAGAGATCTGAAATACTGCATAGTATACTCACTACAGGTTACTGAGAGCCTATTATATGGGCGATGGTGTCAGAAAAGCATCTGTTTTTAAGGAATGAAGGACTTGTACTAACAATCTCCATATTCTCAATATAAGCTCTGCTACAGAATTGCCACTGCATGCTTAAAAAAGTCAAGACAAGCCTACCTGAATCAGACTTTCCCAGGTAACACTGAATATCACAATGGGTAACGGCTTCAAAGTGAAGATCTGCTTGCTGGAGAAACAAACCAAAACAATCCACTGACCATATGACAAAAGCAAACAAAACAAAAACAGTAGAAATTTCTGTTTCCTAGTGCATAATTTGGACGAGACAAGGAAGAGAATTCAGGTCGCCCAGAGAAATGTAATTCAATCACTATGTAATTCTGAGGGTTTAAATTTCCAGCTACAGAATGAGTTTTTCTTTCAGGACTAACAGGCAAATTCTGGCCAAAGCAGCAGGCCGCTACAGTTCGATCTGCAGTGCATAATAATCATTCAGCATAACTGAATACAATACCTTGGACACAGTCGAATATATCTGCAAAGGTATTTCAATGATCACTCCTACGTTGGTGGCCAAACAAATACTAGAAAGCACATCTGTTACGTTGTTTTTCACATCAAGTTTCAAAGAAAATACATTCCAACAGCCTGGAGATAGAGTCAAAGGCTCAGCAAAGTTCAAAATCTATAAAGAACCAAAAGACACTTGAATTAAAACTCGAACAATATTTTAGAGCAAGCAGTGCCTTTGTGTTTTTGCTGCTAATACACACATGCCCATAAGTGATTCATACAGTGCGCACATGAAAATCTCCTATCAAAATATAGGAATGGTCAATTAGATGTCTACATTGTGCGCTTATTCATAGATCAGTTTTGTCTGGATTGGATCAAGCCATTGCACAAGTAAATTACTGATTTTGACTTCTAAACTTCAAAGCTCATCTATGTACTAAAGACTTTCACTACAGCCAATGAATGCTGTACAACAAATGCTTAGTCCTATAGAGCCCAAACAACACAAGCAACAGTTCTGAGAACAGAGCAGTGGTCTACAATTTGATGCATCTGTAGCTGCAACTGAAATAAAAAATGAAAAATGATAATGAACAAAACAAAAGCAAGTTGAACAGTGAATAATATCCACTGAGAGCCTGGGCTTTGCAGGACCTAAGTTACAGGCACAGAGCCACTTTTATTTTCAACCAATTTCAATTGGCATTGAGAATACAGAGTCTTTCAAAAGAATCTACTCTTTATGTCAAAGGGCCAAATTCTTAAATCATCAAGGACAAAGCACTGCATGAAGCTGAAATAAAACTCACCTTTAAGATGTTCCTTGTTTCTCTGGATACGTAGACTTCATTCAGTTCAATGCTGAATTCGAAGTTGTTTGTAAACCATATGGACCAAAATCCTGAAATATTATGGTGTGGTTCAATATGAAACATTGCTGCAGAAGGATCAACATCGAAATACCTGCAAGTAAATACAGAATAAAAATAAATACGACTGCAATTGTCCCTGAGCACGCACAATCAGTCTGCGCAATAACTGTAGTACTCTTGAACAGTGGCTGTCTTAAGGTTTTAAGGATAGAGCAATTTCCATTAGGATACTTACATATGTCATAATACAACATCGCCTACTGCTTTGTGATAAGGTAAGCTGGGATGAAACTGGCAAAAGAAAACTGAAGAATTTCCTGATTTTTCTATCACTATTCTGCTTCTGCATTGGAAGAACAAGGACAGTGGAAAATATTATCACAGACTCCAAGCAATGCTTATATGATATAAGCTGTTAAGGCTTCTTTTTTTTTTTTTTTTTTTAAATGCCTCCTGAAACTATTCCCCTAAAAAAATATAAGAGTTATTATTTGAAATGTCACAATCCCATTTTGGCAAATGTTACAGAAACAACAGGAAGAAACATCCTCACTGTACTTAGAATCACTCCATGACAAAGCAAACTAACTTTGTGTCTTAAAGTAGTCTACAATATTTGTGTACTATCAATGAACACTGACAAACAATACTTCACCCTCAACCTACCCTTCCATCACTGGACAGGAAAGGCAGGCTTGTAGTGCTGTAGCGCCTTCCACTATGCTATTCCTCTTGTCATCAGAGTAAGGCCTTGCATCGTCACAGAATGCAGCTGGGTAAAGAACAGGCACACAGGAGAATACACCATCAGCCAGCAGAACAAATGCACATCTGCAATGGTTTTCACATGAGGACTTCAAAGAACACAACAAAGGGAAACACTCAATTTTCACGCAAGTGAAAAAAGAAACTAAGTGGTTATGTTCTAATTCTCAGAGGATTGAAACCTCAATTTAAGAATTTACAAATGCCCAACACTTTCAAAAAGCATGCAACAAGGCTGCTAAGAGTAACCTGACCAATCTTAACTATGTGTCACCACCAGAGAATTCTCATGTATCATAACACACTACCTCCTTTCAGCAAAAGTGCTCTGAAAATAAGAAAAAAATCACTTAAGATAGTCTCTTATTTCTCCTTACTTGACTTTATTTTACTAGGAAAAACAAGTGTCCACGTCATTATGAAAACAGCCTGTTTCAGTAACACAGTAAGTTTACATATGGCAGTCTAGTGGTCAGAACAAGAATCAGGCTGCAGTCAGAAAAGGCTGATGATGTAGTCTACCTAGACTTCAGCAAAGCCTTTGACACTGTCTCCCACAGTATCCTCCTGCACAGGCTGGCAGCCCATGGCTTGGACAGGTACACCCTTGGCTGGGTAAGGAACTGGCTGGAGGGCCGGGCCCAGAGAATAGTGGTGAATGGAGTTAAATCCAACTGGCGACCAGTCACAAGTGATGCTCCCCAGGAGTTGGTGCTGGGGCCTGTCCTCTTCAATATCTTTACTGATGACCTGGATGAGGGCATTGAGTGCACCCTCAGTAAGTTTGCAGATGACACCAAGTTGGCTGGAAGTGTCGATCTGCCTGGGGGTAGCAAGGCCTTACAGAGGGATCTGGACAGGCTGGATAGCTGGGCTGAAGCCAATGGGATGAGGTTCAACAAGACCGAGTGCCGGGTCCTGCACTTTGGCCACAACAACGCCAGGCAGCGCTACAGGCTTGGGGCAGAGCGGCTGGAAGACTGTGTAAAGGAGATGGACCTGGGGGTATTGACTGACGCTTGGCTGAACATGAGCCAGAAGTGTGCCCAGGTGGCCAAGAAGGCCAATGGCATCCTGGCTTGCATCAGAAACAGTGCTGCCAGCAGGAGGAGGGAAGTGATTGTCCCCCTGTGCTCAGCTCTGGTGAGGCTGTGCCTTGAGTGCTATGTCCAGTTTTGGGCCCCTCACTGCAAGAAAGACATCGAGGCCCTGGAGCATGTTCAAAGAATGGCTTACAAAGCTGGTGAGGGGTTTGGAGCACAGGATGTATGAGGAGTGGCTGAGGGAGCTGGGAACGTACAGTCTGGAGAAGAGGAGGCTCAGGGGAGACCTGATTGCTCTCTGTAACTACGTGAAGGGAGGTTGTAGTGAGCTGGGGATCGGCCTCTTCTCTCATGTAACTGGTGATAGGACTAGAGGGAATGGATTCAAGCTGCACCAAGGGAGATTCAGGCTGGATGTTAGGAAATATTACTTCTCTGAAAGAGTGGTCAGGCAGTGGAATGGGCTGCCCAGGGAGGTGGTGGGGTCACCGACCCTGGAGATGTTCAAGGAACGTTTGGACATTGTGTTGAGGGACATGGTTTAGTGAGAACTATTGGTGATGGGTGGATGGTTGGACTGGATGATCCTGTAGGCCTTTTCCAACTTTGGTGATTCTGTGAAATGTCTCTGTTTTCACAGACACAGAATCATACACAGAATCACACAGGTTGGAAAAGACCTTCGAGATCATCAAGTCCAACCACAACCTAACCATACTACCCTAACTCTCACAACCCTCTACTAAATCATGTCCCTGAGCATCTTTATCTTTAATCTTTGCTCTTCCACAACATGCCTAGTCTCGGCCAAAAGCATCTTCAATGACCTTGCCAAGAAATGCCATAGAAAATGACCACACAAAAACAATAGTCCTTCGGAAAATACATTTGAAACGGAATATAAGCACCAATTATAAAAGGATGTTGAAAAAGCACAGTCAATAATTATGCTTATTTAAAAATTGGCTAATAAAAAATCAGCTAATAATTTCAGTGAATGTTTCTTTCCCCTTTTTGAAAACTACATTACTTATAGAGTCTTAAATCAGCACAAAAAGCAGCATATATACAGAAAATGGTGGAAACGATTAGCTAAAGGAATTTATGCACCTCCAAAAATTGTTAAGATTTTTTTCAAAGTCTATAAGCTAAAAAAAAAAAAAAAAGCTACTGTTTTTACAACCAAACCCTGCCTAATAATTATCTATAAACATATGCATACTGTACCTTTACAAGAAATAGAAGCAACTTTTGTAAAGTTAGTAAATGATGAAGACAGCAGTACTGGCTCAAATTCCACAGGTGCTCTGTTTTTGTGTGACAACTGCCTTATTTCCTGCATGAAGACAAGACATAATGAACCCTGCAGCACTACTATGATTATTATTGTAGCTCCAGTGCTAGTTTATCTTCTTGTCACATTTGCAAGCCATTATCTGCAATTTTCTCACAACTTCTAAGCCACAGCCCTTGGATTTTTATTCAAGCTAATTACTCTTATGTCTTTAAAAGGAAAAATCCATCACCAAACCAGATGTAGTTCTTCTAAGAGAACTATTAGATGACTGGGCACAATTTAGAAATACAGAAATGTGATATTTGCCACCAACAAGATCAATCTGCTACTATGCCAGTCAGCTAATTAATTCCCAAATCAAATTCAACACCTTAACATATGACTACCTGAAGCCTGTAATTACCTGTATATGCACACAGCTGTTCCCAGAATGCAAGACGTACATATCCACCATGAAATCACCTGCTCAAAAGAATGAATAGTAAGGTAAGCTCACCAGGGATTGAAGCACTCTTGCTGAGTAGGACACTCACATTAGAAGCAATCATAATTTAAATTTAAAAAGCATTCCATGCAACAGCTGTCCTTGGAAAGCCACATTCAGCATTTAACACTTTTCGGGCTTAAAACAGGAACAGTCCTATCACCTGGCAACTTGCTACCCAGAGCAACAGCTGATGGATATAACTCAGCTTCCACCTGTCAGCAGGTTGGAATGGCAGTATTGGTAACTACCCCTTCCCCCTCTGCTGAAGCTCTGTTCCTACTCACAGGATGCTACGAAGACCTGGAAGAGCAATAGCATTGCCACAAGACAGCACAAGACACGGCTGTTTCACCAGGGCAGTCCTAATTCCTCTATGAAAGGAGGCCTGAGTTGTTGCCTTTGCTTATACTTAAAGTACCTTTGTAGATACAGGCTAACACAAAACGACAATACTGTGCCATTCTCTTGATTTACAGTAAAGAATTAGTACTGATGGAAAAAAACTTGGATTTTCCCACTGACATCAAGTCCAAAGGGTTATACGATCAAACTCTAATTCAATGAGCATTTATAAATGCACTGTATCTAATAGCAAACAGCCTTATAAACACACCCCTGGTATTTTAACTGTCAGAAGTAAAACAGCAAACACCCTTGTCATGACAGACGTGAAAATTCTCTGCCAGCACCAGAATAAACATACATCCACAATTCAACACAAAGTACCAGCATCCCACAAGGAGGGAAAATAGGCTTACAGTGGGTATTTGGGTATCAGCTTTGTGTAAATATCACATCACAGAGTAGGTACAGGAAGAACAGCACGTACTGTGATCAGACCCTGATCAGAACTTCTCAAAAATCAAGATGATCGTATTCTTTTCACCAGTTTTCACTACTGTGTTAAGAAAATATTATCGTAATCTGGATCCTTAGGCAGCTCTGTCTTCAACCAGAAAGTAGAACTGGCAGAAATGTCTAAAAAGGGCTACCCAAACAAAACGCAAAGCTCTATAAATACTTGAAAACCTTTTATTTATGAAATTTGTTCATCCAATTAACACAGCAGAAAGAACTGCGAGGAGCTGATTGTTTTGCCTGTGGAATTTTAGCTTAAGAGAACAAACGATGCGCACATCATCCCACCTTCCACAACAGACACTATTCTCAGTAGCGTACAAACTGTTCTGCTTTCATAGTCCTGTATGGTTAATTTAGTTACTGGGAAATTGGAAACAGTTGAAGAAATCAAAGAACCACAATATCTTTTCAAACTGTTCAAGCAGATGTAAAAGCATGGGGAAAAATATGAATGAAAGTGATGTAGGTTACAGTCTGTATCCCTTTCAAGGAGGGTTGCGCTTTGAGTAACCTTGCCCTAAGCAAGGGGCTACTATACCCATGTTTAGCCAATTTTCTTTTCCTTATTTGCAAAATTCAGACTGTCACTGAAATTGATTCAATTTAGCACATCAGATCATAATGCATATATAAAATCTATTGTATTACAATTAACAGTCATATTTTGGACTTACCTGAGGTCTTCGTTTTTTCCATTGCTACAAAAACTACAAAAAGATTCTCCAGTAAGTATTGTCTTTGCTCCACAAAATCTTGTTGGGTATTTTCCATTCTTACCGTTAAGCTCATTTCTAGCAGCATTGGATCATCGGACATAGAACAGCAACTCTAGAGTGAGACAAGGGGATACAGCGTGTGTGTGGTGGGGAAAGAAACACAGCCATTCATTACGGTGCAGTATCTTGAGAAGTTAATCAAAGGCATCATCTAACAGACATGATCTTCAGCACAGAAACACTGGTAAGCAGGAGTAATTAGGACCTTTGCTAAAATTCTCAGCAGAAACCAAGGACAGTGCAGATACAGACAGCACAGCAAAAACAAAGACGAAAAACAACCAAAAACAACACCGAACCTTGAAAGAAGGTAAATTTATGGACTGTCTTAGTCAGTCTCACCTCAGGGACTGCAAAACAGTTTCCTTTGTTAAATCCTCTGACTTCAATAAAATGTGCCATAAACAGACTGATGCATGTGTCTTAATGGTAGGAAAACAGTTCATGTTCACTGGTCTGTTTATAGTTAATTTTTCCAAATCCTGTGTTTTTTGTCTCCATTTCTCACTGAAGTAATTTTAGAAAAACAAACACACATGTACAATTCTTAATAGCAAACTGCCATGTGGCTAGAATACTTCAGATAAATACAAATTGGATCGTATCCCCTTTTCTAAGCAGTGGCTGCTGTTAAGACAGCTAAGTCTCAGCAACTACAAAGACACAGACACCATTTTGCAAAGTACTAAACGCAACAAGCAAAACCAAACTAGACAATCAACAGTGAGTAACATAAATCTGTCCTGCATCGCATCACAGAGCTCACTACACTCAGGCTCTGTTGCTGTACCGCGAGGAGGAGGTGCAAGAGCAGACCTCCACATGAAGCACGCAAAGTGATCTAGTGAAAGGGCAGCAAAATACCTTTAGTTAATCTGAAATGTCACTCCGAGGTGTAACATGGGAGGAGAAGCCTCTCCCGATGTCAGCTCCCTCCCACAGCATCACAGAAACCCCCAGTGCTTGCAATAGCTGCCAGATGCACAGAGGAAGCCACAGGTGATGTGTCCTTGGGTAGCTGCTATTAGAGTGGGCAGCTGTGCTGTGTGGAATTTTAAACTTCCAAGTGCATTTCAAACCTAGACTCATTTACCACACAATGCACAGGGGAAACATGGGAATAAATAGTACAGTATCACCGTGATGCATACTGTGGAGAAAAAATGGCTATGGAGTCTTGACCTAGCCACACCCAATGAAGGAAAGGTGCTGCACACCACAGCTCCAGCCTATATATTTGAACAAAATACCTAGCCAAGCACCAGCATCACTGAGAGCCATTACTTATTTACCAGGTCAGCCTTTGCAGACAATGAGGAAGGTGAGATTCTGCTGGTACTGCCTGGGAATAGAAAGTCTAGTGCCCTTAGTAATCAGAGATTGAGAGGGGGCTTTTCTGTGAAGAGTTTAAAACTGAAACTGCATTGTTGCTGCAACTTCTAAAACTATGGAAAGCGTCCTTCTAAACTTGGCTTAAAATAAGAAAGCTTAAATAGGTAGAACATAATAATAAAACATACCTTAACTTGTTGATTTGCATCAGTAGGTAAACTGCATTCAAGGTGAACATGTAAGAGGCTGGTATTCATCGTTTCTGCCTGTAAAGAAAGAAAGTGAAAAACACCTCAAGCAGATTGTTTAGAAAGATGTTATATAAATCTGGCTCACGTAGCACAATTTATAAAGATAACAAGACTGCCTCCACATGTGCATGACACAGCAATGAAAGGATTTTTTTAAAAATAAATATTCTGTACAGTAGGTCAGCGATCCAACTCCAATTCACTACAAGGGAATTAGAAAGATAGCAATGGTCAAGCTATTATTGCACATGATTATTAAATATCTGCATGGCATATACACGAGCAATCCTTACAAACTTTGATAAGACAACAAAATACACTCAACAGAGCTTTCTTGGTGTAATATAAATACTTATTTTCTTATTTTCTGTATATTTGCTTTGCTGTTTGTACACTGAAATGCAGTTGCTAAGCCAAGAACGTAACGCCGCACTCCCACCGTCCAATACATAGGCTTTGTGCACAAATGGACAGACAAAGTACATGCTTCACCTTTTTATTGAGTGGGAAAGGAAAAAGAAAAAAAGGGCACTGACTGGGCCAGCTTGTAAAACACTCTTAAGCAGCGACAAAGCCAAGCACAGTTCATGGAAACTATTCAGAAATCTGGACCGTCAACTTAATTGCACATACTGCAAAGCCAGTACACAGATGTTAATTTTAAATAACTTTTAAAAATTATAATGAGAGTTCTGTCACTACCAGTAACATGATCACAGCAACATTATTTGATGACTTTGAGACTGATGTAGAATCCCACTCAGTCTCTCTTTTCATACACAACAGCATCTCAATACGGTATATGGAGGTTCAAGTTTCTGAAGCTGTCAATGCAACTTCTTTTGAAGAATTTAAATCATTTGATGCTAAGAAGCAGGACTATGAATAACAGGTTTTAGATTATGCAAAGGCCTACTTCGTATCTCCATGGGACAGAGAAAAGGGAGCAGGGTGCGCCTGAGCATTTCGTTTATACCACAGGGAGCGGTTTCAGAGAAGCACAGCCAAAAGGACAGCACATACTGTGCAGCCCTAATTCAAGTGGATTTCATACCACAGTGACCCAGTCTTCACACAAGAGGGCGATCCAACCTCTGCTAAGACTGTCGCAGCACCAAAACACAGGCTGATGCCAGGCTGCACCAACCCCAACAAGCAACTGTTTCTGCAAACTCTCTTGTCCTCATCAGTTTTGAAAGCAGGAAAAACACTTGACTCCAAAGCATGCACCACTTCGTAACCTCTCACAGACAAACCTGCTAACAGGAGTTTTAATGAGGCAGTCAAACTATACCAAGAGCAACTTTTGAGGTGAGTTTTTTGGGTGGATAAACCTTGTTACTTAAAATTCCCTTCTCAGTGGTCCTTGAGAGAACACTATCATCTCCAAGGTCCTAAATAACAAGGCATTAGCACTTAATGTAATTGCCAAACTGTGGCCACTTTCAGAGAAGAATTCTTTATTCTGCCCCAAATAAGCCAGCAATCAGGCAAGGCTCTATACAAGATTTTTGCAGAAATATTCTTGCATTACTGTCAGGACTCATAGAGTTCAAACCACATCCTAGAGTTTGGCTATATTATAATTTGAAAAGAAACATTAAACAAGCCTTCCTCTTGCTCCTGAAGGCTATTTTATTTTCCTTCCAGGACAGTCCCTGATCCTGAAAAGCCATTCCCACTCTTAGAACTGAAGTTGTGTTAATAAACTGTTCTTGTAGCAATGATTCAGCAGGTTCATGTTTTCTGCAGTTATCAGGATGCCACACCAAAAGAACACTGCTATCCTACTTTCAATCCCGCTCCACACCCAAATATCACACTGATCACATTTGCCTTTCACCTCCTTCTCACCAGCTCAAAACAGAAATTAAGGAGTCCCTGGTTGCTGTTGGTGCTCGCAGTACTTCCCTGTCATTGGTTCACATGCTTTGAGCTCACTTGGGAAGTCAGGAAAGCAATGCCTGAGTCTCCTGTGATAACACATCCATCCCTGCAGTTCACTCCCTTGTTGACATTACCTCCACATTTGTAAAGCATTTTGAACACAATGAAGAACTGATGTGGCTGCCTGCTAAGTGCCATAAACAATGCCCCAAAACAGGCAACCAGAGTAGAGACTGTATCCAGAAGCTCAATAAACAAAGATGACCTATATGCGCACCACCATCTGTCAAATCTTAGCAGTAACCACTTGCTGCTGAATGGCGATGTGGGACACACTATGAATTCACTGTTGGATACAACTCTTCTTTCAACTCAACTCAGGATCCAGGACCACAGCCAGAGCACACAGATTATGAAACCCTCCCCAAGCTGAAACTTTGAAAGCAGTAGGAAAAAGAGGGTAAAATTCAACAGCAGAAAAAGCAACTTTGTCATTCTTTTCCATTTCAGATCTGGGTAAGAATGTGGGGAAGTGACAGAAGAAAAGCCTGGGTATCCTTTAAGATCTGAGGACAGTTAATCAGCACAAACTCAGTGCATCATGGAAGCTCACTGCACCCAAAAGGCAGACACAAGCCTGTCATGCACCACTGCAGAGGTTACAGTTTCACCTACAATCTTCAGGAGCACCTCATGCTTCCAACAGCTAGGCTCCGAAAAAAAAAAAAAAAAAGCTTCACCCATATCCTTACGCACAATTCTGGCCACCACTCACCTTCAAAAGGAGTTGTTATAAATTGGAAAAGCTGCAGAAAAGGGTGGCCAGCTGCGCTAAGAAATGACCAGCCCATCACAGGGAAGGATGCCACAGAGCACGGATTGCTCAGCTTGGCAAAGGGAAAGCTGAAAGATGTGATCCTGCCTAAAAAAAAAACTTCTGGGTTTAAGTGCCAGAAGCAGGAGGAGTTATCGAAACTAAATGTGCATCGCAACAAACAAATACAAACTGGCCACAAAGAAATCGAGACTGGAAATTAGATATAGGTTCCAGCCATTAGAGGAGTGAGAAAAGATGCAGACGGGAAAAGAGATGCACCAATACAGCCCTCACTGACCCTTCTCAGAGGTTTCCAAGCAGTATCAGTAGACTAAAGAGGCAAGGATATCATTAGCATATCCAAATGAAGCTTATGCTATCCTGAACTTACGTTAGAAGTGTATTTTACTCAGATAATAGAAAACAGAGGTAAGCAAGCATGCAGTTCCGTAGGTATGACTGATTTGTCTTAAATGTTTTTCTTCACTCAAATCTCCATGGTTTAGTACTCATGTATCCTTAAGTTTGCATGTCTGTATTCACTCAGATCTCACAGACCTCTTCCCCACACAGCTTCTAAGTCTAAAAGATGAGCTGGACAAGAAGGAATCGTACCAGCTTTTATAGGATCCAGATCAGTAAGGCAAACTGAAAGAGGCACTTCTGGAGCAGACACCTATCTGTAGAGAAATCTTTTCCACAAATGGGACGCAAATACAAGTTACTTTTCAGTATTTAGATCTTGCCTAACACCTTCAACAGATGTGCCTGAGCCACTGCTGCAGCATTCCTCTCCAGATTGGCAGTATTCACTGAACTGAAGAATAATTCTCCAATTATAGCCAGGCAGGAAAATTATACCCAGGGCTAGGAGAATCAAGTCAATGCTCTCTTGCATTTTGTGTACTGAGACAAGATTAGTACCAGGTGGCGCTGCCAAGCATGATCTCAAGCTTGTACTCTAGAGAAATAAAGCAGAGGAAAATGCTCCTTGCTATTGCAGTAATGCAAATGTCAAATGCTCCCCAAAATTTTTCTACTCAGTCATTTAACAGAAGAAAGAAAAAAGATCTGAGGTGACAATTTTCCTCAGGAAAAACAAACAGAAGGTACTTTGGAGGCAATCAACATAGATTATATTTAGAAACAAGATCATATTCCTGTTATGTGCTAAAGTATTCAAAATACTCTTTTTTTTTTTTCTTTTTAAACAAAATTAAATCCATACATAATACAAAAGTTCTTATCCATGAAAAAGCTTGAAGGAAATCAGAATCGTCAACTTCTCCGGTTAGTTACTCACTTGAACTATCCCATATAGCCTAGAGGACTACAAAAATAGAATCATAAAATCATTACGGTTGGAAAAGATCTCTAAGATCATCTAATCAAACTGTCCAACCTGGAACTGCACCTAAATCTCAGGAACTGTTAAAGCTTCTCTTCCAATTTAAGCAGTTATGCCTCCTAAATCCATCTTGTTTTATTCCTCACAGTTCCATGTTCCAGCCAAGCCAAGGGCTGATGTCTTCAGCAGTAACAGGAATGGGAGGGGATACTCCAGCTGGAATCTTGTTCTCATCAGAACGCAGCATGCTATGATTTCTAATTAAATGATAAATCATGCATATCACAGCTGTGAACCAGCCTGGGAAACGGGTCTGAAGTAAAACTGAAAAGAAAAAAAAAAAATGCTCAGCTTCTCCCTTCCCAGTTCCTCCAGTAACAGTGGATTTTTATCTTTTTTTTAAACAGATTGATTCTCCTCTTTGATTTAGAGCAGGGCAACACAATTAGTTTTATTAGCACAACTGAGAGGACAACACACCGTAGAAACATACATTAGTGGAAACAGTTTAAAGGCCAAAAGATGTTTCTCTCAATAAAACTGGAAACACCCACTCATTGTAAAAACACTTATCTATCTCTCTACTACCTCTCTCCCACAGTCACTTTGACTTCCTGTTAAAATTCCTTATACCCCAACAACCTGAAAACAAAATTATTTCATGTCTGAGTAGGTTAATGTTTCACTTCTGCTTGAAATGTATTACTGTACCAGTGTTCGTGATGTCTGGATGCTCTGAATGTGTGGAAGCAGTAAGTAGGCATTTGCTAGCTGTATTCTAGGCTCTTCTGGAGAAGATGTCAGAGTTCCCACTCCAAAAACCTGTTGTTAAAATAGAAATGAGTCATTATAGCAACATTCACTATTTCAGTTATCACAGTAATACACAGAATTATTTTCCTACTAAGAACCTGAGGAAATATGATTTTAAAAGACAACATACATAATTTCAAAAGTTCCACTGTGGAAAGTAATTATACACACAATAAGCACAGTAGCATCTTCACTTACTTGCTTCGAAAAGAAAAATGCTCACCTGCACAGCATCAGGTTATCTCAGAAAGAGCGAGCAGTTAAACACTTCCTGCTCTTCACGCAATTGCAATACAAACACCCAAAATACGGCAATTCTATACTGTAACCATGTTGGCTAAGCTGGTTACCAGACATTTCTATCATTTTTAGCTTTTTTTTTTTTTTTTTTTAAGTCATGAGCAAATGGAGGCATCACCTTCCAAGTTTTCTTCACAAATGATGAAGTGAAGCAGAACTACTTTTCAAAACTGCATACAATATCTACACATCATGGGACTCTTTGTCTAAAACGGAGAGAGGGCAAACAACTGCATTCACAGTTTTATGGTCACCACTGGGCCATGCGGGAATTTCTGGAAAACTCAGTTCCAAGCACAAAAGCATTCTGAATTCAATGGCTTTGTCTTCAAAACTGAATAAAATATTGATTGATCATTTTGCTTTTAAAAGTTTGCAATATTCAGAGAAGCACAAGATTTGCAATTTAACATTTTTTATTACTTTTATTATTATTTTTTTTTACTGCATTCGTATCCCACTCTGTCAAGATTAGTTTATGAAAATGAGATGTAAGATAACCTCAGCTTGTTTTATTTTTCGCTCCTATGAAAAAAATCCATTAAGGTTTTTCACTTCTAGCAAATAAATCGTTTTTAAATTGAAAAAAAACTACCAAGGTTTTTAATTGAAAGGACAACACAGCGTTCACTGAAGACCTATGACAGCTATGGATAGAAAACATCACATCAAAGGAATTATTTTGGGGATGTTTCCTTTTTGATGGGGACGTTAACAAAGTACATTTCCCTATTAAGCTACTTTTTCTACATTTGGGCAATTTTTTCATATGCACTTCTCACACAAATGTGTTAGCAATATCAAACGTATTTCAAGGCTTTCGAGCTCTCAAGAGTGCCATAGACTGTATAACCACTATAGTTAGACCCAATTTTGAAACTCTTAAACCTAATGCAAGCTGAAACCATGGACAGTTACTTCCTCTTGTTACATTCCCTACAGATGCCTAGTGAAATGGTCTACGAATAACAGCATGCTACTGATTTTAGCAGCAGCCCAACACCAGAAGATCAGTTTCTTCTGACACTGACAACTGCTTCCCTGCAACTTGTTCACAAAAGGCTGAGGCTGAGCGGGCCAGGTAACAAAAACAAGGGGTCAGGAGTGAATGCAGAGAGAAGATAGATGCAAAAAAAGAAAAGAGCCATCACTCTATAACACAAAATTCCCACAACATTTGGCATCACCCCTAGTATGTGCTAGCCAATGGCAATATCCATATTCCAAAATCCGTATTTCAGTGAACTTATCTCTGCTTCCTTATAAGGAGCTTTGTTTTCCAATTCACTATGAGAACAGAATAACTGAATGGTTGATTCAAGTTGGCATTGTTTTTAAGTCATCGGATTCAAATTCAGACTTTTTCTTTTACAAATTAATGACAGTAAAAAATTTGGAACATATAATGTCCCTTATAAAAATCTTAACACCAAACAACTCAACACTTGCTCTCTTCTCTGATTAATCAGATAGTAGATGACCTCTATTCAAAACTCACTACTTCTGCTCCCATATTATAATGCCCTGAAGTTTTCACCTTGCGTTGCATCCCCAGCATATTTACATAAAATCCTATGAGGTAGCTGAAAGATCACCTGAAATGCTTCTTAAATGTCTTGGTGGTTTGTTTTTTTTTCCCCATGAAAAATACATTCCAGAACAGTTCATTCAGGACTGCAATATTATACAGAGCCAAGCAGCAATGACAGGACCCTAATGTTCAAAGTACACACAAATAATACAAATATACTTACTACAACAGGTAGCCCCACTAGCAGTAGAGATTTTAAATGCATTCTTGTACGAGGAATCATGAGATCAGCAAGATCTGCTGTAAGGGATGAACTGTAAACACTACTCCACTTGACTTGCATCAGGAATTCAACAAACATTTGAAGTTGATTTATTTTTTTTTTTTAAAGTTCAAAATGCATGAATACAACTTTTAAAAACACAAATTCAAAACTGAAATGAAAAATAAGTGAAGTTACCTGATATGAAAGTACTCCATGAGATGAGGTATTTATAAATAATGAGCTTTCAACATTGCCTTCCTCTGTTGGCAGAAAAAGCACTCTGAATGAAATTTTTCCCATAGCTGGAATCACCTACGAGACCACAAAGAAGGCTACTTGCTCAGTGCATTTAGTTAGAACACCCACCAGTCACCCACAGATATTTCCATACACACAGCTGTACGTGTAGATCCCACACGCAGAACCTCAGCACTAAAGTTTCACCTGTCCATATCTCTCAACTCTATCAACAGAACAATAAACACCAACATAGTTGTGCATATATGTATACACACGCATATATGTGCATAACACTGCACATAACAAAATGAGACTTGAAGTCAATTTAACACTGAACAGTTATTTTCTTTCTGAATTAATGTAAAATACATTTTCTACTGCAAGTTCTGAATGTCTTCTCCCTCACCAGCCGCAGTAATAACAAGCAGTAAAGTGCTAGCAAAACCAGAAAAAAAAATTGTAGGTCCTAGGGAAAAAAAAAAAAAAAAAAAAAAAAGAAGGCACAAAAAGAAAACATGGATTTAAAAGTTTAGGCCAAGGAAGCATGAAGGCTTTGCACTTAGCCATTATGTAGCTTCCAAAAGTACATCAACACTCACCTGGCTATGTACAGGCGACACATGAAACTGTCTAGAAGTTGTAAACACTGAATTCACTACAACTTCTCTATCTCTACTAGGATTGTAGGCATGCAGCATTTTAGCTCTTGGCAATCCCAGTAATCTAAAGGGGGAAAAAAGAGAAAGAAGTTATTCAAGTTTTTAAGTTTAGACAATGCACAAAAGGCATCCAAACAAATCACACTGAAACATGCTGATATGAAACAAGTTCCTAGTTGCAACTATTCTTTAGAAACAAGCAAATTCTCTCCTCTAACATACGAATACCAATAGCTAACACTAGAACGCAATGAGTGCACCAGCCAAAGCTCATCATCAACTCAAAATACAGAGTGTTTTTGGGGGAAAAAAAGAAAAAATCCAACCCAACATTTAGCAGACACAAGTCTTTTATTAAAAAAAGTACAAATGAACCAAAGTCATCTTCTGTCAGCTAAAACAGCAGTTTCTTAAGGCTAGTGTGTGAGTTAATGTATCCTAAAAACAGCTTACACACACACACACACTGTGCATTCTCTGGAAAATTCCTTTAACTCACAAGGGGACCCTGCTTCTTGTTTTTGTTTGTTGATGGAATACCAATTGTTGTTTAAGAAACTCATATAACTTTCTTTTAAAAGAGAGCTTAGAAACCCTCATATTTTCCACCAGAATGTTTTGCTTGCGGTTTTCTGATTTTATTTTTGAAAGTCAAAGGAAGCAACAAGCTCTCCCACCTCTAGGAGAACTTACCAAGAAATGAACAACAGAACGAGGAAGCAATCCGAAATGTCTGCAGAATCACCTGAGAAGGCTGTTCTGTATCTATCCAGCATGTGTTACGGCTCCCTGTTTCCTTTTCCTCCTTTCTATAACCACACTGATTTTCATTTTAAAAGCACGGCAGGGTGCAAAACATAATTCCAACCCTGTGACAATTGCTTACTATCTTTCTTTTTTTTTTTTCAGAGAATGGAATGATCTTCGCTGATGGCCTCAACCTAAATGTAGCCCGGCAGAGCCATTCCACTCCACTTAACTGAAATAACAATAATGGAAGATACTCACTGCATTCCAAAATGCAGAACTGAAGGGTGAAAATGTAAGGCCTTCCCATTTGGAGGCATTTTTGCTGAGAAGCTGAAAAAAGGAGACAAAAAGCTACAATTAGTATTTAGAGGATACAACACTACTCGTAGCAGAGAAAGAAGATATGTTACAGGCTATGCTAAACACTACTTCCAAACCTTTTCGTACATTCCTCTCCCTGACATGAGAGCAGCCTTTCAAGAAGGTAAAACAGCACATGCTGGAAAGCCCATACTAACAAAAACTAAGCTTGATACACATTACACTCCAGAGGCTGGCTTGAACAGCCTCCCTTTCTTGCACGTATTTCCTTGGTCACGCTGAGGCACCTGCATTTGAGCCTGGGCAGGGAACTATAGAGGAGAACCCATTTAGAAGAATCCTGAGGTATGAAAATTGTGTCAGCACAGAACAGACCCATGGTTTAATTTGTTTCACATTCAGAGAAGCACTTGTACTAGCAGAGCAGAGATGGGTGTGTAGAAAAGCAAACAGCAGCTTATGAAAATCCGATACCAAAAGAAGTCCTTTCCTAACTGACCTTAATACAAAATCCAACTCATTTCTTACACGCAGAAGAGAGTAAGAAATACATGGAAACATGCATGTGATCATCATCATCTTTCCTTTTCCCTTGGAAAATTTACAGTGAAGTTTCCGTCAGTTCTAGCACCTTTTCACCTTATTTCCATACAAGCTGATGCTCTGTAATGCAGACAGAAATCCCAGCACATCTTCACTTTCTGAATTAAAATGTTCACCACTTGCAGTTAACAACAAGCCCAGCCCTGCTCATTACAGCTACGTACCCAGTGTTATGCTGTTAAGAACTTCCCTAGAAGCAGTCTACAAGATCCATAGCCAGAGCCAGCTTTGTCATTACTGGGTGATGCTAATCAGCAACCCAGCAAGGGTAAGCATGAGGTGGGAGAGAAGGGCTGTGGTAACATTAGTTATCCAGGTACTTTGCATAACAAACAGCAGTACAGTTAATTGGTTCCCAGTTTAAAAATGCAGTTGTGTAACATTACACCTTTTATTTATTAAAGTACCCACATAATTCTGCTGTTGTATTCCAAACCAATAGAGCCATTATAAATTATTACCCATCAGGAAAAAAAAAAATCAGGTTTATTACTATGAAAACCCACAACTTTTATCATGTTTCTCCTAAGAGGGAGCAAACTCCATTGCTGTTATAGCAGTAGGAATGTGATATATCCAGGTGACATTTCTGGACTGTTGCTGCTGGAAAATAACCAAGGATCAGATGATGCAGAGCCCCAAAACCCAGGTGAAAGGTCAAGTCGCTTCCCAGCCACCATTTGCACCAAGCCCAGAGACACCACAGCACCCCAATGCCTTTCACTCTCCCCCAGAAAGCAGCTTCAGGGACATGCCTAGCACAAAAGTTGGAGCGCTTTTGCTGAGAGCAGATAAATCAAAATGGCTTCTACAGCAAAAGCCCCAAACATCTGGGGTAAAAAGTATTTCTTAAAAGTGAAAATTGAAGGACTCTAATACGCACAAACATAAACAACAAAATAAACGTTAAGCCATATGGTTTATGTATTATAGTATCACCTTGAACCCCATATCACCACTTCTCATGTTTCCAGCATCCCACAGGTATTGCTGTAGTATCTTTTCCCACTTAAAACCCCTTCAAGAAGAAGAGCAAGAAGCCAAGTGTTCTCTAAATTACTACTCTGTCTCCTTGGAAATTCCAGCAGCACCAGCTCTCATCCTTAATTCCCAATTCTGTAATAGGCATCCAGCGCAGTGGGGATGCAGGAAGCTGTGTCTCACTGACTAGGGATACCCCATTGCACTAGTTTGTAAAAAGCACTGAATTGCTGTTTGGGCAGCGTTAACAGCCACACCTTCCCTGACCAGAGAACAAGAGAAGCCCTGTGACAGCAGCAGCACCACCACCTTGGGACTGACACCCCATTTGTTCTGGAGAAGGCAGCCTGGACCTAGGAGGGCTGAGACTAATCCTCAGTGGAAGCTGGGAACACTCTGGGCCCAGTCTTACTACAGCACACATTGATGACGCAGAGCTGCTGAGCACCTCTGCCCATGGCACGCCTACAGGATGGGACAGCAGCTGCTTCTGCCATGCACCCTGTGAGGGCTGCTGTGAGCTCCCACCTGGCCTCAAAAGCAGAGCTGCCGCATTCTTCCAGCTGCTCATGGCCCTGCCTGGCAGCCAGCTCCCAGCGCCTGCAGCACTCATCAGCACCCAAGAAGCAGCATCAGAAAATAACTGCAGAGCCGTGCTCACTAAATGACACAACCCACACAAGGAAAAACCTACTGCTTTTGCAGGTTTCATTTTCTTTTGACAAGACACTGGGATGGAATAGGGGAAAAGGGCAGGGGGCCATTCTGCCTATCACCCCCAAACCCTCTGCTATACAGAGAAAGGGACCGGTCTATCAACACCAGAAGCATAACTCTCTGTGTTATCACATCTCTCCAAATGTGCTGGAGACTGGAAGGACACTCTCATGCACCAACCCCAACCAACAGAGCTCCCCCAGCCAGATCTCAGCAGTGCATCTGACACAGAAGAACACTTCAAAGACAAATCTATTAAGATGCTTAAAAACTGAAGTCACTTGTAAAATAGAACACTTACTTTAAAACAAACAACAAAAAAAAATCTCACAAATGGATTCACTTCAAATTATGCCAAAAAACCTCTGTTGGCTGCAGACTGTATGCCCAAAAAAGTACATAGGATGTTTCACGAGAAAGTAACAGGCCTGGGAAAGACCCACAAATACCAGCCTAAGAATGGAAGTCTTGAAACAACAAATGTGGAGACGCTAGGTTTCTACCTCCTCCTTTACTTATTCACCATCATCCTGCTTAGCAAAGCCTAGCAAAATTCTCCCATTTCTCAGGCTGAACAACAGAGCAACATATTCCAAATTCTGAAATCTCAGGGGACAAGCAGTCCAAACTGGAGGGAAACAGGAGAAAAATGGAAGAGGGGAAGGGAACTCCAGGCAGCTACCTGCACACTGTCTGTTTCACAAGCTGTAAGACCTTAAGGCACGCCATTCCCTCTGCAAAGAATTCCTGCAGGTGCTCACATGAAGGGAACAGGACATCAGAGGGACACAGAACTGACAGTGTTTCATAAGGTTTGGGGGACACAGCGTTCTGTTCACGCAGGACTAGCCAAGGGCTTCCAACACAGCGATGCTAATCACACATATGCATGAAGTTCTGCTAGACACACAGCTGAAAGTGTTTTGCTGTTTAAGTTTTGTTATTCTTTGCTACTACTAGTGAATATCAATAGACAACCAGGTCAGCACAACTTATTTATTAATAAAACTTGCAGTCCCCAAAGTGAGTATTTATATGTAATACATACTACTCACAAACACTTCCTCTGAATAAGCAAACAGGATTTCTATCCATCCTCCACCCATACTGAACAGAAAAGGAAATCTTGTTCCAGAGAAGTATTATTCATATACTTCACTGGCCACGGTGAACACAAGGAAAGTGTTTCCCGTAAAGCTGTAAACAGAAGACCAAGTCTACTCTGAAGAAACTGCCTTCTTTTAGAAAACTTCAGAAGACCAATGCATCTGGCAGAATATATACACACACACATACACGCAGGTATATACAGACATATATCACAGAGTCACCAAGGTTGGAAAAGACCTGCAAGATCATCCAGTCCAACCATCCACCTACTACCAATAGCATTCCCTAAACCGTATCCCTCAATCCAACATTTAAATGTTTCTTGAACACCTCCAGGGTCGGTGACCCCACCACCTCCCTGGGCAGCCCATTCCACTGCCTGACCACTCTTTCAGAGAAGTAATATTTCCTAACATCCAGCCTGAATCTCCCTTGGTGCAGCTTGAATCCATTCCCTCTAGTCCTATCACCAGTTACATGAGAGAAGAGGCTGATCCCCAGCTCACTACAACCTCCCTTCACGTAGTTACAGAGAGCAATCAGGTCTCCCCTGAGCCTCCTCTTCTCCAGACTGTACGTTCCCAGCTCCCTCAGCCACTCCTCATACATCCTGTGCTCCAGACCCCTCACCAGCTTTGTAAGCCATTCTTTGAACATGCTCCAGGGCCTCAATGTCTTTCTTGCAGTGAGGGGCCCAAAACTGGACATAGCACTCAAGGTGCAGCCTCACCAGAGCTGAGCACAGGGGGACAATCACTTCCCTCCTCCTGCTGGCAACACTGTTTCTGGTGCAAGCCAGGATGCCATTGGCCTTCTAGGCCACCTGGGCACACTGCTGGCTCATGTTCAGCCAAGCATCAACATGAATATATGAACTCTCAGCAACCTGCAGGACAAATGGCAGCTAAGCTGAAGTTCAGAGCTCACTGCAAGGAATTTTATCACATTTTCTTCCATCAGTTCCTCCAAACCTTCCTGTTATCCTTCTCTCTTTAGCTGATAACTTTAGATCCCACAGTTAGGATGCCTGTTATCTGATGATTCATACAGCAACACCTGTAGTTGGGAAAAACAACAATTGCTACTTGGAGGCCCTTCCCATCCTTCTTCTCACGCCCTTTGTTGATTGCAGATAGAGAAAAAACAAAGGGGGCATTTAATTGTCCTTTTTTATCCATGTGGTTGAGGGAAGCAGCAGGCAAAAGGATCAGGACTTCTTAACACGCAAGAAGTCCTTTTCAAGTGATGCTAATCAGACAGTACTATGTTACATTTTTTCTTGGTTTTTTTTTTTGTTTGTTTGTTTATTTTTTTCCAGTATATTCATAGAAATATAATCTGACTTTTTATGTTTGGCATTTTGTACACTTACACAGCGTACAACTCAGTGTATGAATTCTACAACCCACAGGGAAGAGGAATACAAAAACATGTACATACTGTAGAGGAAAGTACAATCCTTATATGTAAACTGAAAAAGGGAAACGAAACCTTGGTGATTCTATGAAACTTAAAAAATATATTTACGGATCTATTTTAGACTCATCCCCCAGACTACACCTGATAAAACAAAACGTAGAATAAGAGGAGATGCACATTAACAGAACCCAGGTATTTTCAACAGTGCTGACTACAGCTAACACGAAAAAGGTATTTTGATGAATGGATTTGTTAATTAAGGAAAAATAAACGCAGATATGGAAACAGATCCCAGCAGCAGCTGAACTAAAGCCCTCTGCAGACCAGGAGCAAGGCTCTGTTTGTCAGTTCACCTAGCCACAGAATCAGAATTGCAGGGGGTCGAAGGGACCTCAAGAGATCGCCAAGTCCAACCCACCTGCCAAAGGAAGCTCCATAGACCAGGTTGCCCAGGTAGACATCCAGAAGGGTCTTGAATATCTCTACAGAAGGAGACTCCACAACCTTCCTGGGCAACCCATTCCAGTGCTCTGCCACCCATACCATAAAGTTCTTCTGCATGTTAGTATGGAACTCCCCGTGTTCAAGTTTTAGGCCATTATTCCTTGTCCCATTGCTATGCACCACTGAGAAGAGCCTGGCCTCATCCATTTACCTCCCATCTCCTCTTAGACATTTATAAACATTCATCAAATCCATCCTTCAGTCTTCTCTTCCCTAGTTGTACACACCCAGGTTACCCAGCACCCCACAAGCCACAGGTGATTTATTAAAAAAAAATGAAAGAAAAAAAATCAAAGTGCAGCAGATAAAAGAACAAAAAATAAGGGTTTCAGGCACTGAAAACTTAGAAGGCAAAAAGCCTCTGCTATTCTTAGTGCTGCACTGTTTAGGGAAGAAGGGGAGGACTGACTCACTGCCTCCACACGCTTGGGGACAGGCGATTTCGTCACCAGGATTCCTTCACAGGCTTTGTGAGAGCGCAGCACCGCCTGTGTGAGAAGCATGCTGCTCCACAGACACCAGGGAGCACATCCCAGCAGGGATGCCAACACAGCATTACCGCCATAAAACTGCTCTGCCTGCATGCCTGCTATCTTGCATCTTTTGGCTAAAAATAGGCAAGGGGAGCTGATCCAAAATAAATCAGTGGAGTGGACAAGACAGTTTCTCTCCAAAACCAAACCCTGTGATTTATGGCTGGAGTCACGACTTCAGGGGGCAGTTGGCTCAAGCAACTTTTTTTTTTTCCCAGCCAGCCCAGTGGAGCCAAGCCTCCTTGCCTCCAGGTTTCCACAACCACTCATGGCACTTGCAGGCAATTTTTGTTCACCTCACAACCTAGTCTCTTCCTGTGTAACTCTGCAAGAAGGTTTATATAAGAACTTTGCAGAATAGCCACCTAAGCCAGCAGTGCTTTATTTTCACTTATTACAAAACCAGAACTGCATCAAATTTGTAACTGGAAAGCGCTCACAACAGGATGTAAATATAAGAACACAGATTTACTTTTTTTTTCTCCTCACACCTAAACAGACTCCTTGAAAAACACCAAAAGAAAAGAAATGCAGAGTGTGATAAAAATCGGCATAAGACCTATGAAGAACTCTAGGAGAGAACAGTTAATGCTGTAATAGATATCTTGGTGAAAAGAAAATGCTTTCTTCTCCAGATGTGTGCGTGGTTTATATTTGAACAGCAGCAGCACAATAAAACATGTTTAACAACAGAATGGAATTATTCCCTCCCGTAAATCAATCCTCGGTTTCTGAAAGAACTGAAATCTGTACATTAAGAAATGAATTCACGATGACTTCAGTTCATTTGAAATTGTTTTCTGAAACCTCTTCTTTCAAAATCCCTCAGCCACCCAGATTTCAAGCAACGACCAAAGCTCTCTAGAGATGCTCCAGATGGAGCCTGTACTTTTTTGGCATCTTGGACAGCCTGCTTCAACAACAATGACATAAGAGCAGGGATTCTGAAAAAAAGAACAGTGCCACACAACGAGAGTTAACAACACCTCCGTGCTGCTTTATTAAGCCAGGCTTCCCAGGTGATTACAAAAACCAGAAGGCAGGAAAAAGTCCCGAAAGCCCCACACAGAGATCTGGGAGGGCATCACAGAGGCTCCTCCAGCTTTGGGCATGGTTCAGCCACTCTTGCACGCAGTGAGCACACGGGCAGTGCAAATCAGGTACTCCGGAACACTGGCCTAGATCAAACCTACAACTTGTGGCCACACACACATACACACGAAGTCTTGTTTCATTCAGGCAGAGATGCATCATTAGTTATTTGTCTTGGATGACCAGCCTGGGTCCACTTGTTCAAACGCACATCATTTTCCTTGGGAGCATCTCCATCGCTGCCAGCAAAGCCAGAGTATCCAGGCAGGCAAAAGACCTACTACCGTCATTCTCCTTTTTCCTTCTTGCAGTGAAACAACTGCCTCTTCATTTTTGCAACAGTACAGAAAGCCACCTCTAAGTACCTACGAGGATGACAACTATCTGAAATAAAGCCTGTAATTTGCCTTATTTGCTCTTTCTTTGTAATCTAGCTTTATAGTTATTATATCTCCCAACTGTAAAATAATTAATATCACCAAAACTATCACGTTTACTTTTATTTAGAGTCACTCACCTAATGAATCAGTGGCTCCCTCAGAAGAGCACTCTCAATGTTTTATTTTGAATCACTAGGTCCTAGAACTTGGGAGTTGTGAGAAAATATTGTTGCTCAGCTCTATTTAATGAATGCTTCTATTCTATGAGTATATGAAATAAAAGCACAAATCCCAAAGGCACACAAATCAGTTGGTACTGTTTTTCAAACCTCAGAGATTTTCAGCTAACTTCATGTTTTTCCCCCCACTTCTTAAGTAATTCATTTATCCTGCAGTTGCCAAAGCCTCCAAAAACCTACAACTGCTTGCAGAGCCCTGGTTTGTTCTTCAAAACTAAGACTAAATAATTTCGAAGATGCTAACTTATTAAGTCAGATAGACATGAGTATTGAGAAAAACTGACCTGAAAGCAGCCTGGTCTAGTCTACACGTGAAAACAGATGTCTTTTTTGAAGAGTGCTGACCCCTCACAACTCAAAACTGTTATAACAGGAGCTATGGGCCTCTTATACCAAGCTCCAACCCAACACCTCTAACCCGAAAACAGTACCTAGAGAAAGGGAACGGGCTTCTGCAGTGACAGCACAAAGCCTTCTCAGGCCAAGCATGACCTGAGCTCTAAGTCTTGCACTGGAGCACCATGACATTTAGATGACCGTTCTCTACAAAGCATTTCACTGAAAGTAATCAGATTTTACAGCATACTCCTGTGAAGGAGCAGAATAAAACAATCTTAAGAAAGGCAAAAAGTTGTGAATTTCTTTTCACAAACTTTGGCACGCTCAACAGCAAAGATTTCAATTATGCCCTTCAAACAGTAATGTGGCAGAAGGTTTTAGTGATGTATATTGCTTTGAGGTATCATCCTGCACTAATACAATCAGTAATCTAACAACAACAAAGAACCAAGAAAATAAAGTACCAATTCTATCATGCCAGCCTCAATTAACTTCTTTAAAATTAGCAATGAACTCACTCAGTGTTTCTGCAGAGTGCCTACAACAGAAGATGTTGAAACTCAAAAATGAACATTAAGGAGGACCAGTAACAGTAGAGAAGAAATCCCAGTCCAAATAAAACTGGACAATGCATCAATCACCATTCTGTTTTTACTGATTTAAATTAAAAAAATCACTTCATCAAGCACAATCTTACTCAAAAAGCTGCCGAGGTTTGGGGCCAGTTTCTGTCAATTCAGCAGTAATGCTACTTCAAATGTTTCACCTTCACATGTGACAGCAACGCAACATGTATCCCGCGCAGCACATCTTGCTCTAGCCTGAGAGCGTAGGGGAGGTTACTGGTAGGGGAGGTTACTGACTGGAAATCCAAAGGGGCTGCAAAGCTCAGACTAATAGGAAGTTACATTCTTGTCAAAAATCACTGCACCCAATCATTTCCATTTTCTATTCACAGCTGCAGCCAAAAAAAAACGTCCAACTTGACCAAAACCATTTAAATTTAGAACAGTTCAGTAAGATGTACAAGTGCACCGTGGCTCCTGATAAGCTTGACCTGACTAATAATTAAGAGCGCTAATCTTCCTACAGTAGTCGACTCTTGCTGTTTCTTCATTAATCCAAGTCTTCTGGTTTCCTCTTGCAATGAATGCGTACAGGCTTTTAAGACAGCTAAGATTTTCATGACAGATCTTAAAGCCGGTAAGAAGCCTTTACACTGCATCTGTTAAGCACTAAAAATCCCCTCCCTCCCCAAAACAGAAAAAAAAAAATAACAATGGCTAAAAAGGGAACTAAACATAAGAAAGAAAACTCAGACCTAGGACTTAAAAAAAAAAAATAATAAATGAAAACCTGCTTCTAGCTTACTCCCTTTAGTATGGCCAATGCAACTGATAGTGTCTGTCCCTCTAAAGAAGCCATGAAGTCAGCCATATAAAGCTGCAAAAACCGGCCTTGACACCAGCCTGGACTGCTTGTTTTCTCTTTTGTCAATTTCAGCTCTAATCTTTAAACAAAAAGTAACCTTTAAGCATAGAGCTTTAAGGGTAGTAACTTTCCTGGGCCTTGAAAGTAGATGACCTTCAAGGTCTCTTCCAACTCAAGCCATTCTACAATTCTATGAAAACAAATAACATACACATCCTTCTTTCAAAATCCTTTCACCAAACTTCTGCTGGACCAACACACCAAGCCCAGTCTCGCCACTATGTTAATTTCAATTTTACAGGGGAAAAAGTTGGAGCTGCTGTCGACTGCGGCACTTATTAAAAGTCTTAATTCTCTCCTCCAGCAGAGGAAACTTCATGCAAGAGTTTCTCAGGTACGTGCAAGCTACCCAGAATTTAAACAACACACACAGGCTTCCCAAGAATCTCTAATTTTTTCACGTCACCAAATAGCATTTTCAAAAGCCGTATCATATGGCCATGGAAATACAATTTAAAAGGAGAAAGAAACGTAAAGAGCAAGGCTTCACTGTTCTTTAAGGTACTTTAAAGCACAATGCCACAGAATGAAATTGCAATTACACGACCTTCCCTCGCTCGCAGTAGGCTCCAGGTGCAAGGAACAAACACTGCGCTTTCATCCCTGGGGACACTATGAAACATTATGGTGGAAAGCAAAAGATAAGTACCAGCCAGCAACCAAACAGCATCACAGAAAAAGCAGCTTTGTCACAGAGTTATCTGAATCTGTGACAAGGGGCAAAAAAGCCCAGGGGAAAAAAAAAAGAAAAAAGAAAAAAAAGAGAAAGAAGAAAACACAAACAACCCACTCCCCCTCCACCCCCCCCCCCACCTCCCCTTTTTTTTTTTTGTTTCAGCTTAGCTGGCTAGCCCCGAGGCAAGCCCTGTGCTACAGGAGAGGGGAATGGGTAGAAAGATAGCAGATGGGTCTGACACACACACACACACACACAAAACTAACAGCAACGATCTGAGGAGGAACGGTAATTTACTAAATCTAACAAAATCAAACAAAAGGAGAGAGAATATCCCGAGTACAAAACAGTAGACGTAGCCTCACTCCAGTAGACTGCAGGGGAAACACACACTTATCTCCGCCGAACGGCGAGAGAGAGGGCACGAGCCCCTGCTGCCCTCTCAGGAACTCCACCTTTAGTCCGCCGCCCAAGAGGTCCTCCGGGATTGCCGCCCCTCCCCTCCCATCCGAAGACCCAAAATGCCCATAAAAGGCAGTAAACGGAACCAGAACATTTTTAACTCCCACTGTTTTCCATGATGTTCTGATGTGGAATACCGGCAACAAAAAATAAAAATAAAAAAAAATCACAAAACCACAACAAGCTTCATCCCCAGATCACCACCTCTTCATCTCATAAGAGCATCACCCTGCTCTTGGTTCTCACTCCTCCCAGCTGGGATGCATCATACCCTTTTTTCCTCCCCCTCTCCTTGTTTCAGTGTCATTCCACAAAGCTCCTCATTCTTCAGCAGCCACCTACCAGATTGTCTGCCATCTGATGGAGTCAACACATGATATTGATCACGCCAGACATATATTTTCTACAGAAATACTGAACTTTTTTCTTATGAAGAAACTTATAGATTTTTAAAGCAACGAAACATTGAAGACTTACCATTCATGTTTCATTAACTCACTACATTTCCATCTCCATCTGTACACTTCAATGCTCCAGCCATCTACACCAACCATCCAGCTAGAAGCTTTTCCTTCCCACAGAACCATAGAATCACCAAGATTGGAAAAGATCTCCAAGACCATCCAGTCCAACCATCAACCTACCACCAATATTTCCCCAGTAAATCATGTCCCTTAGTATATCTAAATGTTTCTTGAACCAGCTACCCTGTCACGGAGTTATCTAGATCAATCTGTGCCCGTGGCAGGGGCAGCAGGCCCGCAGGCCCCCTGGCCCAAAAATGGGAAGGGAAAAGGGGAAGAGTAGGGAGATGGGAGCTGGCCTCAAAAACAGAACGGTGGCAACAATCTACGGAGGAAAACTTGATTTTACTAAATATGATATCAGAATGCAAGATAACACAATATAATACAATTGAAATGGAGGCTAATAAATCAAATAAAATGAGAGAGTCCGAAACCAGAAGGCCTACTTTGAACTGAAGGTGCACGGCTGGGGAGCACACCCACACACTGCCAGGCAGCAAGCAAGAGAGAGCCAGAGAGCGAGATCCCGTGACTTCCTCCCGTGGCTTCTCTTCCTCTCTGAACCTGAAGTCCCCTGGGATATGTAGTTCTTCTCTTCTGAGAACCAGGCATCCGGAAAGTTGTCAGTCCACAGAATTGTAGTATTAACTCTTTACCCGTGCTTTACATGATGTTATGATATAGAATACCGGTAACAAAATTATAAATCTATGACATCCCCATACACAACACTGGTTACATTTCCAAGCACATCCCTGTCTGTGCACAGAAAGAGGGGGAAAGCCCCCACAGCATCAGATCATTTCCACATTCTGACCATAACAGCACGCAGAAAGCCTGCAGAATTCCCCTTGCTGCACCTTCTGAAATACCCAGGGCTTGTACATCTGTCTCACATCACTGGCACTCTTAATCAGGCATGCAAAATGAAATGACACTTCCATCATGCAGTGCTATTAATAAAAAAAAAAAAGCATTCTTGGTATATTTGTGACCTGCTCCCCAGTATTACCCAATATTTATGCTCTATTCAAGTGTGTTGTTAAAGAATAAAAATCAAACAATATGAAAAAAAGTACACAAGAAGATCCAAATTGGCAAAATCTCAAAAATTTTAGCATTACTAAGATTAGTAGTTAGAAAGCTTATTGCAGAAATCAAGTCCTTACAAAACATCTGGAATGCATTGAAGCCAACGCAAAGAAAACTATGTGCCAGTTTCTTCTGGTGTACACAACACTGCAACTTCCTACTATTAAATAAAGGAGAACCATAAGAAACACTCCCTGTTACACAGGTTTATTAACAGAATGTCCACCGCCAAAAAAACTCCACTACATTACAGCTGGCACACAGGCCCTGATGCCCAACCAACAGGCACCCAGAGCCTTGTCTGCTTCCTTGGGTACGATAGTTGGTGGGTAAGGAAGGGGAGAAAAATGAGTAGGAGAAAAAAAAACAACAACAAAAGAGCAGGAAGTCAGCTTTCAGTATTTTGCATCAGTTCAAAAAATACTGCAATTAAGTACTATATTAAGACTTTACCTCCCCTAGATTCTAGTATTTCCTCCTTTATTTCAAAACCAAGGAGCTAACCAGAGTTCACCAAGTTAAAATGTCAACCCATTGCTTTTAACTCCCCGTGGTCAATAAGAAAGGGAAAAGGAACAAGCATCTGCAAGCATGGCATTTTTACATGTGGCTCTGAGGACAAAGATCTATAGAGTTTTTGCATCTTAATGACCCTCATAAACCAGAAACGTGCTTCCACTGAATAAAATGATGCTCTTCACTTCTGCACTCTCCACAAACTGATCTAATTTAAGTTGGAGCTTCCCAAGCTCTCCATGTCAGGGAAGGCTGCTACTTGCAGACCACAGACTCCTGCGGTCCAAGGATACCTTCACCAGCTAAACCTGCACTCTTCTCCCCGTTCCCCTCTCTGCATGGTCACATGTGGAACTCCAAACACACACACCACAGTGATATTTCTCTCTCTCACATACACACACACACACACAAAAGGAGCAACAATCTTTGATGGCTGGAAGACATAGCTTCTGTCAGAACAGTGGCAAAAGGACAGAGAAAAATCAGGAAGCATGAGGCGCTGCCCCAACCTACGGTGAGCAGGAGACAATGCATGGAATTGTAGCTACCACCACATTTATTTATTTACTGACATCTCACCTTACCTTTCCACAGTTTGTAAAATTCAGCAGAAGGCGTTAACAACTTACAAGGATGAAAAACACCAAGCAAGCCTGAAAACTGGGGATGCAGGAGTGCTCTGGTGATTGTTTAAGAGGAGCTACACGAATCTGGAGGACCACTTTATCCCAGCAACACTGTGACCACTCACAAAGGGCAGCAATTCCCCCTTTTCAGAAGGAGAATTTAAGGGCCCTAAAAAGTAGGTCACCAGCAGGCCATAGAAATACCTAAGCAGGCAGCAGGCACCTCATGGGTTGCAGGCAGCTGCTTGCAGCAAAGGCTGTGAATAAAAGAAGGAGCACATCAGGACAGAAATGGGACAATAACCATTGAAGAAAGGCAGTTAACAGAAACAAAGCACATAAAGCACGGGTCAAGGAGTCGGTCAAATACGGGCCCTTCAAATCCCCACGCTCCTCCAGTTGCCAGGAATCAAAATTTAGACACAAATCAGTGATGCACATGGCACAAAGCACTAACAGGAGAGCAAGCACAAAATCAAAATAAGCACATTAAAGCCACAACATAAAAAGAAGCTGCAAAATAGTCTACGGTATTGCACTTTCTAATGGCATTGCAACACATGTCACTGTTACAATCCCATAAAAAATACAGGAATTACATGTTTATGCTTATTGGGCTAGCACCTTCATTCTTTCTCCGTTCAGATCTTTACCATTTATTGACAGTATGTCTATTGCACAGACCTTAACTACAAAACAGCACACCATAACTTCAATCAGTAAGACAACGCAATTCAATGCAGAAAACATCCGCAGACAAAACTTTTTATCCTGATCAGTGCAACATGATCACTACTGTCACATTAGACTGTTCCACTTTCCAAGTAGAGAGCAAACAACACAGCAATTTTTGCACTAACCCCAGCAAACACAACATGATCTGTCAGAAGGACACCTAACATCCACAGCTCCTACATTTCATGCGAAGCACACCTTCATATTCTAAGCGGTGACCTAGCAGCAAGCCAGGCAAGCATAATACATGAACTTTAAAATTACCACTTTACTTTCTACCAAACATAAATTGCTATAATTCATTAAAAACGTTTATTATTATCAAAGAAAAGTACTGTATCACGCCAAATAATTCTCTAATAAAAATCAACCTGTTTTGCCATTTATGCTGCAAACCTTTCAGAACTCAGCTTGATTGTGCACTGACAACAGCTAATGGTTTTCAAACCGAGCAAGATGCACACAGAGATCCCATCTGCTCATAAAACACCCATTCTACAGGAGGTGACAACAGCTAAGTGGTCCCATCGTGGAAATCCTTGAGAACGTGGTGCTCTTGGGTGCTCTGAGCATAGCAAGCTTGTCCAAAAAAAAAAAAAAAACCACTGAAAAGGTCTGAGAGTCTTCAAAAAGTGCACGCATATGCTATGGCAACTGCTTGTGGGAACAGCATCTTTTATTGAAGAGCACTATGGCTATGGAGTTGAAAGGCACTGTAGAACACAGGAACCTTGAGACCTCAGACCCCATACAGAGGATCCTCCTGACAACACAAGAACAAGCACACATCTGTTTTTTCCTCTCTCCAGTGCTAAGCACATCACACAGCATACTGGCTCAGAATTAAACAAGTCTCCAAAGTCCCTCTTTGTTCCACCGGTATTCCTAACTCACTGCTTAGGCAAACAAGGACCTGTATCCTAAATACCAAAGGACAGCATTCAAGCCCATATGCTAATATGCATATGGTCTAACTTTGCTTTGATACATGACTGCCAAACCCATTTCTGTTCTCACCAATAAGAAACAAGCACCTACAACTTGAGCACTGTATGGAGTTGCCCACTCCCACCCAAGCCCATGGCATCTCTTCAAAGGTGCTCACAGAGGCCAGAGAGCACCAGGGGAAGCAGGATGCCAAGTGGCCTTTTCTTGACTTAATTCTGATAACCAGAAACAGCAGAAACAACTGAAACAGATTCACAGGAAAGGTCAAGACCTCAGCACACCAGCAAACTTAAATTCTTTGAAGTATTACCATTTGGATCCACCGCTTGCCAAACAATGTCTCAAAACTGGTCTCTAAAGCTACTGGAAGCCTGAGACTATTAAGAATAATTTCACTTTGGAGCCTCTGGCAAGAGGGAGAAGACCCCTAGTAAATCAGGAGGGGAACTGCACTGCAAGAACACAACAGCATTCAAAAGGCATAAAGAGGAATAAAGAACAGTAAAATAGGAAAGATTTTATTAACTTTCCACTAGCTTATGTATAAGCATTCACACATGATTAAAAAACAGCTGGGAAAGTCTCACTCAGGGAATAAATATACATATACTACCAACAAGACAGAAAGTAGCAGAGAATAAAATAAGCAGAACATAAACTGCTCACCTATTACTCTGTTACATCCACTTTGTAAAGCTGAGACTGCCTACCCAATTTCAGTTCAAAGCTAACTTCTTATTGTTCAGAAAAAATTGCTGAGATAAGGTCACTTTCTTCTTCTTTATGTATGTCATTCAGGTTTCTGAGAGTCCTCCTAGTCTGTCTAAAGTTGGTGAAGTTATCATTCAATGTACAAGCCACTGCAGAGGCCAGGTCAGCTTCAAATTTTAGGACTGCAAATGAATTGAGGTCACTTATAACAAAGGCTTAGCTACATTACTGTGAGAGTCACCATCCCAAAGCCTGAAAGAACAGTTTCTGAACAATCTAGGCTTAAAAAGCAGTGAGCTGTTTTCTGCATTTCTCATGTTCACTGAAGCAGTATGCTGTTGTGAACAAACACCAAACAGAAATACTATGTCAGAAAGTTCAGCTTCTAAACAAAATACAAGAAAACCATGAACCACAGATAAAACACTTTGCACTTTCAACAGCAATTAACATTATACACTATTTTAACTTGCTTCTTTCTATTTCCAAGGCCTTACAGCTTCTTCACATGCTTTCACAAAGCTTTACTGCAAAAGTTGGCTTCTAGCATGGTAATAACACCTACTATTCTGGGCTTGAAATTTCTTAATTTTGATGTCTGTGGATTTCTGCATGGATGAGATGGCCAACTACTGTTCACCAGGTACTGCAGCAGATACCTCTTGTACCAGACCAGAAGTCAAAAAGTTCACAAAGAAGACCAGAGGGCTATCTCTCACCATCCTCTTGGGGAACACTATTTCATTCTCTCTAATTTTCCTTCATAATTCTGAGGGTGAAACTTCACAGTGATTGGTTCTGATTGAAAATTGTTTTGTTTAAAACTTACATAAGGCCCAGTTGTCCTCTAGAAAACAAGGTCCGGTTTGTATACACCCTCCCCTGCAAAAAAAAAGCTGCTGTCCCAAGTTGTCATTACCTAATTGTATTTCCACTGCACTTTCTAAAAGTTACCAACACAAAAACAAACAAACAAACAAAAAACAAACAGCCTTATTTCTACATCACTTGGGGTCTGAATTTATAACCAAGACTGAACTGAAAGTGGCATAGATGAGCTATTTGCTCTGATTTTCTGACTGTGTTTCTACCTACGTTGGCACAAGAAACACCGAAATTACCAAGTAGGGTCCTTCACCCAACTACCTACAAGTCACAGCACTCACACACACTGCCAGGGTAGGAACTTTGCTTTCCCAGGGCACATTTCCTCATCAAATTAAAATAGGTGAGGTGCTAGGAACTAGGGTTGTTTTGCCTCTGACTGTCTAGGAAGATGAGAAGAAGGTAACAGCATTGCCTACAACACTTTACCATGCCACATCAGAGATATTTCAGGTAATTTTGTAGTCAGCTTAGAGAAATCAAGCCAACACGCTGGTGCTTCTGATTCAAAAGAGGACTCTGCATATCCCCAAACAAGCTGTTTATTTTTCCTGCTTTGTAATGATTTTCCAATCTGTAACAGCAGGAAAACTAAAACTCCAAATAATTATAGGGTGCTTATTTTGAGACTGCTGAAAATGGTCCATTATTCCAGATGTCTACCTTTTAACTGCGTAATAGTGTGATTACAATTACTAAGAATAAAGGTCTCTTAAAAAAAAGAGAACTAAGCAGAAACTACTAGGGAAATAAAACTAATTGAGTAATGAAAAACTTACAAATATAAAGCTAAGTATGTTGTGTCCTGCTGTCCACAAATCAGAAGGATTATCTTGAGATTAATGCGCATGTGAAATCATCATTAGAGTATTAAAATATAAAAGTAGAAGCATAAGAGGAGAGTTCTTACTCTGAACTACTTACAATACAGAAATAACACACACTGGCTAAGGTGACACTGAGATTACAATGATTAACACAATGACAAATGTGCCACAGCAGCTGTTTGCTTTCACTTTTTTCCCCCCCTCTCTCTCAAAACACACAGTGCTCTCCTGTCCTCTGTGTGACAACAAGGCAGGTTCTGCTGAAGCAGAATGCAGCCTGGCTCCCCAGCAGCACTGGGGAGCACCAGCACTGCGGGGTCGCATGCCATTCCAAATCCACCCGCACATTTTTAGGCACAACCTCGCTAACAGCTCATGCTGCAGCTCCTCCCAGCTTCAGCGCCAATACTAAAACCAATGGAGCAGGAGGCCTGGCACCCTTGTTCCATATGCTCAGATAAGGCCTGGTTGAGCCCTGAAGAGCGTGCATCTGGAGAAGATTCTGTCCCGAAGTACAGGCTATGTACAGCTTAGCAAAAGCCTAAAAGAAACTGAAATGGTATACAAGGAGGCTCAGGCACGTACACACACCTTCAGCATTCTGTTCAGCAGCGGGCAGCGTGAAAGCAAGGGGGCAGGAGAGGGAGACTGCAGAAAAAAACAGAATGATGGCAGGCTAACGTCAGTCTGGTGAAAACTAAGGCAAAGAAGTGCCTTGAAACCAGTTGTCTTCTGATCTGACTTGTAGAGCTGTCAAAGACAGGTGACAGCACACGGACAGCAGAGAGGGCAAGGCAGCCTCCTTCTCTTACCACATGGGCTTGGAAATACAACCATTCCAGGCCTGTACAGGAAGCGAGAGAAGAAAGAAATGATTCCATAAGTATGGAAAAGATGCGTGGGAGAGACAAAGCAGGAAGAGGAAATGAGGAAGAAGCTGAAAGAAGAAAAAGATAGGATTCCACAGTGCAAAGCAGGGTATTTCTGTGTTTCGACTGGGCCGCTACATGGGAGAAAGTTTCCTTCAGCAGCATTTACCCACTAGTACAGTTTCTGAAAAAACTCCAGCTCCCAGCAGCTGGAGCAGGAGATTCCCGGTCTGGCCTCAAGCGCCGCAGCTGCCCTGGGCTGCCGCTCTCATTTCAGAAGGGGTTGAAAGTGACTCTAAAATAAACAAGAAGGTAGCTGTCACATTTAGCGGGGAAGAGAAACATGTCTTTCACTCCCCATATCAGCAGACAAGCAACAACTTCAAAAGAACCCATGTTTTGGAAGGAGCAACACACATGAGGAGCACAGCTGTCCTAGCAGCATACAATGCAAAGTTCATCAAGGCAAAGTTCATCAGTGAATGAATTACAACTTATACATTGGAGATAAAGAGATTAAAGAAGCAGGAATTTAGCATGCCACCCCAGCCATGCCTGACAGAAACCTAGAAGAGTACGAATAATGCCAACAGTTCCTTCCAAAACCACTTGTTTCTACTTAATCTACAAGAGATTCCTTAACTCTGTCGACTTTCCAACAATTTTCTTCAGTGAGCTTTTTTAAAAATTTATTATAGCTTCACAGGATCCCCTGTGTTCCCTATGAGGAACATAAAGATAACAGGTAGGCGTGTGTTTCCCGCTTCCACTTCTAACAGTTACATAACATTCATTTCTTCATGCATCCAATCAAGCTTAAGACGACAGGAACCCTGGTGATTTGGAGAAGTTATAAGTAGGATGCAACAAAAGCAACATAACAATTAAAAACAAAAGTTAACCAACATCAAAGTGTTTTTTTTTGGTATGATTCAGTGAAAACACCCATTCAGTGCATTCTGCAGAAATGTGTTTTTTTATGAAATGCAAAGAAAAGCCTTAAATGATTAAACAATTTCCAGTTCACAAGTCAAGATCGAGCATATATTCCAGGAAGACCACAACAATTTTTTTCAGTCACTTGGCTTGGGGGAAATGATAAATCTAATGGGAACCTAAATGGTTACTGGTACTGGACCGATGCTTTGGCTGAAAACACTTTTAGGATGGTTCCTTTCAAACCATTTAAACATCATACCTCAACAATCCCAGGTGACTTTCCAGCTCTTCATTTTAATAACTTTCTCAACTTTGACCTTAGTAAAAATGCTTAATAAGCAAACACCACATAAAACAGTTCCTTGCTTGTATTTGGACACCAGTTTTTCCCCCTTGCTGGGAAGCTTTTCTGAATTTTGATTGATGATCTTGAAGGTCATTTCCAACCTGAGCAATTCTGTGATTCCATGATTTGTTTTGATACAAAAAAAAAAAAAATTAAAATAAAATTAAAAAAATCTTAATTCTTTAATCCTTCTTTTCCCAACTTGAGCACCAAAGCCAAATTTTTGGCACACAAGCTTTATACCAGTTCCATGCCATTACTTTCCAAGAACTGGGTTTTCAAATTATGGCACTAAGTCATAGGCTGCTTTTTTTTTTTTTTTAAATTTTTTTTTTTTTTAAATTTTTAAAATTTAATTTTAATTTTAATTTAATTAATTTAATTTAATTTAATTTAATTTAATTTAATTTAATTTTAATTAAATTTAATTTAATTTTTTTTTAAATTTTTTTTTTTTTTTTAAAAAAAAAAAAAAAGGATGAATCATCTGGGTAAGTTTTTACATTTCCAAAGTGACTCAACAGATCGTAGTACCAGCCTCGTCTGTGCTTCTGAACCACAGAAGGGATGAAATTGTCATCAGTAAGAAACTACTACACAGAAATTTGCAAGGTGAAGTATGCTAGTTCTCAGACAAAGCATTGTACCTTCACCTCCAAAGTACCTGCAGGAGCGCTGGCCACTTAATTTCACAGTTGTAGACCACGACTGCACTGTTGTCTCAGACAACCAGTACACCCTGGACTTCCCAGCTGTTAGCTTAAATCCTTCCAGGTTACCAACCTTATTACACCTCAGCAACGTTAAACGTTTTGCTGACCAATGCCAGGAAACAGTGATGTGTCAGCACACCAGCACGCTACTCCTTTGCTACCTTTACTTTCCCATTCCCCCCACCCCCGTCTAAAGCACAGATACAATAAAAAAAAACTGTGAGAGAATGAGCAATCCCACTGCATGATCAGGAAAAGTGAAAGTGCTGAATGCCTGCTGCAGCTCTGGAGGCTGAAATGTACCAGTAGCAAGAACTCAGCTGAGGTGGATGGTGCTTATTAGGTGCACACAACAGCACTTGCTTAGCTTGTTTTACTGAGCGCAACTTCTTTTGGACTACTGAAAGTGTTATTTACCACCTCAGCTTAGAAACACAATTCTCTAATTCCTCAAAACCACAGATGAAGAATATCACACCTATGGAAAACTCCTTTTTCTTTTGGTAGCTCAGTGTCTGCTTCCTTGAAGAGGAAAGCTTAGACAATTCAAATGAAATACCTGCACACATCACTGAACAGTACTGTCCCTTTATCTGTGCCTTTTGACTTACTCTGCTTTAGCCTAAGTGTAATAAAGAAAGCACAAATCTTCAAATCCTGTTACTCCTAGCTGTGCTGTTCCCCAGCACAGGGGGAAAAAAAAGAGTCTTTTCTGTCAACACCTATCACTGACATTCTTCCAGTATTTTGAGCCACAGCTATCCTTCCAGAAGGCATCTTTTCACCGATGACTTTCAAATGTAAGAGAAAACTTAAGGAAATGTGAAGTTTTCTTTTAACAGGTTAGACCAAACAAACACTCAATGACTAAGTCTGTCATGGACTGTGGCTTGAAGCAGTACATCCAGCAAGGCAATAATCTGTGGTCCAATATTTCTTACTGTAAAGTCTGATCCAGGGAGACAGAAAGCAGAAGAAAGCAACCTATGGTAGCATCCAAGCAATCCAAAGGTTGGGAATTGCAAACTGGATATCAAGGACTTGCTAATTACCCTCTTCTGACTCAGAGCAACTGCAAACCTACGGACCTCCAAAACAACCACTTCCCAGTCACCTCTGGAACAGCTCTTTGCAAAAACTGGTATTTTGACAACAGCTTGTCACTTCCACACAAACTTCTCTAATTAATCAAGGCAAAAACGATGTGATGACAACCATTCCTCTAACGCAATCGCACAAAAACAGCAGCAAAGGAAGACCACCCCAAACGGAAGATCCCATGATGCACACAGACAGGAAGTCAGCCAACAGACTGTTAATGCTTTACCGTTTTTAAGTAGGTTAACAAGCTCCCAAGAGAGCCCATTAGCCTAGAATTAAAAAGTGATTAAAACAGCGTTTTGGGAAGAGACCTTCTCATTCACGCCCCAAAACGCTGAACATCATGCTTTCTTCAGCTCTGGGGAAAACTCTGAATTCTCTGTTTCCACAAACTTCCATTCACACTGCTGCTTCCAGATCCTTTTCTTCAAGTGCTCTGGGGACTGCAGCATCTTTTGCTGACTTCCCTAGGGCATGCTGGCACACAAGGAGATGGGAGATTCTGCAAGTGCTCAGGTTTTGCTGCTATAAGAAATGGAAATCCCCATGACTTCAGCACACTGTGACATAAATCAAGGGAATCAAAGTTAATCTGGAAAGAACCTAGCAAGTTCTAGCCCTTCCAACAGATCTTTGCTAGGTCTTCTTCATAACATTCCTTCGTTATAGGCATAACAGCCAAAACCGTTTGAAAGTTGTGCACAAATCAGTACATGTTTAGGCAAGTTTCCTGAAGCGTCTGAATATGACAACAGAAGAATGTTTCCATCCACGTAACAGTGAACCTGAGAAGCTGTATTTCCATAAAACAAGTTCATTTTTGGAAATGAGTAATTACTAGAGCGTCTTTAAGCACCTGAATGACAAAAAGTCAAATCATTTTTTCCTATTTCTCAGCAACCACCTTAAGCACAGCATTTGAGGCTGCTGTCTTCCGATGACATCGCAAGAAAAAGAGCATGTTTAGGCATGTAGTAAAAATTATGCATCAAAACCATACTAATCCCCAGCAGAAAGACAGAAAGGTTCTGTATGGCAGGGAAAATGCCAGCTTTCAACAGTTCACCCACCCTCCTTTTCTCAAAGAGGAGAAAAAAATGATTCTTTCCCCCTTGTGCAGATACGAATCAGGGGATGTAAGCAAGCACAAACTCTCAGCGACACCTGTTAGAGGCAGCAGTAATACTCCCACCCTCTTTCTATGCCATTTTGTCACCTCCACACGGACAGGCCACAAGAGCCCAATGTTGATGCTGGGTTCAGAAGGGAAGGCTCTTGATGAGGCAGTAAGAGGCGGAAAAAAGCTCTCTGAAGAGGCACTCCAGCACAGAACTGGTCAATCATTGTCATCCCTACATGTACCTCCACTGCCAAATCCCAGCAGCATTTGTGTTTTATCAGATCTACTCGCTCTCAAACCCCAGCTAAGGCAAAGACAGGAGATAAACGAGAAAAGCATTTCTGGCTAACTGCAGCCATCAGAACACAGTTACATGTTTATTTTAAGTCCTGTGATCTTTGTGACTGACATGGCACAGAAAGCCGTACCCACATTAGCGCATACCAAAGGAAGGAAGTGTTTCACTGGTAGATGTCCAAGCATTTTAATCTGGACGCTCAGAGGAAACAAAATGTGTATTCAAAAAATGAAGTAATCTGCAATGCTATTTACCCAACACCTTGAAATAGAGGAGGCCTGGTACTAACAGAAACAGCAAAGCTGAAGGCTACACTTCTTAACACCTTCATTATTTGTCCGATTTCAAAGAATAAAGTGGACTACTTATTGTTCCACAGCAACATAATAAGACTTTGGCTTTAAGTCCTCCTTATTCTCCTGGTACACATTAACACTCCAAGACTACTTACGTTTGCATGTTCTGGATCTCAAAATTATCCTCTTGTTTAAAGAAATGAATTATAATACATACCATAAAGCAGAACTGATAAGCATGGGATTGTGTGTGTGTGTGTGTAAAAGCAATGAAATTTAACACAGCTTAGAGATAAAATAAAAAGAAACAGATGCAAGAGGGTATTTCAGTTTCTTATGTGCTGCCTTCTGGATTTGCTAACAAAGTAATATCAATATTAGAAGATAAACCAGTAAGTCACAAATACTGAAAATAAAACGTATTTCCGAAAACAAACAAACAAAAAAAGCTTCAGTACTCTTGTTTTCCTTTGAGTTTTGCTTACCTTTGCTCTTCTGGATGCTCTTCTACATCCTCCTCAGAATCAGCCTACCAAAGAAAGAAAACACTTGGTAAGGATCTCAGGATTACCACAGCATGCACAGGATATACACGCTATTTCTAATTCTGCTGGAGTTGGACTCCTCTGACTTGTCTGGAAATAAAAAGAAAAATCTGAAACTCCTTCAGCAATTCCTCTGTGATCCAAGTAAGGTGGATAATGGCCAAGGTCTCAGCTCATTTTGCCAAGTAAGTGGTGAGTTATCATGGCTATTCCATTATTTTTTCAGACATTGATATTCCCACCTTCCAATTACATTCCCCATATCAGTAAACTTAATTTCCAGTATCTGAGAAAATGATGCAAAATGCCTTAATGTTCAGGTTACATGGTAATGCCAAAAGCAAGCACAAGGCAGCAAGTTCCAACAAAGACATTCAGATCCCAAATAGAGATCTTACCAACCATCAGCAAAACACACAAATATTGGAGGAAGCGTAAACTGAAAGAACAGCATCTTAGTTCAGTGGTTGGACAAAGGTAATTTTCAAGACATATAGGAAACAAATGGTGCCAGCTTGCAGTTTACCGCTAAACACTTGGAGCTGCCTACAGAAATGAACTCATGCACTGGTTCAATAAGCTCCCTGCAGGAAATTCATTTAAAACAAGCAGGTAACTGTGTTCCGGACCAGTTGAAATTTCCAGGAGAGCTGTAGGTATACTTCAAAGCGGAACACATTACAACAACCCAATCTGTGCTGATGAAATGAGGCACAATTTTAGGGAGATCAACATTTTCAAGAGGAGGTCGCAGACAGCTCACCAAGCATAGCTCTCCCAGCTCCTGCAGGAGCAGGTAGTAGTTACATAAGACACCAGGTATGAACTTTAGCAATGGAACAGTAGGGGAAAAAATAATCCACTTTAAAATTAAGAGTGCACCTTCTGTCTCTGAGGATCGAGCCAACCCTTGCCTGCTAGCCTCTTCTGGCAAGGCATGACACAAAGGCACCATCTGTTCTCTGGTTCCTCCGAGCTCCCAGTGCATTTTCAGTATCTCCATACAATGCTGAGGAAAACCAGAGGGCTCCTCACCCACCTCTCCCATGGCAGGCTGGCAATCTATCCTCATTTTAAATGGCTTAACTCTCCCTTTAAATGGCTTAACATCTGTCAGACACTGGAAACCTGGGACTGTCACTATGATGTTCGATCCTAATCATCATTACCTTAATGATGACTACTAGTCTTCAAATTTTATTAAGTAATGATGAAGAAAACCTTTTCAATCTACAGCTCAGTCACAGCATGAAATACAGTTGTGCAAGAAAAAAATAAACAAAACCACCCCTGACTTGAAGTACACATGCCAGGCTCCGTTTCCAGCATTCTCCTACCTTCTTCCCTTTTCTCTACACAACAGACTACACATACACTGAGGATGTGATTTTTAAAATTTTTTATTTAAAAAAAAAAAAAAAAAAAGAACACACAAAACCACCAAAGCAAGCAAGGCTACAATACTGCCAACCAAGTACTACAAGGGAGTAGTTCATGAGGCCAAAATGCAGGCTACAGAAGCCTACCCTGAGAGGAAAATAAAATCCCCCCTCCCTCTAGACCTCATCCTGAGCGTGGGCAGGTGCTTATTTCATGCCCTGGAAGAGCCTCCCTTGTGTCACACAATGCGAAAAGAGCCTGGGCTGACAGTTCCTGCATAAGCTGCATGGCCAGCCCATCTTAAGTCATATCAACAGCATCCAGCAGCTGAACTGGGAGGCTGCAAGCCCATCTTGGGCTTTCACACAAATTGTGTGACTGCAGACAAGCCCTGCTTTGAAGTAGGCGACTCCATGTATTAATTTGAGCATAGCTGATAGGATGTGCCACTCCGAATGACATACTACAGTGCCCCATATCACAGGTACATACACTAGACCAAGGTCTTCACCAGCTTTCAAAACCAGCTGAGAAATTAACTTCGTTAGCCCAATCAGCACCAAAGAACTGAAGACAAATCTCTACTACATGGGCCAAAGAGAAAAAAAATCTTACAGACCTAGGCAGAACCTTTATAGCAAACGCCCACACAGCTCTGTATTTGCCTCATGCCCGTAACCAATTAAGATACAGCAAATATTGGGGCATCTTCCTCTTTCTCAAAAATTCAATACCTGAAACAGTATCACAATAATTTGAAATAAGCAGTCACTGTAGCTTCCTAAGGACCTGCAAATAAATTCAAATGTACTCAAGGCATTCCCCCAGTGAACCACTCTGTTCATGTCCTACCAGCACCAGCCAAGGAAAGCAGAAAACCCACTGCATCAGACAGACATGATACAGACACTGGGGAAAAAATAAAAGGAATGTTTGGTATCTATATTCCCTTTGATGGCTTACTGTCATTTTTTATCATAAGACCCAGAATAAGCCTTCATTATTTCTCTTAAAAATGAAATCATGGCACTGAGGAACATGGCTTAAGGGTGTCATAGTTCTATGGTTCTCCATCGGTATTCCACATCATATCATCTTGCAGGGTGCTGGGAGTTAAAGAGTGGAATATCAATGGCGGGGATGAGTTGGGGTTGGATTTGGTGACCTTAGTGGTCTTTTCCAACCTTAATGATTTCATGAGCTACAAAGAAACCACTGAATGCCCTTCTCCATATTTAACTAACCAGCTCACCACTGCCCTCATATTCTCCAAGTACTTATCAGAGCACTTTCAGATGGAGATAATCTTGCCTTAGTTCTCTAGTAGCTCCTTTCAGTGGTGCCCACCATAAATAACAGATGGTATTCATTTTTTGTGGTCATGGAGACTGAAGGCCTGACCCCCTCACTTCAAGTTCTTCCCTCCCCTCTTCAGCAAAACAGAGAAGGGCTTGAGTGTCAAGTACTACACAAAGGGACTTCTCCCGAGCATTTCATTTAAGTCTACAAACAACCAAATCCACACAACAATAAAGGGTCTGAATAAAAACCACAACTGCTCCAACCAAGGCTTTCTCACTTCACGATACTTCCCGCACCAAAATTCCACTGACTTTCCCTTAATCTCCCACCTGACAGAGCAGGCAAAGCCTCACATTTTTCAGCAATTAAAGAACAACTAACAGGAAGCAAAACCAAAATCCAGCCACCCCAGAGACGTTTTATGTCATCCGCTATAAAAAGGAGGCTGAGGGAAAGGAGGAAGAGAAGGCAGGAGCTCTGAGACCACTCCATGTTTGACACCACCTTTGTAGAGAAAGGGGAACTGGGCACAAGGGGAATATCGGCAGCACTGCAAGCTGGGACGCTGCACCATTTTAAAGCAAGAAGGGAACCCAGGACAAAGACGTTACTCTCGGAAGAGGTCTGGTGGAAGCACGCTAGCTTCTCCCTGGCTCATGTGCCCCATCATCACTCAGGCTCAGGCACAGCACCACAGGCCAGACACCAGCCCACCGCTCTGCAGCCAAACTGCAGAGAAAGATAATGCTGACAGAAACAATCCCAAGGAGAAGGAAAGATTAAAAAAAGAAGAAAAAAACAAACCAGCATGACACTACTGTATGCAGGAGGGAAGCTGGGAGGAGGGCCGCAAACAATGAGAGGGAGGCAGGAGGAAACAGAAGGTAGAGTGAAGAGGGTGGAGGCGTGCAGGCCTCAGCAGCTGTGCTCCAGTGAGCACACATGCAGCACAAGCTGGCAGAGTGATTCTGTGAGATGGCTACAAAGACAGAAATGCCTCCCTTTTCCTTTTAGCTTGATGTCTTTATTCCACTTGCAACCTTACAAACAAAAGCAGGCACAGGCAACTTAGCAGCTGACTGGGCGACTGAACAAACTGACTGCCATTCTCAAATGCTGCATGCAGCAAGAAACGCTCAAAATTGCTATGTCACAGACAACTGATGATGCATGGAAAATAAGATAATAGTGCAAAGCCACTACAGAAAGGGAAAAGCATCAGACAGCACTGATAGGCTGCCAACAAAAGACCAGAGGCCTAGGCAGACAAGGCAAGCTTATCTCTATCCTGCTCAGTGCTCAGGACATGCAGGCAGAATAGCGGTGCTCTGGAAGGGCAACACACATGGCTCCCTCCTAAGGTTCTTCCCTTCTGCATGGGAAGTCCTTGCTACTGTGCTGCACCCCTTCCCTCCCACCTTCCTCCACACAGAAGAGGAAGAATTTGGTTGAGGAACCGGGACATTTCCTGCACCCAATCCCTTCCCCCAGGAATATCTTTAAACATGTGGAGCCATCTTTACCAAACAAGATCTCCTACCCACCCAGGAGTAAGAAGCTGTTCATCCCAGCAGCCCCCTTGCCTTCCCAGTACACCACCACCACACTGGTGCAGGGACATCGGGCAATAACCCGCTGGGTGTCTAACTGGGAAAGCCTGCTCTTGCAAATAAGGGAATGCAGCAGAATCTTTGCAGTAGCAAGTCAGATCTCTGTTTCATGCAGAGTGGCTATCAACAAGCAGCAAATCTCCAATGAGTTTCACCATCCCTCCAACAAGGGAAGGGAACTCAAACGTTACCAGGTAAAGTGGCTGTCTGAATCTGAAGAGCGCTACTAACACTTCTGCCAAGCTCTGTACGCACCAGGGGCAGTTGACAGATGACACTGAACTACTTTCACTGTCCAAGACTCTTGAAACAGAGCAACAGCCTATCCCTCAGGAGCTCAAAGAACAGCTACAAACAGCAACATCAGGCCAGCAGCACTGCTCCTCATTGAGGAGTCCATCCCCACATCTACAGGGACACAGAGAGGTCTCCTTCCGCCAAACAGAAAAGTTTAAGAGATGCTAAGCCAAAGCCTGCAGGGGAGTAGAAAGTGAGCAGTTAAGACTGAGCCTGGAAGGTTGAGTTTTTGTCCTAAAACCTGAGTGAGAAACCCAGGCCCTGCCACTGTTGTTCAAACAGCCTCCCACTAGGCAGATGCTGCTTGAGCCTCCAGTTCTGAAGAGAAAGTGATGCAAAGCAGCCTCCGCACCACTAGCACTCACACATACTAGTTTATCTGGCTTTTACTGCCAGCTCTGCATTTCAGCAAGCTTATTGTGATTTTCACTTCTTGCTCTGTCACAACTGGAATTAGATCTGTTTGCTTTCCTGCATACCCAGTGCTGCCTCTACAATGACGAAAGATCGGCCTCGGCCCTTTCACTGCCTCAGCGGTACAGCAGGGTCATGCACTGAACAACACCAAGCTCAGGAGCCATTCACCCAGTTTAGCTGCAGCCACACAAGCTCATTTCTGTTGGGATGCTCAAGAAGAAAGCATTTTCCAAGAAGACCTCATCTTTTCGGGAAGTAAATGCGACGTAATCACTCCTCAGCAATAAGAAGTAACTATAAACTGCATTACATGGTCCTACGCCCAACGCATCCCAATGCCAAGGTGAGGACTTGAGCAAGCAAAGGGCAGGTTTGCCAGGCACCTCTGGCCATGGGGACCGCACCTCAGTATCTAGCACATCTTTGCTTCTGAGCAGCACCAGGCACGCAGTGAACAGCAAAATACATTAACTACAGAAAGCTGGGCATCAGCAGGCAACACCCAATGCCAGCTAGCTTTGGTGCAAAATGACACCTCTGCTGCATTCCCCTACATTAGTGGCTACCAGAGGTTGAGCACCAAGCACCCTATAATGGCTCCAGAGAAAAGAACTGCTCTGCCATCCCCCTCAAACAGGAGATGTCCCCAAGGACCGCTGCTCCACAGCTCTCAGCCAGCTGCCGAAAAGCCTGGGAGCGCAGAGCTCAGTGCACAGCCTGCTCCCTCAGTGCCTACTGACTGCCTCCGGTGCCAGAAGCACTGCCTCGCTGCCAGCGCTGCTCCTCCCTCCCAGGCCCGGCCCCGTGTTTCTACCATTCTTGCTCCTCTTTCCAGGCAGAATCCAACGCATTCTGTTACTACCCGACAAAAGGAGCTCAACAAAACCAAAATGCACCACGGCCCGAGGAGTGACATCACAAATGATGTGTCATTAGAGGAGGGCGGAAAATGGCTTCACCTGAGCAGACTGATTTAATACAAACAGATCCATAATTACCGTGTGAACATTCGGCATTTACCTCGCAAAGGCACATTTGGACGGGCACGTTCACGCTTTACAATAAATAAATAAAATAAATAAATAAATACTTCACAAAACGAAAAAGCGCACGCAGGCAGAAGGCGGCCAGCTGGGGCCACGGGCGGAAGGCGTGCAGGGGAAGCAGCCCCCGGGAACATGGACGCCGCCTGACAACCCGGCCCCGCCGCCACCCCGCCCCGCAGCCGCCCCCCCGGCCCCCTCACCTGCGCGGGCAGCAGAAGCTCGCCCTCCTCGGCCTGCCACAGCTCCACCACTCCGGGAATGGGCTCGATGGCTGCGGGCAGAGAGAGAAAGCACACATATGCCGGCCGCGCCCGGCCCAGGGGCATAAGGAAGGGCAGGGGAAGGGGAGCGCGGCCCGGCTCCTTTGTGTCCCCGCACCGCCACCGCGGCGGCCGCCCCGGGGACTCGCCCGCAGCGTCGTCTCCCGCCCCGGCCGCCCCCGCGCCGCGCTCACCTTGCCCCTGTGCCTCGCCGGGGCGGAAGCAGGGCAGGAGGACGTGGAAGACGCCCAGCAAGAGGTTCATGGCCGCAGCCGCGCGACAGTAGCCACCCTGCTGCGGGTAGCACAGCCCCGCCATGCCGAACCGCTCCGCGCGGTGCTGCGGCTGGGTGGGGGCGGTGCCGGGAGGGGCAGCGCTGGGGTGGCCCCGCCCAGCGCCGCAGCGCCCCGCCTCCGGGCCCGCGCCGAGCACGTGGGGCGCGCGGGGGGCGTGTAGGTTAACTCCGGGCCCCGAAGTGCGTTTGGCCTGGCCGTCCCGCCTCCTCGATGAAGCCATGAGACGCGCTCTCGACGTTCGTTATTAGTTTGTAACATTTCAACCTGTGGGCTTTTTCTAAAATCAAAATCAGCGGGCTGTGCCTCCCTCGCGGAGCTCCCGTCGCTGCGGTCTGCCGCCCGCCCCAGCGCTATCGCCCTACGGCAGCCCCTTATCGGGACACGGCAGCAGCCGCCGAGCCCCTCGATAAGGCTGCAGGTCTCGGGGGCACCCCTTCCTCGGAACCGTCAGGAAACAAGGTGCCACGAGGGCTGCTCCCCTCTGCGGTGCGAAGGCTGCAGCCCATGGGGCTGTGGCTCAGCCTTATTCTTTAGGGGCCGACAGGACCCAAAGCCTGCCCTTGCCACGTGATTAAGGCAGGAGGAACTGCTCCGAAATCCCGACGCGGGCAGGGTGTTGCCTGCCAGTGCCTGGCTGTCGCTGCCAGACTCTGCCACGGGCAGGATCGGTGTAGGACAAGACAACACTGGGCTACTACTGTAGCCCAGGGAAGACTGCAATAAACAAGAGCATATTGCCCTTTCTGGTCAGGCAATATGTTTGAAATGAGCCACTTGCTCTGGCATCGCACCTAAGCAGGGTGCCTAGCCCCATACTCCCTGCATATGACAGAAAGAGAAGAGAGGACAGCTAACCTTTTGATGTTACAAAGCGGTGTCAGTGCTGCAGTACCACCAAACGCGAGGTAATCCAAAAAATATGCTGGCATACACTGTCCCCTCCTTGCCCCGGTCTGCCCACATTTTTTAGCACGTACAGTGCGTCCACTTGAAAGCACGGTGGATCCTTGCACACAGCAGGATTTGCAGTCTTCCGTGGGACCCACTGTGTTACAATAGCATTCAAAGCTTTATAAGCTTCATTTGTTTTCAGAGAGCCTATTGGAGCATTGTCTGTGCTTAAAGAGGCATTTAAAACTAACGGGAAACTTTGAAAGCTTCAGAGACAATGACGCTGGGCTTGTGGTGCAGGACACGTTCGGGAGGAATGGCATCACACAGAAAGCACTGCGCTGGGCTGGGCCTGCGGTAGCTGCAACATACAGAGCATCTGGGCTGGTGCTGGGTTTGTATGCCTGTAGGTCATGCATGGGAATAGGGGAAGCGTCCCGTATTCTGAATTCCTCCTGCCCTTGAGATTAGCGCGCATACACATTTATTGTCTGAGTCTGCAGTGATTTCTGAGCCACTGCTGTGTGCGTTTATAGGTCTTTATGGATAAACAGACGAAAGCTGTTCTGTGTGCAGCCAGCCCTGCTGCTGGCTCTGCAGTCTCTGTCCTTTGTCAGGGCCCAGCTGCAAGAGGGATGCTCAGTGCAGAGGGGAAGGGGATGGAGGAGCTGCCATGTGGTTTCACCTTCAACCCAAAAGGTTTTCGTACAGGCACAGTACATTTCTTCTTACTGTCAGTCCAGCTGGGCTGTGTTTCACTGCAGACAATAATGACCAGAATAAACCTGCTGGGGAAAGATAAGTGGCGTGGGAAATGGGAGCCCAAAGGGTTAAACTCAGATAAAGTCATAGAGCAACTGGAAGCAGTTAGTGTTGCAGTAAGTCGGGAAGCCTGGCTGTACAGGGAGCCAGCAGTGGTGCATTCTGATACTGATTGTGTGGAAATACACAGCACAAAGCTAAAAATGGTTTCGAAATACATCCAAAGTGGAAATGCTGCTGTTAAAAGATCACTTTGACAGAGCAAAACATTGCTGAAGCTCTTCCTGAAATCCTGAGTTGCTGCTCTCACAGCAATAATGCTGCAGAACAGCATGTCTGCACTCCCATGTGAGCACATGAGGGATTTGCCAAGTGGGATTTGCCCCAGCCGGCCCCACGAACCATGATGCCATGCTGATGGCTCCCACATGTGTTGCCCAGAGGAGTCGGACACAGTTATTTCCTCACAGTTACAGCATCAAGTGAGTGGCGTGACACAAAGCTGCAGCCTTCAGTCAGACAGCAAAAGAGCTTCGAGCTCAGGGGCAATGCACAGCCCCCAACATGCAGACAGGAGAGATCCAGGGGAAGCAGCACTATGTCCCAGGCCTGAAACTGTATCCCACCTTCATTCCACATTGGTTTCTTTCCATCAGAGCCTTTTGAGGGACCACAAGCTTTGGAGAAGCCTGAAGCACCCCAAAAGATCAGCCTTTTCATGTATTCCTGCAGTAGCCTAGGTAATTGAAACACCTTAATTGCCTTTCAGGCACTACACAGAGAAGCGCTGCACAAAAGACAGAGGCTGCTTCACAACTGCACATGTGGTGCTGGGAACGTGTTCTGTGCTGTGCCACTGCCCATGGGGCTGCTTCTCCAACCAGCGCACCTTGCGACAGCAACACATCCACACCACCATGGTGGTGGCTGGTCTAAGAATGTACATGTTTACAACCAAAACTCATTTAAGTTCCAGCAAGAAAACTAGAAGATCGCTAATGTACAATATTTCCTCAAGGCCTACCAAAATAGCCTTCTGTCAGTTGCGCAAATGCAGAAGGATCGGAGCTTTCTTTAGGGCACCAAAGCCCATCATACAAACAATAATAGGGTGCATTTCGGTGTAAAAATATTCGCCTTTTACTATTCAGTGCTGCAGCTTTGCACGTGGTTTTCTGAAGCGTTACTTCTCATGCACACTTGCACTTAAATGTTTCCTTATTTTTTGGCTCAGTGGAGCAAGCAGTCAGCTTTTCCCTCATTCCTGAGGGATATCAGGTTACAGCAAATGTTGTTTTGCTCTTATACACTTACCCAGTGGCATATTAAAAATGCATATTTTCCATTCAGTTTTCTCCCTGCTGGAGCTGGGTTTAATGCCACTTTTCTTCTCCCCCTCACTAGGTGCTGCTTACAAGCCATGAGCTTACTCCCAGGTATAAAAGCACAAGCAACAACGCACACCCTGTTTCACCTCAGCTGGAGTTACAGTCCCTGTGAGTCACCAGAGTGCTAGCTCATTTTTAAGGAAGGAAATTTACAGCATATCCCTAAGGCTACAGTGTTTTTTTCAATGAGTTAATTATGGAGGAGGTCAGATGAAGGCTGCTGGTAAAACAGCAGCAAAGGTGGAGGGCAGCTGCATGCTCCCAGGGCACGTGCCAGTGGCTGCTGAGGGACACTGGGCTGTGCCAGTAGGAACGGGGTCAGCTTGGAACAGGCCTGCTTCTGGAGGAGCTCTGAGGTCTGTTCAGTTGTTACAACTGAGAAGCAAGTTCAAGGGAAAAGGAAAAGCCCACCGGAAATATGGTACAGGCTCACTGAAGCCGCGTGCAGAGCTCTGCGGGGCGGTGAGCTTCCATCTGCCTGTTCTTTGGCTGCCACAGAGGTACCTCAGTTCAGCGCTTTCATCTAAATCCTGGAGGACAACAAAAATCAGCACAGTCAGGTACGGTTGACTCCTCTCACAGGAGCCACCTCCTGATTTTGAACAAAATTTGCACAGGAGAGGGAGCACACATGGGAACCACTGCTAACCCAGCTCCCAGTCAGCCTACTCTACTACCTCTGGGTCCTGGAGCAGGTTTGTTCATCTTACTGTCCTGCACAAACCTCTGCAGGCATCAGTATAAGAAGCAGCATACCTTAACAATTTTTCCTTTTAGTTTACAATGAGATTAAACACATCGAGTCATTAAGTATGTAAACTTGATGCAAATAGTAATCTCTTATAAACGTGCTAGACACAGTCAACACAGAAATCTTGAGAGGTGATTTATCACCATCATCATTCCCTGAAATGCAGAAAGAGGGACTGTAACCGCTCTTCTTACACCAAAAAAAAGCCTCAGCCTGAAAATATATTTGTGATTTGGAAATTGCTGTGTGTGAAGAGTACGAACAAGAGGACTAGAGAGAAAGGGACAGTAAATCACATGGACACGATGGCATATTACCACTGAAGCTAGAGAAACGTGCTTTAGAAGGATTATATTGTCTGTTGGCATAATACTTTTTCTCTTAATAGAGTATACAATGAAGCAGATCACTGCTCAGCATGAACTGGTGCCTCGCTACACGGATTTGCCTACGGCAGTTGTGGACAATCAAAAACTATTACACATATATGTTAAGTAATGATCTCACCAATGGAAAGCACATGGAAACTGAAAGTCAAAAGAGTCATAGGAGAAAATGCTCTAAAATTATATTTATATTACACTTAGATACTAATATGATTTATAATTGCAAGGAGGAAAAGTTGATATTTCTAGAAGGTATTGAAAACATTGGAAACATATATTCTGTGATCCATAGTCCTAGAAGCCTGAAGTAGAAAGTTGGCTTGCACAAACTAATTTTTAGCTTACTGAGGTTACGTCCAGGTTTTACTTCAGCTCATGAATTCTCAGCAAAAGGGCTACAGCAAGGTCATCTTTCTTTGCTTTACAGAAACGTAAGCACTTCAGCATTTGGAAAGAAAATCAAAAGAGTTTTTCCATTTAGCACGAACATGTGGAAAGAAATCAGAAGATGCTCGATGCAACTTTCTAAGCAAAAAAAAAGAGCAAGAACTAACTAACGTCTAAGACCCATGGTAAATATTAACATTCTAAAAAAAGCCTTGAAACCTGGTTTGTTTCAATTTCTCTTTCAGGTAGCTGAATAGTTGAAGGCAATGCACCTGTCCATCAAAAGCAATGAAAGCTGAAAAAGATGAATTCAAAACTGAAAAAGGATGAGATTTTGCTCAATTCTGAGAATGCTTTTTCTGAAAGAAAATCTGCTTTCCTGCCTGACTTGTTAAGATTCCTGATTCTACCAAAGGGATTTGGGCTCTGCAAAGAAGCAGTAAGAAAAATGACTTTCTTTTGGACTACGTACTCCTCCTGTACTCATAACCAGAGTCAGCTGCTCGTGCAATAGGGATGATTCAATCTCCTCCTGTCTTTGACAACAGAAATCTGAGGTGAAGAAAAACATTGCCAAGCCTCTTGTTTATGTGATTTCATCTCATCACTTTAGGGATGAGGCTTGGGACAAATGCAGAAAGATTCCCAGGCTGGGAGTGATTACAGCAGACCTGTGGACAAGCAGGTCCACCAGTGTGTTGCATGAATCGAGCAGGTCTGTGCTGCAGCAATGGGGACACCAGGTGAGTTCTGAGTACACTCAGTGACCTGCCAGGAGGGAAGCAGTAATTAGTTTAAACAGAGAAAAAACAGTGGTGCTCCCTGTGATGCTTACAAGAACATACGATCAGGCCAGTCCTTTCACTTCAAGTCACAACCTAAGCAGCTGTAGCCAAGAGGTCAGATGGAGGGGGTGCAGCAACTTGATGGGTTTCTACCCATTTTTTTCTCCCACTTGAAGAGGAGAAGGGAGAGGAAGAGAGATAAGATGGGAGCAGTGTTGAATCTCTTGGTGGAAAGGAACAGAGGTGATAGTCCCAGTCCCCCAGAGGTAAATAAGGCTCAAAGGAAAAGGGAATATCCATTGGCTAGGCATAATTTCCTTCAGCTAGGACTGCTGAAAGAAATTATTTTCACCCTTTTCATTGACAATTTTTTTTTTTTTTTCAAGTAGCAGTGTTACCGTGGAAACTGATTTTAAGAATAACAAGAAAGTGTTTATCATAGGGACCTTATTTCAAAGAGCAAGTGAGTAGCATCTAATTCCCCAACTCATGACTTGATCAGATAGCCTAAAGAAGTACAATAATGTTTCAAAGTGGTATGGAGCAGCCATGCTATCTGGAGCTGCAGCAGCATCCTGTCACAGTGCCTGTACAACCTCCGAAACCATAGGCAGAGTGCTATAAAGGTTTATCTTGAGCCACAGCTGTGGCAGAGCATCGCCCAGTGCCAAAGCCAGGCCAGTGAACATCATTCAAGCACAGCTCCATCAGCCTGCTATTTTCTTTTGTTTCGTTCAATTTTACTACAACTGAAAATTGACTGTGGCCAAATGAAAAGGCACACTTGGCTGGCTGAAGCTAGAGAGACAGCCTCCTCCTAATTAATAATGGGCTTTCAGCCATGTTTTTGTTTCACTTCTTCCAATTACTGCCATGGGGACGACGGAAGCCCAAGGACAGCCATGTGGCATGCTGCATGCCCCATAATGACAGCCATTGCAGGCATGGAGTTGCTAGCACCTAAAACCTTCACCCTCATTGCACGTAACTGAAAGTGAATGAAAGTGACTTCCTGTCCTGGGAGTAGCCCCGTGGGGCTGCAAGTGATAACACCCATCCACTGTGAGGAAGAAGTCTGTTTTGCATTGATCTGGGATTCAAGCACAAGGTAGAGATAAGATATTCCCAGGGGCTCTTTCAGTAACTCCATAGCACACACAAGATGGCCCCTCTGGTTTTTATTTACTTTTAAAATCTTATTTATGTCATTATATCATGGTTCATGGAGCAAAAGCACTCACACTAGAGTACAATTATTTAGCTGCCAAACTGAAAGCTGCTGCTTGGAGGGTTCATGTAGGAAATGTGCTCAGCAAGTCAGGAAATAGTGCTTTTCAGTTACACTTTTCTAATTTGGAATTTGGGACAGGACAGGAATCAGACAGTGCCTACTCCCCGAGCTCAAGGCTGAGAAGGCCAAGGCCTAAAGAGAATTAAAGAATTGAACTTAAATTCTTTTTTTTTTTTTCTTTTTTTTTTTTTTCTTTTTATTTCTGAAGTTCCAATCAGGTTAAGAGCAAAATCTGCACATGAGTGATGAGTGCTTCACAAAAAAGCTCTGTTTCAGTAAATAGCATAAATACCAAAGAAAGAATAAAGAAAAAGCCTCATAGCTGTAATTTTAATAAAACATTTTAACTTGAAGCTCTGATTTTAGATTATTTTACCTCAACTCCAGTCTAAGGACAGAACAGTAAACGAGTACTGTTATAACCCCTATACTTGAAAGGACCAGAACATTTTGGTGGCCTTCAAAGACGGACGCAAAGCTCATTTGCTCCAAATATCTGTTCAGAAAGAGTACTCCCTAACTGAACTTCGGATGGTAGTTACACCAAAAATGGAACATAGCATGTACAACTTTTTTGTTTTTTCTTTTTATCCAAGCATGCTAAGGACATATACCCTATTGAAATCAATGCATAGTGGAGAAATAAAAACAACTTATCTGCTTTCACCAGACGAGACTGCCGTTTTGAAGTTTATGGTATTCTGCACTGTTTCTTAGATATCTGCATTGTATCTTATATATATACACACTGAAGCATGTAATCCTTAGAAAGTATTTTATGAGGGAAACAGGCCTATTGAAGAATTCTGTTTCTTACAATTAATTGAGGTCCATGCAGAAAATAATCATAAAAACAAAATTAATCAAAAAGCATTCCTACCACCAGGATCATGTTTTTACCAAACAAATGAACCCAAGCAAAACCACAGTGATTCAATAGCCAAGTACTTTTCCTGTAGTATTGAAAACAATCCTCCAAATCACTAGAATTAGATGGATTACCACTATTTTACAATGGTAATGTAAGAAAATGTAATGTGACAGATTTTTTTCCTGTTCCCAACCCTCCCTTTTTTTTCTTTTGTTGTTGCTTGTTTTTCTTAAACAGACAGGGGAAAAAAAAAAAAAAAAAAAAAAACCACCAATCCTTTCCCTCACTGCAGGCTGTAGAGGTGAGATAAACCAGTTTCTGCCCCTCAACATAAAAAAACTCATCTTCAGAGCTCTGCAGGCATTCAGCCCAAAGGCAGGTGGAGGGGGAAGAAGCCCAGTTGCAGGCGAATCCCTGTAGGACCCTGTTCCATTGTGTGGGCAGTAGCTCAGACCACCTACACTCCCAACACAGCACCTTCCTCTACTGGCTGTCTTCAGGGCCATCATCCTTAACAGCTTCCCTTTTGAGCATCAGCACTGGCACAGTCCAGTTTTATCATTTGACAAAGGCAGTCCTCAGACTGTTCAGAGGATTTGCTTTAGAGATGGTTGCCAATACACTAGTAAAACTTCTTGAAACAAAAGGCTGGAGACCTCATTGTAGCCTTCCAGTACTTGAAGGGAGCATATAAACAGGAGGGGGAACAGCTGTTTACAGGGGTGGATAGTGATAGGGCAAGGGGGAATGGTTTTAAACTGAGACAGGGGAGGTTTAGTTCAGATATTAGGAGGAATTTTTACTTACAGAGAGTGGTGATGCACTGGAACAGTTGCACAAGGAGGTTGTGGATGTTCCATCCCTGGAGGCATTCAAGGATGGATGTGGCCTTGGGCAGCCTGGTCTAGTGGTTGGTGACCCTGCACATAGCAGGGGGGTTGGAACTAGATGATCGATATGGTCCTTTTCAACCAGGCCATCCTATGATTCTATGATTTGTCTTTAAATGAAGATGTTCATGCAGAAAACATCTGCTCAGAATTAAAGGGTTTCCAGCAATAATAATAATAATAATAACAACAACAACAATAATAACAACAGTAACAATAATAAAACAGAAAAAGAAAGAAAATTAACCAGCAGGTTTTGGTTGAAAGCCATGTGTTATGAACTCTTGACTGGAGATGAGTTTTTTTCCAAAAGCAAAATACTTTTGACTAGGTTGGGTGAAGTAATGACCAGATGACCTAATTATTCACAGGGTGAAGACTGTTCATGTATTTGTGGGGCATTATGAAGCTTTTAAAATGACCCTCAGTGGTTCAGAAGTACGTCTGGTAGTGTTTGGACAGTTCTGTCTTCTTCTTTTCTTGACATACAGTTTTCTGCAAATACACTTTCAAGCAACAAGCCTAATTTATAGACGCCTGCTGTCCCATGTAGCTGCACAGGAGGAGGCATGCGCTGATGTGTGTTAGAGGAGTAAGACAGCCATCTGCACAGACTGTAGTGCCTTGCTCGTCATTTCTGTAAGCACGCTTCAAAGGGAAACGACAGCAGAGGAATGCAAAAGGAATGAGCAAAAGGAATACGGAGAAGAGGAAGCTGAAGGGAAAGGCTGCTGCAAAGGTACATTCCTGGAGCACACGAATGCTTATAAGCGTGTTGCATTTCATCAGCAGCCAACTACAAACTGAAGAATTGAGCCACTCACTTGATACTGAGTGCTAACCAGGGACTTGTCTCTTCAAGACCACAAATATGCACACTTCTGGGCCATGCTGACTTTCTACAGCAGGCCAGACATCCCTTCTGAATCAATTAAAATTTTGTGCAAATTTTGAGTGCCGTGAAAGCCAGCTCCACCACCACTGCTCCATGAGTAGCAGAAGTAATGAAGTCTGGCTGCCAAGAGACCAGTTTCCTAGATCCCCATTCCCTTCCCTGAAATTATGCATGTCCAGCCTCATTCCCGGCACTACTGCCAGACCCTTGCCACAAATTTAATTTTAATTTTAATTAATTTTAATTAAAATTTAATTTTAATTTTAATTAATTTTAGCATTAACCAGGCACCAAATGCTTCCAGGTCTTTTACAGCATTCACTGACCTTTCTTATTCCTACTCCCACCCCCAGCACACTCTGTCCCTTCAAATCCCTAAAATAGCAGGTGGGAAAGGGAAAGCCTTTGTTTATCAGGCAGCCAGCCAAACAGAACAAATAAACTGTGAGATTGCACTGCAGCCCCTCTGACTACATTTGGCCAAAATCCACTGCAAAATTTAAGAATGCTGGAGAGAGAAGGGAAATGATGGCAGATTTAATCATACAAACTCCACCTCTGCAAAAAACAAGATAAAGACAAGCATCGGCCAGATCATCTGACTGCTAAGACCATGCTGGGCAAGAGGAACACTCTGCTTTAAGGAACTCTTATATCCAGCATCTCAGTCACTGTGGAAGGTTGGGTTTATTTTTTAATCACTCTTCCAGCACTGTCGCTTAGTTCAATGCATCACTGTGCCATTTGCTTCATAGTCTGGACTTTCCCAGTAAGCACTGTAAGCGTAAGAAAGGAAAAGTAGTGACATTTCAGAGAGTGCATTTATGAAAGATTTAGCAGCTGAATTACATCAGAGTCCAGAGCCTTCTGACTGCTGACATTTCCATGCTGTGCAAGCACCACAAAGGGAGCTCTAGGGTTCATGTGTGGTAGTGTGTAGGGCATGCATGTGGCTAGCTAAAAGAACAGTTGAACAAGGATGGATTGTTTAGGGCAGCTACACTCAGTGGGCTCTTCTTTACACAGGAAAGATTTTTAAGTAAAGTGAGTGCAAACAAATATTTCATCCTAGGTCTAGGTTTGCTTCACAGTGCCTAATCAGTATCACTACCAAACTTATCCAACACCTCAGCCTCATATTCTATCTATAAACTCGTCATGATATTAGTTTGAAAAGTTGGACATGACACTGCTCCTGTAAGAGCTGGGGACTGCTAAGAACAGTCATCTTCAGTCTGCACACTTTGAGCTAGTAGCTGTTTCATTTTATAAGCCTGGATTGTAGTAAAGGCCCAACCTCCTGTCTCAGCTGTAACATATGAAACTATTTACCTTACATGGGCAAAAAAGCTACAGGACAGAAAGAAAAAAAGAGGAAGATACACATATAATATAGCAGTGACATGACCACAAGAGTGACAGCACAAGTGAGCACTGTAAAACCACCACCACTTTCATTTCGACTCTTCAAAAAATATTCCAGATTTTATCTCAGGGGGAAAAAAAAAGAAAAAAGAAAAAAAGAAAAAAGAAAAAGGAAACAAAAAACCCATTAAGATATAAACTGGGACATAAGGTTGGATTGGTTTTGTTTTGTTTTTTTTGTTACAAGCAAATAGCCAATAACATCTCAGGAAAAGGAAAATCATTTTAGCTGCTGGTAGTTTTTAACTCAGCAGAAAGCAATTCTCTGCTTCTCTAAAAAGAAATCCAAACAATCTCCAAATAACCTAATCATACAAAATTTCATACTACGAGATTTAGAAGAAAATTTTTACTAAAAACAGCTTTTAAAAGTGAGCAGATTCAGTAGACTGAAATCATCTTGGAATATTTTAGAGATACAGATTGTCTCAGAAAGGATCTGCATTTGCTTTTCCCACTGAATGTCACCTGAATGAAAAAAAATGTAGAATCATAAGAAAGGTATTACAAGATAAATCAGTTGCACTTTGGGAATAAGCATCAGTTTTTGATAAGGCACCTCTTCCTCTTGCCTCCTGTTAACTGAGAAATTTCTATTCGGACTGTTTCATAAATGGGATCCTTAAGGGAGGAGATACATTCTCCTGCCAAGCCTACTAACCAGCAGCAGCAGCAGAAGTAAAAGACAGGAGTAGAAAACAGAGTGCAACTGCATGCCCGTGCTCTATTCTGTTACTGTAAACCAAAACTCTACAAAATAAATACCACTATAAATTCCTTGTTCTTGAACTAAAGTTCTGTGTCCAAAGCATGAGAATTTCATTAGATGTTTTGAAAGTCTTGCTCATGCTGGCTGGCTGCAGCACCTCTAATCAGTTCTCCCATAAGTATATCTATTTGTTTTTTATTATATTCAATAACTTTAATGCAGTCCACCATGCTTTCACCCTACAGACAGGAAGTCATAATATTGCAGCTAACTTACATAGCTGGTCACCGTCATTTTCTTCTTGAATTTGGAAAGAAGCCAAAACAGCAAAAATCCATAAGAAAACCCTTTCCCTGCAATGTAAGGCAGCTGTTCCAGATACCAAAGGAAATCTTTGTCCACCAGCACCTCCAGATTATAAATTACCTGAGACTTCTCAATGAACAGAAGCTCCTCCATGTAAGAGTGATTCTACAAGGTAAGCTCCATCAACAAATTCATGCACTTAGCATTCCCACTCAAGAACAAGTCTTTTGGGTCATTATCACCTTGTATGCGGCAAATCTACACTCTCAAATACAGGCATGCCAAGGAGCTTCTCACACCTGCAGGTGGTACAGAATAGGTTAACAGAAAATTTTAAAAAAAGACATTTAGCCAATTAAAAAAAAAAATCATTTAAGAGAGATGGTTTAGAAAGAACAAAACATAACAAAAAAGCTCACTTCATTGTTTCACAGCACAAAATCCAAGAGTAAGAAGAGCTACCCAAACAACATGAATGTCAGTACTTAGTGCTGACACCATCACTTACCTTTGATGGATTGCACTCAGTTTATGGAGTAAAATACAGATCTAGTAAGAACCACTACATTCAACTCTATACTACTCATTTGTATTAAGTTTTTACCAGTTTAATTAATAATATACATTTGATTTTATTTCTAAAACATCAATGTCAATCTTTCCAAACGCAGAGAAAACATTTCCATTGCAACAATGCTGCGAACATGGTGACATTTTACTAGGCGTCAGGCATCACATACATTTTCACTAGGCAGCAGATACCTTACTGCTCTAACGGTACATGAGTAAAGTTTTCTATTCACTAGCTTCCCAGTAACTTCACTGTCTTCATAGAAGTGAAATGCCAGCAGCCAGGAGTGGACCTGAAATTCTTGGATTTAAACATACACTGAACTACTAGGAAACTCTTTAACTGGAAAAATCCCAGGAGACAGGCTTCTGAGCATACCTCCAGCTAAACGTCACCTTTTCACCAGTACTCTCATCAGTGGATATATAAAAGTCAGACATCTTCTAGCGGGGCACATGCTTCCACCTTGCAGAAGATCCATCTGCCTTCTAGAAGGTATAGCACGTATCCTTGAGCTGTACAGCAGAAACGTGGTCTCACCATCCATAGCTTTGGGAGGTACAAGAGCGGTATGTACAAGAGCAATACCTTGTACCCCTCTTATTGCAGCCATGTGCTGATCAGAGCTAGAAAACAGGAACAAATAAGAAGTGAAGTGCTAGTACAAGTTCACCAAACAAGACTGAAACACTATGAAACTGTTTGCATTTTGCTGGGCTGCTTTTCTAGTACGGAATCAGAAAATGTACATAAACCCAAATAGCCCTAATATGTCACCAAACTCCCAAGCAGCTCTACCAATACAACAGAGAACAACCTGAAATCAAACTCGGGACTTTCTACTCATATCCTTATTGTCTCACTGCTTCCCATTAAGGATGTTATCTCATTTATTTCGTTATCTAGATGAAGGAAAAATTCACTCTACTTCACATTGCCCAGTGTTATTTCCACTCAATTTCAACCTGTTTAAACATAAATCCTTAGAGCTTCTAAGTCTATTCCCAGTTAAGCGACAGATGAATAAAGTTTCTGGACTCTGTGATAATTAGTCCCTATAACCTCTGTTTATTCTTAGTCTGTCTCACACAAGTAATGAAATAATTTACCACTCAAGGAGTGGAAGGAAAAGACTGAAATGTAAACAATTTTAGAATTTTATCAAAAACTGTAAATTAAAGGGTGGTCACCTGGTGAAGACACACAAATTCAGACACACAAATATTGCTCAGCTGGCAATTAAGTAACAAACATTGTACAACTGTGTCCGACATCAACTGCTGAACAACTAATCAATGTAATCAAAATCTTCTGGGATTCCAAAACTTTTGTCAATTCTGCTCTCTTCAAATCCAAATTTACGCTTGGCCCAGGTCTTTATTGCAAAGATGTTATCTGTAAACAGAATGGAAAACATTCAGTTTTAAATGTTTAGCAAAGTATGACTTGTAGTCTCAAATACAACGGTAGATGAATTCTAAATAAAATATTACAAATAATGTTCTAAATAATTAAAGAAAAAAAAACTAATGACTACATATTGCTTGCTCTTTCAAATGGAAATGTAAAGCCACATAGTCAAGCTAAGCAACAACAGGAAGTTGAGTTAAACTTCCATATAAATGTCACTGCAATAAGCTTCTTCAAAACTGTGCAGCACATTTCCTGCATGTCAAAGTTGATGAATAAGGTTAAGAAATACCTATTTTGTATTAGCATCCATCATACGAGGGCAGAGATAAAGCTCCACAAAGCATTCTACTCTTCAGAAACAGATGAAAATTCAGAGAAGAATTAATTTTTCTGAGTACTTGGAGTTATGACAGTGTCAAACTAGACACTGCCATTCCTGGTCTCTTTCTATTGAAGTTTTCCTCATCTTAAGAGTTTTTAACTCAACAACAACAAAAGAGCTGCAAATTTTAACAAGGTGTGTAAAGAATAGATCTGTTAACTATAGTTAGTAGTCAAACTGAGAAAATATATTCCTTTTTTTAATCATGAGTGTACACAAAATAAATTTCTGGATGCTTATTGTAAGTGAGGTCTATCCTGCATCACGTCTTCACTAAATTTTAAATTCCTAACAATAACTAAGTCTTTTACTCAAATTGCTCTTGTGTGAAGCTGTCCTAGGCCAAATAAGTGCATACACACCAGTCCATCTGTTGGCTGCCTCCTTGGCTACTTTGCCTGTTTGGCCTGAAAGAGAGGGGAAAAAATAAAAAAAAACATAAGTCAGATTTAAATAATAACAATAGCTTCAAGACACGGAGATATTTGGTTCTGTTTGCCTGGATACTTAATTGTCTGTACCCAGACTGGACCTAGATACATAGCCTGAAAATACTAGAGGAAAACGAGACTGAAAATACTCTGTAATGCTCTCTATACGTAAGTTGTCTATCACATCAGTAAGCATGACTACACAGATCAAGAAAAGATAAGAGGAACAGTCAATCACTGGAATCTGCAAACACAGCTTTGGAAAGTCCCCTGAACTTTGAGAGCCCCTTCAATTACATAAACAGAATGCTCCTGCTCATTATACTGCGCTTCTCTCAGTTACCACCTCTCCCAATTTAAATACCTAATAATAAAAGCTATTTGCAGTGAAGGCAATTTACACAGCTTCCATGAGGTAAAACAGCATCAAGAAAAGAAATCCTCTTAGATTACCTTGCTCCCACTAAAATAAGTACTAAATCAAATCAAACGGGTTGGTTTGTAACGTGGGAATTCATCAGAATCGTTATGGTTCTCACACCTACACATAACTTAGTTATTCCCAGTCAGTCTTGTTAGTACTCGCATGATAATATTCATTGGAATGGTCAACATGGGATTTGTATGCAGGAGTACTGAAGAAATGAATATATGATCAGATATCCATTGTTATTAAGCTTATACTTCAGGCAAAGTTAAATTATCTTGAAAAATTATCTGCTAGCACTCAGAAAGATCATCACTCTTTATTCTACCCTTCAGTATGCTTTGGTAAGTGATATGAATAATGGTTAAATGCTAGTAGAATATAGCTTTAAAAACAGTGCAGTTTCTAGAGATGGTCTATGATTAGAAAGTTTGGACATAGAATCACAGAATTGCTCAGGTTGGAAAAGACCTTAAAGATCATAAAGTCCAACCACAACCTAACCATGCTACCCTAACTCTCCTCCACTAAATCATGTCCCTGAGCACCACATCCAAACGGTTTTTAAACACATCCAGGGATGGTGACTCAACCATGTCTCTGAGCTCAACCACGTCCCCGAGGAGCCTATTCCAGTGCTTAACAACCCTTTCTGTAATGAAGTTTTTCCTGATATCCAGCCATGTATTACAAATTAAGTTAAAAAGATAGGCAAAAAAGGGAGTGGGTGGGAAGAAGGAATTTTTACACATTTGCATGAATTAGAAATTCAAACTATTCCTTGCTTGACAGAGATATTCCATATTTCCTTTGCTGACTTCTTGTTGCCACCTCCACTTTTTTAGTTCCATAGATGGCAGCACTGACAACACGCTGGCAGCCAAGGGCATCCTGAACACTGGTTCACCAAACACTACACAGATCCAGTTTGCAGAGTAAGGGCCTTGGTTGGTCAAAACCTTGCATTCCATGAAAGCAACGACACTGCACTAAGCACTTTTTTTGAAACTCTGATTGTAAAATTGTATCTGGCTTCAAGTAACAAAGTTACAATTGTAAAAGGTTAAAATTGTATCAAAGTCCATGGATCTGGGGCTGCAAAGTAACAGCACCAGCGAGCTGACTGCCTCCACAGGGCCTGGCAGGCTGCAGCAGAAACCCCTGCTTTCTGGAAGAAGCCAAGCAGCTGAGCAGGTGCTTCTGCACCATGCAGCAGCTCTCAGCTCCTGTAGCTTGCAGTAGCACGTGGTCTTATGCTTAAAGCACACCCACTGTACCGTACGGGGACAGCACGGTGCATCATCAGCCTCCAGACATTACTTAACACATGTTAAAATGAACATGTGCAATCGTGCTTTAGAAATGCAACTTCTACATCTATTAAAGAAAAGGCGGAGGTAGCCAACAGATGTAGGTTGGATTCACTCCACTGAGTGATTAGAATGGCAGTGTCTGCTGATAACAGAGCTGTGGCTAGAAACGAAATCATGGTAGCAAGGGCAGGAAGCTGCATGGGGAAAACCCACAGTGGGCAGCACCTTCAATTACTAAAATAACAGAGAAAAAAAAACCCAAACAAACAAAAAAAGCACACCAAGAAAGAGCTGAGTGTAAGTACTGAAACAAAAATGAAAAATTTTTACCACACCATTCGTTCCATGCACCACTTGGGATTAATCATAGAATGGCAGAGAAACGCCATATTCAAAGTGTGGAAAGACAGTAAAGTAGAGGCAGAATTACAGGACAGGGAAGGTAACATTCAAACTATCTGAACAGATGTCAAATATCAAAGGAAGGGCTGTCCCGGGCCCCTGGAAGCACATATCCCCCCATTACTCTGATGACAGAAGGCTCAGGGTTGGGGAAACGAGCCACTTGTAGCGCCTCCGGCACATGACATCTCCAGGAAATGCATTCACAAGAGGCTGGGGCAAGGTTTTACTGCTTGCAGTTTCCCATTTTACCCTTGCTGGCATGTGACAGTACCATAGGGTACAGGTGTGGGTTTATCCTACTACATGTGAAGTTGTTTAAGCCATCAGGCATATTATATCAACAGCAACAGCAGCTATTTCCGGCAAGCTGCAAGGCACCTACGTGCTCCTCACGTCCAGCCTGACCAAGCTGATGCGCACAAGACAGCTTGCACTACCTCTTGTCATCGAGCAAGACTGTCACTGCTGTTGCTGCAGGATGGCACCGTGGTCTGCATAACCACTAATTCCTTCACTTATGGTAAAACCTTCACTCATGTTTTTCCATCACTTTTTCACTTCTTTTTTTTTTTTTTAAACTGTTTTTTTTTTTCTTTTGGGGGGGGGGGGGGATCAGAAAACACGTTATCCATCTGCAGAACACATAATTCCCAATGCCTATGGACTGAGAATTTAGCTATCTGAAGGCAAGGTGAAAATGCCCTGGGGTCTAGCTCAATTCTTGCCTACAGTTCCACTGCAGGATCTCATCTGCCAGCTGCATCTAACACACCACACCTGAAAGAGGAAAGAAAAACAGCTACTGACAGATACGGACACTCATCACCTGAAGACATCAGCTGCATACCTCCATTATGGCCAGCATCTTCCAGAGGTCCCCCACTCCATCACAAAAACTGAGAGGTATGAAAGAATCTGCACTTGGACCACATTATGAAAATCTTTTGTAGTTGCTTGCTGGGACTTTCAATAGTTATGTCATGAGCATGTGTGTGTGCACAAAGAGGAGTAGAATAGCCATCCCCCATCCACCTACCCCAAGTACTGATGTAATTCAATGCTATGCTGCTTATGATTGCCCTCCACAGGATCATACAGCCATCAGCCTCCACACAGTAGGGTGAAGTACATATTTACTTCCATTCATATGACAGCACATCAGTGCACTTTTCCTGCAGGATACAAGTCATCCAATTGGCTGAACTGCACTCGTGTCCTAGGCTGATTAGTTCTTGGCATTTTCTGAGAAGGTAAATGGAAGTGTACATTCTCTCCTGAGCCAAATGAAAACGATCATGTCACATACAGAAGTGCAGGGCCCAGGAGCAGTATGGCCTGCATGGCTTTTTAGTTTAAATGTTTCTATGACTCGTGCAGCGCTAGACTGCTACATCAGCAAAACAGGAAATATGTCATAATGACTGAAAGGCTAAGGGTCAAAAAATATTGAGCACTCCTCCTAGAAGTCTCCTCCTCCCTCGAACCCAGGTATCTAGCAGAGCTGCAGGGAACTCAGGAAGCCTAGATTTTGGGAATTGAACCATTTTCCTAAGCAGCCTTCTTACCACAGGGACAAACAAAACCAGTTATGGAAACAAAGACCCAGAAGTACTGAATGCCCAGAGAGAAAGTGAAGAAACATGCTCTTTGTGGTCTTTAATGCAGGTAAGTGACATCCAGACAGGAATGGATGAAGGAGCTGACCAAAGAGGCCAACTCAACACAAGAGTGTGTGGAACAGCAGCAAAAAAAACATCTAGGGCAAACAGATAGCTCCTGGCCAGGAGTGACGTCTGGCAGCACAGAATGCCAATGCAGCAATGCGTCTGTCAGATCTGAGCTGGTGGAATATACCGGCTAAGAGTCAGTGTGGTCAGGTTGAGCTGCTTCTGATTCAATTCTGGAAGCCCCAGGCCACTATCAGTATTATGCAGAACCACAGCTGCCTCTTTCCTCTCATCTGCTCCTTCTGTCAGATTTACAGCTTTTCTCCTGAATGTGGTGTTAGAAGTTAAAGTTCCTACTTGTGTTCCAAAGTAGAATGGCCACTTGGGGTTCCTTTAAAATCTCAAACATTTCCATGGGCAGAAAACCACTACATGCCTCATCAACACAATATACGTGCTCCAGGAAGCTGGGTTACTCCTTCTATCATATTTCTGATATTTCCATGACTGTTTTACAAATGCAGTAATAACCATAACCACCCCACAAGCATTTCCCAAACCTACTTTCAGGTTATTTCTAAAAGTTTTTTGTTGTTGCTGTTGCTTTGCTTTTTAAATCCTGCATGTGAAGGAATGCAATGAAAGCAGTCTCTGAATAGCATTCAAGAATCAGGCTGTAAAGGTACCATCTTCTAGTTCCAACAGCCATACTGAAAAATCTCAAGAGCCTGAGGTAGCCCACAACCACTTGTAGTCTTGGAAAGAAAGAAAGAACTGCTGCCTTCTTCTCTCTTCTAGCTTGTATTCTGGAATTTTCAAGAGAACTTTATATATTATTGTAAGCAATATTTTAATGTATAAACATTTCCAGGACAAGCCAGGAGCCTCAGTTTCTACATGATAACAGAAGCTATTTATATTTATAAAACTAGCACTGGTTGGAGTTGGTTTGACCTACAAGTAATGCCACATAAAAATTGTATGGAATTCCTGCTTGAAAGATACCTGATTGCAGAGCGAACAAACATCCCTTCAAGGAGGCAGGCACCCACCAACCCGCAGGACTGTTAGCAGGTGCATGCAAAATACAACTGCAAACTTCAGCATGTGGCCAAAGGAGTAATTTTCCAGTGTGAATTGCAATTCTTCTGCATGAAATGCAGGGAACAGCTGCAACTGTTCTCTTAGGCCAGTGAGAATGATTAGCCAGAAGATTCCCAACCTCTGTCATGAAAGCGGTCAGGGTAAATGATTTGCATTAAGAGGATTTGAATTCCAGTAATAATTCTGCATCCACTTCAACTGATTTTATATATGAAAAATGGTAACAACCTGGAAAGTATATGAACAGGAATCTCCAGCAACTCTTGACTATTCACTGCTGTCTACAGAGATCCTCATTCTCCTGCACCGAATCCACCCTTGCTTTCCAGATATGCTGCATAGCTTGGTATCATGAACATATTTATGTTTCTTTGCCTCTTGGAAAAGCATCTTCTTAACATCTTGGTGTACAATTAGAAAAATCTTTCCCATTAATGAAAATGTCTCATGCAAATAAAGATGCCATCTCTAAAGGCCAGGGTAGAAGGCAAACATAGAAATTATATATCTGTCATCCACTGAGTACAGAAGCTAATTACCTAGCAACTCACACTGACATGTCCATCCACAAGCTGTCACCAGGGACACTAATCACACAGTGACATGATCAAGCGTCTTCTTTAAAAGCCCAAACTTAGGGCTTTTAAAGCCCCAGGGCTTTTTCCTTCTTCAGAGGAAGTAACCTACACCACTGTTAGTTGACTAACTCTCAACGTAGAACAGTTTTAGAAGAACGTTTTGTAATCAAATATTAGGTAGAAATACTTGTTTAACAGTATATGCAACTTTTACATTCCCCCCACGCTGCCCATAAAGGAGTTTCCAGCAGAATGAAGAGCTCTTTAGAAGAACAAGAGCACAAGAGAATTTTGAAAAAAATGTCTCAGAGCTAAAGGAAAAAAAAAAAAAAAAAAAAGGTGTTCATCATCATGACACCTACCTAAGGATCTACAACCATTTTGGAAAGCCTGGAACACAATACAATACAATACAATACAATAAGTCACGGAAAAAACATTCATTTTATGTGTTGGGAAATAAACCTAAGCACATGTATACGATAGTATAAATATTTGCTGAGATGCAGCAGCATATATAAAAGCCACCAGTAAGCTGATCCTCATCTCTGAGAATATGCTTTTAAAGGGTCTGCAATCTTATTTTGTTTGAAAAAAGCATCAGGTCTCATCAGCAAAAGCTCCCTCTGTCCTATATGAAAAGATCACACAGATTTTATCAGGATGTACACAGCGTCTCTTTGAAAAACATCCAACAGAATTTGTCAAAATCACTACCAAAAGATTCCTCCATGCACAATAAAATGCTTAAGATGCTCTTGTACTCAAGTTTACTGCATTCACATACGCACAGAAAAAGACCATTTACCTTTCCAGTACACTACCTGAAAGCCCACTCTGAACTCATAGTTGTGTAACTAAAATACATCTATTCTTAGCCAACAAACAGAAAAGAAGGAAGCAATATTCTTACACAAGAAAACAAGCACACCAGCCTCCCTCCCAACACCTTTCTTTCCTTTTTTTCCCCCCTTCTCTCTTAGTGGACAACCCCTCCCTCCCCACTTTACAAGTTCAGCTGTGCTGCTGAACCGTGTTTCTCACAAAGGTCCATCACAGAGCAATAAGCTTTTTGTTCCTGTGCTGCAGAGAAATGCCCGTAAGGCATCTCAAGAGGTCCTGTGCCCTATGCACAGGACTGAAAACACGTTCAGGCTTACCTACACCATTCCCAAGGTGTTCGTCTGTAGCCTGTTTCAAAGGTTTCTAGTGTTTGAGAGTTTCTAACCTCCCCAAGCAAACCTCTGTGTTTAATTATTGCTACTTTTAGAATAGTTTTTCATCTCTTTTTTTCCTTTTCTGCAATGCAAAACTTGTTACTTTTTGCTGAGTTCTCCATGAACTTAAGCAACAGGTTATTCCTTTCCTTTCTTGAAGCAGAAGTATGTGAGATCCATCAGAAGGAATCTTCTTTCAAGCCCTGTTTTTTCTTCCTATAACGTGGTTGCTACATCTCCAGTCTTTTTGCTCCACTCTGAATTCTCTCCAGTTAGTTACACATCTTAAAGCATGATATCCAAAACTGAACACAGTGTTCCCACCCGAAAATTCAATAATGCCAACTTGAGTAGAAAAAAATTGATATATCTTATTGCTGGTTATATTTCCATTTCTGTATTATGATCAGGCAATTTTGCCTCGCAACACAAATGTCTTACATGGAACCTGGAAACTTCCACAAACATGACAGCTTTTTTCAGCCCTCCCCACCCAGCCAACTGCTCCGGATGACTTGTATAACACAATACCCTTGAACACACATAGGTCTTTGCACTTGATCACTACTGAAATCTATTCAGTGTTTCTCAGACCATCTTTGCCATTTGTCATGCTCATTTTGAGACCTCACCTTATCCTTTGTCCATGCAGGCTGTACTAGAGTCACATCATCTGCCAACGTAACAAAAATCTTCTACTTTATTATCTAGCTTGTTAATATAAACACTGAGCAGACACACAGGCATGACAGACCCTATTAGAAGCACTTTGATTCAACCTTCCTTTCTGATGCTGAATTATAACGAATACACCTTGTGCACAACTACAAAGTAGCCTAAGATTCATGCTCTGCAGTTTCATCTAGAATGTGTTTCCCTTCTTTCCTTTAACAGCATAGTGCAAAACAGAGCCAAAACACAAAGGATAGAATGGTACAAGTATTTAAAGGGCTTTTACATTGGCAAGGATAAAACCTGTGTACCTCTATATATTTCCAAATTGTTTTCTTTTCCAGTTTTTTTTCCCCTCAAACATCCCATTCTTTTCAGTGAACCTAGCTCGCAAGATGCTCAAGTGAAGAGGAGGGAAACAAAAGAAATGCTCTCAAATGTACCACCAGTATTATGATTACTTTTGCAATGATACCACACACCTTGCAAGATATCTTCAGTTAAATACCACTGAATGAGGTGTCTAGACAAAGAATATTCATTGGTGATATACAGTCCTACAGTGAAAACACACCCTACCATACAATAACATATGCAAGATTGGCAACATGTTTTCTTTTTTTCTTTTTCTTTCAGCAAGGCCAGGGAAGACTCCATTTGACAGACCTTCAATTTCATATGGAAGACAACATGTTAAAAACCCACGATACCTTTCCTGACCTCATTCTGCATGTGGAAACCTTGAAAAAGTATAAATCAATATTTAAAAAAATTCATTTCTATAACACCGTAAGTTTATCAAAAAAGTCTGAATGAACAGTACCACATATAACAAACCTAGCACATCCAACACTGCAAAAGACGAGCAAAATAATCACCCCACAAAAGCCTTTTTGTCTTCAATGAAAATGATCACTTCCATTAGAAGTTGTCTTCATGGTTTTAAAACAGGGCTAAATGGATTGCTGACGATTCATTTCTAAATTAAGGAAGATTATAAATGCAGTCAGAAGCAGCTATTTTCCACATCACAAATTTTATCAAGTGTCTCCCATTCCTAAGCGTCTCAATGACTTTCACCATAGAAGATTTACTAGCTTAAACATTAAAATAATCCCCACATATTTCACCCGTCTACCCCTCATTCAGCATACTTTTTTTCCTGCAATTCCATTATCAGGAAGGGAAGGGAAGGGGAGGGGAAGGGGAGGAAACGAAAAATAAAACAAAAATAAATCTTATGAGCTTAACCAGCTAAACTACAGCTTCATTTTAAAGCAAGTGAGCGTAAATTCAAGCTCTGCAAGAATAATAATCCTGCTAGAATATGCTTGAGGTATAAAAGCATAAATATGCATGTGCCTATACAACTAGGACAGTTATTTTTCTCTGCATAGTAAACTTAGCTGGAATCCAAACTTTAGGCTAAACTTAGTGTTTCCAGAGATACTCTGTGAAACATGAAGGGAGAATCAGGACCTTTGCTGAAAGCCAAATGACCCTCCTAAACTTCAGGTTCCCAGATTCCATCAAAAGCCCCACATGTCACTTCCAGCTTTGCTTCCTGGAAACATACATGCAGATGCAGCTTAGGCTTGGGCAGTCTGCCCTGATGGTTCCGTGACCAAAATTTTTCATGGCTGTCAAATTCTCCTTTCTTTCTAAGTGCCAGTAGCCACTCATTCATTTACCTGCTAATTATCCTCATTCAGTCTTTCCAAAATGCATTTTCTACACTGAGTGTGAATTCAGGAAGACTCCCTTTGAAAATTTTCCACCTGACATGCTCCTAGCTGATCAGAAGATCCTGGGCTGCTCTTCAGGACAGTGCTGGGAGATGCATGACAAATTACCACACACATAAAAGCTTTCTGAAGAAGGCAGTGAAAGCTCTCAGCAGACAGAGTGTTCTGCAGAGAGATTTCAAAGACCTTGGGAAAGTCTACCTCAAGACAAGGATACATTCACCATCAGTTCCTAACTCAAGCAAACAACTCTGACTCATTTGCTCTTACCACTGACCAACTGTAGTGCAGGAATGAAGCATTTTGCTCTGTCTTTTAATGTAGCTTTTGACTGAGTAATTTAGTTTTTCTACCTTTCAGTCAAATGGCAAGTCATTCAAAGAATGGTGTAGGGAGTGGGGGAAGCAGAAAGAGAATCATAGTTTCATGCTATTAGTAGTGTAAATGTGTTCTTACTTTACTGGTACACATCTTATATGTGTTATTGTACTCCATGGTGAAGGAAGAAAGAATAAAAAGGAGGGAGGAAGGGAGGCTTTGAGGTTAGTTTTTATTGGTAGCAGATAGCCTGACAGACAGGTATACAGGCAGACATTGTCTATTTCCTGTACTATCCTCATCCAAATCTGCTGGAGATGAACACATCAAATGCACAATTCTCTGAAAAACAACATTAAGTTAAAAAAAAAAAAAAAACACGAGGGGCAAAGACGGGTACCTACTTTTAAATCTGCTTTTTCTACGTACTTTTAAACAAGTGTCTGGTTTGCTCCAAATAAAGCACAATTTAACTCTCTAAGGCTAACATAAGTGGGCTGAAGACTCAACTTCAATAGAATGACTGATTTCTAACTGCAGTCTTTGTTAACAATATTGACGTTGTATGGGAACTGCTGAACCTCTCCTAGACCCCATTTAAGAGCTGACTACCACTGGGGAAAGATCTCTTTTGGAGATCGCTCCTTATGGAGGCTTTCAGCAAGCCCAGGATAAGGGTAAGCTCCATCCATTCTTCTCTAACATAACTTGTCTAGCCTAACTGTTCTGTATATTTCTTAATTGTAACATCAGTATATCCATTGATTACACAGACACATAAACCATAAAAAGCATAGCTTGTATCTCAGATGTCAGGTGCTTATTTCATGGTCAGTAGCTAGAAAACATCGTTTGGAAACTGAAAATATTGGGTCTAGAGGAGACAGAAAACACATTCACTTGAGCCTATTGACCTTGGTGGGATCTAGACTGGGTGTAAAACTATTTGGAGACACTTATTTTTTGAAGTGAATCATTGCTTTTACAAAGATAGCTACTTAATGTTCTTAAACTGAAAGCACGGATAATCTTTAGTTTAGATAACCTTTCTGATAAGTTTTCTGAGCAACAGACAGACTTTACCATAAGATTCAGCAGAAACCCTCTTAAAACAATTCAAGAAATAATCTTTGTCTTGGAGAATTTTCAGCAAAATCATTTTAAAGCCTCTCCATTAGCCAGGATGGTCTATTCATCATTTTCTTCACTATTGGAACCCCTCTGGGAACAAGGATCTCATTAGTAAGAAACTCCCCAAATAATCCAGCACCTGATACTTTTTGTAAAGCCAAATACACCTTATACATACATCACGTATATGTAACATGTTCTCAAACAAAACAGAATACAATAGCTAGGTGTATCAACAAAGAAAATGCAAAACAGACGAACCAACCGCCTTAAACTACTCACCCCACAAAATCCAGCATGTGAATCAACATTACCTTTACGGTATTCAGACTCAAGATATTAAGATGAATAAGGGAACTGTTACAACCCATATCTACAGTGTCACTCTGTGTGTCAATTCTTTAGATAATTCTTTACAAGGGTTTGTTAACCAGAATTCTTCCATGTCAACACAAACCATAATCAGAATTTTTTTAATCATCTATAAAGTTTGTTTCCAACAAGAAGAAAAAAAAAAATACTTTCAAGTACATAATTTCATTTTGCTACAATGTCAGTCAGAAAAAAAAAGGCTGTCATCATAGGGGACTCCGTTCTGAAGGGAACCAAGGGCTCAATATGCTGCTCAGACCTGTCTCACAGGGAGGTGTGTTGCCTGTCTGAAGCCCAGATGAGAGATGTTGCTAGGAACATCACTTGCCTGGTTAAGCCCTCTGATTATTATCCATTATTAGTTTATATTATTGGATTATTATTTCATTATTGGAAATGAAGAGGTAGGCAAAAGAAGTTCTAGGGTGATCAAAAGGGACTTCAGGGCTCTGAGAAGACTGTTGAAGGCATCAGGAGTGCAAGTTGTGTTCTCCTCTGCCCTCTCGTTTGGTGACTGGGATCTGCACAAAAGGAGGAGGGTGGGCACACCAAATGAATGGCTTTGCAAATGGTGCTGCACTCAGGGCTTTGGGTACTATGGCTTCGGACTCAGCTTTGAGAAAGGGGGAATGATGATGGCGGATGGGAGCTGATTGACTAGAAGGGTCACAAATATTCTTGGAAGCAAGATGGATAGGCTGGTTAGCAGGGCTTTAAACTAGATATGATGGGGGAAAGGGGTGTACTGGGTGACAGAGAATTGCGTGGGAATGCTGTCACCTTGGGAGGTGGTAGGGGAAAAACCCAGACTTGTCCTGGAGGTATCAGGGAGGGCTCCTTCAAGAAGGCAATGAGGACAACAGCTGAGCTGAAGTGCCTCTTTACCAACATGCACAGCATGGGAAATAAGCAGGAGGAGCTAGAAACCATGGCACAATTGGGAAAGTATGACCTAATTGCTATCACGGAAACATGATGGGATGAATGCCATGATTGGAATACCTTGATTGAGGACTACAGGCTTTTCAGAAGGGATAGACAGGGTAGGAGGGGTGGGGGAGTTGCCCTCTATGTTAGGAAGTGGGTAGACTGAGAAGAGCTGTGTCTGAGAAACAGCCACGATCAGGTCAAGAGCTTGTGGGTTAAAATCAAGGATCAGTCCAGTAAAGGACATCTAGTGGTTGGGGTCTTCTACAGGTCACCTGATCAGGGGGAGCCTGTTGATGAGGCCTTCTTGCTTCAGCTGCAGGAGGTGTTGCGCTCACAGGCTCTTGTCCTGATAGGGGATTTCAACCACCTGGATGTCTGCTGGGATAACAACACAGACAATCCAGGAGATTCCTGGAGTCTGTCGAAGACAACTTCCTGGTCTAGGTAATTAGATGGACCAACCCGAGGTGAAGCCTTACTGGACCCAGTGCTCACCAACGCAGAGGAGAGCATTAGAGAGGTTAAGATTGGAGGCAGCCTGGGGTGCAGGGACCATGCCTTGGTGGAATTTGTGACCTTGAAGAATGCAAGCCTGGAAAAAAGCAGAGTTAGGACCCTGAGCTTCTGGAGAGCAAACTTCTGGCTGCTCAAGGAACTGCTCAGTGAGATAACCTGGGAAACTGTCCTTAAGGGCATAGGTACCAAACAGAGCTGGCATCTCTTTAAGGACACCCTTCTGAGAGCACAGGGGCTCTCCATCCCCCAGCAAAAGAAGTCGAGCAGGGGAGGCAGGCTGTACAAAGACCTGCAGCTTAAACTGAGGGAAAAGAGGGAAGCGTATGGGAAATGGAAGCAGGGTTGTGTAGCCTGGGAGGAATACAGGGCTGCTGTTCATGTGTGTAGAGATAGGATTAGGGAAGCCAAGGCGCAGATGGAGCTGAACTTGGTGAGGGATGTAAAAGATAACAAGAAGGGGTTCTACAGGTACATAAGCAGGAGGAGACTGGCCAAGGAGAGTGTTCCCCCTCTGATGAAAGGTAACAGGAAGCTGGCTTCCTCAGACATGGAAAAAGCTGAGGTACTCAATGAGTGCTTTGCCTCAGTCTTTATGGGTGGTAAGGCTTCCCATGTCTGTTATGACCCTGAACCTCTAGGTGAGGGTGTGGGGAGAGGTTTCTGTCCCACTGTAACAGTGGAACAAGTCCGAGACTTCCTCATGAAACTGAACGTGTACAAGTCCATGGGGCCAGATGATATCCATGCTAGGGTTCTGAGGGAGATGACTGATGTGGTTGCCGAGCCACTCTTCATCATATTTGAAAAATCATGGCTGTCTGGTAAAGTCCCTGGTGACTGGAAAAAGGGAAACATGACTCCTAGTTTTAAGAAACGGAGAAAGGAAGACCTGGGGAACTACAGGCTGGTGAAGCTCACATCTTTGCGTGGGAAGATCATGGAGCAGATCCTCCTAGAAGCTGTTTTAAGGCACATACGAGACAAAGAGGTGATTTGAGACAGCCAGCATGGCTTCACCAAGGGCAGGTCTTGCCTGACCAATCTGGTGGCCTTCTATGATGGAGTGATGGCATCAGTGGACAGGGGAAGGGCATGGATGTCATCTTCCTGGACTTCTGTGAAGCCTCTGACATGGTCCCTCACCACATCCTCTCTAAATTGGAGAGGTATGGATTTGAAGGATGGACTGCTCAATGGATTAGGAATTGGCTGGCTGGTTATAGCCAAAGGGCTGTAATCAATGGGTCTGTGTCAGGGTGAAGGCTGGTCACAAGCAGTGTCCCTCAAGGGTCGGTCTTGGGACCGTTGCTCTTCGACATCTTTATCAGTGACATAGACAATGGCATCGAGCACACCCTCAGCAACTTTGCAGATGACATCAAGCTGAATGGTGCAGTTGATACATTGGAGGGAAGGGAAACCATCCAGAGGGACCTGGAGAAGTGGGCCCATGAAAACCTAATGAGGTTCAATAAGGCCAAGTGCAGGGTGCTGCACTTGGATCAGGGCAATCCCAGGTATTTATACAAACTGGGGGAAGATCTCCTTGAGAGCAGCTCTGCGGAGAAGGACTTGGGGGTCCTGGTAGATGAGAAGCTGGACATGAGTCAGCCGTGTGCACTTGCAGTCTGGAAGGCCAACTATAAAAAAGGGGTGGCCAGCAGGGAGAGGGAGGTGATTGTCCGCCTCTACTCAGCTCTTGTGAGGCCCCATCTGGAGTACTGCATCCAGGCCTGGGGCCCCCAATACAGGAAGGACATGGAGTGGATCCAGAGGAGAGCCATTAAGATGATCAGAGGGCTAGAGCATTTCTCCTATGAGGAAAGGTTGAAGGAACTGGGTTTAGCTTGGAGAAGAGAAGGCTCCAGGGTGACCTCATTTGTGGCCTTCTCCAATACTTGAAGGGAGCGTATAAACAGGAGGGGAACAGCTGTTTACAAGGGTGGATTGTGATAGGGCAAGGGGGAATGGTTTTAAACTGAGACAGGGGAGGTTTAGTTTAGATATTAGGAGGAAGTTTTACTCACAGAGGGTAGTGATGCACTGGAACAGAATGCCCAAGGAGGTTGTGGATGTCCCATCCCTGGAGGCATTCAAGGCCAGGCTCGATGTGGCTCTGGGCAGCCTGGTCTACTGGTTGGTGACCCTGTACGTAGCAGGGGGGTTGGAACTAGATGACCATTGTGATCATCCCAGCCCATTCTATGATGACATACTACATAGAACATTACGTTTTTATGGTACTCATTGAACTCCAGGTATTTTCCCAGCGTTTCTTCAAAAAAGCCAACCCCATAGATAATAGCACTCACATTCCACGAAGCACATGAACTGCAGTCAGTACACAACATTTCTGACATCACCAAGGGCATCCTGTCCAAATGCACAAATAAACCAAGGCATGACTACTGTGAAAAAAATAACAAATTATATAACTAAGATAAACAACCACAAAAAAAATAACTACCTTTAGAACCAGCTGTGTATTAATAGAGCATAAATTAATGTTCCTTTCGTTAAAGTAGAAGTTTTAAATTCTAGAAGTATTCAGCTGTTTCTGGTTTTAAACTGGACAGCAATTGAAAACAAGATTTATATACCTCTCTATAAAATACCAGATCTTGTTTTAGCTCCTTAACCTCTCTCTGGTGGGCAGAAAGAATTAAACTTGCACTGGTTAAACTTGAAGTTATGTGGAGCTTTCATTGTCAGTCTTATAAATATCTGGATGAATAAAAAAAAAATTCCAAAAGCTTCGTGTTCTCTGTGGTTCTGTTCTCTACCACAGGTTTTAGGGAATCATGAGCCCAGTTCTGCAGGCATACATACATGTTATGTTATGCAGCCTTTCTTTGGGAGAAACAGGGACTCTTCTGCAACGCCTGTTTCCCCATAAGAATACCCTCTAGCCTTCAAAAATCTGCATCTAAGCTGAGAAACCAGGGCTCAGTTCTGCATCAACTGAAGCAGAATTACAAGCTCAACAAAGAACTACCAATGACTGTAATACTGTGGGAAGATCTATAACTCAATGCTAAATCACACTAGTTGGCTTAAACAGCATTTCCAAGAGGCAAACAACAAGCTTCCAGCACTGAACTACTGTGGTTATTAAAAAAAACTTCTTACATTTTGCAAAAGTGGACATATTTTCACAACATCCTAACTATAAAACGGAACTATCCAAATATATCCACAAAACCAGACTATTCTGTAGCTTCCTCTAGTGGCCAACCCCTAAATCATGCTTCTGCTGCCATTTACTGTAGTTAATTATTTAAATACAAATGCTGAAGTTCTGTGTTCAAATGCAGTAAATGTGGGAAGGCACTCGAGTTTGTAATTTAGCTCTCTAATACGAAAGCCAAGAAAATTAAGGCAGGACATTTGTTACCAATATTAAAAGGACAAGCAGCAAAGTCAGCAGAAAACAGAGTCAGTATTTAGTACTTCAGTTTGCCCCTTTCTGAATATGCATTCTAATATATTTAGTTACATGGTCAAGCATGACTTTCCCATCCTAAGACTCAGGAAACAAAACAGATGTTCAGCTTTCATTTTCTTCAGATATTTACTATGAACCATCCAAATATCATTTTGACACTGGAATTAATGTGTGTGCATGTGTCTTTTAACAAGGCTTATCACCGTAGGATGTAAACCTAACATCACTAGGTTTGTTTCTGCAATGTTTTTTTTGAGGGAAAGAACAACTAAAAAGGCACATCACCAAATCGGGATGCTGTTGAAATCAGAAGGCAATCTGACACACATCTAAGGCATCACAATAAAATCAAGGCATACAAAAATACGGGATGGGCAATTAATAGTATGAAATTTTATACTGAGTATCAGAGAGCTTCCCTTACAGGTTGAAATTATTTATGGAAGGAAAGGGAAAACTCAACTGCAGAAAAGGGCAACTGCCCACTACAAAACATATTATATTGAACAATCCAGTTTTTAAAAGCACATTTTTGTAACGTAACAGCCATCTCTGATTTCTGACTCAAGATGAAAATAAATAAATTTAGATTTGGTAATCCCCATGTTAATCCAACTGAAAATAATCACAAGGATTAAGTTACTGAAATAGTATAGGTCGTGGAAAATCATGTATCACTCATGCAATGTGAAAAGGATTTAAAAATCTCTGAGAAAACAACTTGGTTTATAAGGTTATTCTGGGAAACAGCAGCACTAGCGTTTATGTCTAGATGACTACCTTCCATTGAGTAAGATTCTTTGTATCTTCTTACACTAAAAACTACAATGTCCTGCATCTTTTTTTTTTTTTTCTTTTTTTGCCTTTGTACTTCCCCACACTCCAGAGCAAGAGAAGTCTCTTCCCCAACCCCACCTCTCTCTCAGTTTTGTTTTGTTTTTCCATATATCATGAAATTCCATTCAGCTTTGACAAGGATATTAACTCCCCCAAAGTGACATTTCCATTTAATCATTTTTATGCTGCCAGCAACTTTAGACAGTGCAACAATAACCGTTGAAACATACAACAAAACATCAACTTTTTAACTGAAGGTCAGCAACAAATTATTTTCAGAACACTGCTGTACAATCCCTTGGGAAGTCTACAGGTAGCCCAACAAGGCACATGTTACCAGTTCCCTTAAACGTTCACCTCTCCTTTGCAGAAGCTCACATGGAACTTCCACATACTTTAGAGAAGAGGAGGCTGTGCCTGGAGCAATTAATGATTACAATTATTTCTCTTTCCTAGATATCATTCCACGTGTTGCCATCTACTGTTGTATGTCCTACCATTCAAGCTGTAATTTGTCCCCCTGTGTCTAGTACTTAGAAACATGCTCACAGCAACTCCTTTAAAAGACAGGCTCTTCAACTCCTCTGGTGCAGTGCTTAACTACAAGACTACCTCAGCACTTTAAATACCTGGCACTACAAAACCCTCTGTTGTCAGCATCTGCCTAAATGTATTCATTTTTACAGCTGGAGTGTGTCTGTTATTTGTCCTTAGGAGAGCGCACAGCAGAGTATTTACAGCACAGTAACCTCAGGTCTCAAGTTTGCATATTCCCTTGCATACCATTACATCCTTAGGGAAAGATAATGTAGCTGACAAAAAATGTCATGGTCCCACTAAAGAAAGAATATCTGTCCTATCCTGGGGCGTGCTGCGAATTGTGTTTATGTTCCTGGCCTTCTCACAGCACATTTCTAAAGCTGCAGACTCTGCTGGAAGAATAAGGATAGAGAAAGATTCAGATTTGGTCAAAAATGTTCCCAGAAAAAGGTCTGTGCCTGTTTCACATCACTCTGCAATGGCATTTCGGCATTACAGCAATTGAATATGCAACAGTGTTTGGGTAGCAATCTAAGAGCCTAATAAATAAAACGTTACATTTGAAGCAGAGAAAATTCAATAAAATTTCATGCATGCTTTCCATTTTTCATGTTAAGGATTAGAATATTAAGTACATTTCAGTGCTTGATTCTGCATTAAGTAATAAAAAGCCAGTATTTCAGTCAGTATAAACATCAATGTAGAAGTTATTACACCACTGACTAAATAAAAATTAAATGCCTTTAATGAAATATTATGTGTTAAATGGACAAAACAAAGGAAGTAGAGTGATATCTTATTGAGCCAGTATGGGACTAAAGGCAAATGGAAGCCAGTGAATGCTCTTCCTGCATGATAGGGTTCCAGTTACAGAATAAGCGTTGTTACAGAAACAGTGGTCCTGATATTACTTCTAATGTACCAGAATATTTCAGTGTTTGGGTTGTTTGTTAACTGCTCAGCTTTTGGCAGACTAAATATCAATTAAAGAAACTATCACCTTATATAATATGACAGAACACGAAAAGAAGTGGCTAGGGTACCCGTACTGCATTGCTTACAGCTTTAAAAAAAATTGCAGCTACACATTGGCTGACCTCTGCACACCAGATTCTAAACTAAAAAGTGCAAACTTCTTCTAAGAAAAAAATCACTTACGCATTTCTTCAACAATGTCTGGATCACACTCCCTGTATTTTTCTATTTCTGCCTTTAACTGTTCTTTTTTCTGCCGGAGATCAGCAAGTTCCTTCATCAGAGCTACACGTTCTGCCTGAGGAGTCAAAGTATGTTGGGAGATAAATTAAAAATAAAAACAATACAACAAAATTATTGCATAGAACATGTTTTAAAAAAATAACAATTAAAAGCTGTTTTTACTACTGCTTTCCATCAATTAACCAATTCAGCATTTTATGCACACACAAAACTCTCAGCAACACTCAGTGATATTGAATACAAATTGGAAGGAAGAAAATTAAGGTCAAAATGGAAAATCAAAAGAACAATTTCCTACAGCCTTTGAATTCAGAGCAATTTTACAAACCACTTGCTATGCTCTTGTGCTTAACGGTTAAAGGACAAGCAGAAGCACTAACCTTGTGATTAAAGACAGCATTACAGAAAAAGCTACCATCTACATTTCCACATATCTGAAATACCAACAACACGAGTGCTCTCATAATGTATTTTTCCCCTTGTTTGTTCCACTCCGTTTAAGAGCAGTGGTCTCAAAAATACATTCAAATATTTATGTTGTGAGTGCATGCACTACTTTCCTCAAATTTTCTACTTATTAATAATAATTTGCAGACACTAGACTCAACACAAGCACTTCCACAGCCAACTCAGCATAGATTTCTACTTCAATCCATATTTACAGTCAGCCTCTGCACCTGGCTGAGAACTGGGATATTCAAAGAACTCCTGCGAGGGCACCGAGTAGCCTCAAGCAGCCAGGCAACACCAGATAAAAACCTGACAATTTACAATCCCCACAGCAGCTTAACAGTTTGAGGTACTATCAAACTTTTGCATTCCCAGTACTTCTGCCAACAGCCTGGATTCAGCCCATCCTGCAAAAGTGCAATGGAAACCAAAGGCTTCCAGATGCTGAGGGAATATGGAGGCCATCTGCTCAGAGACCAACATAGTGATCCAGATTTCTCAGGACTTTTTCCTGATGTTTACGCTGGAACCAAAGTGTTGGAAGCATCAGCAGAACAGGATTTCCAGGACCAATCGGTTCTTGCAACTAGGGCAGGCCATGTGGTGGAGAAGGCCAAGTCTCCAACAGTCCACCTGGAAACCTGACAGGTAGTGCTGTATGTGAAACCAGCCTGTGTTTCACTGATTATGGTCAAACCCAGAACATCTCCGTAAAACATTTTAGATTCTAAGATACGGCACTTTGCCACAGAATTCCAACCACATTTTTTACTGGATGTTCAAACCAGTTTATGCTGAGCACCTCAAGGCAAATCAGCAAGTCACACTTGGAGCAGCTACTTAACACTATTTTCCTCAGTAGTGCATGATCAACTAAACAAAGATTCTAGCATTTAGGAGCATCTGATTTGTTTCTCTTCCTTCCTCACCTCCAGCACTTAGAAATCTTAATGGATTTCCAATGACTCATTACTACTTGCAAACTCTGAATACTTGGATCCATTTTCCCTAATAGGAGAGCCTCCCCCCGCAAACCAACTTACAGTATTTTCGCGTCCAGTTTTCAATTTTTCAATGCTTTTTTGTAAAGTCTCTTTTTTCTGATTGCTTTCTGCAAACTGGTGAAGGAAACAAAAAACAAAATCAACCTATTTCAGTGACATATACACTTAACATACAAAAGACATACATGCACACTTATAAAAGTCCATACATGGATAAAATATTTAAATAAACAGGAGTATATAAACTTCTAAGTATATATATTTTAACTTGTGTAAAAAAAATAAACTCAAAATAAATACCAAAACACCCAAACATAAGTTCAGGGCTCTGACCCACAGAAAAGAAGTACAGGAAACGTTTGTTACACTTACATGCCATATAATCGTGTCGCACACTACAAAATCCCGTTTCATACCATAACATGGCATCTCTACGCAAAGGCACCCACAACAGGGAGGCTTTGGGCTAGATTATTTCTTTTCATCCTTTTCCAACTCTTTAATCTCTCCCATAGCCACTCCCTTACTGACTGCAAGCAGTGGCAATAGCGGCAACAGCTCCACCTGCTTAGCTGCTGATACCAGCCTTCCAAAGCCTTGGTATGCCATTGGTGCTGCCCCAATCCTTTTAGTATACTGGTGCGTAGAATTCTCTATGGCTCAAAAGCATGCAAAGCCATGGCTCCTCCTGTGCAGCACTCATTGAGTTAGACTTCCAAGCTGCCTCCCTTCAGGTCTGAAGCAGAGGCATATTTCAGAGGAAGCCATATCTCACAGGGCTGGCACAGACATTGCCTGAACTGCCCTGTCACTCCAGAGGAATTACCTACCAAGATTGATCTCTCCCCATTAGCCTGCTGCCCATCTTTAACCAGGGCCACCCTGTTTAGTTGGTAGTCTTCCAGGGACACTTTGGAAGCCCTTAAGCTGAGCCAGATGTACGATGCACCCCCTGCTCCTCAGGGGCTGTACTCAGTGCTAGCTAGAGCTTCTTGAAATACTAAACAACATGAACGAGAATACAAAAATAAATAAATAAATAAATAAAATAAATCTAATAAATGTTTAGTTTGGAAATTAGCTACTCCATTTGAAACCAAAACCAAGAAAAAAAAAAGTACAAACTCTGTAAGTACAAATTCTGGTTTAACTTGAAGACGTTCTGTGTATAAGTCAAGTAGAAACATCAGATTAATCACCAGTATGACGGAGGTGGCAGTCAAAGCCCTCATTTCATTCTTAAAAGAAACCAAACTCCTACCATTGGCACTGCCTCTCCCCAGAAACTGTCACGCTACACCTCTGCTTCTACATTCTCATCCTACTCACTAATTATCCCACCGAATGGAAGAGCATTCCTAGACACTTCTTGCAATCCTTGATAATTTAACCACATTTATGTTCTTGTGCAACTGAATTGGCAAGACTACACCGGTCTTTACATGAAAAACTATTTCTGCAGCACGGTCCTCTCCAGGCAGATTACATACAGTCACCTCAATTGCAAGAATTCAACCTGTTCATACAGTGCAAACAGAGCTGGTTTGGAGCCACAGCCAATTTTTACTTAAACTCATGTTCAGTGTGTAAGTTCAGAAATACACCCATAAACACACGAAAAAATATGAGGCAGAGCTAATTGCCAAGTCTTAAGATATTAGACATAAAGGTAAATAAAGCTCCATACTGGTGCTTTCTAAGGATTAGGTCCCAGCACAACTTCAGTTCACTTGGTTCTGGGGGAAGGTTCCTTTCTTCAAAACCGCTTCCTGCTCCTGGATAAACATGTGTTCATGCATGTGTGCGTATACATGCAGATAAGGTCTGCCTTCAATAGCGATGTTTCACTTTGACTTCACTTTATATACAAATTACTTTAATGGCAATGAATACATATGATTTGGGAAAAAAATATGCCCAGCTGTTTACTCACTGCTCTCGGTGAAAGTAACCACAGAGGCAGCGTGGATTCAATATGTGGCCTGAAGTACACCAACATCTCAGTTTTGGTGAAGAGTTCAACAACAGCACTCCTTCTGGGTTTTCCACAAAATTCATATAGAATTAAGTGTGTTAGTGTCCACATTATGCCTTACTAGATTGAAGCATACAGTTCAGAAGAAGATAAATAGCTAGGTGAAGTTTGCTATTTGCAAAGCCCAAGGAAAAACATACCAGAGCACACATCATTTAGTATCTCTGATGAAAGAATTTTGCTGAAACTAAACTCACCCAGAAAGCAGAGATGTCAAAGAGCTTATATGGGTCTACATACTACACAAACAAAGAATAAGACAATGCTTTCTGAAACAGAGAACAAAGTTGTTCATTTATCTGCTTTCCATATTTATAAAGTTCTTTAGGAACATGTCTGCATTCTCTAAGATAGAAGCACAAAATGTTTCAGATAGATGAAATTAAATAACAAAAGCTGGTTACCAGCTTTTGGTCCTCTATATTCTAGGGCACTTAATCATGAAAGAGACAGTAATGATAAACATTGAGAAATTTCTTTGCCAGTTCTAGATTCTGACTTGCACAATGTACAAAGTTACCATGCCACGAGGTTAGAAGGCCTTCCTCTGCATGAAACCAATGATAACTTTTATACAACTTTACTGAAGATATTTTCTTTCTTCTTAAAGGAATTTTTTTTCTTTGTGTTCACAATTGAGAATTTCAGAATTCTTTTTACAAAATAAAATAGTTTGTGTGTGGCAAAGTGGGTACTCCTATGACAACAAAAGATGAGGATGAGGTAAGGAATTGTAGAAAGAGAAGAGAGATTGAAAAAGCAAACAAACAGGATGAGAATGTAAAGGGCAAAGAACAGATGGCCAGGGTCCATTAAAGGAATCTGTGACAATGGGAGAAACAGGAAGGCTTGGATAACAAGGCAAGAACAGTGCTGAAAATAACTGTAAGTGGAAGAAGGAAAGAGAGCTATCAAGGATAAAGGAGTCAGATAGAGGAAGGATGAAAACAAATTGTATAATACTTACCAGAGAGATAAGGGCAAATGGCAGGTGATAGGTTATTGCATGTTAAAAGAAAAACAAACAAACAAAAAACCCTCACAAAACAAAAAAAATCCCCCACCAATTTGCAAATGCTGCATATGTATGAGAGCAAAGGAGCACGCCAAAGACAGTGACTCACCTTCCCACTCACCAGCTCTAGAAAGGTCTGATTGCAAAGGAGCACAGTAGTAGATGGAAGATTTCAATCCTTGGAGCAATCTTGGGATATTTTTCAAGGGAACTGACAAATAATTTCAAGGAACATTAACCACCCTGAGAGAAATCTGACTCCTGCCAATAGCTGCGGGATTGATCTGGAGGAAAAGCTACTTAATGCCACCCTGCTACGTTTCTTAAAAGAGATATCTAGTCTGAAACATGAACAACCTTTTGCCACAAGTGTAACTGATCAGATGTGGGAAACAGTACAGAAAGATCTATTCTGCTGTACTGGAAAGCCTTACATCTCCAGCCTGTCTCTTCGCACAGACCTCCTCAGAACCAGCACACGATAAAGCAAAGTACAAGAAAGCAGGAAAAATCCCACCTGGCAGAAAGCTGTTTAAACAAAGGGTGAGGGCAAACAACATTAAATTAGCCAAGAAAAAAACGTCTCCACAACAGTATTTACATTGTTTGCAAAACATGGAGGCAACTTGCAAGAAGCTAACATGTGTAAAACAGAAAAGCTAAGTAGGAAACCATCCTGTTCATTTCATAGACCACTGTGGTCAGTTGACTACCCACTGGCCTGGCCTGTCCATTGATTCAGTTCCAAGTGCCCAGAGGGATGCTCATACTTACTTTGCAAATGTCCTGTCATGCTTAGCTGTACATTTGTGCAGCAGTCTGTGCATGTTAAGTGCCTATGATAACCATCTCTTCCACCCCTAGCCTGGGTTCTGGTTTGTGTCAAGGAACAGAGATTAGAAGTACACAGGTAATTCATAATGCATTGTGCACGCACCATTCTCAGGGTTCCACTGCGGTAACTCAGTGATGTGCATTTGGAAAAGGAGTGTTTAAACCTGACATGCAATTGCAGCAGGTTTCAATTCACTTCCTCCCCCAAATCTGCCTGATACCGCTCTAGCTCAACACTAGCTATATTCTCCAGCAAATGTTTCTGTTGGCTGTATTCCCCCTCATTCCCCATTCTCAATCACCCCAACCATCAGTGCCTTACCCAACGTGCAGCTTGTCTTCTGAGGATTTTAAAGTATCTCCAACCTGGTGTTGGCCATGCAAAGTCAGGCCCTTGCACTGGATGAGGATCAAACTGAGGTCTCGCATGCTAACCACGAGCATTCACAGCTGCTACCCACTGCCATTATGTTCTTACAGAGCAATATCAGATGTACCATTTTCTTGTGGTCAGAATTCTCAACCAAAAATGGTATGAACAGCTATTACTTTTACACAACCCACAAAACTGTGGCACTGCAGCAGAATTCAAGATATCCATTTTCTAATTGTTCATAACTTTCCTAAATTATTTACTTGAGGTTTGAAGTTCCCTACGCTTTGTTTCAGGCCAGAGGCAAGCACTGTGTGCTTTCAGCTTTAGGAAAAGCAGTTCAAGAGTTTTAGGGTGACATTTGTAGTTGAGGGGTGTATTTCTTTCCTGCGTTAAAGCCATCACACCACTGAAAAAATTAAGTGGAATTGACAGAAGGCATATGGAGAAAGCACTTCAAAGCATTCCTCTAGATTATAAAGAAAGATACTTTAAAAAAAAAAAAAAAAAAAAAAAAAAGACTGATAAAAGAGAGCAAGAATGCAAAGATTAACAGCCAAAGAACAATGTGAACATATTGAAAACAGATCTGCTGCTTTAAAAGAAAGGCACAGAGCTCCACTAAAGGAAATCACTCAGCAATTGCTGTTGACTGGAACAATAAAGCTTAAGAATAAAAAGGCACATCAATGTGCAGAATTGTTTCCTAAAATACTGCACAAAGCAAACACACAACTGTTTTTTACATACTTACTTGCCAGGTTCTCCAAACACACAGAAGTAAACATCAAGCTGGCTGGTCACACTACCAGCATGCTCATGGCACAGCAGAGCACCCACAGTCAACAGCAGTACTGTCACTCTGCTCTCAGGTCTCATATACACCATTCATGCAATTCCACTTTGCACCCATCCCATACAGTGAACCAGACTGCAGCAGCAGCAGGTCCCAGGTTCGCTGGGGGTTCAGTATGGGATGTTTTGTTGTTCTGGTGAAGCACAGACTGAAAGTACTTGCTTGCTATCTAAACTAAACACAAATGATGTGTAAAAAAACGAAAAATGAATGTGTAATGTCTTACCCCAAGTCATTACAAGTCACTTGAGCAACACGAGGCAGTGAATCACGTTTGCAGAACTCAGAGCGTGAGAGATGCACCTGGGAGACAGTCATAGTTAAAGAAACACAGGCAAGAACAAGAGCAGAGATGAAAACCATACAGAGTAAGAACATTTAACCCAGGAATCAAAGAATAGACAACAGGGTTTTTATAGCAAGAGAACGCCATAAAAGAGATTGGCAGCAGACTGTAGAAAAAAAGAGAAGACAGGGCCCACCATATTTCCATACTCAGAAAGTATCTTTTCTTAAACCTTGTGTTATTGGTATACATTGTAGGTATGGAGGAATGTTCAGTATAAGAACTCTTCTCTTAATGCACGTTACAAATTTTACCAATTTTACCACACAAGACCTCAATTTTAATGCCATCTTCGAAGGAATCAGTTCAAAAACTTACTGCAAGTTGGGAATAAATATCACTTTCTAAAGGAAAAGCAGACTCCAAGCCCCCAAAGAAGTTATATATGCTATTCAAAATGAAAGGCTGATGCACGGATTCTTCTAGGGGAAAAACGCTTTTTCTAAAATATCATGATATCATGTCCATAAGTTATAATGAGTTATAATGAGTGGGTACTTTTTTAAACTTTGGATTGTAACTTATGTCAGTGACTAAAAACAGTCTGAGAAACTCAAGCTAAGTGACCATTTTTTTGGAGATCTAACCAAACAGAGCTTCAGCTCTCCATACCATTGGCTGATGAAGCACTACAATGGTTAAAAAAATAAAAATAAAATAAAATTCTAAAGTTAGGTCTGTGTTCTCATAAGCAATGTTTACATGTTTTGCCCTAGTATTCATGTGGGTAATACAGGTATACTCGCCACCTCCACAGACATGATGTTTCAAGATTAAATTTAGGCCTACAACCCTGACTTACAGATGAGATTGAAACATCCCATGGATAGTCAGGTATGGCCCTGTTCTCAGAAGATCCCACTGAGTATGTGAGGAGCCCTTCCTATGTTTGCTTTTGGATAAGGAAAGCTGAACGAATTGGAACCCGCAACCACCCATGTATAAATCTCATATTGCTAACTGCAGCTCTTTTAAAGATCATTCACGTAAATCGCTGTGCATTTAAAGTCTCTTTTAATTCAGTTTTGTTTCCATTCAGATGGAAAAAAACATCTAGATTTGCCTTAATTGTTAAGCTAACAGTTACTCAGAGAACATGTTTTGCCATAAGCTTCTGTTTTTTGCATTATTCATTTGCAGTGCCATTTGGTAAGTACCAGTAATGCAACAGAATAAAACAACACCTATGCACAAACCAGAAAAAAAACCCTGAAAATATCAACATCAAGGATGCTTGTTACTGTTCATAAGCATATTTACTATAAGCTTACAAAGTCCAAAGTGATAGTAAGCAGGTCTGTTAAAAGCAGACAGAACACTGACAAATACTTTCCCTTGGAAAGAAAGGGTAAGAAAGAAAAAATGTTCTAATTTTTCCTCAAAGAGCTTTTAAACCTTGCTATCCTAACCAGCTGGGCCCTATACTGACAAGGCCTGCAGGGTCTACGCACAAAGTCCAAGTCAAAACACAGTACTCATCTGATATTCCCCAAGCTCAAGTCCTGCCCAAAGATTGCAAGAAACAATTCAAAACTTTACTTTGTAAACTTTTAAAGAGCCCAAATTCTACTTTGAGATACTAACAGTAACATGTTAACAAATTCCAGAGTTTTGACAGCGCTCTTGCATTTTCACTCTGCATGCTAATTTCCTATTTCTCAAGCAATGTTCAGGCAGATAACCAAGTCATCTCAAATTCCAGATACAGTGAAATCTCTTTGATGGAATTACAGTGTGCTCAGTGACAATGATAGCTGCATGACTGTGACAAGAAAGATCTTACCCCTAAAGCCTTCCTGCTTCAAACTGACTTCACGCATTCTGGTTTTGCACTCTGGTGAATAAGTTGGTTCTGTTTCATTCCCTCCAGAACTGCAAATACTATGAAGTGAGACTTGAAACAGAATTGCACCATAGTATTTTTATTTCTGCATGGATACCAAATTTCTGAATTAAATATTTATCAACCGACAAGATTTTAAGGTCAGAGTTCCAATTAATTAAAATCATATCTCACGTCTCCATCAAACCCAGCTTTGAAAGGCAGTATTACTTCTGCCTTATCCCCAGGCTGGATGTTCCCAGCCTTGCAAAAGAGATGAACTTGCACGCTTGTCAAACAGCAGGGAACTTTCCCAGGATGTGCCAACATACTGTTCTGCCTCTCACCCCGGCCGTGGCCACTGTGGGGCTCGTCTGGATGTGCAGGCAAAGGGCTGCATCTCTGCCAGATTTGACAAGGTTTTTGGAAAGGAAGCTCCATGTTTATTCCCAATTTCTTTGCAGTTCAGATCAACAGTTTCACTGAAGTAAGAGGAACAGGACTACATGTCAGCAGCCAGCACGCAAGCCTCTTCAAAAAAGGAAAGGTAAATGGTCTGATTACATTACCTAAAAAAAAAAAATCATAAAAGCAGTATTTTTCCTGCAGAATGAATATATTATACATATATATGCTTTACATATGTGTTTTATATATATTTATATATATATATATATCAGGGCATAGTAACGACATACTCATTTTAATAGGGCGACATTCTTCCTTCAAACCTATTTTATAATTCTTGCAGTTACTAAAGAGCCAGCTTTAAATAAAAAAAAAAAGGTCTTAAATCATGCCAGTTTTAGCTTATGCTCATCAAGGGGGTGGGAAAGGAAAACCTACACTTCACAGTTGCCAACAATCTAGCTACACATTAACAGCTAGAAAAAGGAAAAGCATGAAATTCTGCTAATGAGCACCAAATTATGAGGTTGCTTAATTCTAAAAGAAGCCTCCAGTGCACCATATTTTTAGAAGTCTGCCATGACAGCATTAACTAAGCATACCCTCCAGGGCTTTGTAGCATGCCACTGAACATAATCCAGAAGGCTCTAATGAGTTACAGCATTAGAAGAGTATTTTCTGCTAGACACTTTAAGACTTACTAAATTAAGAATCATTTCAAGACATAAAAATTTTTAAAGTGCAAGTTGCAAACAGGTAGCAAAAAACCTGAACTGCTTCAAATAAAGTTTATTAGCATCTTCCAGGAGACCCATTCAGGGAAACAGTGGTACAGAATCAGCAAATGAATGAGCATAGCCACAATCAACATACTGGCTGTTTAAACAATGCAGATTCTCAGCCATTTGAATTTTGGATACTACAGCTCCCACTGGATGATATGAAGATGTAAGCTATACATGCTATATCAGCTCCATAGCTGGATGCTTCTTTATGTGTCTAGAAAATGTATAGGTTTGTAAAAGCCTACGGGCTGAAAATAGGAGGAAGTCATTCCAATTGCCTCTGTTGGGAGAGTCATTACTACAAAGGAAAAAAAAAGAAAAGAAAAAACAGTAATGCAAGCCAGAAGGGAACAGAATCATCCAGAGGGGCTGGGGCTGCTGACTGTCACAATGGCTGGGCCAGTGCAAGGAAGGATAAAAAAATAAATAAGTAGAAAGATAACTTAGATACCCTGAAATATGAGGAGAAAAGAGAATTCCGGAAAGAGTACCATAACTGCTTAGTCAGCACATTGGGATCCTGCATATATATCGTAACGGGCATTAAAGATACAACAATTAGACTTATTTTTCCTGGAAAGAGACAAATAGTACACATTCTGCAACCCAATAAAACAAAATTATAAGTACACATATTACAGAAAAACATCTAGATAAATAATTCCTAACATAAGTCACGTGTATCAGTTGCAAAAGTACCCAAGCAAATCTCTGGTGAGCCTCAGCTCAGCACCAAGGCCTCCAAGCCAGCCAGCTCTGAGCACTTGTATATCACGCAGCCAGGAACCTATCTCATATCTGTGTGGAGGCGCACGGACAACCCATCAGCAGTCAGGGCAAGCAGGCGGCTGCTCAGACAGAAAGAATCATAGAATGGCTTAAGCAGGAAGGAACCCCAAGGATCATCAAGTTTCAACGCCCCTGCCCCAGGTAGGGCCACTAACCTCCAGATCTCATACTACACCAGGTCACCCAGCGCCCTATCCAATCTGGTCTTGAACACCTCCAGGGACGGAACATCCACAGCCTCTCTGGGCAGCCTGATCCAGCACCTCACCACTCTCTCTGCAGAGAACTTCCCTCTGACATCCAAGTAAGTGGGCAGCAGAAGTTTCTTTGGCTTCAGTCAGTAGCCAGCCTCAAGCAGCTGCTGTCCAACAGCCTTCCATGCAGTAACCCAGACACAATGTTTGAGGAGGAGACATGTGTCCATCTAAAAAGGATAGAAGTAAACTCATCTGCATCTTGAAAAAATATCTGGTGATTAGAACTCATTTTTTTTTGTGTGTATCCTGAACAAATAAGGTTTTTCCCTTTTAGCTGTTGCCAAACACAATCCAGGAGGCCTTGAGCCACATTACTCACCAACAGGACTACTTTTTTCCATTAACTATTTCCAAACAGCGAGCATTCCTAGCAATTGCACCTCCTAATATAGCATTCTCCAAGTCTTCTTTTTTTTAATTGATATTGTTAAATGGAGTAATTTTTTTCTCTTGTTATATTTCAGTGTTCGTATCTACAAACAATTCGGTAAATGGAAAGTCACTCTATTTCAACAAGTTCATTCCCGAAGAACTTTTTTTTTTTAAAGAAAGCTAACCACCATAAGTGAGCCAGGATATAATCATTTCTCAGTTCTTCCTTTAGCTCAATAAATGAGTAGTGGGAAGTGAAAGTCTCTCCTCTTACCAGCCCCGGGGCAGGGATTCAAGGAACAAAACTTCAACTAACCTCTTCCATCTCAGCTAACACTTGCCCAACACAATGCTGACTGGGAGAAATAAAGTGGCCGGAAACTTGTCCCCCATCTCTACTGATCAAGAGTATCTTGAAGCAAGACCACAAAACGGTGTGAAAAGTCCATCCCTTATCCTCCTCTGAAAAGATTAACCAAAATCTTTGCTGCAGTAAAAGGTGACGCCATCTCAGTCCCAGCCTCAGCAGGAGCAGCAGCAATAACAGCATGCTGTTAAACTTGGCTTCACAAAGCCTAGCAACACAAAGGAAGAACCCACAAGAAAGCAGCATCATGAGAAACAAGGTAAATTGCAGCAACTGGCAATCAAGCAGTGAAATAAACTGTTCTGAGCTGACAAGTGAAATGAACCATCACAAAACTATCCTGAGATAGTAAACTGCTTGCTTCCCCAAGCTACTGAATTACAGTACTTGCAGTACTGCCAACAGTTACACTGACAACAGAAAGATCTTCACTGGAGAAAAAATGCAAACAGGCATTAACTCACCTTATCTAAACCAGACAATACCATTGTCAGGCAGCAGAATCACCCATAGGAGATGATCTTCCTGCTTACACTGCATAGATCATGCTCCTCATTAGTAGACCTAGTAGCTATTTTGACTCATTGAGCTATGGAAGACAAGAAATGCAGCAGAAGCCACATAAAGCAAAGATATTTGAGGTCCCTGCTTTTCAGAAAAACAGGAAAACCCAACATTTGGTTACAGAGCAGCACCATCTTCACAACCCTAATGAATCAGCACAGGACTTGCCATGTGCGTCAGTTCAGGGGGTTGCATCCCTCTTCAAACACCTGCACCATCAAAGCAAGTCGAAAAGCAAAAAACAAAAAAAAGCTATGCCGAAAGAAATAACTTCAATTCAATCAGTGTCTTTAATTGCCTTATGTCTGCAAAAGGGGATCACACTGAAGAGGTAACAAGAGGCAACCAGATTTAGAAACCCTTCAGGAAATCTCTGTGTGTTCACATGAAGAATACAAATACTAAATACAGATGATTTAGACTCAGATGGAATATTTCATCATCTTGTAAAACTGTTCAGAGCACTATTCATTTGAAAAAGCCACTCTTGCTGTGTCGGGACTAGTTCAGTGAGTGGAAACCTTTTTCTCTGATATGCTGCAACATTTCCATTCTCATCAGAAATGTAATGTAATGAATAAAAGTACTTTTAAGGATTCACAGCACGGTTTAAAGAGAACTCGTTAATGCCATACATCAGGAGTAAGGCTTGGTTTGCAATTGGATCTGGTATCAAAACTTTTGACTGGAACTGCTTCAGTTTGACATAACTGTTTATATCGGCAACTCAACACCAAGTCAACAGATTTTGACATTCTGTATTAGAAAAATGAAACTTCACAGGAGTAGGAATGAGTGCATGGGTAATACCAGTCAATAAAAACAAATTTAAGCACAGTCATTCTGGACTCTTCCTTTATGCCTGAAAATGACACAATTTTACCCAGATGACCAGAGAAGGTTTTTCACGTCTGGACTCACCTGAGTTCTGAAAACAAAAGCAGCAAAGAAGCAGACAAAAGTGGCTGTGGGACAACTTAATATCAACCAAGTCTCAGTACACACAGGGTACAGTTTATATCCATGATACTAACAGACCATCTGAGATGCTGAGACAGTTACTCTAAGCAGAGGAAGCCAGTGGCAGAACCTGAAATCACAGACTCAATAATGTTGGAGGGCCGCAGCAGCTGCCTCTAGCAGAACTCAGCAGCTCATCCAAAGCAGCTGCCTGAAAGGCTGCCAACAAACAGACCCAGCTAGCAACAATTGGAAGCATGGTCTTCAGCAATGCTTCCTCTATACTGCCACAGACCCCTGAAAGAATCACCAGCTCTCTCTCCATTTAATAACGAAAGAGATTTACAACGTGTCAGCATAGCTTGGGATAACTGACGAGGTGACCTCTCAGTTGTTCACACTACACGCAACGTACAAACAAGGAACTTCAGCTACTTCATTACCACATTGATGGTGGAGGCCGGTCACAAGCGGTGTCCCTCAGGGGTCAGTCTTGTGACCGGTGCTCTTCAACATCTTCATCAACGACACAGACGACGGCATCGACTTCACCCTCAGCAAGTTTGCAGATGATACCAAGCTGAGTGGTGCCGCCGATACACTGGAAGGAAGGGAAGCCATCCAGAGGGACCTGGACAGGCTGGAGAAGTGGGCCCATGTGAAACTAATGAGGTTCAATAAGGTCAAGTGCAGGGTGCTGCACTTGGATCAGGGCAATCCCAGGTATTTATACAAACTGGGGGAAGATCTCCTTGAGAGCAGGACCTCTGGAGAGGGACCCGGGGTTCCTGGTGGACGAGAAGCTGGATATGAGCCGGCAGTGAGTGCTTGCAGCCCAGAAGGCCAACTGCGTTTTGGGCTGCATTAAAAAAAGGGTGGCCAGCAGGGAGAGGGAGGTGATTGTCCACCTCTACTCAGCTCTCGTGAGGCCCCATCTGGAGTACTGTGTCCAGTCCTGGGGCCCCCAATACAGGAAGGACGTGGAGTTCTTGGAGAGGGCCCTTCATATGGCGGGGGCATTGAAACTAGATGATCATTATGGTCCTTTTCAACCCAGGCCATTCTATGATTCTATGATTGATCACAGTTGATGATTTCTCTTGGTGAAAAGGCTTCAGAGTCACAAAATACTGCAGATGTTTTCCCACTCCAATTAAGAGACACAGCTAGTAAAGAAGCAGATCAAAAGAACAGCAATGTGGCAACAAAAGGTGTCTTGCTCTTTTGCAGAAGATCATGAGCAATTTGTTCTTCTCTCCTAATATAAGTGCAATGTTGGATTGCAAAAGTCTTCCCTAATAATCGATAAGAACAGATGTGTAGGAACAACAGTGATAAATAGTCACATTTACTTGGGATATCTATTTCACAGCTCTCACAGATTTTAGATCATTACCACATGATGGCCTACACTACGTACAACACAAAAAAGCATATATTGCCTAATTATTTAGAGGAAGTCCTTAAATGACGTTGCGCATCATGAATAGCATGTTTTCAGCAGCAAATGGCAAAAAAAAGTTTCCTTAAGCCTCAGGAAAACTGGATTCCAAAATTCTTCCAAGGTGCTATCAAGATAACAAGAATGAATGTCCCATCACGTTTGTCAAATGTTTCCTACAGTAAACTCCGCACCGTGTGTATGTGCATGTGCACATATGCATGCATAAGAGCAAGTGATATAAGCAGGAGTGACAATAGGGTATAAGAATTAAACAAGTCCATTCAGGAAACAAGCACTTTCCTTAAAGCAGATTTACCTGAGTCTGCAATTCTTCTAATTTACGCTTCCTGGCATGAAGAGCTTTACTTGGGAAAGCCCAGAAGTAATTGGAAGTTCCGATTCTGTCAGTGTCCACCATGCCATCATCAACTAAGCTTTGCAGAACCTCTTTGACCGACATGGAAGCTAATAGAAGAAAAGTATGAGATTAGATCTGCATAGCACCCCCTTAGAACCACAGAGAATTATTAATATTTTAAGACATCACCTACAACCATCTGTCCGAATATTTCAACACAGTGTCAGCTAGCTGGAAGATTTCAGGAGGACACCGTGCTTGATGCTCCGCTTCAAAGCATAAATCCCTCTGAAATCAGTGGCTTCAACAGAAAGGCTGCTGCTTTTTAGTGCAGTCTGCTACAAGAAGCTTGTAAACTGCTCACAACCATCATAAAATGTACATATGTAATTACAGCACAATGCCATAACAAACTCATGAGAGGGCACTTGAAAAGTTGTCCTGCAATCTTAACTATAATGTCCATTAACCTACAATTACTTGATTAGGAATGTAATTGCATTTTGCTTTGCAGCGCTTACCAAAGCATTAAACAGCGGCAGGGGTATGAGGGCTGCCTGCATATGAGCTCATGAGGGGTAGATTTGGCATTTGGTTATATTCAGTTCCAATACAAAAAGTCACTTGCAATGTTAGATATGTGCAATAACTGTTTCTCCATTTTCTACCAAGCATGTGGTACAATCCAGCATTTGAAAAATTACACCAGTTCAACAAGCAAAGTACTAGATACTATCATCCACAAGCACAGAAAACCTAAACACCTTCAAGATATGAGTTTTCAGTGTCTGACATCCCATTACAAGCCTAAAGGAGATCCTTGACCAGAAACACCCCATCTTCTGGAAGCTATAGGCTGGATATATATAGGGCACTTCCATAGATTAAGTTTTTCTTTCTAGAAGAAACCAGACTCTACTGGTGTGGCTAAATGCCTCCACACTCACAGGCAGGATGAATCTGGACTCTTCAAAGGTATAAACGGTGTTAGAAACTCTATCTTTTAAAACATGAAATTCCTTTGCTTACAGTGTTTTGCATTTTATTCCTACAAACTGCAACTAAATGTATGCAAGAGGTATTTTGACAAACCAATCAAGACAACATCGCAGTTCTGAAGATGCCACTGAGCATCTCTGCTGGCTGCTGACATAACGTGCATCTGGCAAAGCATTGTTTTTCAACATGCCCGTGGTTCTTTCCACAAACTTGTGCATTCCTTACTCTCACAGTGCCACAATGACATGCTCATCAAGGACAGCGGCAACTACACAAACACTGCACTTCTTCCCACCTTTATCACTGAACACAAAGGAAAACAGAATGAACTGTTTCAACTCAACAGCTTTAAGATAAATCATCTTGGACCTAATCCAAAACCAATGGATTTTTTTTTCCTCTTTCACTGAAAAGACTTCTTTTCTGCTACCTAGACATTCTAGGGGGAGGAGGGGAATTCAACAGAACAATGGCATTTTAAGCTATGTGTGACATTACAGACATATCTCTGTATCCTCTATTCTCTGTCTGAGTCCACACAATGATTTCACAGAATGAGAGGTCCTGAAAGGTAAGCACCTCAGAACCTGTGGTAAATTCCATCCCAAGTTTCAGTGGTTAACTTGGGGTTTGTTGTGACATGTCAGCAATCTCTCATTTTGGCAGTGCCATCATATTTGAGTGACAAACATAAGCAAATCGCAATAGGAATATTCTGTTGATGTTACTTTTTATGCTGTGGCCCTGCTATTGGCCACTAGTTATTTTTCCCCTTACTATTAAAATCATAAGCTGATAATTTCATAGCCAGGAAAATTTATACTGTTTGACCAGTCCCAAAAATCATTCATGACTCAAGATACATAATTTGTGCAAACACTTACTAATCCCTTTGTCTTTTGAAGCAATCTTCTCTATATCCTTCAACTGGAACACATCTTTCTGCATAAAACATAAAAGACACTTCAGCTCCAAATGACAGCATCTGCTCAGCCCATGCAGCTTTTACACTACACCGATGCCAATAAAAGCAAGTAGGAAACACTCTGTATGTTTATATTTTGCTGTGGAAATATGCTGCGTATCCCTCAATAGAATTAGAACATTCTGAAAAACAAGAAAAAGGACTATTGTCTTAAGGATACCAAAGAAAAGAGCAGGGCTTCTGACTATAACATCACAGAATTTTGTCTAAATTTAGAGTGAAAACCCCTTGGCACACTGAGCCAAGGTTAGGCCGTCAGTGCAGGATGTACTGCTTTGCTCAAATACTCAAGGGTCACAATAAATGTTTTAATAGGTGAGATGCTGTGTTTTATTTGTGTCACCAGTACATCCGTAGCTCTGCTTTTGGATCTCCAGGTTTTTTCCCTCCATCTGTACTGATCTTTTTTAATACTGGGATTTCTCCTGCCTCTGAAACTTCATGACCTCTCACGGTAACAGGCTCGGCATGCAAAGATGCGGCTCCAAGAAAGAACATACCGAGCACCTTCACACCACCATCAAGGAGCCACCTGAGCTGACACTGCGTGAATCCAGTGCTGTAACTTATACAGTGGTGACACAGGGCATGGAGGACAAGCACAGCTGGACCTGCACAGTGCCTCTACAACACCCTCATAGGGCCTGTCTTCCCACCGAGAATAAATGCAACTCTCAGCAAGACACTTACTGTCTCAAAAAAGATCTCCATCATGCGAGCTCTCTTCTCCTCAAAGCTCAGTCCTTTTTTCTTGGACTAGAACAAGAGAAAAACAAACAAACATATTCTACCACTCGCAGAATTAATGCTTGCTGGGAATTCCTATCCCGTTAGCTCTAAGTTAGCTGTGCCCCCCTACAGAGCCTTACTGCTAAGCCCGGCTCCCACAGGGGCTGGCTGCACCCAGCTACAGCCCACTGCAGTGCACTGAGCCTGCGTTCCCAGCCTGAACCTTCATCGCACCTAACCCATCTCCAGGCCCACAGTTTCCTGGCATATCCAGCTGACTGCTTTGCTTTACTGGATTAGAAGCGTGTTCAGATCCCTATTCTCAGAAACAGTATTTAGAACCAGTCTTTAATTTCGTGTTCCGGATATACTGCTGGGAAGGGCGGTAAAGCACATTCACAGATACAGCTTTCTGCAGCTAATGGCACTGCGCGCACCCGCTCCTCAGGGAACCAGACACGCCTAGCGGAGCACCGCCACGTTCTCCGCCGTAATGGCCGCCGGGCCCGAACCCGGGCCCGAACCCGGGCCCGCCCCCGCGCCCCTCGGCGGCCCCCGGCCGCCCCCGGCCTCCCCCGCACCCCTCGGTGGCCCCCGGCCCCGCCGCCGCCCCTCGCTACCGGCTGCGTTAACAGTGGGCAGGGGAGGGCGCCCTACCCCACCGCCGCCCCGCTTACCATGGTGGCCTCCGGGCCCGGGTTTGATTTCGGCGCCACCAGGAGGGGAAAGGCCGCCTGCGCGGCTCCAGCGCCACCTGGCGTCACCGCTTCCGCGGTGCGGGGAGCGAGCGGCCGGCGGCGTGGTGCAGGGGGAAAGCGGCTTCCGGGCGCTTTGCAAATGGCTGGTTTTAGAATGTAAAAAACAGGATAGCAGCAGGCGTTAAAAGCAGACAACTTTATATGGTTTAATGGGAAATATTGGTGACAGGTGGGTGGTTGGACTGGATAATCTTAGAGGTCTTTTCCGACCTTGATGATGCTATGCTATGATGCTATGGAACACTAACTCGTAACTACATATTTCTATTACAAATTTGTTCCCATTCCTGCATGGTTTTCTCAAGATCTAACAGTCTGAGTCGGAATTTTGTTACCTGCTTGAAAGAGATGTTTAAGCACCAGCTCCAGCAGTTTTGTTGTTCCTTAGAACCGAGGCAGAAAAAAATCCATGACTTTGTCAGAGTGTTACGTGCGCTAACGTGAGCTGGAATTTGTGCTCCTTCATTTTGATCTTAAAATTCCATAATTGAATTCCACTCACTCGCAAACACTGCTTTGAAAGGATGTCACAGCGGCAATGGAAGGCAAAAAGGTTAAGCAGAATGAAATTGTATTTCCATTTTGTGTTTTCTTTTTTTTTCCCACATGTCTTCTCTATCAAACAGTCCTTCATTTCATGAGGTATTTTTTCAGCTGAGGTGAGGAAGTGAACAGCAAATTAATTTCTTTCCAGAAAAGTAATAGCATACCATTTGAGTCCTGTGGGCTATACCTATCCCAGCACCCATAGGACTGACAGTAAAACAGCGCTTCAGTGAAGCTCAAGGCTGGAGGACAAAGGGAGCTCTCAGAGCCACTTGCCCACAGGAGACAACGTCAGTTCCCTGAGGTGCCACAGCCTGCAGTGGGACACAGCTTGAGCATTGGCAAGCAAGGCAATCTAGGAGTGACCCACATAGCCCAATCATCTCCTCACATCTGCTGCCTCATCTCATGCTTGAGCTCCCAGCAGGCCTCTCCCTGCAAAGATCTAAGCCGGTGCAAAATGTTAGCTGGCCCTTCTCCAAAACTTACTGCTGCCACAGCGTTGCTTTGGACTGATGAAGTAAGCACTCACTGAAATGAGGGGCTTAAATACTAGTTTTTTGGTAGTGAGGCATTTCACTAAGAGAAAAAGGGAAAATTCACAGGCATAGTTCCTCTGACACACCTGAGGATCAGGAAACTTCAACTAGAGGTTGCAAGGAGCAGAAAGCAGTGGATATCTCTTCTACCAGCCTGGGGAGAACATTTCTCTGCAGAAATTACCTTGACCATTTCTGATCTCTGAGATATTTTTGTCTGGTCCAAGTTAGGGAACGTTCACATAACTGTCAGCAAAACTATGGAGGCAGTTAACTGCATAGCAGTGCAGCTGGATGTGAAAAAGAACTTTAGCCTAAGGAACAATGAAATGCTTTTGAATTTGAAAGTGTGTGTAAGTGGTTACAAATCTAAAGAGGAAGATGCTATTAATTATTTCAGCCTTACTCTCCCTGACACTGTTTCTTGTTTGAGATTTCGCGTTACTGTCTACAGGTATTCTAAAAGATCTGTGCAGAATTGAAGTACCAGAAGAAGGCCAAAGAGGAAGTTGGCCATTTACTGCACAGGTTTCCTGGTAAAGAACAGCATTCTCTACTCTTGGTGTCTTGCTTGCCTGCATGTCTGATTTTGCCCTGTGGCAGAGAACCTCTGCTGTAATAATCCAGGGAACAGAAGACATTTCTGGTCAGTCGGTGAGAACTCACATTAATTTCTTGAAGGATTCAGCTGTAGAGAGCTCACCAGTAACAAAGAAAATACGTGTACTATCTAAAAAGGAAGTTAGCATGAGCTCAGGTCTTGCTTTTACAGAGCTTCAAAAGGAACATGCAGGACAAGGAAGCCCATCTCTCCTCCTTCTGCCCAAGAAGGACCAGGTCCCTCTTTCCCTCTTTCCTTTTTACACAGAAGCTAACCACCCTTGAAGCAATTGCAGTTGTTTTGGCTTGTGACCTATGCTGTACTGGTTTATTTTTCAAAAAGTTAGCCATCTTGCTGCTTTATGGAGATATTTTCAGGGACAATGAGTATGAAACACATTAAAAATAAATTCTCAACAAGAACAGAGGAAACAAGCTTTATTTTTATTATTTGAAACTTTTGTGCGTGGTAAAGGTACACATTTGACTGATTTTCCTACATTTCCAAGACAGAGTACTTTTTATCATCGGCTAAAGCATTAAGAATGCCGTGGCACACAGGAAGCTAAAACTATACACACACACACACACACACAAACACTTTGATGTGCATCTTTCATACTTGATGTTAAGGAGTAAAGTTTGTATTTAGCCTCACGGGGATTGAAAAAGAAAGTAAAAACAGTGAAACAAAAACAAGTGAGAATAGTATTTCATCATAAGTTTCAAGAGAGTGCGAGACTTACATGTACACAAAACATATGAAACTGACTTCAAAAGGTGGAATGTACAAAAAGCTTTAAAAAAAAAAAACAAAAACAAAGAGGAAAGATAGGATCTTGGAACTGGAAAGCTGCAGCGTATCAACTGGTAGAGATTTCTAATGTGGGGAAACTGCCATACGCTGTGCAGCTTAGGGAACATTCCCACGTCATAAAGCCAAAGCAAAAAGTGTCAGGGTTAAGGCCGTGTTGCTCACAGACATCAACCGAAGTGCTGTACATTCATCAGAAAGAACGCAACCAGTGAGGAACCTTCCTACCCTGTAGCACAAATACCTTGCTCATACTCTCCACCAACAGTCCAAAATGATCACTGCTCACAGTTCTTCAGGAAAACTATCAATGTACATCATGATTACGTAACTAGCTGTCACCCGCAGCTGGAAGTCATTTCTTCATAACAAACACAACATATTGGGCACTTAGAGTCCTCATTATGGCAACACTAGATCCTTAACTGTAAAAAATATTGATGTAAAATTGAAAGCCCTCTAGCTTTTACAGAACCAGAAGAGCATTTACTAATACATAACTCTCCATCTACATTAGACAAATGCTTTGCCTCGAGCCATTTTCCTTCTCTTACACAGCTACACTGCTGCTATTTTAACCAATGTAAAAATCCCCTATTTGTAGTGGATTAATGTGAACATATTCCTTTATTCTAGTCACAACATAACGAAAATACAGTTAGCTAGTTTGTCCTAAAATACTCCAAATTACATAAGAACAGATAACCTTTTGAGATTACTTTTGAGTTGAAGATTAGGTAAATGAAGCACACGGTTTTGTCATTCATGCTGCTCCACTAGTCACTTAGCATTCCAGAGAAGCTGAGGGAACGTTTCTGGTTATACCTGAAATCTGGCAGCAGAGTGCCTATAAGCCTTAAATAAATGCTAACAATTCAGTAAATCAAGTTGTGCAATTTTGATGTTCACTTAACTGAATGAGAAAAGAATCTGCCAGTTGTTTTGTTTGTTTGTTTGTTTTTAGAACAGAATTTCTGCTTTGGTTGTTCTTTGTAACATTGGTAAGCCAAGCATTTTAGCTGAGCTGACTTCAAAAACACGCTGCCAAAGCAACATGTTTCTCAGTTCCTGTGCCAGGAAGACAAGGTCAGCCTTTGGAAACAAAGTACCACAAATTGGCAGCATTTGCTATCTATCAGAAGGATATCCAAAAAAGAGCCATTTTTTTCAGGTGCCTTAAGGGTTGCTCTGGTGATGCCTGAAGCCTCAATAAGATGGAAAACCCAAAAGACTATTCAATCTTAAGAAAACATCCACATCACCCCTAATATCTGTTAACGTGGTTGCAAGGGAGCTGCATGCAGAATTCCATGCTTCATATGGATATGCAATGGGTTGACAGAGGTTACATAAAATCCTGATGAACAATACTGAGCTGAATGAACAGAAACTGATTTGCAGAAAAACAGATTCATGGATTAGTATAGTTTTAAGTGTATGTTTTGATATATAGGTTAGGGTCTGATTTCTGCCATTCTCAGAGTACCTGGCAATGGAGGACTTGGCAATGTTTCTTCAGTGGAAACCATGCAGGTTTAGTAAAATGTTACTACAAAAATTCAATTTTTGAACTAAATCTTATTAGTATTATCATAGCTGACAGTGGTAGTACACTTCTCATTTACTTTTTATCTCAAAAAACCAGTGACACCACTTTTCTTTGTTAAAGAATGCATTTAAAATGCTACATACGTTTGTTCATTGATAAATTAGCCACTGAAAGGCATTCCAATGCTAGAAATCATCAGGTTGTTTGTAAGGACACTTTGAATAAAATTAATTGATCATCATAAAATTTGATTTACAACTTTGTTAAATTTTGATAGGACAGCTTACTGTATAATATCTGAGGTAACTCATCTTCAGCATTTTAGGACAAACTCAGTTCAAGCAAAGGTTATTATTTTTCTTTTGGTAAGAACAAACTTCATTTTTAACATTTCAAAACTGTTACCACCAGTTCCTTAGCTGCATTATACGTAAGTTCAAATCTCAAGCCCTATACACAAAATATTTATTCCAATGAAATAAGAAAAGGGATCTTTGTGTGAGAGTTTGTAAATTGGAAAGAAAAATGAGAAGAAGAAACAGTGATTAAAAAGAGTAGACAAACACGACATTTAAGAATTTAGGGGTCTGCCTTTTTACAAGTCAAATACATCTTTACAAAAAAAAAAAAAAGAGCCTTTTTTTCTTAAATTTGTTGAAACAATCTTAACCTTTTTAGAAATAAGTCAAATATTTGTAACAAGTAATTTAACAAAGGTTTCTTTCATTTTTGCAAATACGCTTAAAACACTCCCCTGTTACTGACCCAATGCCCTTTTCTTTAAAGGTATTAAAAATTAGAAAAGAAACACACTACTTCCCAAACTATTTTAGGCATTGGCAGGACACTTACCGGCTCCTCAAACGAGGTTTACGAGTGAACACCACTCTATCTATATTAGGCTATGGTAGCAACTCATTGTTTGACCGCTGGATTTAGATTTAAGAATAAAGCCAATGCTAATTTTAAAAAGACAAGTAAACACTTAAAAACAACATTATAAACAGAACCAAGTCATATGATTGTAAGCACTTCTCATTAAATTAATAATTCAGTGAAGAACACAGTAAAGGGATCCGGCAGGAGGGAAAAGGGACATTTTTCAGAGTACTACCATTGTCAAATGGCATACGTGTGTTCCAGTTTGCTGAAATAACCTACATGTACTTTTTAAAATCTTTGTGTCAGTCAAACATACATACATACAAACAAATCAGAATAAATCTCACAGTCCTTATTTTATCCTCTAACAAAATTCCCTTTGATGAAGACTTCAGGAATTGGTTCAAATTCATTGTTATTTGTAATGTATTTTTTTTCTCATGTATAAAGAAATAGCTTTGGTAACCCTCGGCTTTCCTATACAACCTCTGTTTACCACAGTTCCTTTGGTTGTATAACGTAGGTCCTCCATAGGGGTACCTCTCTGGCTTTCTGTCCTGTGTGATGCTGCATTTTCTCATTTGTTAATACAATGAGTTGCCTCAAGGAAATGTGGCAATGAACATATACAAAAGAGTGGCACGCATGAGGTTAATTGAGTTGACATTGCAATAACCCTGATCCCAATTAACTAGTTTGGTGTCAGAAGGTCTGTTGTTGTGCAGAAATTCAGCTCTCACTAACGTATTACTACAGTTAAGCTTTTCCAGAGCTTTAGAAACCTCAGGTTTCTGCGAAGTCCTTCCAGCACACTGAGCAAGAGAAAGAGTGAACAACAAGTACATGAAAAAATCCTTCATTAATCCCACAGGAGTAGGAAATTTGCATTGATTCTCATAGCGCTAAATGTTGAGATGAGTTAGATCTGACAGTTTGAACTAGATCGATTTTGTGTGACTTAAATTTATACTAAAAGGACCTACTTGATACAGATAGTAAGACTTAAGAATGTTAAAAGTGTAATACCTACCATGAAAACGAGATCTAGAAGATTCCCAGGATCACCTTTGGGTGAAATAATGCATAACAATGACACTTTTTCAAATTGGGAAGCTCTGAATGGGAGCTACCCTTCACAGTCTTCAAAAAGCTTTGGGGATTTTTCCCCAAATTTTTCTCATTCTTGTCTAACTAGTTAATTGCAGTTCCATAAGTTGCAGTTTTTGTTTAATATCACGTTGTCTTTATGAATTCAGTTAAAGAGGATTCTGTGTATTAACCCTTACAACAAAAAGTTCAGTGAGGAACGCAAGAGGTGCAATTTCTATGTAAACGAGGTTAAGTTTGGAAATTAACATAAGAAGTTCATAATAGACTCTTTCATTGTTAAAAATGAACTCAAAGTAGGAGATATCCTGCCTTGGATCTCTGGGACCAGTCTTTGCTTAAAGGTGGACAATTATCCAGCTCCAGAGCTCACTGTTACTGTAAGTATCGGTAGACCTTGAAGCAGTGATTTCCAGAGTCTGCAACTACAACGTGGCCATCTGAAGTAAGGGCCAGACCTTGGGGGCCATAAAGTGGGTCAGCAGAGGTGTTAATGTAGGATAAAAACGATCCACTTCCATCAAAAACCTTTAGAGATGAGAAAGCACATAAGAAATATTATGAATAAAAAAATAATCTAGTAGACAAACATCTACTTTCAGTTATACTGTTATTCTTATTTCTGAAACTGCTGACATATATTACAACAAACATGGACAGAATCTGATCTGTTATTCTCATAGCAGGCAAGTTTTTATACAAATATATTGTCTTACTAAAAGGACCTAATCAAGGCTACCAGGATCTTTGGCAATAATTTGATATTCAATGAGGTAAAAAAAAAAAAAAAAACAAACAGCTAAAATAAATCAAACTCAATAGGGAACGTGACCAACACCTTGTTTTCCTAACAAATTTTACTGATGTGGCTAGAACAACTCTTAAGTTCCTACCCAGAGAGAAAACCAGGGATTTGTTTGTATTGTTGTCAGTGCTTCCTGAGAATAACTGATGAGCAGCTCCCTCATTTTTTATACTCAGTGAAACTAATGCATACACTTAGTTATTTACTAGATTTTTTCTTTTCTTTGCAAATAAGAAAGGACTGTGATTAGCACTCAAAAGCTAAAAAGCACAACTCTCAATATAAAAGTAGAGTATTTTTGCAATGTTTAAAAAAGATGCTAAAAATCTGCCACATTTGCCTCAAGGGCTGTACAGTTCACTTGCTTTTTCATATTTTCCACCACGTTGACAATCTTCTGTTATGGTGATTAGTATAAATTACTGTCATCTCAGTAAAGCTTTGTAAGTCTCTTAAGTCATCAAATAGCTTTTAGGAAGCTACTTGGAGACAAGAATCTTGATCACAGTAACCATCAGACTTGCCAGCACTCACACTGGAAAGACCACAGTCTGACACCACCACTTTAAAAGTGGACAGACCAGCAATGAGGTATACAAATGGCTACACATCACTTCTAATGTAGCTATCCTGCTTCTTGGGAAGCCTGAAGGCATTACCGATCAACCAGTTATCAATCCATTACTTTTCCTAATCAAGCACCTTTGAAATACACAAATCTCTACCTGTATTCGGCTGTTTCCCCAATCTGCTACAATAATATTTCCATTAGAGTCTACAGCAACACCAGTTGGTGCATTAAATTGTCCATTTCCTTCTCCGTTTGATCCAAACTTCAGTATGAATTCTCCCTCTTGGTTAAATACCTGTAGGTGTTAAAACAAAAGCTTGACTATGGCATCACATCAAATATTACTAATCTATTACTACCAGTTCACCTATTAACAAAACTGTGAACTAGAGATCTACCAGCAACATTCCCCCACATCCAGCACTACTTCCCCCTCTCTAATCCCCTCCCTGTCCTTTCTCAGCATGGACATTTATAGTTCTCATTTTTTCCCTTCTTGTTTTAGAAATACTTAGTAGAATTATATATTTACGTAAGGCAAACATATTTATAAAGGCAAAAATGCTTGTAGCAAGGGTCATTTAGATCTGCATTTTCAAACAGCTGGTAAGTTTCATTTCAGTGTGTTTGCATGATTGAAATTTAATGAAAATTTAAGTTGTGAATATGGGTGCAATCAGAAAATGAAAAAAAGAACAAAGAACTCACTGTCAATAACAGCACCAGCCTACATCTTTAAAGCAAGCTCAGCAAAATTAGTAGCATTTCTATAATTTAAAAATCAAAATATTTGTAAAGTCTGAAAAAGAGATAAGTGCAAATACTGGTCTCCAGTCTTGTATCTTCCCTATAGTAAAGGCCTCAGAATGAAGATGGGAGGAAAGGTGACTGTCTTTCCCTCCTGCTTCTCTACACCATGCAGTTCTTAGGTCCCAGGACCCCCCCCCCCCCCCCCCCCCCACAGCTTATGCATCCTGAGTAAAGAGCAAAATGCTAATCTAACACTGGCAGTGAGCCCTGACAGAATAGATGCATCATTCTTTGACTTTCATAACCTAATAAGTACTAAGAATCACAGGACACACTGCTCTCTGCACAGACAGCTCAGCAACTGTATTACCTGCAACAGCAAATAACAGTTTTAGACAGCAGAAAGACGGAACAGATCAGTGGCTATTCTGCCAGCAACCTTGATGCACCAACAGGACGAAGTGACACAAGATATTTCATTTGCATGGCTTCATAGCCATCTCAATTTAAGTAGGTCTGTCCTGGACCCAGACCCAGCTCTGCTACAAGGTCCAACAGTGCTCTTAAGGGACCAGCTGTGGCCTAAGCAGGAAAATACAAAGACCTGACAAGTGCTAAGGAGGTGAGAGAGGTAAGAAAATCATCCTACTCTCCAGCACCCACAATGGACAGACAGAAAGTTTTTTGAAATGGAAATCAATTTTAGCTCAGATGACAAAAAATAGCAGGGAGGGCCAACTAGTCAGAAAAAAACAGGCAAAGATATTTTGCTCTTTTCCTGGGTTAAAATGGGGATGGTCAGGGACAGAAGGAGAGGAGCCTATACAGAGTAGGATTTTCTGCAAAAGATGCCTGAAGCGAGGAAAATGCTTGAAGGTTAATGGCCGAAGGAAGAGAATGTTTTGCAGAATGAAAATGTGTAACTCAAAGAGACTGGTGGCAGGAAGAAGTTGAGAGTCCTAAGAGTGAAAATTATTTAGTTATAAATGTATTTACTATTTGAAACAAAGTTTACTCTCTGCTCTTTCCCTTACTATCTAACTGAAAAGGACAGCATCACCTATTTTATACATAACTCTCCAGAGTGTCAACAGTTATCTGCACAGATTTACAAAATGCTACAAAAATAATGATCTTTTCCAGTTAGTACCAAATTGCAACAAATAACATTTTTATCCCATTGAGTCACACCAGACACAGACAGGATGCTCTGTTCTCATTAGCAATATAATTCATTTCATTTGCTAAGATGCCACGTTTCTTACATCTCTTCATTTGCTTTTGTTCCTCATAGCTGGCCCTTGTTAAGTCTCTCCAGTCATTCTTCTTACTGCAATAAGCTTTGTTGCTGGAGAGATAATTTATGGAGACACAGACCTGCTGCTAAACCACCTAAACAGTCTGCTTCAGGGCTCCTGCGGCAGCCTTGGTCTTTCTGCAGTAATCCAAAACACGAGTTGCCATTTCCTCTCTAATTCCAAAAGCATAACGAAACAGGGTCCCTACTTAGAAGCTAGATGATTCAGCACCGCTAAAATCATCAGATTTTTTACACTCACCAGTACGCAGACAGAAATTTCATGTTTCAGGTAAATATGTATGATATATCATTTAAGTTACAAACATTTGGTTAACTGAACCAAGGGCACATCTGTGTGCTCAATTCAAATAGACAGTCATTAGGTGAAAATCTGCTGTTCCTGTGGTGCTGCATGGTGAGGGAGGGAAAAGGAGTATCGAAAGGGCTGAAAGAGAGTGGCATGGCCTGAAAACAAACAGGTGACTAATTTCTGAAATGGCCTGCATGTCCTTAATTCATGTTTTCCAGCACATGACTATCTTACCACAACTGATTAATAGGCCACAAGTCAGGATTTCCCATAGGTCTAATGGCCAGTGAACAATTCTGCCCTGTGCAGGATATACTGGATGAAAACTCATGGTCTGTCTTACACAGTTAAGACTATCAGGTCATAAAAGGATCCAGTAATATTAAAGCTTCTAAATACGGAATAAAGTCTGTCTGGTATCTTCAATTTGCTGTTTTCAGCAAGATCCAACTAGAATCATGGGAAGATTTTAACAGAAATTCAAAGAAATTATCAGTTATCTAAAATATCAACAGACTGATAAGTAACAGATTTTTCAGACAGCTAATTAAAAATAACTAAGGTGATATTATTTATCTCAGGCATAGCATATGTATATTTAAGCAACTGAACTAGAGAACGTAATATTGAAACCAAAAGCAACTGATTGCATCTCTATTAAACATAGCGCATGCAAAGATCTATGAGTCTTTTAATTGGGCCTCACACTTAGAAAGAATGGTCTCTGTGTTTTTAACAATACTTCATTTTCCCCAGGAAATAAAAATAAAAAAGCATCCCAAATTGCCATTAACTAACAGTACCTTGACAGAATGGTTATGAAAATCTGTAACGATAATTTCATTGTTGCTGTTTACAGCTGCAAAATGAGGACCTGCAATACAGATGAAGAAAGAATCATAATAAATATAACAATGCCACTAAATGATAATACCACTGTTTGACTTCTGTCAAAAAGGGACAATCAATTTCAAACTACTCTTAATTTCATTTCCTGTTTTAAGAAGTTCAGCATGTAAATAAACCATTTTTTTTTCAACCATTTGTCAGCTAGTGTTATCTATAAGCATTGTTCATTCCTTTTATACATGGATGACTATGCAGATATTTATATGCTGATTAACAAGAGAAAATGTGTAGTGCTTTGGAATAAAGTTGTATATGTAATGAAAACAGCCCTCAAAAAATAAAGCCTAAATGAAATCTTCTATGTGTTATTTGATCACTTCTTACAAGCATTCAAGCAAACAAGCTTAGGATAAATGCAAAAGTTACTTAGAAAATATTGTCAGGGAAAAAAAGTGCATTTTTGTTCTGTGTGTTGAACTGTGTACACAAACACAAATAAGAAACAAACCTGAAAACAGGAAAGCACCTGAATAAAAATATTTGCTGCCATTTTAAGTTATTAAGGAAATAAAAACTCAATTTCAATTTTCTCAGTTCATCAGTACAGAGTATAAAGAGGATGAAATCCTTTACACTGAAAACATTCAAGTAATGACAATTCACCTGTCCCATGTAGCCTATACACAGTTGAATATATTTGGCGGCTTCCCCAAACTGGTATTTGCATATCTGAGTCTTCCTGATCTCAGTCTTAACATTATGTCCCATTATGCCCATTTTGTAATGGGAAGATACTACTTGGGGCATGACTTAATGTGTATCTGATCACAGGAGACACAAAACATGATGTCTGAGTTATAATTAACAGCTTAGTGTGGGCATTACAAAGCATTTACAAAATGCTAGTTAAGGTCTGTCTTCCTTGAGTCACTGATCTGAAATGCTTCCAGCCACAGAAAGGTAGATAAAACAAAATAGTTACACCTACATTTGCAGAACATAGGTTGCAGACTTCCTGGCCAATTAAACAAATGGTGAAGCAAAGACAAGCTGTATGTTTAGTAGAACTTTCTCTTCTCAGGAAAAAAAATGAGTAGGGTATAGCATCTTCAACATGCTCAGACATCATGCAAATGTGAGCAGAAGAGGCAAAAAGAGGGGATTTACATATTACCATCAAGTGTACCTGCAAACTGCTTGTCACCGTTCCCTCGGCTACCAAACCTTGTGACTATTTTCCCATTTGGTTGAAAGATGAACACACAGCATGCTTTATTATCCACTACAATGATGTGTCCATTACGATCCACAGAAATGCCTTTTGGGCCCATGAGTTTTCCAGATCCAATTTTAGCCTAAAACAGAAGACACAGAACAGAAAAACACATTAGTGTGATAGAAGTAAGTTAGTACAGTTCAAAGCTGTCCTGTATTACAGGCATAGAGTAGCATGAAAAGAAATTTTTGTCATCAGAAGATTGCCAGGGGGGAGTGATCGCTTTATCAGTTCATACTGCGTACTTTTTCATTTCATCTTCAGCTGAAAAGAAAGACTGTTTTCTGTATGCCCTTTCTAGAGTGGAAAACCTGCAACCTCATCAACTGAATCCAAACATATGACAATATGAATCCAAACAAATGGCTATGTAGTCAATACTAGCATACTGATAAAGTAGGCTGACACACAAAGAAGACCTCTTGTCCCCTTTCACTCACTACACTGGGAAAATGGGCTTGTAACAGACACGATTCACAGAAATCAATACATTATAAGAAGTCTTGCAGTTATTACTATGCTGGGTGTGGTACAAATGTGCAGGATGGAGATGGTAAATGGATGATTTTCTTCAATCTGCAGATGGCATCTGACTGAAAAGGTGTAGCTACAGAAGAGCTGGTGAACATTAGGTGCCTCTTCCGAGCACAAGAAAAGCCAAAAGAAGCCACAGTCAGCACCTCTCCTTCCAGAGAAGCACACAGTGGAGGCAGCTTAAATGATGGACAGATTTGGAAACAGGTACCCAGTTGGCTCCAAAAGTCAGGTCTTCTGCGAGCTTTTTAATGGTTCTGGACTGAACACACTGAACACACTGTATTGAAACTATGGATCCCAGAGCTTCCAGATCCCGCAGTAATTTTTCAGAGATATCCTACAAACTTGCATCCATCTCTTTGGTGGATGACATAATTTTCTGTTTCCAATTGAATTTTAATTAAACAGACACTAAAGTATTCAGCTTCTTTACGAAAATACCATTTTTCACTGTTCTGCCTCTCTCCCTTACCTGATGCAAATGGTGAGGAATTTTCCCCTCTATTCAGCACTGTTGAGGTCACACTTTCTGTATTCTGTTTCAAAGATGAGTCAGGCCCTTTTCAGTGGTCCCCAGTGTCAGGGTGCAAGAAGCAATGGGCACCAAATGGAACATGAGGTTCCCTCTGAACGTCAGGCTGCACTTCTGTGCCATGCAGATGCCGGAACCCTGGCACAGGCTGCCCAGAGAGGCTGTGGAATCTCCTCCTTGGAGATCTCCCAATGCTGCCCAAACATAGGCCTGGGCAGGCTGCTTTGAGCTGGGCCTGATGAATCCAGCAGGCCATTCCATCCTTCAGTAATCTATGTGAGTGGCTAAAGCTGCGTTAGTCACTGATTATCAAGGCAGGACAGATTACACAGCATGGTGAAGATCCATTACCTAACCCATTTTGTTCAGTTTCCAAATGTTTTTAAAGCAAGCAAACAACCACATGAGTATCTAAAGGAGCTCAACTATCCTTAGGAAACCCCATGCTCCAATTCCACAGTACATTCTCATGGGTGGGGTTGATAAAAGCAGAAGCCATCTCAAAATAAAGAAATGGAGATAACCTGAGGCTGTCTAGTATGAAGTCAACAGCATTATTACACAGTCTCTTTCAGTCTTCAAGAAAACTCCAGGGAGTAAATCTTACAACTTCAAGACTATGCATAGCCAAAGTGCAGCAATCATATGTCTGTTTTATGTGCAGACACATATGCTCTCTTAAGTTGCTCAATATTTTGACAATGAACACCTAATTAAATCACACTAAAACAACCCCAGGAAAAAATGTATTAAAAATGACTCGGTGATCACCAAGGGAAACATATAAGCAAATCTACAAAATGCATTCAGGTTTGCATAACAAGAAAGCAGCAACAACATAAATCAAATGTAAATCAGTAAATTTATTTCCTTTGGAGTGATTAAATAAAATATTCCATTCTTTCCTCAGGGATACCTGAGTGTTTGTCTGCCTGTGCACTGCACCACCTCCTTACCAGGATTACCAGCAATCCTTCCAGGATTCCTAGGGAAAAATGACTCAAACTTATGAGTATAGTGTCCTTCTGATCATATAAACACATACGAGAAAAGAAAAAAATGTGAATAAATCACATACTGCATTAATGGACACACAGCACTAAGAAGAGTAATAAAAATTACTATTCTTGGGACAGGATTCACAGTATAATTTGCAGTAAGCAATAAATTATGCCCAGCTAGAGTCTGAAGAATCTCTGTTTCCAGTTTAGATGAAAATACGCTGATGACACATCACTGGCTCTGGCTGAACATATGCTTTGTGGATTTTTATTTCAGGTTTCTTAGAATTGTAGGTTTGATTATTTAAAACAGAGCATTATGAAACCCAGTCACTGCTGTTAAGTATATGAATGGAAGTATTTTCAGACTTTTCTGCCATTAGAAATGAATAAAGTAGAATGAACAATCTGAATCTTTTAATATAGATAATTGAATTCAGTCAAGGACATTTTGTTCCGTGTTTTATAGGCTTTTATGAATTCATATTGGTTTTCAAATATATGTCTATAAACTCACACTATTGGAATGGAAAATATTCTCGTGTTCCTAGAGTTTTTTGTTTTTTTAAAAAAGACAAATTATACAGACTTCTTCCCCTGTAAGAACAGGTGTGTTAGGGCTTTCAGTTCAACTCCACCAATCTTGTTGCTGTCAGAAAGGTTCACAGTTGTCAGAAACTAATTTACAGACTTGAAATATACCTCTTTTCCCATTTTGGAACTTCCCTAACATGGAGATAAATCCATCATCAGGCACTGTGGTGTCATATAACAAATGGATTTATCATTTGTATGATTGTCTTAATTTAACTGCGACCATTTATCACACTCCACACAGAACTACTTCTATCTAAACATGCAGCCAGCTTCAAGCATCTCCCTTCTTAACCCATTTAATAAGACAAGAAAATAAAACTCTGACAGATAAAATATTTCCTTCCATCTTTTCCCAGCCATCATAACTTGATGTCTTAACTAACAACAGGCAATCTTAGGTGTTTCTAAGCAAGTCTGAAGACCTAAAAGAAAATAATCCTCTTCTCAGTGGACCACAATTTGTTCCTGTGTCCCTTGTCTCCACTTCCTTCACTAGGTTTGAACATCACTGGAACAGAGGCTGATACTGCTGCTTCAGTTCTCTTTTTAGCCTGCAATTAATACATCCTCTGTAACAGTCTTCTTAGGTGATTTCAAAGTAATTTACAGAGGAAGCCGGTACTGCTGTCCAGCTTTTACAGATGAGGAAAATAAAGCACTGGGAAATTAAATGAAATATCAGTAGTCACATGTGAGACTCATTACATAAACCAGAAACAGAACCTCCGGTTCTAAGACCCTGTATGATGCTTCGCTGTGCAGACAATACTGCAGCCTTTCATTTTAAGAGACTCATGTTTTGGTGCAACTTTAGTTTAGGGTTTGCCAAGCTCTGCATTATGCCAGCTTCATAGCTTTGAGAAAACAGAGCTCTGCCTCTGTTGCTACCAGCAACTGAGGAAGGTGACACTTTTCTGCCTGGCAGAGGCTGCTGGGATGAGTCAGCTCAGTTCTGTTATTAGGGAGATGACTGGGCTTGGGTCCAGGAGAAATTTGCTTTCTGGCTCACATGAGTATTAAAAAGCTGTGAAGCTAAAGGAGAGTAAATAAAGAAAGAAGGAGACAACAACTAAAATAGAATAAGTTCAAAAAAGACCCCTGATAACGCTTAGTTAACAACTAGCAGACCATCAATATCTCAAATGATATACGATCTCTTGTGGGCGTTATCCTCTGAAGTGAAACACTGTTATCCCCGTGTATCTGTGCATTCTAGAAAGCATTGCCTAGTTTAATCAGAGCCCTTGTACGCTGTTTCTTCCCAGATTTCCACAGGATAGACTTGTTATATATGTCCTGTGCTTCAACCTTCCTTCCATGTAAAAGATGCGTCTGCAAATATTCTTGTATTTTTTCTGATAAATATTATCTGTTGCACTAAATCTAAAAGTAGTATTTTCTATCATTAACGTTTCATCTCTTATTTAACCAGTCTAGTCTCAAGAACTGTTAAGTCCAATGCATTACCCTCACAAACACTGCTGACTTCACATAGCTAGTGTAGTCTAACAACAACAAAAAAATATTAACTAAAACCAAAGCTAGGCTCCATGTCAGAGGAACTACCTTATTTTTGTTTGTTTGTTTTTCCCAATACTTGGACTCCCAGTTGGACACAGGGAGCTGGCTCCTCCAGAGCCATGGCTGTTTCCTCCAGAGCTGATACCATCCACAGTGTAGGATTTCCATCCTAGCAGGAGAAGGAAGGAAAACAAGCCCTCCCACCTCCATGTGCAGACCAAGGCAGTCCACGTTAAATATGTTAATAATTATTTACATCACACTTGGAATACTCAGAGTATCTGGATTCTTAAATAACTACATCTTTGGTTGGTTTTGTTCTTGTCTTTAGCCAAAGCCAAGATTTTCCTATGTAGCCATAGCCACTTTTAAAACTACTCAACAAGGAAGATCATGTCATCCCTGCAAATGCAAATCACATATATATATTTTTTAACAGTTGCATTACATAGTAGTATTGTTTTATTTTAGCTCTGAGTCTTTGAAGCATCTGGATACTTCTAAAAGTGTACAAGTGTCATTCTCAAATGGGAGACTCTGCAAGCAAAACCTGCTATTTGATACAGCATTTGTCACTTTGTGAAAACTAATAAAGGAAGGCCATCTGTTCGTAGCCACATGAGTAGGTCAGGACCTGAGCCTTTTGTCATTAGGCTGCCAGAAAATGCTAAACAGGTGGTTTCTCTCCAAAACAGGTCTCTAGAACTATGTAACTATGGTAGTAACATCTCTAAAGGTTTTTTATCTTGCCAGAGTGATGTTAATCTCTGCTAGAGAGAGCTTTGTCCAGCATGCATCACCCAGCTTGGTAATATGCATTCAGACAACAGCACCAATGGAGGTAACCTTTAATTCTCTCTGGAATTGTACCCACCTCCCAAACATGATTAATACTGCAGGTTTAAAAGCACTAGCATAGAACACTAGCTGTCCTTTTATTTTACTGCCATAAAAAGCATCCAGGCTCACATGAAAACGAGCACACACTACTTGGAACTTGTTTTCTGAAAACAAGACATTCCTTTTCTGCCTTTCAGCTTTCCTACCGCACATCACCCTACATAAAATACTCCTTTCCATGCTATAACACCGAATTGACCTCTTGGGTTGCCTCTTCCTTGCATTCATTAACAACAGGACCATACATAAATTATGCACTTGATTTGTTGATATGCATGGAGAAAATTGAGAACACCATCATCAGTCTGATGCCTTACATTTCCCTTCCATATGTCACTAAAGACTTCTCAAAAGTTTTTGTCTTGTGTGTATATACGTATACAGACACAGCTTTATATATAATCAAACTACTAATGATACGAGTTTGTTTGCCTAGTCCACCTCCACTTGATTATATTAGCTATTCTCAACTACAAGCTGCAGAAAGGCAGACAAATACCTAGTGCTCAGGACTGCAGAATGGAACATATACTCTCTACTTGATATTACATTGGCAGTACAGTTGAGGTCTCTTCCTATTTATTATAAAACATGGCTGTGTCATGCATTTACACATCACAACAAAGGAGTTTATACTAAGTAACAAACAAACAATGCTGTTTCTTGACACAGACAAAAAATCCCTACAACGGTACTTTGCATTCCTTTGCAAGACAGAGAAATCTCAGGGGTGTTCAAATGGTAACCCATACCTTAAATTTTCCATCTGATGAAAATATGCTAACCCATTTGTTGTCATAATCTGCAATAATGATGTCACCACTGGGATGCACAGCCACTCCTGTTGGCCGCTGCAACTGGCCAGGAGACCTTCCTCTTATGCCAAAGCGACTTTTGAAGTGGCCATCATTGGAAAATATCTGTAACAGAAAACGTTAGTTTTAAAACTAGGTCAGCATCCTATATGTTTTGGAGCTTACAATTTAGAATGCACTAATGAGAACTGTAGTCAGGAAGATAGTCAGGAATCTTTAGTACTTTTACACAGTCCATATTTCAAAGCAATAAGCCCAACTTAAGAAGAGGCCTCCATCTGGACCCTGATTTCTTAATGAAGAAGTTCTCGGCGCTTTCACTGTACTGTTTCTTGAATGATCTCAAAGAAATTTACAAACATCAGTGAATTATGCTTCATGATATCCCCCTTGATAGTTGAAAGGAAGTGGTGTTATACCTGCGTTAGAAATGAGGAAATCGACTGTCTTGGCCACAGTCAAAAACAAAGTTTTTTAAACAGAAAATATAAGGAGATAAAAGAGTATTTTAAAATGTAATCATTTGACTTAGGAATAAGTACTGGGCCACTTCCTGACAGATGCCTCATCTGCTCAAAAATTAGTCCACTACTTGCAGCCCTGAGACAATTAATTAGACACTGATCTTCTTCTGAAGGGACCACAAATTAAAAACTATGAGGCTATGAGGCTACTGATGAATATTCAACTCTATCTCTTTGAAAAGGCTTGGTAACGACTTGTTACTGCATGTGGCTTTCTGGCTCTGACATACTCAAGAACAAGTCGCACACCGCTGCCCTGTTCATTGCTACAGCATGGGCAGCCTAAAAAGTAACAACAAACTGTTAATTGTAAAAAACAAAACAAAACAAAACAAACCCAATCAACATGAATAAATGTATGATGGGCAGGAGAAAACACAGTTAGATTTTCACACAGGTTAAATAAGCCAAGAAATCATGGGTGTTTGGGATCCCAACACAGAAATGATTTTATCATGCTATCACACAGAAAAATCCATTATGTAGACTAAAAGTAATTTGAAGATAGTATCTATGTGGGTGTTTTTTGTTTCACTTGTATTCTTTTAAGAAATTATATTTGTGGCATCTTGTCCTATATTTATTTTGAAACACTTATGGACGAATTTACAATGTGAAGCAATATTTACAAAAAGATATTTTTCCAGATTATTGCACTGTTCGCTTTCCTCATTTGCTGCCAAGCGTAATAAGGAATGAAAATAAACTCTGACATACACATTCGATTCAGTGTAGATCTGAAGAAGACAGCTACAAGTCAAGAGGATGGAATGATAATAAACGATAAGCAGGTTGGGCATTCCAGCATTGTGTTGTACAAAATCTGAATACAAATAAGGCAATGGTATGGGAAAAAAAAAAACCAATTACTTGACAGTGGCATAACCCCATACCTGTACACATTGGTTGTTGCTGTCTGCTATTAATATTTTTCCATTTGTAGATGCAGCTACACCTTGAAGATTTGTAAATTCCCCTTTGTTTCTTCCTTTGGTGCCTAAAATTGAACACAAAGCACATAAATCAGGCTAGGTAGTATATAAATAAGTTAGGAACTAAAAGCCAGTACATCCATCCTTGATCTGTGGATGCCTATTTTCAAGAGTTCTTATCACTGATACAGAACCATCTCAGTAACAGATCCCAATTCTAAGTAGAAGAGATTGTTCTTACTCTTTAGCATGTATGTCATTTAACCCCCAACAGAGGAATTACCTTAGCCTTCACAATTTGCTTCTTGCTAGAGAAGTAAAATGTTTTCTTCACAAACTCTGGACTTTTTTTAAAATACGGATTTTTGTTCAGGTGAGAAGGTGATGAAAGAGACAGTACTGTGAGAGCATAAAGACAGAGACAAAGCCAAGAACTTAGATGGATGACAAGTGTTTACTACAATTTCTAAATCTCTTCTGTGAAGTAAAGAAATTGAGGGGGGAAAAATGTATTAGTGATTGCTTTGGATGAAGCCTTTTCAAGACAGGGAGGTCTGCCATTCAGTTTTCATTCAGTCTGCAAAAGTTCTCTTAGAAAACTATGATGAAAAACTGTTTTTGAGTGACTAGGACTTGATGCCAATGAAGGCCAACATCTGGTAACTGAATCTTTCTGCAGAGACCTTTGATGGTTCTTAAAAAATACATACAAGTCTCATTTTTATCCAGGGCAAATGCAATAGAGATTTATGTAGAACCAAGGGGACTAATGGGATAAGGACCTACAAAAAATCAGGTGTTCACAAAAGTTCATTAAGTTTAAGTGCCTTATTACTTAGGTGTTTGTTCTGGGACAGTCTGAGGAGAGTCACAAAGTAAACTGATGCGTTTAAAAGGTCAGCACTGAAGCGCCTAGTCCAAACTGCACCCAGAGTACAGTAACAGTATTCAAATTCCTGCTGTGTTCATAAAGAAGGCTTGTTTACACAAGCCTGCAGTTATGATCTTGAACCACAAAGTTATTCATAATTAATGATTTAAGAAAAAAAAAAAGAATTTATAAGCAGTTCATTCTGAGGCTTGCACACAGAGCTATTTTTCCCTGGTTATATATGTTTACAAGAATTCACCATCTGTGTATCAGACATTAATTGGTTTCAATATATGCGGTTTCAGCTGAAAAGCTTGTACTTTATTTTAGTAAGTCCAAATATCCTGGAACCCAATTATTAAAACTGCTCTGACTGCGATCCCCAGTGTACTACATTCATTAGCTCTAATTTGTACTTAACTTTCATTAGGGATGCACATGCTCTGAAAAAATCTTCTTTCTGATGTGGTGATGGGTGTGGGAAATGTATTTCCAGTCACTGGCTAGAAACAACATTTAACCCCTTGGCACTTGGTGCTGAGAACTTTTCTTTGTTTCAAGACTTATTTTCCTGAACTCTGCATGCTTCCCTCTTTCTCAGCAAAGCAAACGCTTCCCTGTTCTGTAGCGCAAGGAGAAACTACATGTTAAGCAAGTAGTGACTTTCACTCCAAATATGTTGCCCACACTCTAGCCATTTCTGTGTATTCTTTTATTGAGCAGTGCCTGAAGGATGCATAGGATGCATGCAGTTATTTTTCTTTCCACCATACGCTAATGGTGAGTTTCCTTTTTGTGTTTAAGCCAAAGAGAAGGGATGAAAAGTGAGAAGCATTCCTTATACTACTGAGAGAAAAGGAAAAACATTTATTGGAAAAGAGGAAGCATAAGCTAGAGCATCTGGAACTAACTAGCACAACCATTTTGGAATATATGCTCTTTCTCCTCAGAAAAATATTCATTTTTAATTATAAGAACGATCTATATAAAGAGTTGCCCAGTTTTCTTCACTGAGACTTCATAAATATACATCAAAGGAAAAAAAAAAAAGAAATCACCCAGGAATGCCATAATCACATTTCACAGTAAGTTTTGGAACAGTACTTCATTAACAGCGTGCAGATAAAAATCAGCTCCATGCACAATATTCTTGTAAACAGCATTCTGCAGTTATTAACCCCATGACAGGTCCTAATCTGCAAACAGGCCTCTGTACAGTCCCTTCCACAAGGGGACAAATGTCTCTGATGAAAGCTGAGGTCAGTGAAACACAGCTGATGTCCGAAGTTCAGGAAGAAAACAGGTAAGTTTGAACTTTCTGATTTGAATAATTCACTATGCCAGTAGCTCATGTGAAAGGAAATCTTGTGGTAATGTATGTAAACACTCCGGAAAAGCAGGATCCTGCAACCATGCCTGTAATAACAAAGGATGACAGCTCTCCCACTTAAGCAAAGATTCCCTCCTTATAAACACACCTGCCTGAGAGAGACATTGACATCTTTTACTGCAAGATATACCTCTGCTTTGTCCTCTATTCTCTGGAGAGTCACCCATCCCTCCTTAGCCTGGTGAGACATTTTGTATGCACAGGGCTGGGGATAGAGGACGATTTGGAGACCTAATTAGGATCTGGGGTGCTGCACGGCTCCTCAAGCAGTCTGGCATTGAGATGAAAGCCTGAATTTTTTGTATCTGTCTTCACCTAGTCTTTTCTCTCTCTTGTTCTGAGCTACTGTTTGGATACAACAGAAGAACAAAAGACATTTTACTTCAACTTCTGCAGCAAGTTGTATGGGATTGCGAGAGGAGGGTTGTCAAAAGGTCAGACCAAGCAGAGCAGTTAGGAAGCTGTGGAATAGTTCCTTTTATATTGTTTTTGTAAATATCTCTCTAAATAAACTATCAGATTAGATTTATCCCTATCTAATTCCTTTGGGTATTATTCAGCTTACCCTGCACAAACCAATTAATTTAGCTTTGAAGATATGATTTCAACAAAAGAGCAGCCATTTTCAGCTCAAGACTATGCAGCACAACCAGAACGCTTCACAATTTCAGTCTTCTTGCACAGTACAGGCCAGACTGCATCTCATCAGAGAATCAGAGAATCATAGAATCACAAGGTTGGAAAGGACCTGCAAGATCATCCAGTCCAACCATCCTCCCTTTACCATTGCTACCACAAGCACTAAACCATATCTCATAGCTCCTCATCCAGATGCCTCATGAACACCGTCAGGGACCGCAACTCTACCACCTCCCTGGGCAGGCCATTCCAGTGCCTGACCACTCTCTGAGAGAAAGTTTTTCCTTATGTCTAATCTAAACCTCCTCTGGTACAACTTATGGCCATTTCCTCAGGTCCTGTTTGTTACCTGGGAGAAGAGGCCAAACCCATACTCATCACAACCTCCCTTCAGGAAGTTGTAGAGTGCAATGAGGTCTCCACTGAGCCTCTTCTCCAGACTGAACAATCCCAGCTCCCTCAGCTGCTCCTCATAAGCCTTGTGCTCCAGACCCCTCACCAGTTTTGTTGCCCTTCTCTGGACATGTTCCAGGGCCTCAATGTCTTTCTTGTAGTGAGGAGCCCAAAACTGAACACAACACTCAAGGTGCAGCCTTATCAGAGCTGAGTACAGGGGGATGATTACATCCCTGCTCCTGCTGGCCACACTATTTCCCATGCAGGCCAGGATGGTATTGGCCCTCTTGGCCACCTGGGCACACTGTTGGCTCATCTTCAGCCAAGCATCAACCAACCCCCACCCCCCCCCCATCTCCCTTTCCTCTTCACAGTCATCCAGCCACTCAGCCCCAAGCCTACAGTGCTGCATGGCATTACTGTGGCCAAAGTGCAGGACGTAGCACTTGGCCTTGTTGAACCTCATCCCATTCACCTCAGCCCAGCAATCCAGCTTATCTAGATCCCTCTGAAGGGCCTCCCTACCGTCAGGCAGATTGACACCACCTCCCAACTTGGTGTCATCTGCAAACTTACTGAGGATACACTCAACCCCCTCATCTAGGTCATCAATAAAGGTATTAAACAAGATGGGTCCCATCACCGACCCCTGGGGGACACCACTTGTAACAGGTTGCCAGCTGGACTTAACTCCATTAACCACTACCTGTTGGGCATGGCCCTCTAGCCAATTCCTTACCCAAAGAAGGGTATACCTGTCCAGGACATGGGCAGCCAGTCTCCCCAGGAGAATACTGTGAGAGACAAAAGGCTTTGCTGAAGTCTAGGCAGACTACATCAACAGCCTTTCCCTCATCTACCAGTCTGGTCACCCAGTCATAGAAGGAGATCAGGTTGGTCAAGCACTACCTGCCCTTCATGAACCAGTGCTGGCTGGGCCTGATCCCCTGGGTGCCACACATGTGCCGTGTGATCTCACCCAAGATGATTTGTTCCATAACTTTCCCTGGAAGTGAGGTCAGGCTGACAGGCCTGTAGTTCCCCAGATCCTCCTTACAGCCCTTCTTGTAGATGGGAGTCACACCAGCAAGTCTCCAATCCTCTGGGACCTCTCCAGATAACCAGGAACGCTGGCAGATAGTGGACTGTGGCTCAGCAATTACCCTTGCCAACTCCCTCAGCACCCTAGGATGGAGCCTGTCCAGTCCCATGGATTTGTGACAGTCCAGATGGAGGAGGAGCTCTCTGACTGTCTCCACCTGAATCACTAGGGATGCATTCTGCATAACATCCCAGACTTCCAGATCAGGGCGTAAAGTGCCCGGAGGATAACTGAGCTGCCTATTAAAGGCAGATGTAAAGAAGGCGTTGAGGACCTCAGCCTTCTCCTTATCCTCAGTGATCACATTCCCTGCTGCATCAAGTAAAGGATGTAAATTTTCCTTGGTTCTTCTCTTACCACTGATACATTCGTGAAAGGATTTCTTATTCTCTTTTACTGCAGTGGCCAATCTGAGTTCAAGTTGGGCTTTTGCCTTCCTAACTTCCTCCCTGCATACCTTAGCAACTTCTGTGTAATCTCCCCAAGTAGCCTGTCCCTTCTTCCAGAGGACATAGACTCTCTTTTTCTTCCAGAGTCTCAACGATAGTTCCCAGTTCATCCACACTGGTCTTCTTCCCCTACAGCTCTCCTTACGGCATTCAGGGACAGCCTGTTCTTGTGCCTTTAAGATTTCCATCTTGAGGAGCATCCAGGCTTCCTGGACCCCTTTACCCTTAAGGAACGACTCCCAAGGGACCCGTGCTACAAGCATCCTGAACAGGTCAAACTCCACCCCCTGGAAGTTCAAGATAGCAGTTTTGCTTGTCACCCTTCTGATATCTCCAAGAATAGACAATTCTACAATTTTCATGATCGCTCTGCTCAAGACAGTCCCCAGCCTTCACATGTCCCACAGTCCTTCACTGATAGTGAAGAGCAGGTCTAGCAGGGCACCACCCCGGTAGGCTCTCGTACCAGCTGCGTAAGGAAGGTATCTTCCACACACTCTAGAAACCTCTTGGATTGCTTCCTTTGCACTGTATTATATTCCCGACATATATCAGGGAAGTTGAAGTCTCCCATGAGAACAAGTGCTGGCAATGACGTGACTTCGGCAAGCTGCTCATAGAATGCCTCATCCATCTCTTCATCCTGATTAGGCGGTCTATAACAGAACCCCACCAAGATGCCACCCCTACAGGCCTTTCCCCTGATCCTTAACCACAGGCATTCAACTTCATAATTCTCAACCCCAAGCTCTTCAACATCAAAACTCTCTTTAATATAAAGGGCCACACCACCACCCTTCCTTCCCCATCTATCCCTTCTGAAGAGCTTGTAACCATCCATCACAGCCCTCCAGTCATGGGAGCGATCCCATCATGTTTTGGTAATAGCAACTAGTTCATAGCCTGACGCACAATCGCTTCCAACTCCTCCTGCTTGTTGCCCAAGAAGTTTGTTGCTTTTCAAGAAGAAAAAGAGAAGAAAAAACCTATTAAAATCACAGGAAACATTAAAAATTATATCATGCAACTAAGTTTGCTTTCTAAGTGCTGGCCATCTGGATGAACCTGTTGAACAACATACATTTTTTATATTCCTAGTAATAGAAGCGGTTTTGCTTTCTAAATTTTGATGATATGACTAATAATCTCCCTGCTTGCTAAACTAGATTTACCACCTTCCTAAAACAGAAGCAGCACACCACCCCTCTCAGCAGAAAGGGATTGCCTTCAAAGACACAAAAATCCTGCAGAAAGATTAGAGATTAATGGGAGACTTGAGAGAATGCAGTACCTATAGCATATTGTATAACTATCATTTTTTTCCTACCTACACCACCAAATGATTCTTCTGGGTCTGTTCTGTGCGTTATACTGAAAAAAAGACAGAACTGAACAGTACGGAAAGATTGACATATAAGCTGCATAGACAGGTATGAAGGAGCTGTTTTCTTGTTTCCTGGTTTTGCTTTTTCTCAGAATGCCAACCAGCTACACTTACACTTCCACTCTTTCTCCAATGCCCTTAGCCAGGCCGTAACATGGCTTGGGTAGGACCTTGCTGGGAAAGTAAGGAAGGAACTAGGGGAATGGAAGGAGCAGATGCTGTTTCCTACAGAGTAGCTAGAATTTCTATGGACCATGCATACAAGGGGGCTAATTGTAGTTAGAAAAATTCACTCTTTTTTCAAGATGGTTACACACAGAACTTATTTATGTTTTGTAGTTGCTTAAAAAGTGCATATCCATAGACAGCCACATCCCTTTCAGACACGACAAACCACTACAGAGTGTCAGCAAGAGGCCTTTAGAGAAAATTTAATAATAAATATGATCCCTAGAAAGTTTAAACATTTCCTTTAAACCTACTCACAGCTCACCATTTATTATTTGTCAAATCTAAATCTAGCACCTCTTCTCCTCCTAAGCCTGCTTTGAATTTGCAGACTTTATCAGGCATAAGTACATGACAGCTATTATTACACAGGTCTTGTTCGTGAGTTCTCACATGGAGTAAATTCACAGTCAGCCTCCCATTCACCTTCAGCATTGATAACAGCCCAGATGATGACATTCACATCTATTAAGGAAGCTGGCAGAGGTACTGTTAAAGGTGCTTTTTTTTTTCCCCCTTAAAATTAGAGTGAGATACACTCATTAAATTTACCAGCTCAATTTAGATGCTCAGTTACATGACTAAACAGGCAACTAAACACACTCTGAGGAAAAGAAAAACTGAACTTTCCAGCAGAGAGCCAATTCTCCATCTGGCTGTGTCTCATGCCAATTCTAGGCACAAATAAACAAAGAAAAAATGCAGTTGAAATGGGAAATGGCACCACTACTGCTAAGTACTGTCAAAGAACACCCAGTCATGAAAAGCGCCAGAAAAAATGCACAAAGGCATGGCAGAGGTAGAGCACCACATGGGGCCCTGGACAGAAGAGTAGCTACCCACGACTCTTAACTCTCCTTTGGAGAACATGGGAGAGATTTACCAGATAGGGTGAAAGTGCTAATACCAAACATCCCTAACTTCTACTCAACACAGGTCTAAGGCACAAGAGCAGAGCAACAGAAGAGCCTTTCCTCTCACTTCAATGCTTTCTACCCCTTGCAGTAGAAGCAAACACCATATGCAACACTTATTTTCTAGAAATCACAAACAAGTTTTGTTTTCATTTGCACAAATTTACTACATGCCACAAAGACAGACTTTTTTGCTTGTGAGTTGGATCTAGATGATCTTGAAAGTCCCTTCCAATCCAAGCCATTCTATGATTCTATGCTTTCATTATTGTACTAAGTTCTGCAGGCTGAAACATTTAGAACACGAGAACTGCATGGACACACTCTTAAAGACCATAGAAAAATGAAGGCAATCACAGAGCCGTTATTTGAGAAATACATGCTATAGGAAAAGATATCAAAAAGAAATTAACTCACCCTTCCTCGTAACAGCTTGGAGAAAGGGATAAGCTGAGGAAGGTGACCCTCCCCAGTTTGTACCATCGCGCCGCAGGAGAGAGGGCGGGGGAAAAGGGAGACCCATGCACACTCAGATTGCATGGGAAGTATCACGGAAACAGAAGGGGTGGCTCCAGACCCCTCCCCCCCACCCCCTCCAAGCACACCCACGTAGCTCACCCATTGGTTCAGGCTGTGACCTTGCAATTCCACTACAATGATCATGCCTGATTTTTGTTGAGGATTTAAATAATTGAGAGGAGGAAGCAAGAAATGCTCTGTTCTTTTAATTAATACATTACATGACTGTGTGTATGTGTAGTCAATACCCGACCTTAAAAATGTCTGAACAGAACCACATGCCATTTTAAAAGCAATGAGTATCGTGGGATTGGCAAATGATACAATGCCCAGTTCCCCACGAATGAAAACACTTATCTGCACTAATACTGTGTTAATACTATCTCTTAATATTCACACAAGAATGATCTTCTGCTGGGAGCTGATTGATTTTACATCTGCATAAAAGCCCATATTTCAACGTATATACAATAGCACACTCCATATACTCAGATGCCATAGGAATATTACAGTATGATTCTCCAGCATAGCCATATGCACCTCTGGCAGCCCAAGTGCAAGATTTATCTTGCATAGTTTTAAACAAAAATCCACATTTGGCCAGGACTATCAGAGGAATTCAACAATGGGATCCAAACAGATACACAGTTATACTGGAAAAGGGCAATACATTTCATTTTGCATGACTTCATCAACAAATGAACCAAACCTCGAGTTTCCTGCGTGATTAAAAACTGGAGCTAAACAAAATCTTAAATTCCTGAAGGTAATCCCTGCACAAATGTCAGAAGTTTTAATTTATTATTACCTATATTCTGGAAGAGTGTAAAAAAGCTAGAGCATTACAGCTGCAACTGCTTAGAGACTTCTCAGATGATGATGCATACATAATCCCACAGGGACATCTCTATATAGGATCATTCTGTGAAATGAGTAGCCAAGAACAAAATGTGGAATGAGATTAAGCATTATTCTCAGTTCAGTTTTTCAATAACATCTTACATGTGGAAACTCCTGAGGGTTTTCCTCAAGCAAAAGCTCTGAGACATGTGCAGCTGTAGCTCTTTTTCCTTTGGAGGATGGGAGGACACAGCGAGGAAGACAGGGAAAGGGAAGGAGAAAAAGCTCCAAAATAAAGCACGCAGTCATGATTGCATCACAGTGAAGAGGCACTACACTTTTCAGAAAATATTCAAGACTGTATTAGAGTTCATGGTGCAGTAGAGAGAATCACTGAAACAATAGCAACAAACTAGAGTTATAGCACTATTTGGCAGTTAGATTAGAAGCTGCTCACTAGAAGCAAGGGATACGGAAGCAGAAATTGCAACCTGAAATCATGTTAGGCCATACTGAAAGCTTTATAATAAGAATGCTAACAGTTTTAAAATTATGTCAGGAGTTTAAATCTGCTCATCCAACCTAGCATATGCTCTGCTTAGCATATGATGCGGCACAACCACTTCCAGAAGAGATAAAAGAAACATTTTCTTTCAGGCAGGGTTCAGGCATCATCCTGAACTCTTGTTTAACCTTGTCTCAAAACAAGGTGCCCAGAAAATCTAGGAACATCTATACATACTCTCTGTTGCTCTTAACCAGCACTAGCAGTGAAATCATGTTTGGGAAAAGCCACAGGTCCCTTTCCATTCCAGCAGGAGTACAGAACTGATTACCTCTATGCAAGTTTTTTTTTTGTTTTTTTTTTTTCTTTTAACAACTCAGCAATACCTTTTTGCAACCAGAACACCCTCCTGCTAGAGGCAAAGCAATGTTTGGGTGTTAATTTAACACAAGGCACCTACCAGCTTTGGACAACCAAGAGCAGCTATTGTTGAGGAGGCTCAGCTCAACTTCAGTACAAATTATTCTACATTTTATTTTTAACTTTTGACCCAGGAATAATCAGAAAATGTAGCCTTTGTGACAGTGAAACAACATATTATTGACTATGTAGAAAATGCTTTGAGATGTTATATTTAGGAGTTGTTTATCTTGCAAGGAAATGCACTGGCCATCTGGGAAAGGCTGGACATTTTATGAGCAGCTATATGTAAAGCTTGCATTGTAATGTCTTACAAGCAAGCAAATCATGTGTACTGAATGCATTTTCTGATATAAAACCACGGTGTTATTGCATAGATTGTCTATTATAGTAAGGATTCCTAAAGAAATCCTGGCAGACGAGAAGTATGATAGAAAGGGCAAATCAACTGACACGTGGTATCCTGATGAGTTTTCAACAGAATTACTGAAAAACACTCAAGGAAAAACCACCATCCATTCTCTGCCACAAGAGAGAAGGCTACTCTTCTGATAAGTGCCCAAATGTGATATACAGACTTGTATATATCAAAAGTCAATTTCATTTTTTTTCTTTAGTTGTACAAAGTGAAAAGTTGTTGTTGCTGCTTTTAACTATATAAGTTGCTATTTACATAACATATAAATTATGAATTCTTAGGTAGCTTAAAAACAGATTACCCCAAAAGAGCTAAAAGAAAATCAGAATAAACTACATCTATATTTTTATAAACCATTAAAAACCCACAAACTTTGAGATACTACTACATTATATGAAGGATGAAACATGTTTAGATAGTGGGAAAAAATACAAAATGCATTTAAAGAAACAAACAACAAATGAAGAAACATAATTTTGTCTTATGCTGACATCAAGAAATAACTGTGTTTGAACATAGGTTTTAACATGTGTAGATCCAGGTTAATTAATTAGATTAACCTCTAGGGCAATCATTTTAGAGAGGGAATCCTCCTACTTTGTCTCTTGCCATGCAGTTTCTGAAACATGTGCTTTTAAAATGCATATGTGAAATAGCTAAGAGGTCTAAAAGTATTATCAGGTTGCTCTACTTAGAGCTTTAATCTTAAAATAATTTAACAATGGGAAATTTTCATCCAGTTTCCCTGAATTGCTTTTGCTTATGGCAGTAGTTAGCAGAGAAGTCACCTACCTACTCTGAAGATCAAATCATCTTCAATGGGATTCTCTTTTCTTTTTCCAGTGCTGTACATGCTTGCAGGTCTTTTCACAGCTTTCTGCTTTACGTGACCACTGCCAGGAGATTTAACACGTCTCTTAACCCCCTCAGTGGTAGGGGATACGTCTGCTGATCTGACCACTTTCAGTTTAAATGGGCTGCCTTTGATGTGTTGATCATAAAGTCTCAGTGACAAAGTGAAATCCCCTTCTTTCTGAACAGTATACAAAAATTCGTAAGTGCCATTTTTGTTGTCAAGTATTTCTCCATCTGCTACACTTCCATCAGGCGTGCTCAGCTCAGCAGTGAGGTAAGCATTCCCAGACTTACAGAGCTCCCCATCTTTGTCCTTGGTGGTGATGGTAACAGACATGGGCTGTCCAATCACAGTCTGCCGCAGTCCCTCACCTGTAGCAACTGTTTCAGAGGCAACAGCGTTGGTGGTTAAAATAGTGCCCAAATTGTGAATGGACTTTTTCAGGCCTTCTGTTTCCACTATGAAGTCCAACTGATCATTTTCACGGGGCTGCAAGGGGAAATCTCGCTCAGCCAGTTCATTCAGCTTGTCACTCATCTGCTTCTTCACCAGCAGCACTTCAGTTTCAGTGCCATGGTTGAGGGCTTGGGCTGTAAAGTTGCTGCAACTTTTAATGCTCTCTTGTCCTTCAAGTAAGTTATCCAGCTGGGTTTGGAGAACCTGCATGCATCGCCAAACACCACATCAGCATCACACGGCAGAATTTATGCTAGCAACATTTAGCATGCTTCACACCTGAAGGACTTTGTAGAAACACTGTTTATAGTACTTCATTTTCAAGGTTTTTTTGTTTGTTTGTTTGTTTTAATTTTCACTGTGTAAAACATACCGTATGGACTCTCTACAAATTTTTGGAATATCTCGCTGCAACACAAAAAAATCTACCCCATTTGGATCACCAGGGCTTTACAGATCCACTGCCTCACTTGGTTGAATTATTTCCTCACTTTCTTTTCTTCTTTTTTTTTTTTTTTTTTTTTAAATTTGTAAACAAACATAGAATTTATAGCACATTTCCATCTAGCCCTCGGTCACAGTTAATGAGATACTGAGAAGCAAGCTGTGTGTATCTGCAGAGAGATTTTGAGTCATCAGGCCCATCAATAAGGGAGGCTGTAAAAAGGATTTCTTAAAATTATCTCTTCAGGGCCAGGGCTTTGGGTTACTCCTCTTTGGGGAAGAATATGAAGGTGTTGTACTGGGGATAGTGGAAAGAGCTGGATTGGGTAGTCTGAAATTTTGATGGGCAGTGAGTAGCTACTCTATATTTAAGACTGAAAAGGAGCTTTCATTGCAGGATCAGTTCTGGCCCTCAGTCTGAAATTCTTAGAGTAGTACTGACATCAAAATTGTGAGGCATGGGCTGGGAACAAGATTAACATTTTTTTAAACTAGTTTCACACTGAATTGGAAAAATGATCCTTGAATTAGAACAGCCTAACAGAGAAGTTCATGGGAGTCTGGAAAGCTCAAACATTCCATTTGCTCCCCACATCTCCAAAGACAAAGTCCCCAGAAAGTACCCAGTCACACATATGGTATGTTTTTCCTACTGAGAAGAACCAGGGTGCAAACATTATTGCTAATCACCGAAGATATTTTGTTGACTGTTACTGTAAGGTAGGCATTTTTGAAACAATTCAGTTGTTTTAATTAAACTTGGAAACTCTGTTGGTTGTATTGCTGTGAGATACTCTTCCCTTGCTGATGAACACCGTGCAATGATACCACGTTCTTAAGGGCATTTTACTTCTGATTTGCATAAAACTATCTGCTTTTCTCACTGTAGAAAAAAGTCTGATGAATTATTCATATGAAAAAGTGATAACAATGTGAAATCTACTGCAAGCAAAATAAAGTAGGCAGATATAAGTACTTTACTAAGTTTCAAGTTATCTGTTTCTCTAGACACCTGAAAACCTCTCAGGACTCACTTCAAGGTACTTCCAGTCTGCCTTGTCTTTATTCCAGAATATAAACAGTTGAACAGATAGCGTGACTACTAAAGTCCCAGGATGATAAAAGTCCATACACTTGGGGCAAACCACAGAGCACGGAGGAAGATGATTTGCAGCTGCATTTTACAACTATACTCTTAGTATTGTTTTCTTCCTTCACAGACACAGAAAATATTCAGACCTACCATAACTAATATTTAAGATGTGTTTACAGCGTTTTACACGAGGCATCTCTCAGCTCATTTGAAACCAAATCTGAGTGGGAAATATTTGGGTTTGTATCATTTTGCAGGCTCTCTACTCACTCAAAAACAAAATTTTATTCTAATCACTCTTTCTGCATTAACAGGAAATACCTCTTTTACTGCTTATTTACAACTTCATAAAACTTTGGTTCTCTAAATTGGTCAAATGCACCTTTAAACAACCGTACGATAATTTAACATTGTATACCATCTTGTGTAAATTTTGTACACATCATGAATGTATTTTCTTGCTGAGAAAATAAGGGTTTGGGACACCTTAGATTTGTTTGGATGAACTTAAGATATAAGTCCAAATTTTTGACGCTAAAACCTCCTCAGCAGCTCCTTAGTTCTGGTGACAACTAAATTCTGTGCCCCAATAATTCTGGACTCCCTGCATACCCAAAAGCACACCTCTTTTGTGTATATTAGAATTCTTCAATTTTCACCAGCCCATCCTAACAACCTAGCTTGCTCCAGATCCTGAAATACAGCTCTCCTTAGCCTCAAACATTTGGAGATGTTCAAGCTGCTAGTAATCACAGGGAATGTTCAAACATGTCAGTACTATCAGGCACTCTTGAAACTCCAGTCGCTCATGCTACTTTCTTATAAAGGATATTCTGAGGAGAGATATCTTCCTTTTATATAAAACAGACAACTGATGCCCAGGAAGACAAAGACGAAAGTCTTCAATTTGAGAATTTTGGACTTATTCCTCAGTAAAAGCTCTTTCCATCAGGGTACAGGCTTCCCTCTGAAAAAGGGGCAAATTTCTGTTTTCTTCTTCTGAAGCTTAGTCCACAATACGGGGGGAAAAATGCAAGATTCAGTCATACAGATAGGAATTTAAAGAACACAACTCTGAAATCTGTTGCTCCCTCTCTGCATTCCACTTAGAAAATGAGATGCCTCTGCACTCTCTGCATTTCAATCCCTGAATTCTAGGGTGAAATGCTTTATCAAGCATTTGAAAGGAAAATAAAGCTTTAAAGCAAATAGTAAGCCTTGCTTAGTTCCTTTGGGGAAAAATTACTTAGCCTGTATCTTCATGGGAGAAGATACACAGGACTTTATGGGGCTGCAACCCAATGATTCAGGCTTGACTTTGGTGTTCCCTTATTGGCATCTGCACATCAAACATGTGGGCTTTAAGCAGACTCCTGCTTAGTGTGCTGGCTATTTTAGACCCTATCATATATCATATATGCATATATCATATGCACAGGGTTAGCTGCCTATACAGTCTAGATTTCATTTTGGAGGCCGGGCACCTACAAGCAAGGATGTGCAGCACTTGATTGCAGGAAGACAAAATTCTCAAGATCTCAGACACAACTTGTCAAACTGGCATCCTGAATTATTTGTAAAAACTGGCTAATTAAATTAATAGTTTTTCATTGAAACAAAACATGCATCTTACTTTGTGTTTAAGGCCATAATTCACTTCCAGTTCCATAAGCAGCACACTCTTTCGCACATTTAAAGTCTTCTGGAGTTCATCAAAAGTGGAATGAATGTCATCTACAATGCTAGCCTTTTGGTTGGTTAACTGGTGTAGGATTTCAGATATAAAATGAAGTGCTGAGTCGATCTCTGGAAGCCTGAGGGAGGGATTAAATTACAAAGATTGCTGTTTCAAAAGTTATTAAACATTGGCCCTCATCCTGAAATTTTTGATGAAACAAACTCATACCCAGTCTGTCTTTAAACTTGGTCACTTCCCAGAAGCAAGTTCATTCCTTTTATAACCACACAGTGATTTTAGCCTGATAAAATATGACTAAGCTAGGGCCCTCACATGTGGAAGCCCATTTGGCAGTTCCAACAGGGAGACCTTGGATTTTCTCTTCTTTATGCAGATGTATTTACTAATAATGAAGAATCAGATCTACAACTTTTTTTAAAACCTCTTCTTCCAGAGTGAAGTTTGTGCTGTATTCTAAGCATACAGTATAACTTATTTATTATGAAATTAATGATGGACTAGTTCTTTTCTCCTTAACATTTTATTCTCTCTCTTTGGAGGACACTTGAATTTCTAATGGCTTCTGTTTTGCAAAAGACTGATAGGAATATTTAGATCTTTCCTCTAATCCCTCAGTGCATCATACTCAATGGCTCAATGGATACACATATTTCTTTTTTTCTTTGCTCTATCCTCACTACCTCTATTCTTTAAGAAAAGGTCCATGGCACAAGAACATTAAAATATCTACCCAGAGTACCAGAGGAAGCTAGTAGCAAAAATGAAAACAGAAAAACTACCAGGGGAGACTCCATACCGTTTGTTGACAGAATCCAACTGAACTTGGAGGGAAGCCTTGTGTTGCTCTACCACATCCTTGAGTGGTACAGTGGGATGCTCTGCATGTTCTCCCTCTGTACACTCCCTGCACATGGCTGTCTCACAAGACTGGCAGTAAAACTCCATCACCTGAAAAAGTGCACAATTCTAGATTAAAACACAGCAGCAGCAGTAGGACCAGTTCAAAGCACATCTTTCTGGGTCTTAAACTCATGTTATTATCTAAACTCTTAGATTACAATTCAAAAAGAAACAAAGTTTCTGCTCTGTTAGATGTCAATAATCTACGACTTAAAAGATCTGTTATTCATATGTATTTCCTACCAAAACACTCTTTAAAATGTGTTTTATTCTATTGGGAAACATCAAACAGTAACACAGGAAACAGAACATCAGACCTCAAGGCTACCTCTAACATTGTCTTTAAACAATACCAAGCCTTGGTCTCATTATTACTTCATGAAATAACTCAAAAAACATCAGGGCACTCAGGTCCCCTCATGAATTCAATCCTCAGTCTCCATTAAGGGGCTGCTACAGAAAGTGTAAGCTTCAGCTGTTTTTTTTCCAACAGGGCCACCTGTGCAACATGAACACAACTGAGATCACCAAACACCATGTTTATTTGCTACAGAAAAGCATCCTCAATGAACTTATGTGCTGTAGATCCATATCCTATTGCTAATCCCTTAAAACCATCAAAACTCTATATCTCAGATTGTAAAAAGAGCGCTGATCTACAGTTGAAATAGAAGATTGTTTCAACCTGCTATGTACCCAGTAAAACACTGTCTGGAGATTGAAAAGTCAAGTCTTTATATGCAATTAATATCCCCAAATGTGCATATATTCACAAAAGGAAAGAGACAGAAAAGTTCTGTGCCCAAAATCATATCATATGCTAGTCAAAATCATATGCTAGTCAAAATAATGCACAAATATGCAAATTCAGCATGAGACATTCTTTTACAACTAGAAACTTCTTGAACACAGAGTATTTTAGGCTTATTTCAGAGTGCATAAGGAAGCCTGCAATATCTGCTTCAAAGAAAGCAACTGGCAGCTCTCTTGCATTCAGAACATAGCATCAGAATCTCATATAATTTAGTTGATGCTTTTGATACTCAGACCTCACACCATGTGAGGTGTGTTGGAGATGTTGGTTGACATTAGGTGGTTGCATGGGTAGAGTAGAGCCAGCTGTCTTCAGGTGAGCAGAGGGACTTGTAACAGGTCTGTGCCAAGTAGCTAGTTGTTCCTAGTCTTGAGAATTAGGAGAGTGAAATAAGAACCACAATTTGCATATGGCTTATTAGCATTGATAGGAATTTTTCTCTGATAAGCTCCTTTCCCTCATATTCCCGTTCTTCCCTCTTATCAAGGGAATATATCATATCATTCACAAGATATGAAATGCACATACAGTTCATCGGTTGCGTGCAGGGTTAGTTATTTGATGGCCACTTGTGCAAGCCACTTTATAGACAAAGTAAAAGCTGCCCCAAATAAACTGGATAAGATAGAATGCATCAGCAAGAAAAGAACATGTAGATCTAAACAATGGCAATGGCTATCAGCACACACCACTAACTCTGAACTTAGAAATCTTACAGGAGCACATCATCCAAGTCCTGGCAGTTACTTTGGTAGGCTTTAAGGTGAGGTACTGTCTCACAGTGCATAGGGGAAGTCAGTTAAACAGAATTTTTGATTTAAATTCTTTATAAAGGCTTGAAAAATTTGCAAAATAAAATGTTGTTCATTGGGAAGCTAAGTATTTTTATATGGCCATAAATATTCATTTATTTTGAATCTGTGTCATAAATTCATCTTTCTGCCTCTTCATAGTTTAATGCTCATGTTCAGAACACTTTAACAAGTTCCCTACTTGTTCAGTATTTGTTATCTTTGGGCACAATGAAAGAATAATGCAGTATTTCTGTTTCCTATTAAATATTTCATAACAAGCATCGTTACATTTACAGCAACATATATTCAAGTGCCAGAGAAACAGAAGACAAAATGGTAATACCAAGCAGACCATAAAGAGTTAGAATATATATGTCCACACAAAAATTGTAGTCTTTGCCTCAGTCACATTCAGAATAGTGCAAGTGAAATAGCTCCCATTTCCCATGGAAGTTTTTGGATTGTGCCATAGCTGAAGGAGAAAGAAAAGCTATTATTAATGTAATTCAGGCTTGAAGGTTTTGGATAAGTTGATTCCTTATGATTTCATCAAGAATTTCTTAATCAACTAAGATTCTTTTTTCATAATTTCTACATACAGACAGACATGTACTACGGGCTTTTCTTCTCTCCCCTCTGTTCCCAACACAAGCCTCATATTTTGTGACATTGTCAGCAAGCTGTTCATGTTAATAGGTTTGTTTCATGAAACAGCTCAGAAAAAAAACTCTGCCTGAACTTTCTTTTCCAAGTGGATGGGAGCTCTGGGGTAGGCATGGTATCCAACACTGGTTTCCACTGTATTTCCACGGAAGTCACAAAACGGATCAATGAAATCGTTCCCACTAGCTGTAATGAAACACAAGTTAATACCCACTGTGTTCTGAAATCCCATCTACTGACTGCATGTTAAACCAGACCAGGATTTTTCAGAACAAAGTTCTAATTAGAGACCCATGCATGTCTTCTCCACTGTAATTTAAATGAATTTACAGATTTTTTTTCATTTGCATTATCAGGGTTGCACATTCTTCTGAAATGGATTTCACAAATCCAAAGCGCATTAATTCCAGCCCTTCAAAGTGTGGGTCTTAAGAAAAAGACTCTCAGCAATCATAAGCCTCATTTATCCAAAATCATATTTGAATAATTACATTGTTCACCCCCTGCTTTGGATTTGTTTGAATTAAAACAGTAGACCAGAGAAAAAGGAGCCATTTGGTCTTTGCCAGCCCTCTTTCTCATCTCTCACACACACTCAGTTCCTATCTCTCAGTGCTAGTGTGTAGGTTAGATTTGCATGTTTTGGCTCTTAGAAGAACACGAGTCTGGATCACCCAGGGACTCCTCGCTGACTATTTAGTGAAATTTAGGGGAATAGAAGCCCAGGTTCTCAGTCTTCGCTTTTGCCTACCCATGCAGTAAACATGAAAGCTTTAAGCAGATTTAAAAGTTCTGTCAAATTGTCATGACTTAAATAACATACTTATATGCAAGTAAACCACCCCAAATCCCTTGTACAACTTTCCAATTTAATGAAATACGATTATATCAGAGTCACACTACTGCTTCCTAACTGTATTATGTGTTTCTAGTCAGGGAGGACAACATTTTGCCAGCATTTAGCTCAGTTTATTAGTCCTAATGCTCACTGAAGGGAAACTCTGACATTCTGACTTTTCATTTAACCTCAAAGTCACACTGAATATTGTTTGCGGAGTAAAAACAAAAGAAATACACTGCACTTGAATGGCACAAATAAGTGAGATATTAAGAAGTACAGAAGCAAGGAGAAAAAAAAAAAAGGTTTAAAAGGTATCTTATGAAGAGACTCCAGAATATGAAGGATAGGTGATTCCTTATTTTTCTAGTAGTACACAGGTAGTAAGCAACAATAGTATGTCAATACATCAGGCTATTATTTGATATTTTGAGAAAAAAAAAGCTAGTCAGAGATAAGACATGCTCTTTTGTTAAAAAGCATTAAATTTAGCATTGGATATGCTCTCTTGTCGTACTCTACAAACAGAAAATAAACTGCACTCGTAAAAGCGTGGATCTTAGGATCTAAGCTACCTCTCTGAATTCAGATAAGAGAAGAAAAAAAAAAACGAACAACAGGAGCTTTAGGTGTTTAGCAACTGAGAATAAAGCCAATGTTATTTCCATGAGTAGACAGAAGATAAGAATCTTCCCTTAGGTTCAAAAGTTCCTTTGCATATGTGCCCTTCTACCGCAATTTCACAAAGATGTGCTATTGTGCTCTGTTCTGGGTGATTGAGGAAGTATTGGTTTATAGTTCAAGCACAGGAAATCTATGATGTTTAGGTACTACAAGCTGGGTTTCATTTGTTATAAGCACACACAAATGTACCACAACAGAGGGTGAGAGGATGTGTGCAGAAGGACTAAGATGTGCGCACGAGTATGGAAAACAGTAGCGGTGTCAAGGAGACCACCTGGAAGGGAAAGTACCTAATCTACGGGCCTGAGGAAGGCCAAGACAGAAGCAGACAGGAAAGTCAATGTGAGAATAACTGTGAAACAGTTCCTATCTGATTAAACCTCTATCACAGAGGTCTAAAGACAGCATGGCTACAGAGACTGAAAAGGCTTGTTTAAACACAAACTTATTTCTAAACTAACACAAAGAAAATCTGGCAGTATTTAAATAAAATGTACTTGCAAATTTTTCCCTTGGTAGTAAAAATACAATGGATCTGACCCTACAATACATATAATTATACCCAAACCAACAAAAAAGAAATGAATGAAGAGAGGCGTCAGTGCAGAATAACTGTTCTTTGCAGGCATTCTCTTCCAGCTATCATCCCAGTCCCTGTCATTCAATCTCCAAAGTCCCCTGCAAAGTTGTTAGCAGTCAGGCGCTTACTCCTTCTCACACAGTGTCCTCATGCTGTGTACCTATGAAGCCAGCAAAAGCCTATGTCCTCAGTCAGGCTGAGGGCCCCCAACCTCTATCAGTTCTCCTACAAACTTATTTCAGCTCCTCCTATCACAAGGAGGAATGTGGGCAAGTTGGCTTTTAATATCCTAGCAAAAGCTTTAAACTGGAGTTGTCTTCAGACTCCCCTTAACTCTTTCAACTTAATGGAGCAAGATCCCATCACGTCAGTATCAGCACCTGAAGAGGCACGCTATGTTTCAAGGCAAGCCCAGTAAGTTTATTTTAGAGGACTCAAAAACTTATCAACTCTTCCTAGAAAGCAGTTTTCAGAGAGGTATAAGATGGCCCAATTTTCACTGCAGACAAGCATTTTTTTTCTAAGCACAGCCAAAGAATAATCAGCTGATAATGCAAAATGCAAAACAAGCAGCGTCTTTGTTCTGATGTTTTTATGCATTTCACAATCAAATGGCTCCTATCACAACCACTGTATCAGAAAAGAAAAGTGTTTCATTTTAAGGCAATTCATTAAAATGCAAATGAAAACTAGAAATGTATTAATGAGTAGCCACTACACACGTACAGGTATAGCACACATTAAAAAACGTTACACCACTTACACATTAATCAGATTGTACAGCATATCTGTTCTATAAGTCAACCTAATTGCAGCAGGTTAGTAAAGAAGAGGGAAACAAGGTGTTCCTCTAAGAGCAGTCAATGTCTATCAACTGAATTATTCCTATGCAATCTATAGACCTAAACTGAGTATCAAATGAAGCAGTTCTGAGGAAGCTGTCTTAAAATACTGGCATACATTTTTTGGCTCGCATAGAAGTTTGCACCACAGTGTGGCTCAGCTTTGCAATATGGTGTACTTACACGCTTGCATAAGCCTGGCTGTGAGACAGAAGCCGATATGCTTACCATGAAGCCACACAGGTTTATGCTGAAAACGCTGAAGTAAGTACAGGGTTGGAACTGTTCTTGCTACTGCAATATGGGAGTACTTACTCAATTTGTGAGCACTTGCCAATGGCATAGATACTAGTTGAGGGTGTATGTGAGGGAATGCTGGGCAAATTAAGTAGGCGGAGGAAAGAAACATAACAAAGCAGCCTCCAAGGTCTGGTCCATGAGATGCATCAAGCACTGTGGTGAAGCAGAAGCACTTTGTTTCGAGTCTGCTGACCTAGAGCTGACCTAGAGCTGACCTAGAGCTGGAGTGCCCTTTTACTTGGCACTGTGTTAATATGCTCACATAGATTTTAGGGCCTGCTTCAGACCTTACTGGACTAATATGCAGGTCAGTTGTACTTATAAGATGCTTGCCTCATACTGCCAAAACAAGTCCACAGGTTCCCACAGCAACATCTGAGCCTACAAGTCAGAGAGCTATGGCAACCCATCCCAAAGACAAAAGGTTCGATGCTTGTAGGGGAGCAATTATGACCAAATGTGCCAGAAGACAGATTTATCCAAGATAGCTGATAAAATGAAATAATATCCTGATTACTTTAAGATGCTCCACTAAATGTATCTGAGAACTTCTAATTTTATGAAGCTACCTGTCTTTACTGAAATATTATAAAAGTCAAAGAACTCACTTCATTTCAATCCTCTTCTCCTGCCTCTAATTTAAAATAAAATACCCATGGCAAACTGGACCAGTCAGTACATATCAGTACCTGTGCATCTCACAGGAGTTCATCTCACTTACATTTCCATCGTGATTGGGGCAGGAAAGTGGTTTGCCTGCAGCAACAGCAGTGACAGTCTCCAAGATGGAGGACTCTTCAATGCTGTTCTCCGGTGTTCGTTGCAGGACATCCATCAGGTTGGTGATAAAGAAGTTGTTCTGGAGTGCAGAAACCCCTTTCTCTGGCAGAATGGAAGTCTGGCGGCACACGGGGCAAGAAAGGGTTAAGCTATGGGCTGGAATGTAATTCTGTAAGCACCTATGGGACAGGAGGTGGAAGGGGAGAAAGAGAGAGGGAAGCTGTCATCAAAGAGGAAAAAAACCTCCCTTCATTTAAGAAATGATTTGAAAAGCACTGTCTCTACTTATAAAAGGAAAGGTAAATCATATTCTTGGCTTCAGAAGTAAAGTATTATGGGGATTTTTTTAACCTTTAAATGCTTTTTCTCTGCCACATAAAAAAGGTTCAATAAGCTGACATCATTGTAAGAGTTATGGGCTTCCTTCGAGGCATTCATGCTGAGTGGATCCACTCTTTGAGTTGTGTACCGCTTCCTGCTCTTAAGACAGTAAAAATGATAAAGTATCTGATAAAATTTGACAGACAAGAAGTTATTGCGTCAACCATAGCTGACTTTTGTCTTTGCAGTAGAATCTCCTTTCTTAGCTTCTATCTGCAGGTTTAGTGTTTCGGACCTAAAACTTGGTCCCAATGAAGCCAATGGAAAATTTTCAACTTATTTCAATTGGGAATGTTATTTGTCAGTTAGCCAGAATCAGTAGAGCTCATTCTGCTTTGCTCTTTACTATGTAGAGAAGCATGCCTTAAGTTATCAGTTTATGTTAAGGGAAGTTTGAGAGAATTTTTGTGTTTGATTTTTTTACTGTCTTTGTTTTAGGAAGACTGATTTATACAGAATACACGTCTGACACAAAAATTCTGTGAGCCACAAAATGCAGCGGTTTGTGCTGCTCCTGGCCTGGAAAACCGAGTTAATAACTGCAGTATGCAACATTTGACTGCAACTGGCAATTCAGTATAGCCTTGTAAGGACAGGAAGCTTTGCAGAAAGCAGTTCTTGGGAGTCTGAAAGGCAAGCAGTGCTACACTACATTCTTCACAAGATGCCAACCAAGAAAGTGCGACCTTGCAGAGCTATGTGGCTCTCATCCACTTCCAAAGGCTTTGCTTGCACCACTCTTGATCCTCCCCTGGCCGCCCTTCTTCTGACCCCCAGGAAGGGCTCTGTGAATGGAGAGCTTAGGCTTTGTACATCAGCTGTACAATGGAGGAGTTCTTCCAACCTCTCTCCATAACCAGATCAGCGTAAGAGGATTACGCTGAAAACCAGAAGCTGACCTTAGGATTTACACATGAACCAAAGTCAAGAAAGACATGATGGTGAAAAATCTTGACTTCACTGACTTCAGCAAGAGTTTCACTGCTGACTTCAGTAAAATCAGTCTCCTATTCTTCTGCAAACCACCATTTTGTCTTACACATTCAGAAACCCATAATTTTTCTTGCATCCTGTAAAATTAAATATGCCCATTGCAATTATAAGAAAAAGGTAAACTAAACGGTTACACAAAGCATCTTTTACTATTATTTCCTACCATTCAACATATAACCAAAACAGCTGCATTCCACCATCAGATCAAGACCTCTACTCAATAATTCTTGCAGATGCTGTATTCTCTCCACTATTTGAATGGACAATATAACATTAAAACATCAGCAGGTATGTTCATTTCATTCAGCAGAATACAGTAGAAGACAGACTGCAGTTTTTTCCCCCACTGCTTTTCAGAGAGGTTTTCCACTTCAGTCAACCAAGCTGCAGAATAATGAGGACACTTAATCACCAGTTATTAATAATGTAAATAACATGTCGAGCCCTTGGACATTAAAGGATGGGATAATTTTTTTTTCTACTTAGTAAATCAACAAAGAAAAGTTTTTATTGTTTCTAATTAAGTACTAAGCAGTATAAATTTGAGGTTATTAATTTGAGATCCAAATTCTGACTGCCACCTTACACATACTGGTACAACTTTCGTGACTTTCATGGCATTTACTTTCTATTTACTCCAGTATAAAGGGAACATCATCCAAATATTTTTTTTCCAAATCCAAATATCTTTTTTCTGTCTCTTTGTCCTGCCCAATGCAAATAAAAGTTTCTACATCCCTGCTTCTCCAGCCTTCCTAGACTTTGTTGTCCCTCTACATGTCCTTTACCAGTAAAAAGTCACTAGACAAATGTCTATTTAGAAGCATAAAGAAAGGACTTACCTTTCACAAAAAGTGTGCAGACAGGGAAGTACTTTGGGGTTCTTGTAACGGTCCAGGCATATGCTACAAATCAGAAACTGCTTGTCAATCTGATGGACCACAGGACTTGGGATGTTGGAGCCTTCACTGGCCATCCTAGACCACTGACATATGGGTCCTGTTCCCTTCTACCCTGCACACTGCTGGAGTTGGTATCAGGAAAAAAACAAACAAACAAACAAGAAAGGTGTCTTATTATCTCCATGAAATAACAATCAACAACAAATTCACCCATATTTCATCCTGAATTTATATTTCCATATAAGACACATACATGGGAGAATTAAACTTCTAAAACGTCTTATTTCTGATGAGAGCCTGGGAACCAACCTACACCACCATACACAACACCTCTGTCTGAGCAGTCATTCTGGAAAGGCATGTTGCCCCTGAACTGTGAGAGTTACAGTGCTGTCTGGTTTTAAAGCCGTCCCACAACAAAAATGTTTTTGTGCCCAGAAGGCTAAGCCAGTGCTAACAAACACTGGATTTCCTACACCTACAGTACTTCTGGCAAAATGCTTAAGCTGGAACAGAGTTCAAAAATGGTTCACCTAACACTTTTCCCCCTTATCATTGCCCCTTGTGCCAAAGATATAGCAGGTTTGGATTTAAGGAGGCTCAAGTCAATACTTGGCGTCTAAGCAGCTCAGGCTTTCCAAGACAGAAGTGACAAGCCCTCTGCTGCAGGTGCTGATCACGCTCATTTAAAGGTCACTTGATTCTGCAAAGGTTTCTGTGGCCCATGACATTTATCAGCAGTGACACATGTGATCTTCCAGTGCTTGAACACACAGCCTGCTGCTCTGCTGGGGCTAAGCTGCTCTCCCTGAGCTGTGCATTTAGGAAGGTAGGTACGGCTTACTTATTGCAGTGCACCAGTGGCTATTTCTAGGAAAACAGCAGTGACCAAGGAACAGTCTCTACTGACCTCCTGGTCACAGAGCCCTGGAGATCCACATCTCTGCTAGCAGCACAAAGTTAATCACAGTTAAACCACCCACAAGCAGTAACCAAAGTGAGACTTCATGCACAAAACTGATGGGAGGCCATTTCGCTACTATTTTATTTCCCCCTGAAAATGGTGAAACTGTAGAGTTAATAAAAATACTATAATATTCGCGCAACGCAACATTTGTTCAAAACCCAGAAACATGTGACTTCAGAATTGATCCTCTGTTTCCCTTTTTTTTCCATTTCTTTTCTCACAGTAAGATAAAAATGTGAATATTATACGAACACAAATTAATTTAGCTATCTAAATGCCATAAATCACACATGCTAAACCTTGAGGTGCCTGTTATGAACCCACATTACTTTTTAAAAGCTGGAGTTAAAAAAGGCTTTACAAGAATATGAACAAAAATTCTCAGCTTTCACAGATGGGAGTAGAAAGAGAATACTATCCAATACACATTAATGCATTCAGCCGGACGACATGCAGCTCTTCAGTGATTGGTTTCTAAATACAAATGTTTTCACTATTGATGCAGCTGTACTTTCCCTACCAAGAGGGAGAGGGGTGGGAACCCAAACAGAACAGTCAGATTCAGGAGGACTTCTTATCAAGAGCGCAGTTTCCAAACCAGTCACATGAACAGTGCAGCTTTTCTTTGTTATAGATTAAGCACAGACAATTTAAAAAAAAATGTACCTAAGATATGAAAGGTCTTCCATATAGCTGCCTATCATTTAAGAGGAGTTCTCTAGCAAACAAATATGACTTTCTGTCATTTCTTTTTCAGCTATCAAATACAGCTACACCAGCAAACAATGTTTACATGAGGAAAATTCACTTTTTCCTGAAAAATTTCTTGCCCATTTCATCTGATCTTCATCCTTGTTTTCTGAATTCCCTCAATCTCACTGCGTTATCAAGTGATTCGTAGCATTTTATCTGTAAGCCTTATGGCTGCCACTTTGATTTTCAGATGTTCACGCTTCTGGTGTAAGAGCATTAGTGTGAGCTCAGAAATAAGTGTTTTTAACATTTGTTATTTTGTCTGGATCACAGCAGACCATGATTGTCATTTACCCCCTGAGCTCACATGAGCCAGGCTTCAATCGTGCACCTGAAAACAGAATTTCATCAGCACATTTCAAGCTGTGGCCTTTATATGGTACAATAACTTCTTACACAAGTAGTTCATTTTACAAAGTCCCTTAAGTGTGTTATTGCCAGGATTGAACAACCGATGCTGCAGCCTCCCTGAGCCGACTTCACCTTTGATGCAGTTTTGCTAACTGTGATGTAGTTACGAAAATGATGATATTACTCATTGTTTCAATGAAAGCAGTTGTGTAACCAAAGACTCTTTGTGGAAAAGTTGCGCATTTTCGACTATCCATTTGAATTTAGACAAAGGCAGCATTTATTCTAATTAACTGCAATGCCTCAAAAATAGAACGTCAGTTTCAGATGTATTGGCAGTGGGAGATTTTATCAAGTACGACTGCTCCTTTAACAGGAAAAACATTCTATTTTTTTTGTAGCATCTTCTGGACTTGGAACCTGCCACAGCTGCTTTTCAGAGGTTCATTTGCCTCACATCTAATAACTAGCAGCCAAAACACGACCTTTGAAAAAAACTCTGAGAATCACTTTTCCATGTATTTACACTTCAGAATTTAAAATGGAAAGCTAAAGGGTTTTGAAACCTTGCATCACACAAGACATAAAACCCCACCCATTTATCTATAAGAAGCACACACTGGAAACCCACGTCAGGTTTGCCAAATCTAGCACAAAAAAGGGTTGGGAAAAGTGTACTCTTTGTCACTCGGTTGAGGCTCAAGGATCATTATTTTTCCATCCACCCCATAATTGAAATTATTCTTTTTTCCTTCACTATTGATTTCCATTCAAAATAAACTATACATCAAAGAAAGGAGGAAACAATGGATCTCCAAGCTAGAGTAAAGCCTGTCTCTGCTATGCATGCATGCCTTCAGGAGCCGAAGTCAGGGTGTGGCCCCAGGCATTTGTGAAAGAATACTATAATATATAATACGGGAAAAGGGGAAAAAATGTTCAGGAACAGCAAGTAAAAGTTCCAGAAGAGCTGCTTCAGATCCACTGAGTCATGTAACAGAGAAATGCCCCTTATCTACAAGTCTCTTTAAATTAGCTCTACAATTCTTCAACCATTACCAAATTCTCAGGTAACCAAATTTTTTGTGGCCCAGCCAAGAAAGAGACTCTTGGAAAACTAACTCTCCATTTCCCAGGATTTATGTCTAAAAGAGCAGAACCCTCTGTTGCCAATACACTGCTATCACTGAACTCCACCCAGACAGAACTGCAACAAGCCTGAAAGTCTAGCCTGAGGAGAACAAATTGCTTGCAGCCTGTTCATCCTCCTCTTATCAACGGTATTCACAACCAAGAGGGTCTATTCATGTATTATGAATGAATAGGTTTCCCATGGCAACGTTTGCAAAGGAAGTTAGGCCTGGGAGCTGTAAGAAAGGGTGGGGAACCTCAACAATGTCGCTTGAAATGCTGGGGGTGCTGGGGCTTAAAACTCCTTAAAACAGCTATAGTTCCTGTTCACACTTTTGTGGAATAAAGGACAGATATGAGGCATTTATAGCAGCACCCCGAAATCAGCCGATACAGAACACACTATGTAAGTTAATAATCAGAATCTCCGCACAGACGACTGGTGGAGAAGGCTCGATAAGCTACATTTGCATTCCTCTCTCACACACACTCTTGCCATCAGCTTGCTGCCTTGTTGTTTAAAACACAGCAACACTCTTTACTCTTACAGCATGCAGAAGCATAATGAACAATCGGGGCCAAAACAGAAGGAGCAACCCAGCAGCAGCCACCAGGAACAACACTGAGCAAACCTGAGCATTTTAGACCTACCCATCTTTGTAGAAAAACTGCTCAATCAATGCAGTGCTGAGGACAAAATCCTTGCAGGGATGGAGCTGCAGTTCCGCAGTAGTCCAAACGAATAAAACATCATCTGCCAATATCTCAAGGCTCACGCGTAAAACTGGTAAAGGATCCCTATCACAGCACGGTCAGTACGAGAGGCACAGGGTATTTTGTGCTCTGAGGAATGATGCTCCATCCCACGAAGAGGACAGGTGGAAAGAAAAATGGAAGAATGAGAGGAGACCCAGTGAAGTCGTCATGAATTTTTTTTTTCCCCCAGGTCATTTACAAGTGGGAGACCCCTTCAGGATTCAAACCAATCAATCTTTATTTAGCATATCTTTTTCTCACTCAGCCCGTGTGGAAAGACTGCAGCAAATCGTGCAAGGGATTGTGGGATAGGGATGCAGCAGAGAGCTGCGACGAGATTCGCTGGGTGATTTTTTTTCCCTCCCTACTCAGCAATCAGCTGTTTGGAGGCTCCACACAGGGCCACCGAATTCGGTCACCAGAATGTTATTACAGGATTAGCTGGCAGAGACAGCCACCACTGTGCATCTGGCATGGCAATGCAGCTGAGAAATACATATGCAAATATTACTTGCAAATTGGAAGGGGGATTTAACACCCACGGGGACAGCGGCTCTTACGCAGCCCCGCAATGGGAAACATCGCGGCTCTTACGCAACCCCGCAATGGGAACCATCGCCACAGACCGAACAAAAGCACTTTCAATGAGAGAGGCGGATAAAGCCCAGCACTTAATGAGCGCCTCCTGATTTTTCCAGGAGTCACAGCATTTCCCGGAGCAGCACTCCGCTGCTCCAACTTCCAGCAGCAACAACAGACCCAACAAGAGCCCTTTGTCTCTGCAGATGTTTCAAGCAGAGCCAAGGAATCCCTGCAGAAAGCTGTGCTACTGACACACAAACCAGCAGCAGTGCCTCATGCCGCAGAGCAGTGTGTTTAACCCGGACGAACTCAAAGCTTCACGGCACAATTGGTGACCTCGTGCTGAAGGAGCAAGAGAATCCAAGCTAGCCACCTGCTGAACATTCATACAAGCATTAATGCAAAGCTGCATTCCTTGTATCTATTAACTTCAAATAATAAATCAGAGATTGATTCAGATTTTACCGAAGGAAATAAGCAGATCCTTGGTGTCAGTACTTACTCTCAGCTATGCAATTTTGAATGCACAGACTCTACTGAAGCTAAGCAACATAGAATTAGCTTTGTCCTCCAGCATTACAGCTGGTGGGTTTTGCAGACAAGGTACCATTTGCATCTCTAAATACAGTGAATCTTTTCTTTTGGAAAACAAAACAAAAAACACAAATCATATGCAAGTATTTCAGCTCAGTGAGGCCAACAAAGCTTCCCACAAATAAAAGGGAACAAAAGCCCATTTGCATCAGGAATAAACAAATGTTGGTTTTAATGCTGGTCTGCTACTCTTAGTTAGAACAGACATAGTTATTTTAAAAATCACAGTTTAAGATGTTGTTCAACACTCTTAAAATGCAGGCTTCTGAATGTACTTATTGCATTCTTAGACTGACTGACCAGATAAATAGTACCGATCATCATTTATCACGAATGAAATTTATATTCAGTTCTTGTTAAAAATACAGAATCTCTGCATGTCATTTATTTCCCATTTGGCAATCCTTTCACCAGATTGGTTCATACAACACACAGATCTGGCCTGGTTTCCCTGGGTAATGCCCACAGGGCAAAAGCATGCTGTAATCCACTTTATAACTTGAAATGAAACATCAGGCAGCATGCGTGCGTGTGTTAGGATCTGGGATACTTGTGCCAAAATACCGTTCCTCTCACTCCCTTGACAAATGCTGAACTCTGTCAAAGAGAACATAGCATGTTTCATTTTAACTCCATGTTTTAACACGCTGAAAGAAGAAGGAATCTGCACAGCAGGATTCACAGTTTAAAAAAAGGCCAGAGAGTTTCAGGCACATTTTTGGATAGAAGGGGGTAGGGTTTTACTGTTATTTCTTCAGCTTTTTTTTTTATTATTATTATTTTTTCTTTTCCCTTTAAACTGTCTAGAGAACCCCGCTCCAAAGAACAAGCAAAAAAAAATTCTTTAAACTCCTACAGCCAGGAGATGCAAAGTCTTTTGTTCCTGCAACATGAACAAAGCCACATTTTAAACAAAAATCAAGACTAAGCTGCAACTCCCAAACCCGAGGTGGAAGACACTCAGACAGAAGCATACCGGCATCACTCAGCTTTTCCTTGCTATTTCTAGTATCCCGTTTACACACACTAACACAGAATGACAAGTATTGCTCAAACTACTGTTTCTCCTTACAGTCAGTCACAAAGACTACATACCCCTCAAATCAGAGCCGATCCCATAACGTACCTCATGGCCAAAGAAGACTGCAGGAGTCAGAGCGACAGCCACGCTCATGGGGAGCTACAGCTCCAAATGAGAGACTGCTTCAAAGTGCAATTCTTATACAATTATCTCCAAGGAAGCTGCCTGCTGACACTGATCTTATATTCTGGAAATTATTCTGCTTCTTCAACAAAACAAAACCATGGGACTGTGGCAGGGAAAATGAGACAACCAAAAAATGAGAAAACAAGATCTCATTTCCCTTGAGATTTTTGTTCTTGCATGTTTAATGTTGACATGTGGGCTTCTTCTCCCTTGTGAAGAGGAAATGGATTTGTGGCTCAGTGAACAATCTTGCACTTTACCCCACAACAGTTATTACCAGCCTGCTTCAAATAGGTTTACTGTATGTGTGTTTTGAGTTGGGGGAAGGGCTTGGGGGTTATTATTTATTTTTTTGAAAGAAAGAAAAAGATAAGAAAGGAAGGAAGGAAGGAAGGAAGGAAGGAAGGAAGGAAGGAAGGAAGGAAGGAAGGAAGGAAGGAAGGAAGGAAGGAAAAGAGAGAAAAGAAAGAAAGAAAGAAAGGAAAAGAAAGAAAAGAGAAGGGAGGAAGGGAGAAAGAAGGGAAGAAGGGAGGAAGGGAGGAAGGAAGGGAACAAGGGAGGGAGTGAGAAAGGGAGGGAGCAAGGGAGGGAGCGAGGGAGGGAGGGAGCGAGGGAGCGAGGAAATGCCACCCACCCACAGAAATTTACAGCACTCATTGGAAGAAAGTTCAGAAGAAAGTATATGGCATATGCTATCTTTATAGTGATGCAGAAATGAGTGTTCTAGCTCCTGCTATCATCTCCCTTAACTGTTATGTTTTTCAAATAATTTCTTCTTTTTCATTTTCTAAGCAAAACTGAATTTACATTCTGAGAGATCTCATAACTGGTAGGTTACCAAAAAAACAAACAAACCAGCAAACCCCACCCACAGCTATTTTACAGACCACTGCTATAGACTGCCATATGCTCCCCCTAATATTAAATAAGTCATCCAAACACTCTAGGTTAAGATGAATGGTCTGAACTCTAGTCTCTACTTTAAATTGACTGAGGGGAGAGCAGTCTAACTCAGTCTGTTGCACAGAAGATTTTAAGGTCAACAGGAAAAAAAAAATATATTGGGTTAGCCCAGACTAAATGGCTAAATAATACAGTTCTAGGAAGTAAGACTGACTGGAAAATATGAGGCGTGACAGAGCAGAAATCAATTACCCAAAGTCATCCTGCTAGGAACAGGGGATAGCTTGGGAACAGAGATATAGGAGGGGATGGGCTGCTCCAACCATCATCTGGCTCCAAATCATTAATTTGACCCTGGTGCCAGGAAAGCAGGTGGGGTGGAACAACCAAGTTCTGTCGTTGTGGGACTGCGCCCACACCAGGAATCATGGGGCCTTAGCCATCTTGATGGGATGGTGGTGGTGGAGACACCTTCACCTTTCCCCATTGGAGCTATGCATCCATGCAGACCCAGCAGCTCTCACAGAGCAAGCACAGCCTGCAGCCTGAACTCACACAATCAACCAGCCCAGACTGTAGTTCACATTGGCAAGAAAAAGCCAAGGCTTCCTTCCACTGCAAGTTCCCCCAGCCAGAGGGCAACTCTGTCAGATGCTTGTCCTGAGCCATGATCACTCCCACATCTTGTGATCTAGCACAGCAGATGCTCTTCCTCAAAGCTTGTGACCCAGCGCATGGTTTGTTACAACTGGGGAGGAAAAGAACTTGAAAGGTTTTCCGGGGATGCAATGCTGGGTTACTGGAGACCTTCACAGATCCCACAGCCCCCACTGCATGTCCTCTGCTGCCTTTGCCACCTTATTCTATTTCTACCTATCTGCTCATGCACAGCTCAGCCTGCCAAGGCTTGCAGGCAGCTCAGAACAGTGGCTGAGACAGCCTGGCTTTCCCTTTCTGCCAGTGCAAATTTGACTCATGTGACAGCACTCCCTGCCTGTTTCTGGCACTGATGTCACAAGAAAAGCTGCATTGAGCACAAACTGCTTTTCTCCCCTCTGTGTTATTCTCTTTCCCCTTTTGGGTATTTGCCACTGAGATGGCAGGGCCAGGCACAGCAATGGGCCTACCTTCGGTACCACTATCACAAGTCGATGCCATTAATTAGGTTTCTTTAAAAGATCTCAGCTGCTAAAGACTGGAATAACAAGAATAGAAGCCACTGCTATAAACAAAAGCTTAACAGTTTTACTTTTCTAATGCTTTTTCCTCCTTACTTTCCTGAGTTTGTAATCAAAGTCTGTAATAGGGTGCATGCCTGAAATAACCAAGTAGGCCTCCTACGACACCAACATACTAATGCTTTATACTCTCCTGTGTGCGGGAGGGAAGAGTAACAGCTTGTATTTAAAGACCCCTTTCCTTTTGTTTCCCCCTTCCCAGAACTTCTATCTCCTTTTGCAGTACCCCTACAACTCTTTGGTGGTTCTCCTTCCATCCCTACAGACCCCGTGTTCCCACTACCCCAAACTCAGATGATCTAAGAGACTTTCTGGTAGCTGCTCTGCACACATCAAGGAACAAAAGTGGAAAGTCTAGAGTCATGTCATGTCATCACATGGTAGTCACACAGCCGAGATGTGGTACTTCAAGGCAATTTGAATGAGGTCTTCACAACATCACTGTTGGATAGGGCCTAGCGCAATTAATTCCAACAGCAATACATCAGGGTTTACTATGCTTGCAAGGACAATCTGAGTACATGGAGTAGAAGTCCAGGAATCCCCAACCAAATGACCTGTTATTCCAAAGATTTCAGAGAGAAGGGGCAAGAAATGAGGGGAAAAAAGGCAAGTCAAGGGATACAACAGGATTAAAACTATCACGTCCGGTCAAATGTCAACCTCAGATATTTTTTTATTAAACATAGAAAGGGTTGTAAAACATCATATTCTCAGGTGAGCTATTTTTTAAAATAAAAATCCACAGTGAGGCAGGTTGAAGTAATTATTTTAAGGGCTAAAGGTCTTAATGGTCTAAGTAAAAAGATTCTAAATTCTACACTTGGCACCCAAGGCACACAGTCAGAGCATCTATGCCGTATGTATGCAAGCTCAAAAAAAAAAAAAAAAAAAAAAAAAAAAAAAAAGCTAAGCTGGCAAAAAACTGTTCCTCAAATCACTCTGGCTTTCATAAGCATCTGCTCTGAAATGCTTCTTGAAATAAAATTGCAGCATGGAGACTCCATATTAATCACTGTTAACCCTTCCAGGCACAGGACATCAGGCAGTACAGACACAAAGCAAGAGGCAGAGCAGGAACCTCTTCGGGAAGAAATCCATGGGCTTTTCTACATACTGTTAGATATAATGTACACTGAAAAATGCTCTAGGCATTTTCTTCAGAGCTGCTAAGCAATGGCCAGAAAAGTAAAAGGTAGATGCAAATGCTTGATTCTTTTGGTACCTGAGCAGTGAAGGTTGAACTGCTCAGAAATCACCTGCTTCAGTCTCTCCTGAAGCACTTATCTGGACCTACCCCATGCTGCATCTTTGCTTAATCATACAGTTCTGCAGTTTCTCACTCCAAGAGAGATGACACCCACCAGGTACCCGAGTTCAGTCACATATTCCCTTCTGACCTCTTCTCTTCTTCCGTTTCTACTTACCTCTGTTGGATTCTGGTGATCTAGCTCAAAGTTCAAATCAGCAAGGTACAGGGCAGCACCCAGCTCTCACCACGTGCCACATAACTTGTACACCAACTTAACACAGATACTGCCAGCCCTTTTGTTGTTTTGTTTGTTTGTTTGTTTTTCTTTTGCAACCTTCAAAATGCCACGCCTCAGCAGAAACAGTATAGAAAAGAAAGTGGGAGAAAAATTAGGTGTTTCACAACAAGAAACAGTGGACAGAATATAAACATTCCAAAGGCAAACAACAGAGGCAGAAGGCAGAGGAACCTCCATAGCACACAGTCTGGGAAAATAAGGTGCCTGAGCAGATAGGTTCCTGCCAAAAGCACATACAGGAGAGGGACTGGGAAAGATGGGGTTGAAAAGAGCCCCTCTCCAGCCCCTGCACAGACTCACAAACCCCACAGTGCTTGTTTTAAGGATGAAATACTGCTGTCTGCATCTCTGCATTTACCTGAAATTTTGCACAATATGCACCTCATTTTCTTGCTTGGAGCCCAACAGCGATGTTACCTTCTATGTCTGCTAAGTCTTCTGAACCAAAATATCTTTCAAACACACAGCGGTACGCTTAAGCATACGTACTGTCCTTGGGTTCGGCAAAGCCTTCAGCCAAGCATTAAGTGGCAGGCAAAGGTTTACCCAGGCAGGCTCCTTATGCCAGTAATTACACAACTGAACTTTCCCAGCACTAGGTAAACACGCAGCTGCACACACCAGGTATTCTGGCAACACCAGTTACAGTGTAGCAGTGTCAGAATAACCTTGGCAAGAGGACCTCCCTCCTTATAACAATGGCTGTATGCACAGAAGCTAAATCGACCAAACCACAATAACAGAAAGCAATCAATGGCTCCCTCGAGGAGCTCCGAGCACACAGAATCCGAGCCTGTCAGCTGCTGTCTCCTCCTCCACACTCACAGGTCACTCCATTTGACTTAGCATTAGTCAGCTCCAGCGCCTCATGACTTGAGAACACCCAGTGGCTGAACTCCACCAAGTAAACGTGCCTATCTAGTCTGTAGCAAGGACACTGGTTTGCTGACTGCACTTCAGTGCTCCTATTTAAAGAACTGTTGTTATGGGAAAAAAAAACTGAAACTTTTCTACAGCATAGATGATGTGTTCCTCAGATCTTGTGCCTTATCTGAAGAAATGCACCAATTCCCAATGTGCATTGCCGTGGCAGTTTCACTACAGCCACAGTAGACATTGCCATGTCCAAGCCTCCCACAGGGGTGCTGGAAGGCTGATCAAAAGCAAATTCCCAACACTTGACAATGTGCCAGACTGCTGCAAAATTTACATTCACAAAAGACTCTCGTACGCACCTTTCTGCATTAATATTAGTCTCTTAAAATTGACATCCTAACTTACAAATTGCTCACATGATATTGTTTTTAAGATTCTCAAGCTGAGATATGATACATGGTATTTACATTCCTATATCAAAATACATCTTTATTATTTTCTAGGAAATTCAGTACCCTTGTAAATACTGGAAGCAGAAGTTAGGAGAAAGCCTCACAAACAATAACCATGTGAATGCAGCTGTATTTTTAAATTAGAAAGGCACTTGGAAAAAACACTGGTCTCAGGACAAGAGCAACATTGTCTTAAATTAGCTGTGATATCATTTGGATTATGATAGCACCCGGCAGTCTCACTCAAGTACCAGAATCCCACAGCTACACAGAACACAGCCTGTGCAAGCATAGCTTAGTCCATGAGTTAAGGCCTTACAATTAAGCTATTGCTATTTAACCACAATGGCACAAACTGACCAAGTACCTTTCTACACTATGAAACAAGTTTTTATAGGAAGCCATTAGTTTGGATGAGGGCTATTTTTTTAAGGAAAGAGGCGCAAAACAGTAGCATTTGTAGCCCAAATAGTTTGCAGTCAGAAAACAGGATCAGACCTTGGCAGCAACTTCTTCCTGTAGATTCTATGAAGGGCTGTAAGCGCTGCCTGAGAATTTAGAAGCCATGTTCACGATGACTCTGACAAGATGTACCATGCTGTTCTTGAGACAGGTGATACACAGTATCAGCAAACCACCAGCATAGTTAGAGAAGTATGTGAAGTAACCAGCTGTGGGCACCACTATCTGAAGTAATAGAGAAATCCTTGTGAAATTTCAGATAAACATACATTCAAATAAACACTCTTGGAATGCTGAGTTAAATTTTATCCACAGTTTAATTCTTATTCACAATCAGTATCTTGTTGCATTTCACTCTTTTTACTGGCCACAGAAGAGAAGCTACTTTAAGGCTACCAGTAAGGTACTGGATGCTCCATCCTGTGATCTATGAAACTTGCTGCCCCGGGGTGATACAGCTTTTAATATATTACATTCATTCTGGGCGAAAATGACAAACTCATGAAGGATATACTGATTAAAGATTTTTAACTACAGAGAAACCACCTCTACTAGAAGCAGAGCTGGAAGCACAAATCACTGAAGATGAAAGAGTGCTCTGGGGAGCACCATTATTTGTCTGATCTATTCTTATGCTCTTCTACCACCTTCATCTACCATCAGTCACCATTCAAATTACAAGGCTGAGCTGGATTTACTTCTGACTTGACCCAGTCAGAGCTTCAAAATACTTGGCGTAGACATCACAGGAGTTGCCATAGAAGCCACTCCCTTTTGGCAGAGCTGATGGATAATAATGGTGCTGCAGGGCTGTTCTCACTGCTCTGCTGTTCTTATTGCTTAGCAGAGCCCTGCCATTTATGACTATCAGATGAAATGAATCCATCAGACTGTTGCCTTAATACGTTACTGCTTATGGAGAATGTCACTGAGGGCCACAGTACATCTTCAAGTTTCTAAGTCATATGAACAAGACGCGCAACAATGGAGACTGAATGGTCATCACTCCAAAGACAGAACATTTTTATAGTAAATGAATACTAACCCAGCATTTCCCTTCACCTCCTCCTTCCTTTTCAAATGCAATTCACCCTTAAGAAAAAAGAAACAAGGGTGGTACTTCCTTAAGACTGAAATTTATTCTGCTTTTCTGCAGAAGTACTCTGTATTATTCTAAATGCAATGCAATAGAGTTTGAGGAAATTAGGTGTTTATTGCTACCCTGACTCTCATTTCAAAGCTGTCCACCTTCCCCAACAGAAGCCCCTCCAGAGGGTGCACACTGCAGAGCACACCTTCTGCAAGTACACACGTTGTGGCAAAACAATGATGGTTGCTCACAAGGTGAAGGCAACCACTCCACAGCTCAGATATGTATCCTGGAAGTTCAATATGGGAAGAAGCCTTCCCGCTATTCTCACCTGGAATCAAGGCTGCGCAACATGCATCTTCTGATGAAAAAAACACAGGAAATATTCACTTTTTTTTTTTTTTCTTTTTTTCTTTCCCTCCAAATGCATTGGGAAAACCACACACTAACCCACACCATAGTATCGTCCCAGAAACATTCAGGCCAAAAAAAAAAAAGAAACCACCTCAGATGGCATGAAATTAAGTTCTGATTTCTTGGGTCCTAGGTTTTACAGCTCTGACAGAGTGCAATTACTTAAGCTCTAAATATAACAAGAAACACCTACGGAGACTTATCTTGTGAGAGTTAATCCCTGAATGTTTACATTATCTCTTCCACCAACATGGGTATTAAAGGAGAGAAAGTTGTAGCAGTGTATTTTGTGAATACTGTTTCCCCATTGGAAGAGGGGAAAAAAAATCATAGTGTAAATACACACAAACTGTATTCACTTTTCCTCTTTTTTCTTTTCCTCCTGTTTATGCATGCTGCAAAGGCTCATTCATCAGTTCTGAGTTCTCATCCCTAGTGGTCGTTCTAGTTCCTGAGGAACTTCTAAGCATTTTTTTTTACAGTAAGTACAACAAAAAACTGTTCTCAGAAGAACTGGAGAAAAAAAAAGAGCATCTGCACTTTTGGAAGCTGTGCTTCTTAAAGAGCAGGCAAATTCTCTAATAATATAGGCCATGAGTCAAACGTGGTACATGTATTAAGTTTCTCCAAAGACTACTGTAGAATTTAAGGCATTTAGAGGCACACAAAGACATAATTGTTGGAATCTTTGCAAGGGTATTTCCAAGTTCAGCAAAATCTTCTGAATGCAATCTTTTTCCTTTTTCTTTTTCTTTTTCTTTTTTTTTTTAATTTTTTCTTTCTATTTTTTTTTTTCTTTCCATTCCCTGGAAGGGTCCCTGTAAGTAACTGTGCCAAGTGCATTTTTTTTTTTCTTTAACATTTCATCACTTTTTGTGAGGGTTTACTCTTCTGCAGAAGTGGCAGGAGCATCTTCATAATAGTCAGAATTAAGCAGTTCAGAATAATCCAACCATAGCTCTTTTCTTGCTAAATAAACTTCTGAGCACTCCACAAAAACATACTGGTAGACAGCACATACCTTCGACCTCAAAATAATCCAGATCAACTAAACTTTGTCACTGGAGGAGGCAGGTACAGTATACTTTATACTTTATATAAAATTTATACTTTTCCTTCAAGCCATCACTCCACATGATAGTTTTTCAAATCATGAGTTCAATGAAGGGACAACTAGCATTCAAAGCTCATTTAAAAAATGAATAAATAAATAGAGAGAGGGAGAAAGGATCATCACTCTACATTTTCAGAATGGAAATTAAAAACCCAAACAGTCAGAGTGGCTTTACATGACAAAAAAAAACAAACCAGAAAGTCATCCAGAAATAAACTGACCATACACATGTTTAGGCTAATAACATTAAAGTAAATAAATCCATACTGGATTAGGATCAGACAGATTGCTGAACATTCATCTCATGCACTTAAAACATTTAGAATGGTTTAAAAATGAAACTGCATCTACTCCAATATTTATATCTCTTTTGCAGGAAGAATCCATCCTGACTTGAGGCCTAAAGATGCATCTACTAACAACGTGCATCCAAGACTGAAGATATTCAGCAGTATGAAAGTGAAAGAGAAGAAATAATACTGTTATACCTGAGCAAAAGTGCTGACCAGAAAAAGCTGAGCTGTCCAGTACTTCCAGGGGACCTTTTAGACTGTAGACGGTTATGACTCATTTTTGTACCATTTGTGCAAGGCATATTCTTAAAGTTACTATAGACTAGATTTAACATCTAATAGTAAAGTGTTGTAGCCATTTCTGCAGCAGTTTGTTTGTAAACTACTGTAGCAGTCCAGTTATACAGGATATATTTTGATGCTTGTGTCAACTGAATCTCCATGTAACGTATGAGGTGCCAGAATACATGCTGTTAACATTTTGCACATATCCGTGATTAGCAACCTTCTTAATTTAGCTGTGTCTTTTTTAACCTTACTGTAGCTAACTAGTAGCAACGCGGATGGAGCCAGCCAACATCTACCTGCTACACTAGCCCTTCACAGTCTCAAGAAGTATATTGCAGTTGCTATTTCAATTCTTCCTTTTGAATGTTATTTACTTGCAAGTTTGTACCCTAAAGCCCACCTGGCTAGCAGGAAGGCTGCCTGGTGGCCAGCAGACCTTTCAGCTGACTCGATCCCTTGCTCTCCCCATTAGAATGGCATGCTATGTCATTAATTTCACTTCATACTATTTCAGCTACAAACTATATTTCTACTTTCCCCTTTTAAAATAAGCAATTAGTAATCCAAATATAGCAGAACACTCCAATTATTAAGAGGAGTGATATGCAATGTCAAGATAGGTCTACCAGTTCAGTGACAGAAAAGGTTCACAAAGTTTTTCATGGAATCACAGAGTCATTAAGGTTGGAAGAAACCACAAAGATCACCTAGTACAACCGTGAGCCCATCACCACCATGCCCACTAATCCACATCACTCAGTGTGTTGAAAAACTCCAGGGATGGAGAAAATATGGTAGAAAATAGTAGACAACTGACTTTAATATTACAATTTATGCTATAAATATTTTGTTATTTCAATCACATAAATGAAACCTGGTCTTCATACAAATAAAATGGTTCAGAAAGGTTGATAAATGCCATTTACATCTCTCCAAATGTCAATGTGAATTTTGTTCTGTGCAAGCTGGGAATCTTTCCAATTTGAATTTGATCAACATTTGCAGCCAAGCAGCTCCTGCTATTGCAGGCACAAGTCACCTTACAGCACACCAAGAGACCACCCCCAACGGGGTCATCTAAACACAACAGCAGGCCCAAACAGAAGCAACACATCTTAAAAAAATCAAAAGTAGAGGAACAAAGAGATGGAAACCTATTTATATGAATCATCGGCCCTGTTCTTCTCCTGCCAGTATTTAGACACTTGAGTAACTTCCAAACAATTACTATTTACTTATTTTGTTTTGGAGCCTTTTTTTGTTGCTTTTTATTTTTTATTTTTTTTCCCTTAAACCACAACCTACAGTCTCTGGAAACAGCATGTCTAATTTTGGTTGAAGGTGTCAGCCAAACATAGCATCAGTGATTGTGCATTCTATTCTAAGAGTCACAGGGCTTCTTCAACATGGTCCTTGAAGCCCAACTTGAAAAGCAAGTTCATATATGTTATCCAGCAAATTATGATGTAGATGTCCAGGAGAAAGTTTGCAGGGGTTTTAGGGCAAAGGAGAAGAAAAAAAAAAAAACCTCAAGAAACATTTGTAGATACAGAATTGAGGGATTTTTCTAATACAGAACACTGCATCTTCCATAAAAAAAGAAAAAATAATAATTTGAAAGATTCTTCTTTTCTACAGTTCAATAGTATTAAGGATTATTCCTTATGAGCTGGAATTTGTTATTTGGGGTAAAGATGTATACATAAACAAGGAGTTCAAACCAGCTATACTCGTATCCTCAGGCATATTTAATTCTGATCAGGCAATTTGCTTGCCAAGTGATCAAATCCAATTTTTTCACGTTTGGCTCAAGGATCTCTCCCAGCATACCATACACTGTGCCTTTGTTTTTGTATAAATCGATGTGCCACAGCATTACATTTCTCTGAAGCTGCAATATTCAATATTTTTTGCAGATGATTCAATTTTAGATTACTATAGTAATGTACAGCTCCTTGTTCTCTGAATTAGAATACCCAGATCTTTCCAGTTCATTTAATTCTCTAATTTTCCTCAAAGAAATCAGGAGGGTCACTGTGTTTATATAAGCTGTTCAAATCCTAGTTTTGTTATGAATTAATGAAATTCCATTATCAGGCAAAGACAAGCCCAAAATGTTTCAAGATGGCTTCAAGCATCGATTATCTAGGATTTTCCAGGAAACAGCGTGACCTTCAGGGTGAGACTGCCAGAGAAAAAATACCATCATGAGTTTGGTATCAATCCCCATCAATCCCCCAGCTGCACTGCCATCTTTGTCCAAACAAGACCTAACTTCCCAAACACAGCGCATACTGTGGGATGCAGCAGAATTCAGTGTTTGTGTGTGCTGTCAGGCCACGGACATTGCTTGTCGCATACCTTGCCTTAAAATCAAGATTCCACTGAACTCCTACTAGAAAATAACTTCCACAAAGAAGACAAACACTTAAGACCCAACACCACTCACCTGACACAATAAAGGCATTAAACATATACATTATCCTGAAGCTCTCATTAGCATCACTGGTCAATTCTTGTTCAGCTCATGCAGGAGCAGAAGTGTGGAATTTTAAGGAAAGAGCTTCTGATGATTATGTCACAATAGTTGGTCACAGAACTGTTAGCCAGGTAACAAATCCATTGCCCTCAAAGACAAATGGTCTGAGGCTGCAACGGGAGGCAGCTTCTCTCATACCACGTCCTCACTTGGTCAATACTTAGTCACTGTGCTTTTGCCACAGTTTTGTTACACACATACAAACAGACATTTATGTAACTCTTTTGGCCTGACGAATATTTAACTTCAGGGTGATTATTGCCTTATTCCTGGTATATTACTTGGTATGTTGTAACTTTTTTTGCTCTTACTTAAACCTGTCATTCTGCCTGACAGTCTGCCTGGAATGTATGTTGAAAATAGTAGAATAAAATTAAAGTAGCATGGGGAGGGAGGGGTGTGGGGAAGGATGCTTAGCAAGGGATATAAGCATCAGGTAATAGCTTGACTTGTTCTTCACAAAACCAGAACAACAGAATATGGCAGCTTTAAAGTCAGCTGCCACCTTCAAAACACCTAACACCAGTGAGATGTAAAACTCTCCTTCTTAATTATACCTCAACACTGTCCCCTCAGCTTAACAGAGTCATTATTTTGCTTTGAATAAGCATCACTATTTCTTTCCTAGGCAAGCTGCTTGGCTCTGTTCCAATTATTTCTTTTAAATATTAAAGAGCAGGAAACATTTGTTTTCCCCTGTCACATCCTGTCCTCTTTACACAGCGTCACACAGTCCCCTTTGAAATGCTGGCACTTACAGCAAGCTCAACACACAGTTCAATCAGAACATTTGCTATTGTACTTGCCAACTACAAACGAATTTCTGCACACACTCTGAAAAGGTTTAAAGGTTCTGACAGGCACCCAAAGTCAAGCTAGCATGACTGCCAAGGAAAGGTGGTGTCACAGCACTCATGCTCCCCCACTGCTACCTCGGGTGTGGGAAAAGACGTTTACACAAAGCACTCGCTACTCCGCACAGCAGAGCTCCTGGCAAGGGTTCCCTGCTCAACCCCTACTCTCCCAATGCACTCGAGAACATGAAAAGCACAAAGACAGAGACACGTGTGAAAAGGTAACTTACATTGTTTATAGAGAAACGCTGGGAAAGGACTGCTGAGGTTTCTTCAGTATTCTATGCTGGTGTTGGCAGAGAAGACAGTCAAAAAAGTACTCCTAAAGAAATCTCTCTTATTTCTCTCTCTATTCATTTTCTCTGGAGCTGCTCAGCCAGAAGAAAACCAACAGTCAAAAGTTTATCCCCTCGTATTTCCGAGTGATATGGCCGACTCTCCTTGGACACGTACCAATGATGCAGTAAAAATAGACAAAAGGGGGGGGGAGGGAAGAAGCAACCTAGCTTGAGCCTGAATCTTCTTAACTCAGTGTTTTCTGTAAAAGCTGCTCTTATGTCAGAAGCTCCCAGCCCCACACTAACTTGCAGAGCACGGAGTCACCCATCAGGTTTTCATAAATTGCATATTACAAGAAAAGCAAGCAACGTACACAGCCTGGTTTATGCTGAACTCCCCAGGCACCAGCTTTACAAGTAATCTGAGGTACAAAGGCTTTAAAAATAAACAGCCAGCCCCACACCGATCTGCCCTTTGCCACACATGTGGCTGGGCTGGCTGGCTGGCTAATTGTCTCCTGGCAGCCCCCAGGCCCTGTGAGCAGCACACTGCCCAGGGAGGTGCTGGGCGGCGCTCCCCCCCAGGGAAAAACAGTGAGCCTGCAGCATCCCTCCCACCATGAACAGCCTTTCTGGAACAGGAATTTAAAATAAATACATATGCGTATATAAAACTATGTTTTGCTTAAAAAAGTTCAATAGTTTAGTGCGTCATTTAGAACAGCCTGGTTCTTATTAACAGCGAACAGAATGCAGACTCACATACTTTAAACACTTCCAGGTGGGAAGTATATATACTGCGGGTTTCTTAGTTGCAATTTCCTCTCAGGAAAATTAGTGAAGAACTGCCTGATAAAAAGCCTCTGAGGTGATCCTGTCCATTAATTACAACAATGAGCATTTTAATCAAAAGCATCACAAACAAAATCTCTAAAAGCACCTAGAAAAAGCTGGTGGCTTGAAGCTCCTGTAGGAACGGAATGTTTCTGCATTAGATATCGAAAAGGGGGAATCGATCTGAAGAAGTAGAGCACAGTGTGTTTGCATTTTGTGACTTGTCCTTAGAAACACCTGATGTGAAAAAGTAGAAATACCATATATTTCAGTAACATATTTTAGAAATATAACTGCTGAATTATGTGACTAATTCTTGCTTGCAAAACTGCAATAGTTTTTAAATGTTGCGAATAATATGGGTATATACTATATATATATATATATATACATATATATATATATAACGGACTAGAAGGGAGGTTGTAAGGCTATTCTGTTGGGATAAGAGACCCTCAGCAAAAGAAAAACAGACTTAACAAACATCAAAGAAGCCAGGGCCTCCACACAAGGCCACACTGTCTCGCTCTGTGGATAGGTTGGGATGCAACAGGCAGGCATCAAGATACTCCCCTCTATCCTCCTTCCAAACTTATTTCTATGCACGGACGAGCAGATGTCCAGAAATAATGGAAGCAAATGTTAGAGGTTAAATAATTACCAATATACATGCTTAGGTAAAAACAATTTATGTTTCTGTATCAGGAAGATTTGTGAACCTGAAGTACTCAGCCAAGGAGGAACCAGGGGAGGAAAAGATAAGTGTTGGGTAACAGGGCATAAAAGATGTAACACTGTTTTCTGCAGGCGCTCCTGCTTGCAGAATGTCCACCATTGCAATTGCAAATAAAATCTGCTTTATCAGAGATACCGTCCTGATAAATTATTTGGATATTTCCAACACTCCTAAAGCCACTTTCACACCCTATTATCAGCTATTCAAAGGTCTACTGCCCTGACTAAATTCAAGTTCCAGAGGCTTGAGGGTACATACACTTTTTTTTTCTCTTTTGATAGCTCAAGGTTTTGATAGAGGGCCAGAGCTCTCAAAGATACTATATCCCCACAGCTTTTGTGATAACAGGCAGCCCTCCAATATAGGTGAATACAATCTTTTGATCCAATGTAACATGAGTTCAGCCATATTATTAGACACACAAGCAAAAAGTACAGGAGAACGGATTTCATGTGTCCTACAACTCAAATGCTACCACATCTTTGGCATGCATTCTAGCATTTTTTTCCTTTTCTTTTGTTCTGTTCCCCCACTGCTAACACTTGAACTTGGACCTGCTATTCTCCAGAAATATTACAGTTAGATGTGATTGCATCTTGTTCAGGTCCTGTCATAGGTGAAGCTCTCCATGACTTCATTCTCATTCTTAAAATGTGTCTTCAGCCAAACAAAGATCCCCAGATGTGCTTAAAACTTTTCGCTGTTTTATCAGAGTTACTCCAGAAAGCCAACGAGACCATCAATTTGAAACACTTGAAATGCAGAGACATCAGCTAAAGTGAAGATATCTTTTTGATACATCAGTAAACAGGGTTTGTTAAGAGACGAATTATTTTTCTCTTGCCTAGTGATCAAGTGAAGTGAACCTACTACTGCTTGTTTTTTATCAGGACTGATATTTTCCATGAAAACAAAGGACTTGATCCTGGTTACAGTTGGACTGGATGATCCTGGAGGTCTTTCTCCAACCTTGGTGGTTCTATGATTCTTTTCTCTGGAAGAGCAGAGTTCAGATCTGGGGACAAAATTTTTTTTTATGAAGGTGCAACAGGGTAGCCATTGTGTGTCTTCCTGGACATACAGGCTTTCTTTCCATTCACACTGATACAGCACATGACAAATTGAATGACTGTTATCTTTCAAAATTCCCTTTTGGTCAAATGTGGTACTGAAGTGGAGAGTCAGTGGAAATTACAACTGTTGGTTTGTGATACTGGTGCAGACAGCATTTTCTTTCCCTGAAGAATAAAGACATTAATTGACACTTATCTCATGTGTACCCTTCAATATATCTGCTTTCTCAAAATAAGGAGAAGGATGCAGCTTAGGTCTTGACTGTACCGATAATACGCGGCTTTGTGTTTAAATTTTTTGAAAGATTTTTTTAAATGACATTGTATGCTTGTTAAAGCAAGGAAAATTGTCCCTCCTCAGTAAGTGACACGGGTTATGATCATGGTAGATGGTAGAAAATGTCTCTTTCAAGTTGGATTCTGCTCCCACTGAGTCCATAGTGTGGGAATCAAATGTTATTTCTGCATTAGAATAAAATAAGAATTTTTCATTTCATGGTCTCTGCTGCCATAGTTCTTCCTGGGAGTCTTTCTACTTTACTTGGCGGGGGGCGGGTAGTTTGCATCACTTATCCTCTAGATGAACCTTCCCCAGGAATGCACACTTAGTACATAGGTGAAGTATATATGTAATATTTTGTGTACACATTGCAAGAATATCCTGCCCGAGATTGATCAAACCAGAGAACAAGTAATGACATGGGGGGGAAACAAGGTACAAAAGCTGCCATGGTGTCCTTGGGAGCACTCCTGCTTGCGGGACACCTGCCACTGCAATCTCAAATAAAATCTGCTTTTATCAGAGATACTCTTTTGACAAAATTATTTGGATATTTCCAACAATTTGAGGGCTCATCTGGGATGAATATTATCGCCTCTTTGAGGATCCCCCTACTGCCCTGAACAGGATAGGTGCACCCCACTGATTTCAGAGGTCCTATTTGGGTGGTGAGGTGACTCCTTGGGATGGCTGATAGGAAACCGAAACTGTTATGTAAAAGACAGGCTCTGTGAAAGCCAAGGGGCAGTTAGGCACAAGTCTTGACCCCTGCAGACCTGGTAACTTCATGCATGGACCATGGAATTTAATTCTTGCCTTGGGGGTCGGTTGAGACTCAGGTGAGTCTCAGGAGGGAGCTGTTGGTGTGCGGTACTCTGTGCACTTGATGAGGTGCCAGCAGTATGCCCCTAATCAATCTGAGAATGGAAGCGAGGTACTCAGAGGGATTGGCCCTAAATCCAAGAATCGTAGTGTGGTAACCTGTGAACTGGATAGTTCACAGCAGCATTCCAGAGGGATGGGGAATACAAGCTCCCAAGAACAGGGTAAAAGGGTCCCCAAAATTGTGCCTAAAGATAGCTCCTTGGGAAGAAGCTTCAGAATTGGAAAAATAATCCCCAATTTCTAAAGCAAAGCAGGTGGCCTTCTCCCCCAGAGAAGGAGAGTGGCCGAGCTGCTGATCTCGTGCAGGGTCATAGAGAGAGTATGCACTCTTGATTACTGAGGGAACTGGAGCAATGTAAATGAGACCTGGAGAGTTTTCCTTTCTCTAATAGTAACCTTACTAATACTTCACTTTATCCTCTTAGGGAAGTCTCCTTAGGTCAAAGGGAAATAGGGTATGCTAATGCCTGCCGTTTTTACTAGCAGAAAGGTTAGGGGTTTCAAGAAGGAAATTAACTCCTTAATTGAGGATTCTATAAGAGTAGCAGAACAATTAGAACAATTTATGGGCCTAATTTCTACTCATGGATGGAAATGATGTTTATCATGGGTATATTGTTTACCGGGGAAGAAAGAGGCATGATTAGGTGGGCAGCTGTGCAAGTGTGGGAAAGGAATACAGAGGGAAGTTTGGGCCCTGCAGGGAGGCAGAGAGAGGATATCCTGAGGATAAATTGTACTGATTATTGTAACTGTCTTTGTGATTGTTAAATGTTTATGTTGTGAAAGTGTTACCTAAGAAGCTGTTATGGGACAAGGGGTATCTAAAGAGATACCGAGAAGACCCCCTGGGTTGTATTTTGGCTCACTGGAGAAATGTTGCTGGTGAACCAGGGGATATATTGAATAAGAAACCAAGAACATAAACAAAGTAATGGGACCAGTTTTATTACTGAGTACCCTAATCATGAGACCAAATGCTGGGTGTTTGTGGAAGCTGAAGAATTTTACTGTTTGATTTGTGGATTTTGAAGGGGGTGTGAGAGACTGTTTTGATGGCACGTAGAAGTGCAATTGTTAATGGTACGTGGAAGTGCAATTGAGGGTACAAACAGTGGAACAAAAAGGGTACAAACAGTGGAACTGTGGGGAAAAAAAAAGAGAAAGAAAAAAAAAATAGAAAAAGAAGAAGAAAAAAGCCGGCAAAAGGGTTAAGGAAAACAGTGAGTTTGGGATATTAGAGTTTGTGCCTGCACGGGAACACATCCCCTGCACTGCCCTCCCTACCCCCCCACCACGGCTTGTAAGAACAACTTAGAGTGAGAGAAAGAGCTGGGGGCCAGAGACTCCCCCTGGAACTGTAAAGGGCCGATTACTTGCGAACGGGGGTGGGACCGGACATTGGAAGTAAGAATAGGCCTCAGCTGCAGAGATCTAAGGAAACCCGATATCCCAGTGTTAGCACTGGAAGCCTGGGGAAGGGAGAGGGTGAAACTGAAATATAATATTAGTAATTTCTGTAATGATGAAAGTTTAGAAAGTGAAAAGGGTTTGGGAAAGACACAGGCTGAGGAAAGCAAAGTTGAGCAAAGGTGTAACAGGGATGTTTTTACCAAGAGGAGAGGTGAGGGATCTGGAAAAACTGATTGAGAAACAGAGACAGCAAGGAAGTAAGGAAATTGGGAAGAACAATAGCAGCTGTTACTGTTGCTGCACAAGAACAGGGCCTGAGGACCCTGTACCTCATGGAAGAGGTAAGGGGGAGCCTGGAAGGGCCCAGGGAGAGTTCCACCCCAATGGACCAAAAGCAGCTGGGGAAGGAGGGTAAAGAGGTTTATTTTGTGATATGGATGCCTCTTACTCTGTGCTACATCAAGAATTATTACCTGTGAATTATTTTTGTAATAGCTGTAGAAGCTAATGGCAAGAAAAGCTTACTTTTGGGGGACCAATTATATACAGGCTAGGAGAACAAGTAGGAATACATGAATTCTTGCACATGCCAGGTTCTCCAAAACCATTACTTGGGCAGGATATTAGAATAGCTGAATGTAGAGATTAAATTCAGCAAACAAAATTGGAGCTAACTGTCAAGCAAGACCAACAGACTGAAAATTTTAAGTCTGGCTTTAACACAAACTGGGAAAAGCAATGTTGCACCCCCAGAAATTATGTAAATCTTAGATTAGGTATACACAGGATTGCAGGCATAAGGAATGCCTGGCAGAGCCAAAAATGCAGCCCAGTAGAAGTTACAGATGGGAGCCAGCCCTATCAGGGTAAAGCAATGCCCTTTGAGAATAAAAAAAATAACTTTTTGGATTTTGGATTATTAATTGGATAGGAATCTGAATACAACACTCCACTCTTGCCAATGAAAAATTGGATGGCAAGAGCTATAGTTTGGTATAAGATTTGAGGGCAATTAATAGAATTGTTGAAGATATACAACCCAAGGTGGCAAATCCATACACTTTGTATTACCCAAGTTCAGGAATAAGTAGGTAGGGTTTGCCATTCTGGATTTGAAGGACACCTTTTTCTGCCTGGTTTTGCCAAAGAAAGTCTAAAATTATTTGCCTTTAAATAGGAAAACCCCAATACAGAGAGAAAAAAAAAAAAAATCAGTTAACCTGGACAGTGTTACCCAGGGTTGTGAGAACAGCCCAATGATTTTTGAGAACTGGTCAGCTCCTGAGCCCTGAGACTTGGGTTCCTCCATCCCAAGGTGGAACTTTACTGCAGTACATGGATGCCACAATAACAAAAGAGGACTGTGTACAGTGGACTGCGAGTTTGCTGAATTTCTTGGTTTCAATGGTTACCAAGTTTCTCAACAGAAAGCTCAACTGACCAAAGAGAAGGGAGGAAGCAATTTGCCAAACACCCAGGACAGTGACACAGTGTGACAGTGTGACAGTGACTACCTCCAAACTGGCAGTGTGCATGGAGACTGTCTGTGCCAGCCAGCCAGACCTACAGAAAGAACCACTGGATGATGCGGAGGATTTCTGGATTCATCAATGGAAGCAGTTTTGTAGACAAGAAAACTGCAAAGCAGAATATGCAGTAACTGCTACTGACCAGGTAACTGAAGCGAAACCATTACCTGTGGGGACTTCCACTCAGAGGCAGAAATAACTGCCTTGACAAGAACCTTAAATATGTGGACAGATCCTAAATACACTTTTGGGGAATAGATTGGCAATTGCAGCTACCACACAGACCACAGGCAAGTGGTCAGGTGAAAAAGATGAACCACCTAATTAAATCACTGGTTGTAAAACTGGGCCAGGAAGCTGGACTATCCTGGCCACAGTTGTTGCCTTTGACTCTCCTTAGGACCAGAATGAAACCTAGAGCCAAAGAGGGGTAAAGTACTTTCAAAATACTGTACAAAAGGCCTTATGTTGTACAAATGGGTACTCTACCCAGGTAGGGAGTGAAATACTGGATATGTGACAAATCTACAGGAATAGCTTTGGGAAATTGAGAAACTGGTTCTCGGAACTAGAGCCCAAGGCCATGATGGCTTGATACATAATATTTTACCAGATTATATGTGTATACTAGATCTCTTTCAGATTTGCCCCTGGAACCAAAGTGGGTAGGTCTGTTCCAGGTGCTGCTAACGTACCACACAACAGTAAAAATTAAAGAATAAGCATTGTGGATACATCATACTAGAGTTAAGAAGGTCCCTTGAACACACTGGGAACCAAAGTCAGCTGGACCTTTAAAACTGTGAATCCGAAGACAGTAATAAGGACTCCTGTAATTGTTAAAAATGTTAATTTGATAAGTGTAGCGTTTAATGCAAATGCTTATGTACCTCTTGTGAAAAACATCATTGCAAAGTATACTAATATCAGTAATTGTTCAGTATGTAGGCTGATGATTTTTCTTGGAGTCCCTGATGAATTTAAGGTGAGAAATCAAATTGTTGTAGGGTTTGAGTCACTGTCCTGCTGGGTGATGATCAACAAGAATGTAGATTGGATAAACTATATTTACTATAATCAACAGAGATTTATAAATTATATAAAGAGTGCAATAAAGGGAATTGCAGAACAGTTAGGTGCTTCAAGTAGGGTGGCCTGGGAAAATAGGATCGCCCAAGATATGATGCTAGCTGAAAAACAGGGTGTATGTGTAATGCTGGGTACCCATTGTTGCACCTTCATCCCCAGTAACACAACTCTGAATGGCGTAATGACTAAGGCATTACAAGGGCTTACACCCCTTGCCAATGAACTGGCAGAAACATCAGTAATAGATATTTCTAATGCTGGATGGCTGGAGTCCTGGTTTGGTAATGGAAGGGGATGATTGTATCCACGTTTACTTCTTTGATTACAGTAGCAGGAGCCCTGATGGCCATTGGCTACTGTGTTATCCCCTGTGTGAGGGGACTGGTGCAGTGATTGATTGAGACTGAGACAGCACTTCTGAAGCAAACACCAGTGGAGTCAGCACCATATTTGGACAAAGTGATGGTATTAGAGGAGATGGGAAATGAAGAAGAGGGAGATGTCTATAAAAGTGAACCTTAAAAAAAAAACAAACAAAACCTGCAAAAATCAACCAGGTATGAAAAAAAAAAAAGGGGGGGGGGGGGGGGGGGGGGGGAAGTCGTGGGACTCAGATGTTGTTTCTGCATTAGGATAAAATAAGAATTTTTCATTTCATGGTCTCCACTGCCAAAGTTCTTTGGGGAGTCTTTCTACTTTACTTGGGGGGCAATGCACACTCAGTATATAGGTGAAGTATACATGCAGTATTTTGTGTACACATTGCAAGAATATCCTGCTCAAGATTGATCAAACCAGAGAACAAGTCATGACATGTCCAAGGAAGTGCCTGAAGAAACATTGGGAAGGCCTGGCATCCCCCCTCCCCCCCGGTACGCTTTGTTTAACGAAGACTTTGAAGAAAATCACCATATCAGTACAACAAGAAGAGCACTGAGACATCTTGGAAACAAAAGAATGGCTACTGACTGACACCAGATAATACGAAATAACAAATGTAAACCTTTGATGAGATTGTGAACTTGGACTACCCAGCCAAGGGGGAAACAGGGGAGGTGGGTAGGCAAGGGGGGAAACAAGGTACAAAAGCTGTCATGGTGTCCTTAGGGGTGCTCCTGCTTGCGGGACACCCACCGTTGCAGTTGCGAATAAAATCTGCCTTTATCAGAGATACCATCCTGACAAAATTATTTGAATATTTCCTACAATAGTGAAGCTGTGCTGGAATTTCTGTACTGTAAAGGTATAGGCGAAAGCATTTCATTCTATATCTTGTCTTGAAGTTTAAATACCAAGAAAGTGAAACACAAAAGGTCTGAGTTCAGTGGAGGAAGCACCTTCCCTTAAAATTTTAATTTATGAAATTGCCAAAATGATGGGAACTCAGAATGGCAGATTAGCAAACCAGGGATGCACCACAGCTGTGTGCTCACCTTTCGTTCTGATGGTAAACTTCTTGGTGTAGGACTTCACAAAGATTTCCTTAATGTGTATTTTGTTTTAGCATTTCTGCTTGTCCAGAGACTTGAGTTTGGCAAAAGCCTGATCCCCTCTAGAAAGGCACCTAGTTGTCAGGTGATGATCTGAAAAGAGAATATGCTGTGGTAATCCTTCGAAGCCTGCTCCTACTATTAGACAGGGAGTAGGCTGTTTCAGTGCTGTTGGTATTTTGCTTTTAAACGCAGTATCACTCCTTTTTAACATAAAGCAAATAAACAGCTCAGACAATTACAACCTTGATGTCGTAGTCAGATATGTCCCAAGGCTGGTGATATTTTCACTACAGGCTGCAGTAGCCCCTGGCTGTCCCCAGGAAAAAGGGAGAATAAGCACAGCACTAAGCCACTTCACAACAACTCTCACTAACATCTGTGACTGCAGGGATCTGGGTCTGCCTAGGGCACTGTCAGGCCAGACTCCTACTAAACCATGATAACTCAGTATCACTGTTTTCCACAAATTTTCATTTACATAAGTAAGCTTTCTTTCAAAAGCAAGTGACCAGGAAACATTAATATAATACTTTTTTTCATATGGCTGCATTCATAAAAAGTTCTGAACCAAAAGTGATGTGTCCAAATCTTTTTTGTTTGAAAATATTGTTCATCCAAGAATCAGAAACATTAACATGTGACCAGTAGTACAAAGAAATGAGTGCATGGAGAACCACACTAAACAGTTCAATAGCCCCTGTGGGGCTGAAGTTGCTTCACAAGATTTGTGTTGAAACTGGACAGCTTATTTAGAAAGAGAAATAAAAAGGGCTACATTTTCTAAAGAACATGCCATGCTTAAATATTTTTTGGCTTCATCTTCCTCCAAACCCTGCCTGGAGACATTCATTCTCACAGCATACAAAGGTCTAGTATATGCCTAACTTATCCTGCTTTTCTGCCATCAAGTACAAGGAGAAAAAGGGAGGTATGTTGAGATCCCTGCACTGAGGAACTTGAAATTCTAGGGGAGAAGAAACAGCCTCCTGTTTCTCCAGTTGCAAACAAAGGAATGTAGTAAGAAAGACTGAGGACAGGAAGAGACTACTTTAGGGAGCAGAAGGCTTTGGGGGAGCTTTTAAGGGCTGTGAGGTGAGTAGAATAAACATTTTAACTGGCATGGAGCGAAGGGATGCAGGAGGAGAGGATCTGGGATGCCTGGGAAAAAAATGTAGCTCTTTGATGGGAAGAGAGGAATTGTGGCAAAAAGCTGCAGAGGTTGTGAGCTATGTGGTTGATGTTGGGGGGCATAGGCTGTAGAAAGCATGGATCTAGATGCTCTGTACTAGAATGAGCTGGAAACTGGGGCAAACAGTGAGGGGCTTTAGGCTAGGAGACACTAAAATCTAGAGTGCAAGCCCAGCAGAGTGCGCAGGGCTTTGAAGCAGATGTAAATAAAGGTAATCTCAGCTGAGGATATCCTAAGTGAAGTAATTAGGTATTTACGTGAGCATGCACTTGAGAACGTTTTTCCTGATCTTCCTACTCACACAAGCAAGTCTTCCTACCCTTATTGCCAGAGCCACAGTAATTCTGGCTCACATATTCCAATCTGTGTATTGGAATATAAAGTGTTACATTTTCTATAGCTTTTGGGAACCAAGAAAATGTTTTGGTATAGCTCTTTCGATCCCAAAATTTATGAGAATCAAGCATAGATTTCAAAGAGACTAAGAGAGGGTATCAGGAAGAAATGATGAGGAAAATGGAGGAAAGGAGGTAAATCTCTTTAGGCACTGAATCTCAAGAACACAGTGTCTAAAACTGTCATATGCTGAAAGTTCAGACACTACAATGCTGGAGTTAACATTACCCATATCAAATAGCTGTCAACTTGCTTTCACATGTTCAAAAACTAATTGAAAAGAAGGCCAGATGTACTGCTCAGGGATTAAGCATCCCAAACAGAAGCAGAAATTAAACCATACACACAAAAATATATTGTAATCCTCAGTCTGTTTTCAGCCCTGAAGTAACTGGGCCTGCTCCTGCCATTATGGAATCATAGAACTAGCAGTTTTGCCAGACCAAGACCTGCAGAATTCCATGCCATGATATGGCTATAACAAACATTAGCACCCAAATTATAGTAGATTAGGGCATTATACTATACCTTAGAGAGCATTAGGTAAATTGTCCACTGAAGACACTGTGCAAGGAGCAGGAGGTCAGGAAGAAAGAGAGCCCCAGTAGGAACTGATGAGGGAAACTGCAGTGCCAGCCTTGAAGCTTAATGGGTTCTATGCTTCTCAGTTTCGCATGCTGTGAACAACCAGCAATAAGAGGGAAAGGCCAACAACAGCCATGATAATTTTTTTTTGACAGCAGCAACCAGGACAGAACACAGCATGCTGCCCACTCAATTAAGGTCTTTATATTCTACAAGCTCAAATTGCTGCTTTCTTAAACCTCTGACCCAACTACACAGGCAAAAAGGAAAGAAACTGAATTATTTAAAAGCTCCTTTATGGATGAAGGAATAGTGGCATCTATATTATTTCCTGCCTACTGGAGCACATCCTGGGACACAGTCAGTTTTCTAGGTCTAAGAAAGGTGAGCTAAAGAGAGGAATCTGGGCAGGCCATCTGCTGACTGATTCATTTTATACCACTTTTGTACATACCCTAAAAGAAGCTGGTTAGCTAGACTGTGCCTTTCCCACACTATCAAAACAGTGCAAAGTGCAGACAGCTCCATTCTGTAAACCAGTGATTCCAGCAAGGAGAAAGCACAGGGCTTGTGTGTGATCCCCTCAAGTGATCATCTTCCCAGCACGAGAACACAGCAGAGCCAGTACAAGCATCTATATATTGCTGATGCCTGTTTCCTTCAGCATTCCCTGCCAGCTGGAAGGCCAGATACACAGAACAGGAAGAAGAGAAGTCAAAGAGACCAGTGGATCCTGTTAAACACATATAAAGCAGCATAGGCCTGAAGGCTGCTTAGCCACTGTAATTCCCTCTGCCACACACAAGGAAGGTAGGCAGCAGCCTGTTTTCTTTCTGCCTTGACCTGTGTTTCCAATGATATAGTAGGCAGGCCACCCTACAGGACTGACCTTGTAGCAACTTCCCAGTTGGAAAACTTTTGCTCTCACTTTGGGGTGAATTTTGAGGCAGGTTATAGGTTCATATGCCAATAGTTTACATTTTGTATGACCAAGTAGCATGTTGCACTTTAGTGGCAACAACATTCCTTACCTAGAAATGGATCTAATACCTAGGAAAACAGATTGAGAAAAAAAAAAACAACAGAAAACAATTAAAAATGTTAAAAGCTTTCACAGGTGCGGGTGCAGGTTGAGAATATTCATGGAATCATAGAATCATTTGGGTTGGAAGGGACTCCAACCCCCCTGCTATAGGCAGGGACACCTCCCACTAGCCCACAGCCCCATCCAGCCTGTGAAACTCCTTCCCCATCTTTCCTGTAGGCTCTCTTCAGGTACTGGAAGGCCACTATAAGGTCTCCCCAGAACCTTCTCCAGGCTGAAGAGCCCCAGCTCTCTCCATCTGTTCTCATAGGGGAGGTTCTCCAGCCCTCCGATCATTTTCATCGCCCTCCGATCATTTTCATCGCCCTCCTCTGGACCCACTCCAAGATCTCTGTGTCTCCTTTTGTTGGGGTCCCCAGAACTGGAAGCAGTACTCCAGGTGGGGTCTCACGAGAGCAGAATAGGGGGGCAGAATTACTTCCTTCAGCCTGCTGGTCACACTTCTCTTGATGCAGCCCATGGTATAGTTGGCCTTCTGGGCTGCAAGCGCAAACTGCCAGCTCATGGTGGGTCTTTCATCAATCCACACCTCCAAACCCTTCTCAGGGCTGCTAATATCCTCCATGTTAGAAAGAAAAATATTAGTCAGAGGGTTCAGATTTAAGAGAGAGGACAATCTATCCGTGGAAGCTGAAGAAGTTCGCAAACCCCTGCTTCTATCCCAGTAGATAGAGATACCTGAGTACTGATGGTGAAGGATTTTACATGGAAATCTACCCATACCTGGCAGAAAGCTGACATTGCTTCTCTCAGGCACTTAGATATTTTTTTTTCTTTTACCTGACCGTTCACTTTTCTGGACAAACTCAAACAGTTGATGGCTCATTGTAACATTAACTGTTAAATGTCAAGCATATGGGATGCATCAGTAGAGTACCCATTAATTAGATGAATCCCTCAGAGGAAAAGCACCCTTAAAGCCTCCTATTTTCACTAAGAATTTGAACGTTCAATGTCATAAATTACAACTCAAAACTCGTACTAATCTAGGGAGCTGCCCTTTCCCAAGAGATCCATCAGTTTCAGGAGCTCAGCTGACATTGTCAAGGGCAAAGAAAGAGAAATCTAGAACGCTATATTCAACTTTATGGGCTTTGTAACCTGGTAACCATAAGTATATTTGTCAGTTATTAGTAAGAGATCAGGGTTTTGGTCACCCCCAAATTAATAGCCTCCATCAACTGCCGTATTACTGAATGAGAGCATGACTGCAGCTATACTGTAGATGTGTCTACTACTGCATTCGGGCTGTCTGCAGACACAGTGCAAAACCCCAAAACATGAACAACAGGGCAGACACAAATGCACAGAGCTCAGGGCATCCTCCTTTTGGGCCCATCCACAGGGGGCAATGTAGGCAAGCTAGAAAGAGCATGGCACCATACCTCTCCCGGGTTTTTGTTTGTTTTGGTTTTTAGGTCATAACCCAAGGCTAACTGGAATCTGATTGAAATTTAGATTAGTTCTGTTACTTTAAAAATAGGCACTGTGAACACACATACAGTGACAGCTTTTTTTTTTTTTTTCCCTAGGTATCTTGAACTCAAAGCCTGCATGGTGCCCAGTTCTGATAGAGACACGATGATTTTCTTTGCAGGTGGAAAGGATGAGAGAGGAAGTCTGAAAAGTCCATCAGCATTTGGCATGCAGTATTAAGCTGAAGCATACTATCCAAACAGATTACTGTATGTAAAGTTTTGAACATCAAAAATGGCACTAAAGACAAAAGTCAAGATCATTCCATCTCTGTAGTCTTTTGTTCTGTAGAGCTGTGAACTTCTCATAATAGCAGCCTGTAAGATGGACTTAAATCTCTGAACAGGACTTGGCTTTTTCTACAGCTAGGTATATATCTTAGAATACAACAGCACCTATCAGCGTTATGGGCAACGTTCATTTTACTGTATCTCATATCTAGCCATTTCATGCAACGTCATTTATGACCTTGCAAAAACTGCTACTCTTTGAGACACAGCTGGATGATTAAGTACTGGAAACACCACTAAAAAGGAGAACAAGATGCTAAAGAACTGAAGTCTTGTGTATATATATACAAGACTATGTATATATACACACATATATAAAAACTGTCAAGTTTAAATGGGTGTGTCCTTATTGACTTTTTCCCTCTTGTCTCCCAGGAAGGTCTCCTTTGAGACTGAAATAGTGTAGCCCATGTAGTCATGACAGGGCATACAAAGCAGTAACTCTTCAGACAGGAGAAAATACTTTAATAGCTGCCTCTCTGTATGACAGTACCTATCTGCCTTGCTAAAACATCTGTCCTATGAGAAAAGCCTCAGTGAGTCAGTAGGCTACTTACTGCAGTTCCAAAGAGTCCAGGCAGGACAAGCATTCATACAGATAGTCCCATTACAGCCATCAGGCTGCTGTGTTGAAGGGTAGCCTCTCACAAACATAAACAGCTTGTCAGCACAAGCCAAAGAGGCGGGCCTGCCCTACTGGCCACAATGCGAGCCAATGATTAGCTTCTTCACACTCTGGGCATACAAGATACTGTGCTTAATTCTTAAGCAGAGGAACCAAAGGGGCTGCTAGGAAGGACTGTCTAGTGCTTGACAGCTTACAGCCAGGCTGTAAAATGCTTAAGGGGAAGGAAAAAGATTTTCAGGAAAAACACATATTTGCAGTGTATTTATACTACTGCCTTTAGATAATCCACAAGCATCCCCCATGCACTGTTTCTTTTAGATCAATCAATCAAACAAACCTTGTGAATTAAGTCCAGCCCACATTCGTGATAGAGAAGTTTAACTTGAGAAGCCTCTGATTTTTCTTCTTTCCACCCTTTTCATATTCTCATCCTTCCTAACACACTTAGTTTGCTGATACTGTCATTTCTCAGTTGGCTGTCACAAGTGTCTTACCCCAACCCTCTCTCTGGACCTCACTTCCCAGGCTTTACTGATGCCTGCTGCTTCTTTTCCTTTCCACCTTACCTGTTTGGTCTTTCAGTCCTGTTCTCACCTGGAGAGCAGTCACAACCTGAGCACATTAGCACAAGATTTTCTGAAATAATTAAGCTGATTTAGCAACTTACTGTCTCCTCTCTCTTCATGCTCCCACTGTCATTTCAAGGAAGGAAACGTAGCACCGAAGCAAATTTTTCCGTGTCAGTTTAGTGAACTTAACAAAGAGACAGAAGAGCTAGTTGCCTGAAGTGAGCACTCTGAAACTTAAGCTCCTTCCGATCTTCCCTCAGCCATTTATGAACCTGCCTGTCTCTCCAAGCTCCTATCTCCTTTGTTGCTTGTATTGAATTGTTCCTATTTAATTGAATACTCTGGTTACAGCTGCTGATCTCATTTCATCCCTGCCCTGTCCTACTTTCTTATGCCTCTAATTTGGCTGTGAGTCCTGCCTGTCTGCCACTAAAATCAGTCTCATCAGCTCTCTCAGAATAGCTTCCTGGATTAATATCATTCTTTGTACTTCAGCCGTGGTCTCTTTGAGCAATTTTCCTGCTGTGGAAATAATTAAAATCCTTCTTAAATATCATGTCACTTCCTTGGCTTTCACTGTTTTCTCTCTGACCTTTCTGATTAATTCCTCTTTTGCACTCCCAAGGCATGCTACTTCCTGTTATTTTTTTTTTATCCAGCTTTTACTATTTACCCTTGCAGGCTCCCATTTCACTTTTATAGTAACAGTTTCTAAATGTGCGATCCTATTTTTCAGCTTTCTAGTTCTATCTGGTCCTTACTATGTGTTCTAGGCATATTGTAATAAATGCCTTTACAGCTCCTAATTTTAATTTCCTTTTCAGGGAGAAAATTAAGTCAGGCCATTACATTCATTATTGTTTTTATAGTCATTTCCCTCCCCCTCTAATTTGGTCTAGGATCTGAGCCCTTGCAAAAGCAGATGCTGAAGTTCACACCTTGTTTGGATGGGCAGGCATATCGCAGCTCTCAGGCTCCTGCTGACAGGCTGTGCACGAGTTCTGGCACATATCACTGTGTCACAATGTGCTTGGGTCACAGTTGCAAGTTTTTCTTCACAGTGAGGCCTGTTCCTCAAAGATATCTGAGATTCTAGTGCAACTGCATGGCTCCATCAGCTGTCGTACAAGCATATAATTTGCAGTGCCTATCCTTTTATCCAGATCTGCTGCTTAGTTAACCCTAAGCTATCCACATTGACAGTATTATTTTATTAGAGCTCTTTTCTGCTAACATAGAACTCTGCCCAGATCCACTGTGTGATCACAATGTTTGATTATTTTAGTCACTTTGATTACTGGGATGTGATCTTGTTCCCAGTGCACCTGCACTGTTGTCCCTAGAAAATTCAGCATCTGAGGTCATCTTTTGTTTCATATCCCAGCCACACAGCCTACAATCCCATGAAAGCAAAGCTTTCTGGTCCAGAGCTTCAAGGCCTTTTCAGAGTTTCTCCTTTCTTATTGACCCATTCCCACTGCTCCCCTCATCACAATGCCTGCCTTTTCAGCCTTCTTCTTCCTACAAAGCTCCCTTTCTTTCACCTTGTCTTCTATGCACAGAACACCCTGCTTGGTCAAATCAATATATCTTTCTTTTCTACAATCCACAGCTCACAAAACATAGAAATAATGCATCAGAATGAACATCAGAAGCAGTAAATATTTTACATGTCACTTCAGAAAGATGTTCCATCAGTACATGAAATTATATGTGCTAGAAATTTTCAATCGATCGTATGCCATATTTTACATATCTTTCGCTGCTTGATTGTAATGGAGATAATGGGTATCAAAAGGCCTTGATGGAGGTAGATCAAGTGCTCAATCAGAGTACATGAGATTGTGAAAAGACTGCTATGAAAAGGCTTTTTGTAGATGCACAAGAGAAAGAAAGTTAGCTATTGCATCTCTGATTCCCATGGCAATTTATTTAAGATGCTAATTCAGCGTAGCCACAAATGAAGAAACAAGAGACAACAAGAATGAGCTGATTTAGTGGACTTTGTTGAAAAGGCACACTTTAAACAAAGTCACTCTGTGTATAACTCCTGTCACTCCACTCATATAATTATGCTCAGGATGAAACTGTCTCTTTGTCCTTATATGACACAGGAAAATTGTTACCAGCACTGCCAAGGGTGCAAGCTCAAGTGCCAGCTATGATTGAGGCTTCTGGAGGCAACCAAGCCCATTTAACAGCTTGCTTTTACCAAAGGGGTAATCCTGCCTCTCTCCCCTTCACAATTCCCAGCTGCACAGGCCTGTGCCCCCCTTCACACACTTCTCCAGGAGTGGTGTGACACCTCACAGAGACAATTCTACTTGCTGGATATGTTTTTCAAACAGGTTAGTGATCTGACTCATCTCTCTGCCACGTCAAACAGCATGAGATCCAGCAAATGAAAGAAATCATCCTGTAGCTGGAAGCAGGAGAGGTAAAGAGCTGGAGATGGAATCTCCATTTTCTTTTTCTATTAGCAGAAACTTGGTTATCATCCCCAGAAACCATCCTACATATTGGGGTGGGACCTAAAACTATGAGCCCCAAAATCATGGCACTCTTGAACACAAGATCCCAAAGCTCTCGAGAACACCTGCTTGTCCTGCAAGCACTAAAATCTTCTAACAAAATGTTTTCAAATAGAGGTTCTATTTTAACTAAATGCAAGTTTCCAAAAATGTACAAAACAAATTTGATTCCCTAGGAAAAAAAATAGAAGAAAGATTCTGATGAGCAAAAAAGGAAAACATGTAAGTTTTCTGCATCTGAAAGCAAAGCATTTGGATTATGAATCATCAGAACTGAACTTTGCCCACACCCTGTTACAGGCTTCATGGAGTAACATTTTGACTTTGTCACCTTCTCTCCTGCTAACTTTGCATCTGGTTTCCACCATGTATACCTTTGCTCAGTAAAACTATTTTCTTTCACTTTCCCTAGTCTCACTCTCTACCCTTTCTTCTCCAAACACTATCCCAGCTGGACATCATTTTGCCTGCCATTCTCACCCTTTGGGAGGCCAACCAGAAACTTCAGCTCCCCTGAGGCTCAGCCTGGCCAGTTTGTGTGCTTCCTCTGGAAGCAGACTTCTCAAGTTTACCCAGCAGTAGCCATAGACACTGCACAGTGGAGTGGAGTGAGATTTTTTGTCATGTTTTACTGCCCTGGTTTCAATTATAAAGTGGGTCAAAAAGCTATTCCCAGAAAGCACACAAGATCAAGCAACAAAAGACTTCAGATAGTGACAAAAGTGAAACTCTGTACACGACTTGTTCCATTTTTTCTTTAAAAAAAAAAAAAAAAAAAAAAAAAAGGAAAAGAAATTGTAGAAATGGCAAGGGGAAAGATCATGTGCAAACGCAGCACACTAACACACCAGGCTGCAATCAATGGGAACTTGGGTTTAGTCCCAGCTCAGACCACGTGTGTTTTGACCTTTGAGCTCTTGGACCATTTTCTAATTAGAGAGCAAGGGACAAACTGTGGAGCTATTTAACCCTTTTGTGGTGCCTTGTGAAGTAAAGCAAATGCCAGAAAAGATGCTCGGGATCTGTCCAGCCCCTGGAGGTCACATCTTCCTACAGGAAATATCCCTGTACTCCAAATGGTTTGGTGAAACAACTGCTGTCAGCACCTCTCTCTTCATGGCTCTCTATCCAGAAAGATCAGACTTGCAACTACTCTCCTTCCTACACCACTGAAGTCTTGCTGGGATGTCCCCTTTTCTGCCAGCTCCCAATTCAGAGCCTGTATATCTTCAAGGCTTGTCATGCATCCTCCACACTCATCAGTAATGCCACACCAAGGATCAGATCAAATTAGAGATAACCATCTGGAACTTAATATTGGAAACAATGCTGTGTTGAATACGGAGACTTGCTTATCTCCATTACAGCAGCAAAAATGCAGCAAACTACTATGAAATTATAATGTTAAAAAAATACAATAGCAGTAGAAGCTGTCTGAAGAGAAACAAGGTAATATAGTAGAGGTACAACAGCTGCCAGGTAATTTCTATCCTATTTGACTATCAGTGGTGTTCTAGCTAGGTGTGGACTAGTGATGCAACTTTTATACCCCTGTGTAAAGGGTGTATATGTCTTACCTATTTCATGGAACTACTTTGTGGATACATTTACAGTGCTTTGAAATTCTCATTGAAGGTGTTTTGGACATATGAACTGCTATTGTTTCCGGTATTGATTTAGGAAAGTCACCTTTGCAGAGCCAATAAACACAGGCAACTACTTCAGCAAGATTTTATTTCCAAAAGGAGTTGGCTGGAAAATTGAACACTTTCAACGTGTACTTTGATTGACTGGAGTGCCAATTAAATACTGTTGGGCAACGTCAGGGTACAGAGAAAGAAAACAGGAGGGTAAGCCAGGATTTTTTTTTCTCCATCTAGTTGAATTGCTGCAGTTTTTCTTTAAATTTTGTTTCTACTTTCCTTATACCTTTAAGGTCGTTCATTCCAAACATAACACAAACGTACCAATAAAAAGAGAGGTGCCTCCAAAAATACATGCACTGGGGATAATGATTTACTTTGGGGTCATAGAGCACAGTAAATCTGCAGGCTTGTTCTCCTTCTTATGCAAGTTCTCTCCCTATTTTCAGTGAGTTCAAGAGGTGGTTCACAGAGCTCGGAGAAGGCATTTTGAATATAAACTACTCTTTGTGTGGGCCTTCCATTTGCCATTTAGATGTGTTCTATCCTACTTGCAGGGTATGGTCCTCAGTTTCCCATCTCATCTGGTAGTCTGCTAATCAGAGTTTTTTAGCCTCAAGGCATGTCTAGACTTCACTGTGACTAGAGTAGCAAGAAATACCAAAACTAGCTCTAAAATAGCTGTCTGCTATTGGTGACACTATACCTGCAAGGTAAATTAGCTTGTGCTGGCAACCATGCTGCCCTAAATGAACCTCTCCTCGTGGCTGTGAGCTCCTTTGGGCCATGCAGTACTACACTATAGCCATTTCTCTGTTAAATTCCCTGAATGAATCTAGACACAACATGATACATCTAGTAGGATTTTTCAAATGCTGCTGAAACAGCCCTTAGCTGTGATTAGCTTTAGAGTTCACAAATATACTCCATAAGGACAAATGCTTTGCCTTTGGATCAGACCTGCATTTAGAGTGTCGGGTACTTCCAAAAGGAGCCACTGACACCAGCAACACATACATCCACCCTAATTTAAAAGGGCACAAGAAAAGTTATCTCCAAGGAATGCTTTTCTAGATAACAGGATAAACATTTCAAGCAGTATCTTTGGAAGAGAAAAAGTGATATGGAAAAATATGCCATCTATCTCCTTTACTAGGTATGGCCTTTATAATGTGAACTTCTTCCTCATGCTTTTCTGGGTAGAGATGTCCCTGCTTAGGCCAGGAAACTCAAGGAAAATATTCAGAAGCACTCTTTGTGAAGGCCTTGCTGGTAAACAACAAACAGATATGAAAAATGAGAAGATTCCTTTCGATAGCAGTGACTCCCTATTCATTGTAAACTTAGCCGTAAATATCCCACTCACTTGTTTGGCACAGGAGCAAACCTTTGCAAACAAGACCAAAGGATGCTCAGAGAAAAGGAGGTACTTGCCCATCACAGGAAAAATGCTCAATTAGCAGTACAGTGACTTTGTTTCGAAGAAAGCACTTTAATATGTGCCTTCCTTTCAAGCGTATGAGAACTCCTGCTGATTTCACTTTCACATCAGTGAGGTCAGTCAGGGATTTAGCCAGGCACTAAAAGGAATTAACTTCCCTCACACACGCACACACATACACACACGATCTGAATAATGGCCAGAGTGGTCTGCACCTCACAGTGTAGATGTGATGTGACAACCTCATCCCTTCCAGCTCTCAGTGTAAATCAGCATTTTACCTCTCCTTGAATGACACTACCCATCTGTTTTATGCAAGCTATCTAGGTGGTGAATTGGGGCGAGGGGGATACTAAGAATATGCGACACCCAGTTTGTGTCTGCATTGTTTTTCTACCTAGCAAGCCTAGAGAATGTGTTAGTTACTTAGCATATGGAAACACTTAAATAATTAAATATTTGACATGGAACTGCAGAGTCACAACAAAAGTCAGAATCATCCATATGAATGAACAAGTGCTTTTAAAGACAGCTTTAAAAGGTGGTGGTTTACACTTACAGAAGACTGCAAGCAAACAAAACAGCATCCTCATATAAATGGACCATAAGAGGGAATTTTTGATAATTTCCAGGTGTTTTCAAGTCAGATTCCTTGTGATCACCCTGTTCCTTACAAAAACATTTTGCAAGCAAACCTCTGTTATAGGGGTTTGAACAGCAGGAACGGGGAAGAGCTTAGTATCAGGAGACATCATACACTTCAGCCAGGCGGGAGAATTCAATTAAAACAAAAAAGTCCCTGATCCAAGTAGCATATGGCTAAAGCTGTCATGCAGTCATGACCAAACTGCCCCCATGTCTGGATTTAATTATATTGTATAATAATACAGAAGCCTAATAAAAAATAAGTGGAAATCAAAATACTCCAAGAGAGTTCTGTTAATCACATGTGTAAGAACCATGGTGAAAAAGGATAACAGACAATATTAGCAGGCTGAGTATACAAAGGTTCTTATTAAAGACAGGAATGCAGAACAAAAGCACCGATGCTAACAATAATTCCTATAGGGTTGAAAAAATTCAACCAAAACTACTGAACTAATGCATACCGAAAGAACATAGTTCCATCTCATACAGTCTCACTGATTTCATAAGAAGAGGAATCCATGGAATGATATAATACTCCAGAAATACATATTTTGTTAGAGTTCTGCAAGCATTTAAAACATTCTCCATAAGAAAATGTTTGTACGAGAATGCATCCAGATAGAGCACCTGTAAGTTAGTGGGAAAAATCCAAATGGGAGCATACTTGTAACTATTATGGAAGTGATTCTCATGACTGAGAATTAAACATGATGATATTTAATATTTCATTCAGTATGATTATAAAATCAACTTAGTAGATTTTTATTTGCAAAGAAATATATCTACACAGATTTCTTGCTAATGTTTTTTGAGGGAAGGAACTTAGAGTGTTTTGACATATTGGCTGACCAGCAAAGTAGTTGGGGATACCGTGTGTTCTATCTTTAGCAACTAAAAGAAAAACATTTATGCAAAAACAATACCAGTGCTATCTAAGTAAAGGTTTTCTGAAGATATGCAGAATGAGAAAAAACTAAAGTCTCTATAGTATAGATCCAGCATCATTATGATAATTTTATAGTGATATGAAATTGCTTTCACCTCAATCTGCTTGTAGTTCTATTTTTTTTTTTCACCTGCCATTATAAAAACATAATAATAAAGTATTTCTTTCAACATTTTGTCGCCTTATTGCTCTCTAAGTAATTAATGTTCTGCTGCATTCCCTCAGCATGGACTCCCTGATTTCTCTTAAAATCGTTACAGCTGATTGCAGACCAGTGCCCTGCCAAAGCTTTTGTGTTGTCTCTGTCTATGACATGGATTAGATTATAGCTTGCACATTGCAGTCTGTATGCATGTAAGCAACAAAATCTGTAGTGAGGCAATATTGCCTAGTACTGAGTGCCTGGATGAACAGCAGGCCTTGAAAATTTCTCTGTATTCACTTGCGCTTTTCTGCATGTTTTTCAAGATCAGCCATGTGGCATATTTAAAGGAGGATTCTTGCTTTGAACTGATTATTGTTTGCTCTTAGCGGCTTCCTGATTCAAGCAGAAAGAGACCTCACAGAAAGAGGCATTGATAATTGTGAAAATTAAGCAATTGTTTGAATTAATGCAATTATTTAAAACCTATATTTCTTTGTAATTTTAAGGTTAGGTTAAAGAGAGCAAAAAAGGTTGAGTCAACCAGATAGGAAGAGGTGACTGATAACATGTAAACATATAAAATATAAATCCCATTCAGGTAGGAAATTTGATCCAAAAAGAAAAACAAACACTGATACTCTGTAAAGTCCTCTAGAGATCTTAGAACCACATTGAAATTTATATATAAGGTTGTACCAGAAATGGCCTTCAGGGTAAGCCTTGCAGCAGAGAAAGAAACTAAACAATGCTCACTGAATCCACTTCAGCAAAAAAGGCCAGCCTAAACCTGCAAGATGCTGAAAGAAACACTTTGGGTTGAGGATAAGTATTTCTATGGGTGGCTCTCTCAAAAAAGTAGTGTCTTTGCTTATTTCCCTGTAAAATTGCCCCAACTCAAAATACTATTTTTATTTATTTATTTATTTGGCATATTGTACTAACACTATTTCCTTAATGTTCCTTTCCCTGTTCAGAATTATATTTGGAAGCTTTGGACCTCCTGGTAGACAAGATGTGGAAAAAGATACTCTTCTTTTTTCTCAGAGTTGTCTCATACTTTGTCTATTTCAAATTAATGGCTAACAGTCATTAGCAATAGCAATTAAGCTATTCATTGTGCCTTCTGGAAAATGATGGATGGAGTTTTTTGAACCAACAACATCCCAGCTGCACTCTTTATCAAATCTTCCCTCATGAAGGTTGGGCTATTTGCGCAACTGCTCTGATTCAGGAGATAAACAAACTACTACAGCCTGCTTTGTACATACACCCACCCACAGACGGTTCAGTAAGGAGACAACAATTCACTGACCAGGGGGATTATAGTGTGACAGGTAGCCATGCACCTACTTTTAATATCCATACCCGATTAAATCAAGCAACTGAAGAGCTCTTTAGAGTTCTCCTTAGTAAATACCTTTATTTGGATAGCTCACAAGAAGCACAAATGACATTTCAGTGATGGGCTATCTCTTGTTCTGACCATCCTCAAACTTTCCTCAGTGACAAATAGAGAGGAAGTACACTTAAAGGAAACAGTTTTCCAGAAGATAGGATCAGGTTAGTGTGGGACCTCTGATGCTGAAAGACCTAAGTAACAGGGTGATCCCAGTTCCATAAATCAGGGCTGCTTAACACCCATGCTAATTTCTCCTAGGGCTTGCTGGCTAAGGACCAAGATATCTTTCTTCTCTCTGCTTTCCACAGCACTTGAAACGAGGTGGGGTCCTCTCTGCATCTGACTGCCCTCGCATCTTCAGTGATAAAGCAAAGAAAACTCTTCAGAAAACTTTTAAAGGACAGAACTGTTCTGTTAAAAACGTTGCCTTAAGCCTTTAATTGCCTCAAGAATGTAAACTCATAATTCTTGAGATACAGGAATAACAAGCTCTTTGCAAGGTGGTCCTCTCTTGACTGTACCGACAATAACTTTTTGAGAAATTGGAATTAGCTGCCATTATTATCTCCCCACATGTAGAATCAAGGTCAGAATCAAAACAAGCCATCACAAGTCTCCTAGTAATTATCATGAACATAATGTCTTTCCTCATCAATAACTATTGATTTCTAGAAGGTCTCTGATGTCCATGCTACTGTGTTCACTATGAGCACGATACAAAGTTCTCAATGTTGTCAACTGCAATCCTTTTAACTCTGAGCATGCTCTTAAACAAAAATAAATGGAACACATTCTTTGTTTTCCATTTTAAATTGCACAGCTTTCATTGTGTAAAGAAAAGCATTGTTTTGCCATTCTGTGGGTAGAACTTGACAATTGTTGGAAGCCTCCTTAGGGTAAAACTTTGCCATGAGAATATGCTATACAAATTATATTCACTTGAAGGTTGGCTGCATCTTGTTTCAAGGGTAATATTTTTACTGTCCCAGCAACCCCAAGCATATTAAAATAATTGGAGTTTTAGTTGATTTAATTCTTTAATAGTTTTTCAGCCTCATTGTTTTGCTTTCACACAGCAATCACCTACTGCTTCAGCATTAACTAGTGACAAATTTAAAATCTCTTTGAGAGTTACACATGCTGTAACAAAGCAATCACAGCCTATGGATTCAGATATGTCAGCCCTGCAGCACTCAGAATATCAAGGGAACCACATCAACCTCCTTTTTCAAAAAGAAAAACCCTAGCCTTGCTAACCCAGAGGAATTATTTCTGTCTGCTGAGGCTGAACTGAAGACATACTTCAGTGAACTTATTTCCATCCAAAGAAGAAAGGAAGCTAGTTCCCAACAATGCATTCAGCAGAGGAAGCTCACTTGGCTCTTAAAGAAGCCTCCTGAGTGAATTCACAGTGAATCAGGATGAAAAAACAGACAAAAAAAAAAAAAAAAGCCAAAAATAAAACCCAAAAAACCCCAAACAAACATAAACACAGAACAGAAAGAATGCTTATCTTTTCAGAATGACTCCCCTAGGTAAGTAAAAACAGCTAAAAAGTACAGAAGCCTTCACATTTGGATTAACCTTCCTTCTAAGAGACAAACAAGAGGCAGTGATTTGGTTGCTTCTGATTTACCATCTTCAAAATCATTTATTTTAGGAATGCTTTGAAATATATGAATTGTAGGGTAGGATTTCAGAACCTTCTTAACAATAATCCATACAGCTCCTGGGGATAAATCATTCTGCCTTTGAACTTCCAGCTTATCCATTTGGGAATCATGGCATCATCTCTTAAAAAAACAAATAAATGAGGCACCTGCCCTAATATTCCTGAACTAATGAGTTCTGCAAAATCCTTTCAAAGTACTGGCTAACCAGACTGATAAAACACTGCTTTATCCAAACAGATCAAGCTAGATTTATGATTAATTGGATGGTTTCAAGTTATCTTTCAGAACGGTTTTATTTATTGCTCCCTGTATAGAAGGAAAAATAAGATATTTAGTGAGTACAATAAGACTTCATGTTCAGCAGCTTCTATTCATTTAGATTCTTGCAATTGCTTTATAGAAGTGGCAGCTGTGCTCCTGTCAGCACACATTTAAAATTTTGTTACTACCAATGCCCACTGCTAGCTTTGTGTATGTTGTCATAGTTATACAAGTTGCAGTGTCAATACAGATGAAGATATTATTGCAAAGCATAGTTTCAACCTGAATGAAAAAAACTTGGAAGTTGAAGGTGCTGTATCTTTCCAACTGCACCTTGATCTTCTGGGATTCTTTACCATCATTCCTGCATATACAGCTAGGTTTATGTCCTCATAGTAAAACTGGCACCCAGAAGTTACAGTGGTTTGCAAAATACAAATGTTCAGAAAGAATAATTACGCAATTTTGCTTGGTTACATGAGTTACATTGCTCAGTTAAGTTATAGCTTGTATTCACATGCTACAATATTGCCTTACGAAGGATGACCTGAAGACTGCAAAATGAATAGATGAAATATCTTTAGAATGGAATAGAATATTATAATACAGCATTATAAATCACAGGGTACTTCTGACTGATGGCAGATTCAGTCCTACTTTACAGATGTAAAAAAAAACGCTGCCTACCTCACACTATAACTTTCAAACAAAAGGTAGCAGAAAAGATGATGTTAATGGACACACGACTTCATCTGAAATCTACTTGCAAGATGGGTAAGGAGCAAAGAGATGAGGAAAATGTGCCACACAGAAAACACAGATATTATAATGCCCACTGTTCACCTGCCTGAGTCACAGCGCATGATCCCTGACAAATCAATTACTGTCTTTCACCCAAGTGTCACACTGCTGCTGTTTCATTCCAATAATTAACACAGAAATTTAGAACATGTAAGTAACTGCAGGTAAACATTCTTCATTGAACCTAATAATGCATATTGCCCTAGTGATTGAGATTATCATGAACCTTCTGAACCTGGTAATTGACAATGACAAAGTTAATAATAAAATATTGTCTTAATGAATTTAAGGGGAATCTTCATCAGTACTCCGCAACTATTTGTAATTGTAGTCATGCTTTGGTCAGTGGAGTTGATTTCAATTAATATGCTTTGTTAACTTCATATCTAAGCAGTTACAGCCCAAGGGAGCTATCCCATGTGAATCGGTAAGATAGCTTTAAAATAAAGTAACAGTAAGTCTATGTAATTTACTTATTTTAATTACAAATTTTACTTGTATCTAGGCATCCTGTCAATATCTGGTATCTGTTCCAATAAGAGTGTTCCTTTGTGCTACAACAGTAGTAAAGAGTAATAATAGCATAATATGCAGAATAAAGTGGTAATGCCATTGCTGCAGTCAGAATTTCATATCAGGTGTAATGACTGACAAGTTTAGTGAGCTGATCTGACACTACTTTTTTTTTTTGTTTGTTTTTTTGTAAACAGTCAGGCTCTGTATAATTAGATTTAAAAGACAGGAAGGAGGGAAAAAGGGAGAGAAGGGGAAAAGAAGACAGGAGGATGAAAGTTTAATTTCTGTAATATGTTTAAGGGAATATGTCCTTGCCTACCTCATGTGCTTCATAATTCTTGTAGGGAATTAAAACACAGAAGAAGTGATCACAGAATACTGACTGGAAAGAAAAGATCAATATGGAGACAGCCTTTCCAAAACAAGAAGGTGGTCAGGGAATGCAATGCTCTGAGTTTTAAACAGGTAGTGGGTGAGGGAGTTTCCTCTAAGAGTAGATGTGAAGAGCACTAGAACACAGATGGAAAAAAGTTGTTTTCTTATAGCAAGAGAGAAAACATGGAGTGACAAAAAACCCTCTGCTTTTAAAGTGAAGGAGAAATAAAGGAACACTGGAAAATCAATGGATTTGTGCCATTAAGTCTGGCCGTTGACTGCTTTGCAGGGGTTACCTGTGCTAGTAGTGCACCCTGTGCTTTGGTTGGAGAATACGGAGAATTTTTTTGAACTGTAGCCAGTTGCAAACCGCCCAGACAAGAGTGGCCTGGTACAGCCACTGGTATGCCTTTTCTTACTGTCTGAGGTCAAACAAAAGGTAAACAGGTTAGTTTACTGATCAGCCGCACATACTGCTTTGCTACAGGCTGCCAAGTTAAAGGATGAGGCAGTTTCACACTTCTCAGAAATATTTGGCAGGGAGAGAATCAACAGTGCTGGTGATAAGCATCACTGATCTAATTCTGTTCTGTTTACAGAGAGTAAAGGTACCTGCAAGAAGCTGACACATCATCAAGCACAGAAACGGTCAGACTTCAGTGCCTTCAAAGTAAGCTACAAAGCATCAATGCATGCAATTACAAATGAGGTTTCACCTCAGGGCTGCAGCACCAAAAACTGCAGGAGATTGTTTAATATTCAGTGCACACATGCCTAAAAGTCATTGCACACACTATCAGAATTTCAGCATCCTGCTGCACATCAATGAGCACTGATTAGTTTTGAACAAAACTAATGAGAGATCTGGGAGGAAAACTGGCATTTGATGCAAAGCGCAGAAGAAAAGGCGAAGAGGCAGCTTTTTTGGACATCTTTCTGGACACTGCAGAGCAGATCTTCAATGAAACAACTCTGAAAATGTTTATCCATCTCCAGATCTTCCCAGAAGAACTTCTGAAATAATTCAGGACAGATATGAATTATTTCTTGTGTGGTTTATAGATTTAGGCAGCAGCTTTCAATGTTTAATCCAGGCAAGAAGTAGATTAACTGCCTTCAGCTGAAGCCTTCCAGCTGACAACCCTTTTCCTATGCACATGGCATTTGACGTCTGCCGTTTTAACATTTTGACATTTTTGTGAGAGACATTGTCCTGAAAGCTCACGGCTTGCCTCAGCAGTTGGCTAGCTGCCACTCAGGCTCGGGAAGATTAGCTCCACAGCTGTCATCAGAAATGACCATTTTCACAGCTTAGTTTCATGGAAACTATACATTTCTGATTTATTTATTTTTTTTTTCCTCCTGTGTATGAGGAAAAAGGGAGACGAGAGGAAGAGAACTTCCAAAACCTCTTTTCAGTTGTGACAATGAAGACAAGCATTTCCATGTACACATCTGCAAAATGAAGCTGAAGTACTAAAAAGTGGCTTCAAGACAAAAGATGAACCAAACATATAACCTGTGTTACAACAGCATTAGAGACAAAGTAGTAGTACTATGAATGTGTTTAGTCCTTTCCTTACAGAGAACAATTCTCTCTGTAGTTACTTAATGGCAGTCACCTGTTAACTGTTATGATGAGTTTTTCACAAGGCTCACAAAAAGCCTACAGTATGCCTAAGAAATAACAAATCATGTAAACAAAGCAAGACACAATGACATGGCAACACAAACAAACCAGCTATATCCTGTATTTCTCATGCAATTACCTGATATGTGTACTTGCATACTTTTTTTTCAATAAGCAGATAAGAATTCACAGCATAAGAATTCACTACTCATAAACTCCGTAGGACAATGGTACTACAGAAGCTTTGAATCAGAAAGGAAGTTAAAACATGATACTGTTTCTTCCTTAGCACAAGATCAAAAAACCCCACTAACAAATGATGATTCTCTTCTTCATGGTATCACTGCAGCACCGAGAAACCTACAACTCCATTATTTCCCAACCACCTTACTGTCCTGCCTCCATGCCTCACATCAGATAAATATTCTCTTCATCTGCAAACAGAGTAAAATGGGTTAAAAACATGCATTGCTCACCGTGGTATGTTCATTGTTCTTAGCAGGTCAGATTTGTGCCCCTTATGATGATTATTTGTTTGCACTTCCGATAATAAGGTACTGCTGAGATTCTTAAGAAGTCTGGTTCTACGCGTATGAATTTTTAAAGGTTCAAGGTGAAAAATACCATGACCGAGTTCTTTCCTGCACGTTCACAAGCAGCTTGTTAATGTTGAGCTTCTTTCTCACTGCATATCTGGTATTATCTAACACAAGCAGAAAACAATCTATCTAGAAGCACCTCCTGCATTTGCTTAGCTTCTCCCCTCACAAAGAGCAAGCAGACGTCCCCCAAAATCAACAAACACAACTGCAAACTATTTGTTCTGGAAAGCTTTCGTACATCCCTTTCTCTCAGCTGCTTCTCCACTGAAAGCCAAAACAATACTGCAGAGAAGCATTCACTCTCAGGATGTTTTCAGCTTTCGCCTGTCTGCTTTTCCAAGCAGAACACCAAGGTAGAAATCCCAATCAGCAATCTGAAAGCAATGCACAGGCAAAGAATACTTACATTTGCCACCGTATTTGTAATATTTGCTCACTGTTCCAGCAACGGGTGATTACAAAAAGGAGAAAGAGCTTTTTAGTCCGTCTTTCAAGCCTCGCAGCAGTGAAAGGAAGGCTGTTATCTGAAAGCTACTCATTTTCTATATGCTGTGCTCTGCTTGCTTCCCATGCACATACAACATAGCTGCCAGATTTAATAACCATGTCAGCCTGCTTTCTCCATAAAGCAGCAGAGAGATGACAGGATGAAGATGAAGTAGCCAGTGTGTTAATCTGTAGGCCACATTAAGCCTTAAATGTATGTCATCATTTTACTGCTCTTGAAGAAAAAAATAAAACCAATCAACACTATTTGCAAAAAAGTGTGCAAAAGGGTTTCAGAAATATGAATCCATACTTGCCTTCAGTGACACTGAAGCACATTAAAGAAATGGCTCCTTTTTTTTTTTTTTTGTCAGTTAACAAATCCTAGGAGTTAATTCCTTTTCAAGACACCCTGATCTTTAATCATACATTTTGCCAAGACGCATGTGCTTGTACCCCAAAATAACAAAACCATTATCTGACAAATTAGTCAAGAATCACTCCTCTTCAGAAGGAATTATTTCCATACCTGTCTTTGCTGACTTCTTTCAGAAAAGCAGAGTTAATAAAAGGGGGAAATTCCCATTTACCATTTAAATCCTCCCATGTACAGCAGTTCCCAGAGCTCTTTACTTTCTTATCAGATGTGGCCACTTCAGTGTCAACATGGAGCACTCCCATACCTCCATCTGCACAACCAGTTCAATGGAAGGGAGGGGCAGGCAGAGTTTATGTGCCAGGAGAAGGTGCCAGTCATACAGTCCAAATCTAGGAACTAAAAATAAAATGAGAAATGTATGGCTGAATTTGCAACAATGCAGGGATGCTGCAGAGATCTTACAACATCTGTGCATGCCTCTCTCTCTCTCTCTCTCTCTCTCTCTCATTTATATTCCCTTCACTTCCCCCGGAGGCACCTGTCTCAGCGGGGAGTGGTTTCTGTGGAAACTACCAATAGTTGGTTTTGCCCTTGGAGAAAGTGTTACTATAGCAACCTTATGTAATGTATATGGCCTAGATTCTTTTTCATAATAAGGTAATGCCGAAGTTCTCATTATAAAAGTGGAGCGGATTTGTCTTGGGGGCAAGAAACATAATCACCTAAAAATTATATCTAAATGTGAAATACAAAGCACAAATGATATTACAAATTAAATGAGAACGTAGGGGGCACTGTCAGAGCACCTCTCACAAAAACAAACAAACAAACAACCTTCTGAATTCCATTAAACAAGGTCTATTATTTTGTATTTGTGGGAAGTGAGGAGGAAGGAAGACATTCAGCTGACGTTAGGTCTCAGCACAGCAATCAGTACGGCATATTGAAGTGTGGAGGATTTTTCAGCTTGTTTATTCTTCCAGCAACAAGGATCTCACTACATCTACTCTGTTCAAAAATGAAACATCAGCCTCACTGTTGCACATTATGAAATGGTGCCACATTAAAACTGGAGGAAGTGCCTGAAAGGAGTTGTATGAGTCAGAGAGGCACACAACAGAGCAGAAACAGAAAAGGCAAACTGCTGTTTATACAGCTTTCCTCCAAGCTGAGAGGAGACAAACCTATCCACAACCACAGCAGGGAGAGCAGATCTATCAGATCCTATCTGGGAGATGGCAGGATGAGGGCCCTGGTACTGGGGCTGTGCAGGCTGAGAAGGGCTTGCCTTCTAAATCAGCAGTTGAAAACCTGCATGGCTGGGAATGACATGAAGTGGTAGTCATGTAACAGATGGTTAGTGACCCCTGTGAAACAGGTAGGGGGTGTGCCCCCCTGCCAGCTATGCCTGTAGATAACTTTTTTTTTACTGGTAAGAGACATCACAAGTCAAAGGGTTAAGAAATCAGAGCTACCTGTTTACACAAAAACTACGACTTGAGTTTGAAGAATATTGCTGGGCAAGAGTTGTGTTTTAACCTGGCAGGTGGCTAAACACCTCGTAGTCACTTGCTCACTTCCCTCACCTCCCAGTGGGATGGGAGAGAGAGTCAGGAAAAAAAGCAAACTAGAACTCGTGGGTTGAGCTAAACATATTTTCTAAGATAGAGAAAAGGAAAAGGATAACAATTATGAATTTTATATATATATAAATGAATGTATATAACAAGTGATGCACAAGCAATTGCTCACCACCCCCTGATTGATACCCAGCTAGCCCTTCAAGCAGTGGAAGAGAGCTCAGTGAACTACCACCGCCTTCAAAACGCCTTCTGCATGATATCACATGGTATGGAATATCCCTTTGGCCAGTTTCAGTCAGCTCTCCTAATTCTGTTCCCTCTCAGCTCCTTGGGCCCTTTGCTGAGAATGGCCTTGGCTCTGTACAACACTGCTTCACAGCAACTATAAATATCAGTGTGTTATCAACAATGCTTTTCCCCTAGAGCCAAAACATAGCATTATACCACACAGTCTGAAGGAAAAAATTCAGTCTCAGTTGAAACTAAGACAGGAAACATGAGTAAAATTCTACCTTTGAGGTATCAGTGTTGTGACTCAGTGGATCACCATCTCTTCAGACCTGTTGATCTCACAACTTTTATTAGCATAAAATGCGTTAATACACATGGGCACTGATTTTTCTCCTCTGTACATACTCAAGAGACAAATGAGTGAACAGCCTGCCTACAGAATATTTCCCAAAAGCTCAAGATCCTCCTGCACTGCCCTGTGCAACGGGGCATTCACTGTAGAGGGGCAACATAGGCAGGAAGCATTGTTTCAAACCACACAGCTTTTACATTCCTGTCTTGTGTATGAGGATGACTCATGCTGCCTGAAGGTGAGGTGTTGATTGGGGTTTTGCTTCTCCAAGCAGCTATTCAAGAACCAAGTCCAGGGTTTCACAAAAAAGCTGCTGTTGACACAAGTGGCTGGAACATTCTCTAAGTCAAGCCCCCTGTGAAGGGATTTCTCTAACTGGAAGAAGTTTAACTTGTAAGTTAAAAACGAATACTGCTCAATGAATTGCTTTGAACACCCAAACTGACCTATGCAGAACATCTACTTTGACAATCATACTGACAGTTAACTATTTTTTGGTCAGAGCCTGTGCACACACGTTATGAGCTAATCCTTTTTATCTGTGAAACTCAAGTGTTCAATGAATATGTGAGAGTACTAAAAATTCTCTCTCCTTTACAGAGAAAAACAGAGGAATTTTGAGTATGCATGTTGTTAACTTATACTGGATTTGTGAAAGTTCACTGTCACCAGAACATTCTCTGCACCTGAAAATTTTATGATTTATTGTATATCTAGTCAAATATTACACAGGAGTCAGGCCTATCAGATCTTTGAACCCCACTTCTCACCTTCCATCCGGAGGACATACCAATCACAGTGTATTACAAACGATATTTTGATTTCTTAAAAAAATATATAATAAAATTATATTTTCATCACCTTCTGACTTAATTCTACATACAAATTACATAGTAATTAGACAGTGTCTACTGAAACACTTCTCCAGTGCCCTAGGAAAGATAGCATACTCAAAAGAAAAGCAATAAAATGAAAAGACTCCATGATCAGGTTAGAAGGAGCTAAGCTGACACCTAAATTCACGTAGTTCTGATATTTTGTTATTTAAAACATTGAACTTAGAGTACACTGCACAAAGACAGCAAGAGGGACAAACTGAGAAATGAATATTATAACAAAAGATAGTAAAGAAATGAACTTTTTTTTTCTTTTAAGGCAAACATTTAACACAAAATGAGAAAGCTCAACTAATTCTCTTAGCTGTACCAATTCTCCTAGGATGGATTATCAACTTAAGCACAGTAACAGCTGACATGGTTATATGATTTTTATGCCAAATTAAGTAACATCTTGTCAGCTTAGTATGGAGGCAGCATGAACTTGGATCCATCGCCACTTAACTATGTGAATATTCAATTCATGATCACTTGCTGCTTCCTCAAGCATATGATAGGGTGTAAGGGCATTAGGCTCAGAAGTCGGCATCTCACTACTACCAGCATACTTCCAGTAAGTTAGCCTAAGGAGGAACATTGCAGCACTTACGTTTCTTACCATAAATTCTGTCTTTGGCTACCTGGGGATTTCAAGCTACACAGATTTCTGATCTCACTAAGTGACTTGGCTGAGATACTGCTGAGAAGGCAGTTAGACTAACAAAAGACAGATTTGCATATACAGCAAATCTCAGGCACACAGAGACGCAGCTGAAACTTGTGAACTTGCTGTTAAGTTTCCTGCCAGCACAGAGTTAGCTCACTCCAGGAATACAAGCTTCTCTTGACATCTCAGGATGTGCAATAATAATCTCTCAGAGAATAGGCTCAGAAAATATGTAACTGAGGTATTATGACCTGGATATTGTTTGGCACATGTCAATGAACATGATAGCAATCCTACAGCTGAGAAAGGCAGACTTACAGGGGTCATCTAAAATGGTATACCAGCAGTATTTATTATACATTTCCCATCCGTTTTCCCATGTCATTACATCAGCCCTATGAAAAAATATATTAGTAACACAATATTGCAAATGGCCTTGTTCATAGTCCTCCCATAAGTTCCTTTTTTCTGTTTTCTTGCAATGGCATGATTTGGATGGGGAAAAAAATCTTAGCAGAAAATAAAGGGTGAGACAGATTCACAAAGAAACAGGTAAGAGTGTCAGGGTATCAGTTTCTAACTGCGTGCCTAGCAGCATGCAGATTCCCTTCTCAAGAGTTCTGTGCTTAAGCAATTCATAGGAATGACACTCACAAAAGCCACCACATTAGCAGAGAGCTGTCTAATGTAACTAATGGGGAATGCCAAGAAAGAAATCTTAAAATCTTTCCATGAACTTGGTATCCTCATCTGGATTACAGGAAAATGCCCTCGCCAAATGGGATTCAAATGTATCCATTATCTTGAACTCACCGTCTACCTGTACTCCTTCTCACAAAGGACGACTGGCAAAAAGACAGGAAGGAACTTCAGTACTTGAATATTCAACTCTACTAGCATTCAGATGAAACTGAATTTAAATTGAGAATTGAATTTAAAAAGGGAATTTACATTCTCTTTTTAAAACGAGATCTTTCCAGGTTATTCTAAGATATTGGCTGATCATCTAGAGTAGAGCCAAGTTCTAGTATCCCTGATGGTAAAAACAATTTTGTTGGGTTTCAAAATATACTTTATGAGCTGGGAATAACTGCTTTTAGAGAAGACAGGCAGAGCGTCTTCTGTGATGGATCCGATGTGTATAGGTAAAAGAGATGCTCATTTGCTGCTGTGAACATCTCCAAACACCTAGCAGGTTTCAAAGACTTATATTTTTTTCCCCAAAGCGCTATGGTGACTGTCAAGTACTTGAGGCCATGTCTACAACATGAGAACAGATGCATTTGAACTGGCAGTGATCTGCATACTGCCTCATAAACCTGCAGTGCTGGAGAGTTCAGTGCAGTAACAGAGACACTCTCGCTTTGTGCATGATCATTAAAAAGCTGCAGATCCATGCATGAAGTTACATTCTACTGGAGGACTTTTCCAGATCAAAGGTTCATGAACACTAGCCTACACCTGAGAGCAGGTAGGTCCTACATCTGATCTCACTCCCTGCACGGATCTGAATTCAGCCAAGGAAATTGTCATCATGGGGGTTAAAACAAATCTGATTTCATCCAGCCTAGAACACACAGGATAGAGATCAAAGTTGGATTTCTGTCTGAGTTCTTCATGGATTTCAATTTCAATCAACTCTCCAGCTGCAGGCCTATTTTTCCCTGTTTTAGAAGCAGAAACCATTGCCAAGGCTCTGGCAGCCTGACCAGAAAGCAGTAACAAATAGCGTAAGCTGATCTGGCAGGCTTCATTAAGGGCAGATTAAACACCAACAGTCCCCAAGGTTTTTGTGATATTAGTGCATGACATGGCCAGTAACTACTCACTCCCTAGGATGAGATGCAGAGATGATGTTCAACTGCCCGGAGAGTGGAACGTAGACTACTGTGTGAAATTACATGTTATGACAGAATAACACGCAAAATGCCATCTCTTAACAAGGCTCTTCCTTGCAAAAACCCCTGTGATTACCTAAATACAAGTCTGCCTATTCTTAAGGGAGCTGAATGACGTAGAAAATTCAAGGCACTGGCATAAGGTTTAAGTGAGAACTCAACATCTGAGCCCTGAATTCAGGATGTTTTGCTTTTTTTCAACTCGAAGTCCATAATTCTCATAATTTTTAGATTTTATTTTTTTTTCCAAGAAACATTTGAAAATGGTCTCCCTTTTATTGGATCAAGTAGTATTGTATCAGAATGTCAGTAATTAGGGTTCTCTCATTTCTTTGTTCTTGGTACAAGGTTGTCTTGCCTTGCACCTAAAACAGCCTCCTAGTTCTACTATCTGTTTGCAACCTGAAGGTTTTCTTTGCTCCACAGGGTGATGGGACCAAAGTTTCTAATCAAAGACTGCAGGATAATATTTCCCTTTTCAATCCAAAACACATCACTAGACCAGATAAAAGGTTCCAATCCCAAATATTGCCACTTCACACTCTGTTTTACTTGATTCTTTCTGTACTCATTTTTTTTGCAAATTAAACGCACATGGAATCGAATGTTTTACACTGATCTCACTGATCTTTTTTTTAAAGCCACACAACATCAAGAGCAGTATGTTAGCTAGTGATCTTGATCTGATTTGTAGGCACAGTGTGGATAAAGCTGCACTGAGTTCATACAGCTCAAGTAGAGGAAGCTATATTAAAATAACAACAAACAGAAGATTTGTCATTTACTATCTGAAATTGAAGAGTTCTAGTGTTCATCCTTGCCTCACAACTTTATCTAGAGAGTCAGGAAAAAGAGATATATAATCATTAACATAATTGAAAAGTGGAAAACAATTCTGCAAGATTCCACAGGAGAAGATTTCTAGTTCAGACAGAAAACTAACCAAGTTTCCTTCCTTCTCTGCTAGGAGCTGGATTGTATCTATTAGCAGAGGTTCAGAAGACAAAAAAGAATTGTTGAAGTTGTCTCATACCCAGAGATCACCACATCTAAGAGGCAGAGCAGAGCTTCTTAGCTGTTTTGCAGTTTTAGCCTCATCTAAGACTCTTTCACTGTTGCAGGTTCTGCCTTTTACAGCCATTCATGATCTCAAACACATCTGAAAGTGTTTTAATGAGATCATATCTAGCAAGGGACCCTTGAGCACAGTACACGCACCATCCCATTTGCAGGGGTCTACCCCGCCTTTATTATTAAATAGAGTGTATGGTCTGCTTACCATTACTAAAGGACAGCAGACAAAACTCAGTTATTAGTATACTTATGATAAGGTATGTCCACAAAAAGGAAATCAAACAGTTTTACCTGGAAAGCATATGAATGGCCAGTGTCACAGTTTGGCCCTTGCCTTGTCTACTTTCTGCATTCTCGCTGCATTTTAGTACCTCTGGTTGGAAAACACAGGGCCATCACCATAAGCAATACCCATGACCTCTTAATTTATCCCTTTCAGACCAGGAGCTAGAAGAATAAGAAATCATTAACTTGAGCTCTTTTGCTTAATTGAGTCAGCATGGACACTTTTTGCTTGCTATGCCCATTTGTTCGTCATGGAGTTATCTCTAGATCTGTCTGTGACAGGGACAGTTTCAGTTCTGAACTGAAATGAATGTCTCCAGACCCCAAGGGACATTCAGAGGGAACTTTCCACAAACAGCACTAATTAACTTGGAATGCCTTTCCTTTTTTTTTTTTTTTTTTTTTAAATACAAAGCAATAAGTTTAAGCACAAAAAAAACCCTCAAAATTATTCCCTGGGAAAACTGTATTCCAGTGTGACTAACACATTCAACTACCTAGGCCTCTTGATGTCTTTACTTCAAATTTAGAATGAATTGAGTCACTTTCTGGACACGTGAGGGTTCCAAATGGAATGGAAATGATAAAAGCACATTTGTTCAAAACACTGGTTAGTAATCTTTTCCAGCACTTCAGTCCAATTCAGCTCTTTGAGGGAATTACTTATAATTTACAAACTGCACACTCTGTCACAACTGCAAAGAATGAATTCCTAGAGAGAACTAGAATGCTGCAGAAATCACTGACGATTAACACGAAGATTATTGATAAAGGGAGAAAAAAAACTACAGTGATATAAGTTTGCAGAATCATTGCTCTCCCTTAGACTTCACAGAAGCCTTTTTCCATGCACAGACTGTTCTTCAATTTCTGAAAGTTAGAGTGCTCTGGCTTGGTGAGAAGGAATCAAAGGTGTGAGCCTTTTCCTGCTATCATTTTCCCTACATAACTTAGAGACTGATTTAGACAGATCTCAGATAATCCCAGTGCCTGGAACTAAACTTTTAACTCTAGAAGTTATAAACTTTCTCCTGTTCCTAGGCTGACACTGAAACCACAGAGTAGAAAACAACTCCTCGGTTTTGCAGCATAATGCTCTCTCACCTAGACAAGCTTTTTCAGCAATAGGTCTCATAATATCCTTCAGCATGAAGCCTGAGAACTGAAAAACATCACTACTTGTTTTAGCCTCCTATCACAATAGATGACACTCAAACGGGAATCCTGAATTGAAAAACATGTCTATAAGTGACTTTCAATAACACTTTTGCTCTTAAATGCAAGGGTGAAATCCTATGCACACAGTTTTCTATTAACAATTTCTATGCTGAGCATGAAGGTTTCTTACCAATCCCCCCAGGGCAGTTCATTCTGGTTCCCAAGCTTCACATGTTGGGACTTGTATGAGAACTGTTGAATCACAGCCTAAACCTCAAATTAACCACTGGAGGCAAGCAATAAGTCAGCCTTGGGAGCACAGGTGAAGGCAATTCTCCTGTGCTACCAGAAGTGGTGGAGCCCAGCTCCACTTCTGCTAGGTCCCATTTAAGAGCTGACTACCACTAGGGAAGGATCTCTTTTGGAGATTGCTTCTTGTGGAGACTTTCAGTGAGCCCAAGATAAGAATAAACTCCATCCATTCTTCTCTAACACAACTCATTTAGCTTAACTCTTCTGTGTATTTCCTAATTATAACATCAGTATATCCATTGATTACACAGGACTGAATGCAATCCTCACAGGTGTTGCAGTGCAGAACTGGAATTCTTCAAGTAGGTACTCCACATTTAAAGCATTATACCTGCATTACAAGATTTCAAGTTGTAAGTCTTATTTCTAAGCCAATTCACAGTAGCATCTCAGGGTGTATAGACATACTCATATGATTCAAGAATATAATAGTTTCTCCCTGGTTCTTGCACTTGTTGAGTATAGCCAAGTTTTTGCTTTCTCAGCTCAGATGCAGTATCACATGCATCTAAGCATTTCTTTGTTAGGGATTCAAGATCTTAAATGATTCAAATATTATCTATCTCTTGTGTCAAATAAGTTTTCCAGGTACTGCTACAGTCAGCAGTATATCCAAGCAAGCAATTAATTTAACAGAACTTATTATATTCAAAATGGGATTTAAATCTCCTTGTAGACTCGTGAGTGAAGCAGGTAAATATTTTCTTTAGTATCAGCACCTTACTTGATTTGCATTTCCACAAAACAAAATTAGTTGGGAAGAGCCCACAGTTCTCAGCTAACTGCCTGTCATCAATGTCTGTGCAGTTAGTGCATTGTGACTTTACTCCTCCTTAATTAAGGGAACTCTAGTATGGTTTTCCACAAAGGCATCCTTTTCTTGCTATGAACAACTTGTAACTCACCTTAAAATAATTTCAAATTATTATCTAGTAAATACTTAGACTTAACTAATCTTGTTTCTTTGATTATATCAGTTGTTTCTTTTAGACTTCATTGAAAGCAACAGGGAGAGTGATGAGCACATTTTCATTTCATACTCTCCCAAACCCCTAAACCTTAATTAAAGCCTTCACTACATATGTCCATTCAGCTGACTCCATAATTGTGCTAGAGCCAATTAAACCTGGCCATCAGGACCACATTCAGGATTACTGACTAACAGAAGATTGAGGTCATAACCACTGCCAGGTAAACAGCTGGTTGTTCTGATCCCAAAAAAGCCGTGGTTTTATGGATTCCATTTATCTCTTGCATAAACGCAAACAACGGATGCATGGCAATTGCTCTGTGTTGCTGAGCTGCTTGGAATGGAGTTGTACTACCATCTTTTGACTGTAAGGAGAACTACACCTTTACAGTATCTCCCTCCTCTATTGAGTCCCTGAATTAAGTAATCTTCTTTAATCCAGTGAATGAAACAAAAATACATTTGGATACAGTGACAAAAGATGTCCAGCATAGTCAATGAGCTGAGTCCTTTATGAAAAGCACTCTGGTTTGAATGTGCCCACAAGAAGGCCTGTAATTTCGGACAATTGCATTACACTCAAGAGAAAAACACTAGTCTTAAATGAGCCAGCTATGATGCATCTACATCTACTTCATATGTCTTACTAAATTGCTTGGAATCAGCTCCACAGTTACAGATCCATGTTTTCTCCAGCATTTCCAGTCTGCGTGACTACAACAGTGTTCAGATCTCAGGCAGATCAGTGCAGATCAGAGTTGGTGTTGATTACAGAGTCTTCAATTTTCAGTGAGAAGTTTGTACCTAGAACAATTTAGAAGTCATGGATAGTACTACTTTCTGAAATGCGTAGTAGTCTATACTGTCTATATATCTAAGAAGATGAAAGTAGTTAAGCTGCTGAGGGACCTATGTAGAGTAAGGAACCAGACTGAGCCACATGATGGCTGGAACCTTCTGCAAAAGCTTTCTATCCCCTTGATTATAGTATTTAAAGGACTGTATCAATCACAGAATCACAGATGTTGTTCTTCTTACAGTATTGGGCAGAGGTGTTTGAAATTAACACAACAGAAAGAACACCCAGACTTCTACCAGGTGCCTAGAAGGAGGGAGAAGCCTACTACTGACACCGTTATCTTTCCATCACCTCCCAGGAGTCCTGTTGCAAATTGCACTAGAAGTACAGACAATCTGCTCCCAATATTCCAGGGCCCTGAGGGATGTAATTTGGAAGGATTTATCGCAGTAGCCTGGAGGGTATTCTCTAACAGAGGGGAGGTTATGCAAAGACGGGAGGGGAAAAAAAAAAAAGTCCTGGTGGCAGCGATTCAAAAGGCTGTTAGACCCCAGCCTCTGACAGAACCGGAAAGGAGGAGGGAGGGCTGGGGCCCTCTCTGGGCTGACCAATGTGCTTTCTGTAAACAATATGGACACTGGCAGAGGAAGTGTCCTCTGAAAAATAACAGAAAGCCTCAGCAGAACACCAACCTGGCCCCCTTATCAGAGGACTGATGGGGACCAGGGTGGTCTTCCCTAGCAGATCCCTTGGTTAACCTTAAGCTAGGGGAAAGGGAACATAAAAGGGAATTTTTGGTGGATACTGGAGCAACATATTCTGTACTAAATGATTTTCTTTTACCTTTAAGTTCTGATTATATACAGGTTACTGGATTGACCAACCATACTGAGAAGGCGTTCTTCTCAAAACCCGTGAATATCAGATTGGGTAAAACATGGGGAATATGTCAATCTTTATACTTGCCAAATTCACCTAAACCTTTATTAGGTAGAGATTTGTTGGAACAAATGGGAGCTGAAATCACCTTTGAGAAAGGAAGGTTGCAGCTCAAGGTACAGGATGAAATATTTATCGGGTTGCTGGGACTTGCCCAAATCATGGGAATAAAAGGAAAACCAGATACCCCCAGAAATAAGTACATTAGTTTCCTTTGAGGTATAAGCAACAGATATTCCAGGGAAAGCGAAAATGGCCCTCCCCATTGTGACTGCCCTAAAAGAACAGGCTACCCTGTCTCACTCCAATTTATAGGAGGGAGTGGAGTGGAGGTTCTTTGATATCTGTATACCCGGCATGAGATTAAGAAACAACGGTTCAATTGTTGGTCCAACCAGTTTATTACAAAGCTTAATCAAGGAAGATGGGGAAGGGGAGGATGGACACTATTACGAATTAGGGTGATGGGGAAGGGAAGGCGGGTGAAAGAAAAGGTAGGAAAGAAGCAAGAATTGAGTAAAGCGGGGATAGTCACCACCAGGATCCAACAGCAGTCCCGTTGCATGCCATTCCGATGCAGCAGCAGAGTGGCAGGCCTTAGACAGCAATTAGGTAGAGCACAGAGCAAGTCCAAGAGGGAGAGGCAGGTCGTGAGGCTTCTCATGTCAGAAAACCTCCTTCTTCTTCATGAGGAATCTGTTGTCAGAAAACCTTCTTGTTCTTCAGCACGCAGGTTTCAGGTCGTGAGGAATCTGTTATCAAAAAAACCCCAACTTTATTGTTGCTGATCCCTCTTTTATCCTCTCTTCTTCCTGTCTATGTGACATCCCCGGGTGCACCCCCTGAGATGGCCATCTTCCTCAAGATAAGCCTGCACAAAAGACTGCTTCCCAGCTATTCATCTGCAGCTTATATCTCTCTCATTGTCCCTGGCCTTGTCCATCTGTGTCCCTCAGATAAAGGATTTCTCAACCCTTGACCAGGACTTGCTTGGACTTTTTCCTCAGCAAGCTTTGAGGCAATGGCATAAAAGAATAATCTCTTGCACCACCCCATGACTCAAAGGTTGCTTAAAAATGGGACTCTGGTGATCCACGATGGTGAGAGAATGATAGCAAGCATGAGGGTAAAGGAGGGAGGGGGGCGGGGAATCAAATGTTTCATACAATCGTTATAGAAGATTTTTCAGGCTTAGTTACAGATGTGGTCCTGATGTGCTGGACTTGTCCTTAGTTTACAAAGTAAATAGAGGATACAACAACCTTGTATAAAACATGGAACTATACAAGAAACAAACATAAGAGTTGCAACTGCACACAATATCAACTTGCCTCAGACGCCACCCCATCATTCTTCAGGAGTGGTAACACGAATATTACATAATCAATAGAAGGAAGAAAAGTGACAATCATACATTTACAATAACAAATAATAGATAGAGGTACAACATTACCACCCACAACAACACAAAACGTAGTACTATTGCAACCAAAATACAGAATGTAATCAAAAGGTATATCCAGCATTCTTAGTGTGATCAAATTTTCAATATTTCTGTCACAAAACACAAATTGTTAGAGTCCTTTCTGTGTTCAAAGTCCGTGGGGGTATTCTGTGAAATAAAACAAGACAACGACTTGCCTTTTTTTTGGGCTTTGTTAATACAGTTAAAAAATGAGGGAACAAGCCAGCAAGTGTTGATTTTATATTCCTTTATCAGGGTGTCCTTAACCTTTCAAGGATATTCTTAAGGGATTCCGTTAAGGTTAGGGAAGCTGTCCTCAGGTTAGCTGAGTCAATCAACACAGGCTGGCTTGGGAGATAAGAGGGTTTTCCTAGCTTATCAGCCACTGGATTGTGACTCACAGGGGTAACTGGCAAGAGTGGTGGAGCCTTGGAACAGAAGGTGTTAAATCAAGGATCTTGTTTCCCTTTGTTGTGAGCTTTCTAATGCATCCACCTTTTGCTGCCCCCCCTTCCCTGCTCACCTGGGGGAGGGGGCGAAGGCATCAGCTTTCCTTGAGCTTCTGTTCTGGCCACCAGTTAACTAATTTCTCTAACCTGACTGTGGGTAATCCATTCATCAAATCTTGTGGAACAACCTTTTGCCAGCCCAGTGTCCAGAGACAATTACGTTTATGATCAATATTTTGCCTACCTGTTTTTACTGGCAGTGAGACCCTTCCAGTTCCATCGAGCTTTGGGCTAGGTGGCCTAGGGGCGAGGCTGACTGCTGCAAGCCTCACTTCCCTTGGCTCAAATTTACTAGAGGAAGAAACCACTGGCCCATATTTTCTTCCATAGTTAATTAACTCTTGGGCAACTCTCAAGGTGGTCTTCTCCCAGTTTGTACAAGTACCTGGGATAGCCCCAGCCCAAGGGCAGCACCTTGCACTTGGCCTTATTGAACCTCATTAGGTTCTCATGGGCCCACTTCTCCAGCCTGTCCAGGTCCCTCTGGATGGCTTCCCTTCCCTTCAGTGTATTGCCCACAACACTCAGTTTGGTGTCATCTGCAAACTTGCTGAGGGTGCACTCAGTGCCATATCTGTGTCATTGATAAAGATGTTAAGGAGCACCAGTCCCAAGACTGACCCCTGAGGGACACCGCTTGTGACCAGCCTCCACCCTCGCCCAGAACCATTGGTCACAATCCTTTGACTGCGTCCAGCCAGCCAATTCCTAATCCATTGAACAGTCCATCCTTCTTATCCATACCTCTCCAATTAAAAGAGAAGGTTGTGGTGAGGGACAATGTCAAAGGCTTTGCAGAAGTATAGGTAGCAGTGTCAATCTGTTGCTCTTTTGTCCACCAGTGCCATCACTCTATCATAGAAGGCCACCAAATTGGTCAGGCAAGATCTGCCGTTGCTGAAGTCATGCTGGCTGTCTCAGATCACCTCTCTGTCTTGTAAGTATGTAAATAAGAAAACATCTGTAGTGTCAGAATAGAAAAGGAAGCCAGTGTAAAACAATAGAGGCTTTTGTGAAGATTTTTTTTTGTATGATTTATACCTTAATTATAAGAAATGTAGATTAGAGAGGACGGGAGTGGGATTAGGATTGCTTACTCTACAGGCTTCTACTACCTGGAGCCTACAGTGAATCAGTTTTAAAATACAGTGGGAAGAAAAATAAAAATACAACCAACTATTAAAGATTATTTATATATTCTCTTTATAGTTATCAACATTGTCCAGTGCTCTGACTCTGAAGAGATTTTTGTTTGGATTTATTTTTATGCTTTGTTTTTCTGCCCAGAGTTGCTGTCCTGATTTCAGCAGTTCTGGTATGTCTGAATAACCCCAGGTCTTTCTGAGGCAGAAACTAGGTTTGTCTAGCTGGATATTTGTTTCCAAAGGCTCTGACTGAGATCATAGAATATCTTGGGTACTGTAGCAAGCACTGCAGAACATTCATACTTCACTTATAGTACATATGAAAATTAATTTTCTAGAGCTGATGTTGGAGGTGCTAGTGGATGTATCCAGAGGTAATTTTGTATGTTTTATATGACCTATGTCAGTAAATATATCTTCTAATATACAGAAACATGGAATCATAGAACATCCTGAGTTATATCTACCATATTTTTTTTTTTTAAGAGAAGGACGTGTCAGTGAAATGTATATTGAAGTTCATGCAGAAGATGGAAATATTTGCAAGGAATGGAGTTTCTGGGAGAATTTGTCACTGCAGATTTACCTCTACTCCCTCTACTCTGACTTCCTTTGCAAATGGCCATAGTTTTCTAGTTTCAAAGCCATATCATTTTGTAAAGGGCCTGAAAAGAGTCAAGAATCTAAAAAAACCAACAACAATGGAGCACATAAAAATGAGGATCAAGACCTTGAACTCACCTGATGATCTGTGGGAAGAAAGCAGGAAGAGTGAATTTCATCTTTCGAATTATGTTAGCATTCAATTTCTGCTTTCAGTACTTTCAGATGAGAGTGTAAGTCTTTTGCATACGGGTTTGTTTCATTTTCAGGATCTAGCCTGAAGCTGCATTCAGCTGCATGTAGACTATACTGCTGTATGAATCCTTTGCTTAGCTTCCAGTGTATTTATGAGATATGACACTGGGCATTATTTGTCTAGAACCAAAGTAGGTCAGCCACAGTTTGAGAATCATTGGCTAGGAAGTTAGCGCTGGTCATATCATTTACTCCAGAAACTCAGTTAAATGGTACATGGGTAATCCAGTACAAATAAATTTAGCTTGGGGCCCAAGTTTGAAAAATCTTCATTCAACACATTTTTAAGCTCAAATGCTAGTAAATGTCACAAAATGTTAGACTGAAATGTCACCTGTTTGTTCATTACCATCACCATTTTGTATTAGGTTGTGTTGACTTTCTTATCTCAGTATTAATGCAGATGCCATTCTCTTTTATCTCTGAGGCAAGAGAAAAAAAGGAGACAGAAGCAAAATAGGCAAAATCATGTTCACTGCATAGAACAGAGTAAAAAAACCAACCAAAATAATTTAAAAAGGAATTTTGAAAGGAAAAGTCTGGCCTTTAGTTCATGGACGTGTATTTTTTCCTAAAGAAGGCAGAGCAGTGACTGGTGGTAGGAGGAAGACCTAAAGTATCAGAGAGTTTACATATAATTTTATGTATTTTTTATCCTATTTATTGTAAATTTTTCTTGCTTCTGTTTTGCAATGTAGAACTTGAATTCATCTTTCTGCACTTTGTCTGATGAAACAGAATTGGATTTACTTAGTATTTTTCAGATAGCTTACTGCTTCAGCACAAAGGTATTTTAGGAAGGAAACTTGGATATAGTAAGGCATTAAACACTGCAGATAATTTGGAGAGGCAGATAAAAGCACAAGATAATCTAGTTGTGCTGTTCTTCAATAGTTAAACCCTATTTCTTGTAGTGAAGTTAATTGTTTAAGACTAAGGTGCATGTATTTGTTTCCTTTAAGATTAAATAGGTGTTATCATGAATTAAAAGTAATGACGCGCACAATAAAATGTATATATACACCCATTTTGTGTGCATCATACAAAGGAATGTGAATGTGCATTCATTTATCAAGCCAGTTAAAGCAATGTGCATCAGAAGCATTTCCTTGCAGTATCAGAAGCCAGAAGTCATGTGAGAGGTACATTATGTTTTTGCATTGAAAATTTCCAGTATTTCTGTATGTAGCGTAGGATAAGTTGTTTTGCACAAAGAAAGCTGCTGAACAGAGTAAAGTTGAGACTGAGGTGTTCCGACCTGGGTAGAACTGGCACAGACACTAGGTAAAGTAATTACATAGGTTAGGGGAGAGTCTGGTACAGGACAGAACGAGTGTTAATTTTTGAAAATACTGTCCTCCTACGGCCATAAAAAGTACAGAACACACCTAAAAACAATGGGTTGGTAACAGACATATTGTATAGAAATGCATTGTAGCAACAGCGTCGGAAGACTGGGAGCCTGAGATGCTCAACCAATGAGTGCCAGGAGAGGCTTTACCTGCGTCAGACCCAGGGTACATAACGGACTGGATTTCACTGACTAGTTGCGCTATTTCTCCCTTGTCAGTAGGGGGTGTGCGCCCATTGCTGCAATAATGAATAAACTGCTCTTCACAGAAATCTTTGCCTGATTGGAAATTTTTATCTTGAACGTGTTTCTCACAGTCAGAAATATAAAGATAAAATTTCTTCTACATAAAAATATTTCAAACACCCAGATCTTTCAAATTCATGTCTGTGCACTTTTTCCAGTTTAGTTTTGAAGTATTAAGAGCAGGACAAATTACTTCAGCAGTGTATATGAAGTCAGAACTGGAATTCATTATAAGAAGTCAGAGATGACTCTTGTGATCCCTTCTCTCTATATCCATCTGTATGTTCTTTCCAGGGCTAGTATCATAAGCCCTGCTGTGGCATGAATTAGGTGTTTTTGTCTGTGACTAGAGCTGTTGTTGTTGTGATACTGTACTACACACAGTAAAATATTTTTTTGTTATTAGAAGTAAAAAACATGCTTTTTTTTCTTTACCCAACACTACCCAGTTACCAGTAGGCAGCTCCCAAAAGACATTTCTGGAGTATCCTTCACTAGTCAAGTGATTATTAAAAAACAGATAAAAATAGATAGCATTAATACTCCTGAGGGAGAAACCAAAACGTAAACTCAGATGAATGAATAGACATCAAAACTTAAGGTAATGACCTAGGAGGGTAGACATCCTCCCTCAGCTACCCATATGCAAAAGTGTAAATAAAGGAAGTTGCCAGTAGATTGTGCAGTTCAGAGGGTATTTGTACTCCTGCAAACAGAGAAGGAAGAAATTGAATTAAAATGGTAATATTAAATATCATGATATTAAAGAAAGAACAGGCATGACAAGCTCATCAAAATATTTATTCTGAAAGAAGTGTATGGGCCCATACAGACATTGTAACTCAAGGGACTCATTAGTTTTCCCGCAATATTTTAGCCTAATTGGTTGCATATTTTTCAGATTGTGCAAGTCCAGCATTATGCTCCATGGGAATCAAGTGCTGAGACTGCCTAAAAAAAGCAAGAGCCAATATCAACACAGTGATCAAACTCAACACAAGTAATCACTCTAAGATAGTACCTCTGTTGCATGTAATGTCCCCACAATATCACAGTGGTGTCACCTAATTATTATTGTAATTAAAATAAAGGAATGGAAATGTCCTTCTGTGCGAATACAGGAAAAACTATTCAGAGCAGCAGCTGTGGAGCAAGATAAACAGCATGAGAACCAAGGACACCTCTAGAAGGAGAGAAAAAGCAAAAGGAACGGCTTATGGCTCTGATTGGATAAGCGCCCGCATGCACGGTTAAGGAGTGTTTGTAGAATACTCTGTTGACATTTAAAGGTGGATGGGAAAGTTGTAAGGGTAGATGGGAAAGCTAAGAGGTACCTTGTGCATGTATAGAAGTGACAAGAGAACTTGTAATAAATGGTTTGGATCGTTCACATCTGAGTCTGTGCATCAGACGCTGCAAATGACACCCACTGCATGGAGCAAATCAAGTCGAGGCTGAGCAAGGCCGGTCCGGCAGTGCTGCCCGACTGAATTTCGGAGAGGTTGCTTTGCGCACGCCCACGCCATTCTGCAGGACAGAAGGTGAGAAGTTGGGAACTATGGGGAGTTCACTAACGAAGGAGAAACAAGCAAATCTCGAAGTTTTACAGATAGTTTTAGAGTTTCAGAACCACCCTGTGTCTACTTCAACAATGGCTACTTTTCTTAGATGGATAAGCAAAAATGTCCCTGAATTTCTGAAAACTGGGTTCTCTCTTGATGGAGAGCTTTGGGACAAAATTGGCACAAAACTCTGGGAGTCTTCTATTGCTAAGACAGAATGGCTGCTAAACTTCTACCCGTTTGGCACCAAATAACAGAAGGCCTTGGACAAATTCAAAAAGGAAGAGTTTCTTCCGACTATTCCCCATCGCCCTCCCTCCCACCCCCAAGGCTGCCCCTCAGGGCAGGAAGCAGCTCCTTCTGCCAACCTGATCCGCGGCTCTGACCACAACCCCGGCCGAGGAGAAGAGAAACCAAGAAACCCCCATCCGCTCCCGCCCTCCGCTCCACCCCTGACGCTCGCCGCACTGCTCCCACCCTCCGCCCTGCCCGCGCCGCTTGCTGCCGCATCTCTGCCACCGTGTGCAACTTGGTTAAAGACAAGGGCAGACCGGAAACAGGGGATCTTTTTGATCCTGGTCCAGTAGATCCAGAGGATGAACCGAACATTTTCCCTTGTGATGATAATTTGAAGGGAGCGGGAAAGAAAAATTTTTCTACAAGCATACTATGGCAGTGCAGAAAAGAAGCAATATTATGGGGTGAAGCTGATACACTGCAAGCCTTTCCTGTGTTGCGTTATGCAGATACCCTCTGACCCCCACCAGTGGGAATCCCTGCTTTATGGGGCAGTGAAGGAGCTAAGGAAGTCAGTGAGAGATTATGGAATTCAGTCTGCCTTTACATATAATCTTTTGGTTGCAATTGGTGACAGTTATGTTATAATCCCTCACGATCAGAAAATTTTGTTATGAACTATCCTGTCTCTCATGCAATACACCGTGTTTATGATGGAATACTGAGAACAGGCTACCATCCAGGCTATGAATACTTTGAATAACTTAGATCATATTGGCATGGAGGAACTCGTGGGGGAGGGGATCTGGGCAACACCTGAGGCCCAGGCACAGATAGATAGTCAATGCCTTGAAAAAGTTAAAAATTTCATGTTGCATCCTATCCGTTGGATACCTGATACTAATTTGTCTAATGCCTCATTTACATCAATTAAGCAGGAGGCTGTTGAGCCCTACACTAAATTTCTTGTCCATTTACAAAATATGCTAGAGAGACAAGTAGAAAATCAAGCCACCCGGGATGTTTTACTTAAGCAATTAGCACTAGAAAATGCAAATACAAACTGTCAAAAGGTTTTACAATCCTTAAAGAATGCAGATCCATCCATTACTGACATGATTAAAGCCTGTCTGGTTGTAGGCATGGAAAGTCATAAAATGGCCTTGCTAGCAGACACACTGGCAGCCCAACTCGATGCAGGGACAGCTCAAAAAATGAAGTGTTACAATTGTGGGGAATCCCGTCATGTACAAAGGGACTGTAAAAAGACTAAGCAAGCAAATAAAAATGCTTGTGCTCAACCCTGTCCCTGGTGCAGGAGGGGGATACATTGGGCAAGAGAATGCCGATCTAAACTCTCTGTTGCTGCACAGCCCTGCAATCTGATGGGAAACAGGAAGAAGAGCACTAGACTGTACTCTATGACAACAAATATGGTCCAAACTGGCGGCCACTGCCTGGCCAGCTCACTCATACCAGGCACTGCCGGCAGCGCAGCTGTGGATTTGGCCACTGCCCAGTCAGTGGTGCTGACTGATAACACCTTGACTCTCATTCCAACAGGTGTCACGGGCCTCCTTAGGGACGGGCGTAATGTCCTCTTGTTAGGACATTCTTCTGTTACATGGATGGGATTTGTTTTACTAGGAATTATAGATGCTGACCACACTGGGGAGATTAAGATAATGGATGGAAGCCCTCACCCCCCTGCTTTATTCCAAAGGCCAAAAAATAGCACAATTAGTCCCTTTTCATTCTATGGTTTGACGTGGCATCGGGGACCGACCTGGTGGATTTGGGAGCACGAACAAACCTGTCATGCTATGGACTACACAAGTGTCAAAAGACAAAACATTTTTACCATGCTCAGTAAACGGCCGACAGCTATTAGACCTAGTGGATACAGAGCTGATTTTACCATCATCAAGTCAAGTGATTGACCCTCTGAATGGCCACTAAAAGACTGATTCTGCTATTGTAGGAGTTGGGGGCTTGCAGCAGCCCAAACAAAGTGCCCGAATTTTATCTTTTGAAGGGCCTGATGGTTGCATTGCTCACACTGCTCCTTACATCTTGCCTGTTCCCTGTACTTCGTGGGATCGTGATCTTTTAAGTCAATGGGGCATGATATTGCAGACAAATTTTCAATAAGTACCATTGGTCAGCAGCAACCTATACCCCTAGTTTGGAAAACAGAACAATCTATTTGGGTAGATCAGTGGCCCTTAATAAAGGAAAAATTGCTGCATTTACATGAGCTAGTTTGAGAACAGCTAGCTGCTGGTCACACAGCACCTATACCAGCCCTTTGAATACTCCAGTCTTTGTTATCCTCAAGAAGAGTGGAAAGTGGAGGCTTTTACAGGACCTGCACGCTGTCAATGCAGTAATTGAGCCCATGGGGGTGTCATTGCCTGGCCTTCTTTTGCCTTCAGTGTTACATTCGAATTGGCCTACAGCAGTCAGTGATTTAAAAGACTGCTTTTTTAGCATTCGACTTCATGCAAAAGATGCACCACCATTCACTTTCTCAGTACCCTTCATCAACCAACAAAACTCTGCTCAGAGGTATCGTTAGATTGTGTTACCACAAGGAATTCTTAATAGTCCAACAGTATGTCAATTGACAACTGACTGTAGCAAATGCAATACAACCACCATGAAAAGCTAGACCTCACGTCCTTATTTATCATTACATGGACAATATATTAATAGCAGCAGAACAAGAAGAGGGTCTAAAGGATGCTTTACTGCTCATCTGGCAGGCAGTCCAATCTGTCAGTTTACAAATAGCAGAAGAAAAGGAGCAACTTATTTCTCCATGGCAATATTTTGGATGGAAAATTACATCTTACATCATTCAGCCACAAATCCTCAAAATAATACCTCACGTACAGACATTAAATGATTTACAAAAATTATTAGGAACCACCAACTGATTGTGACTGCTTTTGGGTATTACTACTCAAGAGCTGCAATGCTGTATTCCAGCTAGAAATCCGCAAGAAATGCCTCAGAAAGCAAGTTTTGAGCCAAAAAACAAAGAAGGGTTCAGACAATTTGTTGTTTGCATTTCTAAGTAATGTCAGCCTTCACACTAAGACTAGATCAGCAATAACTATGGAAGGTACTGGAATATAGTATGTATGAGGATTTGATTTCAGTTTTAATTCCAGAATGATGGAATGATTACCCTGTGGTTCTTGGAGGACATATGCTCCAAAAAAAAAAAAAAAAAAAAAAGATGAATTGTGGCTCTCAGACCTCACGTAGGAGTTCACTCATACTTTAGGTGTGTGGTCTGTATCCAGTGGTTTTCAACTACATCATGCATACAGTCTGCAGCATCAAAATTATTAGACATCTTTAGATTAACTAACCACTTTGGCCCTGTAATTTTTGTGATGATGTTCACCATGCTGCAGCCATGTAGCCTGAATTCAGAGAACTTTAAGACACATCATCCTCCCTAAGAGTGGTATGTAATATGTGATTCTCTAGCTGATAAGATTTTATGTCATGTCTGTCTGTGTTAGTATCCAAAGAATTGGAATTTGTAGGTAATAGGACCAGCTTACATCTAGATTCCACTTGGACAGCCTTAAATTGGGATACATTTTTGTTCACTCCAGTAGAGCCTTGAAGACCAAAGAGCTAAAGTACCTGCAAGTAATTTATGAAAATATAATTCATTTTTTTAGTAAGTCTTTCCACAGAAAAAAATAAGCTAATTCCTAAAGCAAGAGGAGAAGATGCATAAGCTGAACATAATTGTTATATTACTTATTTTTAATGCTTTCTATTTTTCAATAAAATAAATCTTTTAGAAACAGATTTAACAACCCTCCCCACTGCTTGCCTAGAGTGGCTTTAATAATCCAAGGGTTTGCTTGAAGATCTTCTCTTCAAGAGCTATTCTGCCTCAGTGTAATAAATGGTACATACGGTGGCAAGAATGGCTCAGTAGCAAGCTGTTAGCTGCATTATCACATTCATTTCTTAAGATTAATAAACTTAAATTACTAGCAGGGGCTATAAACTATGCCTAGTAGTAGTGGTTCATCACTGGGATGTTTTTTTGTGCTGTATTTCTGCGTGGGCATACACGTGTCCCTGATGATTTCAGAGACACCGAGGGTTACTTATTTTTGTTCTATTAGTGTTGGGCTTTTTTTTTCTGGTTACTTCCACTGAGAAATCTGAACTGAAGAAGCTGGATACTTCTGCCTCATAAAGCTATTCAAAAATATGTGCATTTAGTGTATAGTTAATTTTACTGGCTCATCTGCCTCTATTCTAAAAAGGTGCATTTTTTAAATAACTGAGTTGGGGGTTTGGGAACCAAGGTTTATTTATGGTTGCCTGCTCCCTGATTACTCCAAAGTATGACTTTGAAAGAACAACTATTTTATGTCAGATCCAATGACTTTTATCAACTCAGTTTAATGATGAGAATAATATTTCGCTAATTTTGGTGAGATCTTAAAACCTTGCTACAGATGTAACAATATTTTAGAAAGAAAAAGTAGAAGGCCTTTATTTCTTTTTATCTGCTTAACCATGACCTTAGTTCAAGAAAGCACCTCTGCAGGACAGTGTGTAAGGACATGTTCAACATTAACTTTGTTCTTGAAATCATACTGATACTAGAGCCTTCCAACAGAAGAGGCAAACTGCTTCTTTTTAGACATTGGAAGGAGTGGAAGTTTCTGCATTTTCATCTACTTTCATTCAAGCTAGAGTCAAGATTGTGAGTTCAAATATTTGCCTTTTATTTTTTAATACCAAAGAATGTCTAATATGCCTTAAAAAACCCCCTGAAATTACATCTTTAATAGCTGTGCCCTCTGACATGATGGCAGGGTTTTTATATTGCCTGTTGTACCAGAGCAAGTAACATTACCAGTGATTTAGGACAATTATATGTTGCTTAATTTTTATCCAAAAAAGTAAAATTATAACTGGTAGTGATTTTACCAGGAAGATACTGTGGAAGGTGGTTTAATTGTATCTATCATTATAGCATTTAAACCATAATGAAATGTGGGGGAAATTGAATTTGCCAATTTTGGTTAAATGCAATTTAATTGTAACTGATTTAGTGCTAATGGCGTATGTCTCCTGCAGAAAGCTGACTGAAAAAAGGATTTCATAAAATTCACTGATGTTCTCTTTCTTTCACAGTGCATATAGTATACTTTTAAATCTAGATACTGATTATTATAGCTGTGCCATGTGTACTGTCCAAGCACCACACTTCTCTTTTCAGTGATGTACTCTGACAGGACAAGGTGCAATGGGCAAAAACTGCAACACAGGAAGTTTCATACAACCATGTGGAAGGACTTTTTACTGTGAGAGTGGCAGAGCACTGCCCAGAGAGACTATGAAATCTCTTTCTGTGGAGATATTCTAAACCCACCTGGACGCTTTCCTAAGGAAGCTGCTTTAGCAGGGAGTTGGACTTGACTTGATCCTCAGAGGTTCCTTCCAACCCCTACAATTATGTGATTCTGTGATTTTGTGAAACATTGTCTTATGTCTACAGCTATCCCTCCTTCCCCAGCTGTCAAAACTGGTCAGGTAACCGGGACAATTAAGATGCGTCTGAGATATAATTATCCTTTATAATTTCTCTGTATGTTTAAGAAAAAACTGGCTTACAATAACAAGCTCCTTACGAGAAGGAGAAAGAGGATACTGAAAATGAACAAATCTTTACTGTACTTGTACTTTACTGTACTTACTGTCCCTAAAAATAATTTAAGCCCTAACTCTTCCTACTGCACCAGTAACTTTACACCACAAAACAACACTCTAGTATGCACAGCCAAATAAATGAGGGACATCTTCCTTCAAAGGATCCTTTGGTGTATTAGGATGCTAGAAATGATTCCCTGTTGCTCATATGTAGAAGATAAATGTGACAGCTTTTTTCCCATGCTTCACTCATTCATTATTCATCTAGTTGAGTACATAGATGGTTGTCCATGCCCCCTCATAGCTCTTCTATAACTGAGCAGTCTTATTCTCACTTTCGTAGAGGAAGAACTCATTTAGAAAATCAGAATAACTTTCCCTTCTTTTTTGGGCTGTTTATGAGGGTGCATCTGGATGCTTATCTCCACCCTCACATAACTGCTAGACCAGCACTACTCACAAGGTCATGCAGGCAGGACCATGAAAATCACCTCCCTGTATTTCTATCTGATTACAAATTACAAAATGGAAATAAAAATCTTACCTTAATTCTGGGAAGAAAAGTCACATTAATAGCATCCAACATTATTTTTGCTTTGGTTGAAGGAAAAGCTAGATGCAAAATATTTTTTTAACATCAGAGCACTAACATAGCACTGCACTGGCTCTTGACTTCAAAGTACAAATAAAAGACTAAGCAGTTAGTATTTCCCCCAGACAATCAAAGGTCACCATTTACTTCAGTTCCCAAAGAATGCGTACATATAAAAATAAAAAATATGGATTAATGATAGAGGAATAGGTGCATTAATGAGAAAGATTTTTATACCACATCGCCCCTCTAGGCAAGAACACACTCTTCATCTCCAGACCTAAACAGTATGATTCTGCAGATCCACTTGTTTAAACAATTGGAATCCCAAGGAAAAAAAAGGATAGTGATTGCTTTAAATTCATCTCCTTTCAGCCCAGAAGTGATTTTTATGTGTTGCAATGGCTACTGAATCACTAAATTCCCTGACATGAAATAAAATCCTATTTTAAAAAAATAAGCCTATCGAAAAAGTCCTTTCTTAAAGGGCACAGGTTGGAAGGAATCAGTAAAACATAAATCAGACTGAGGAGACTATTAACTGTAGTCTCTGTACTGATATAATCATCCTTCTATGAGGGCTGCTCATATTCACACTCCTGTCTGACAGTAGTCAGCTGCATTTCTTTTCACTTTTGTATTTGCAGCTGGTACAAGCCAGGGGAAGCAAGTGAATAAGATACAACCAGAAAATAGCACAGACAAAATGAAAATATAAAGGAGAAACACATTATTTTCCATCTTCCAGAATTCAGCAGAAAAAAAGTTTTCAGGAAATGAGATGTACATAGGTGGTGACTAGGAGTTTCAAGGCCAAAACTGTCATGGAAGATGAATGTGACTTTTTGGCATTTTGAGTGCTTGAGGGCTGGTAGAGATGGAAGGGGCCAATCTGAGTCTCGCTTTTTGACCAGGTGACTCTAGATCTACACATCTAAGAGGAATAAGGCACAAAAACGGCAGTATAATTCAAACTGGGTGAATCTGAACATAATTCTCCTCTAAGACATCTTGTTCCTAACCTGTCAAGACACTGTTTTTCTGCTTATTGCTGGTACAGTCTTCAATCTCACTCAGCAGACCCAGGCATCAGTAAGAAAGAAGTGAAAGAAGCAGCCACTCTGTTCTTCTTGCCTATCAGAAGATCACGAATGACAGCTTGCAGAGTGGACTGGAAGGGCCTCAGAGCTCATGAAAATCTGGATAAAAAGAAGGTAAGGGTGATTACTGGTGTGATAAATACCATCCAGCAGTAGCACTCACGGAAATCTATAGCGTCCTTTCCTCCCACTCTCTTTTTTCAGTTCTCTTGTCCCTCAATTACAGTAACTAGAAAAATGTAGAACTATTTAATATAATTTTTACATAGGAGCTATTTACAGATAAATAAAATATAAAACTATTCAAAATTGTTTCAAGCTTACATTATCAGATGAAATCCCCATTTTAGCCTTTTAGCCTCAAGTTTGGCAAAATATACAAAAAATTTTGGTGACAAGAAAACAGAAATTAACTCTTCTCATTTATTTTCAGTTAGATTGTCTTTCCCTTTGCATATCTGCTCCTCCTCTCTTCTGATTTATCTATACAAAATGACTGGGGGCAAGAGAGGAAATGATAAGCATTTTAAGGCATTCTTTTCAAAGAGTTGTAACGAAACAACAACACCAAACTTCTGAGGATATCTTATTAACACAGCAGTCATATATAGCGATGGTACTGTAACCTATTGTTTTGCTAAATGCCTAAATCTCTGACCATTTCAGTACAACACTGTTGAACTATTTTCTCTTTGTTTGGACCTTTAGATATTTCAAATATTGAGATATTTTTGAGAGGCAGGAGTGAAAAGAATAGAGAGAATTACCTCATTGTTTTATAACTGGAACTGAAAGCATTTCCTTAGAACTTGGCTGATAATTATCTTCAGTAACTGAAAGGCCGCTAGGTACTTACTGTATTATTTAAAAACCTGGGGCATCTTTCTGTAATTTTGATCAGTGTGTTTTTCACTATGTTATAGCTTTCACATTGTAAGTGTCACATTGCCAGTGCCGCAAAGTACAGAAGATAGCACATTATCTGAGTGCTATTGAAATCTATAACAAAAAAAGTTGTGCACTAACATAAAATCATAGAATTGTAGAATCATTAAGGTTGGAAAAGGCTTCTAAGACCATCAAGTCCAACTGCTAAACCATCTTCACCATGCACACCAAGCCATGTCCTGCAGTGCCACATCTCCACAGCCCTAGAACCCCCCCAGGGATGGTGACTCCATGGCCTCTCTGGGCAGCCTGTGCCAGTGCTTGACCACTATTTCAAAATACTTTTTAAAGCAACATCTCCAGCTTTAAGACCCACAAAGAATGTATTCCGTATTCCTACTCTTAATTTTGTCTTAATTTTGTTTGTGTAAGCACTGAGAAATGTGATTTACCTGTGCATGTCCCTGATTGTTGCAGAGCAGTTGGAATCGATGACCTTTGAAGGTCCCTTCCAACTCTCAGAATTTTATGATTCTATGATTCATTTTTTTTTTTTTTTTAATTATTATTATTTTTGTGAAACATCTGAGGATAAACTAATACAAGACTTGTGGATATGGGTACAATTATTTTGTCTCTAGCTTTACAGGAAGTCCAGTTCTGAAATGTCATATACTGAATCAAATGTACACTACTAGAATGTTGCAAACAATGCTATTCATTTGCTATTTTATATTTTATGGATTTTTTTTGTTTATTTGTTTGTTTGTTTTATTATTATATTTGTTGCTGTTTTTTTTTTTCCTCCCTACAGATTTAGCCATATTAGGAAATTTGGGCTAGTTTTCAAGATACTTATATCAGTGATCCTAGTAATTATGGGGAACAACAATTTATTCAATTGTTTTTATATAAAGTGTTAGATATGTAACAAATTTCTACCCTGATGAGTAATAAAACTAGCATTTCAACTGTGCATAAAAATGCTATGTCATTTCTAAAATTCTACTTAGGGAAAAGTCTTTGCAGCTGAAAATAGATTTTTTCCTCCCATCTGCTAGTCAGGCTTGAACAATCTGTGAAATCAGAATTAATGTGAGCTTGTAAAAATTTTATGCAAGTATTTTGTTGTATATAATTTAAATCTCATGGACTTCAGTAACTAGCCTGGTGCAAAGCAAATACATCCATCTTTGGAAAACTGAAAAGCAAATACAACATCCAACAAATGCATAACAATAAATATAGTACTATTTCAGCAGAAACTGCTGTAAAATACCTCCTAAATGGGGCTCTATACACTTAACTCTGCTTTTTTGAGTTAAGGTTGATTCCAAAGAATTGCCTTAAGTCTAGACTTTCCATACTTTTGTGATTGATAGTCATAACTTGGACAAAAACATCTGGATCATTTCTCTGGGATGTGAATAAGGTAACAGGTTGTGCCTTCATTTGGCTGCATGAGTTGGTTTGAAAACTAATAAAGGAAGTGTCTGTAGGGCAGAAGTGTCTTTTAGGAGTTTGGAAGGTCTTCAACAGATCTGGAGAGCATGTAATACCACTGAAAAGGCCTACATAGCCTTTAAATGTGCTCTATGAATCCTGATCTTACTGGAATGCTAAATTACATATTAACAAAGTCTCTTTTCTCTTTCCCCAACTTGTTCAATAACTGTACAAACCTCTGAAAAGGCTGCAACTTATTTTGTGAAATCATCTCAAACAGAATACAGCCACAAAGTAAAATTCTTCCACGAGAAAAAAATTGGTCGTGCATGATCTCTTTATGATACACAGAATGTATGTCATTAAACAATTGGGATCTAACAAGAAGTCTTTTGTTTGTTTGTTTGTTTGTTTTCTCTGTCCTTATTAATTAAGAGTATCTTTTGACAATGTTGTCTTAGTTAATTTGGTCCCAATTCAACATTGCTCTTGTTCTGTATGATGATTCACAGTAATATAGAGAAGATATATAATGTTGGATTTTGAAATTCATAGCTTTCTATTCCTACTTTGGTAACCATGTACAGGACAAGTGATTGACCAAGAAAAGCTCTTCTGCAGTAACATGGAAGGAATGCTGTGCTGTAGCCTGTTCTTCACTTCTAGATCTTCCAATGATGGACCAAATAAGTTTGATATAAACTCTAGATGTCTTAACTCCTTCTTATTAAAAAGAGTAAATTGCCTCCTGTTTTATGATGAGTAACATTCTGCTAATGTTAACAGAACAGAACAGTTCAGTTGGAAGGGATCAACAAAGATCAAATCCAAATAACATAAACACTTCAGGGCTAATCAGAAATTAAAGCTTGTTATTGACAGTATTATCCAAAGGCTTCTTAAACACTGACAGTCATGCTTCACCGACTACCTCCCTAGGAAACCTGTAATATTGTTTGACCACCTTCAAGGCAAAGAAATGTTTCCTAACATCGAGTCTGCCCCTCCAGTGGCACAGCTCTGTGCCGTTCCTACACATCCTGTCCCTGGTTACTGAGAAGAGACCATTGCATCCCTTTCACATTCCTCTCCTTAGGATGTTTCAGAGAAAAATAAGGTCATTGCTTGGCCTTCTCTCGGACTGGACAACTCAAGCGTCCTCAACCTTTCCTCATAGGACATGCGTTCCAGCCTCTCACAGGATTTACTGCCCTCCTCTGGATGATTTCAAGTACTCTAACATCCTTTATATATCATGGAGTCTAGAATTCTGAACAATATGCACATAGTACTGAAAGTGAGGCTGCGCTGATACTAAAGATAGTGGTAGAACCAGCTTTTTTGTCCAACTGACTATGCTGTGTTTAATGCGTTGTTCTCTTGGCTGCCAGGGTACTCTATTGATTTATGTTGAGCTTGCTGTCAATCAACACTCCCAGATCTCTTTCTTCAAGGCAGCTCTTCCAATCTGTGGATCGTGGCGTTTGCCTTCATTTAACTTCATGGCACTGATTGTTCAATTCTCCATGGCATCTACATTTCTCTGCAAGGCCTCTCATCCCTCCAGAGAATCAACAGCACCTTGCAAGTGAGTTTCATCAGCAGACTTCCTAAGGACAGGTTCAATTCCTGCATTCAGATTATTGATAAAATTTTGAACAGAACTGGCCCTAGAATTGAGCTCTGGGAAGCACCACCAATGCCAGCTTCCAGCCAAACACAGCTCCATTCACCACAAAACTTTGAGCTCTACCATCAAGCCAGTTCTTCATTCAGTATAGTATAAATCTGTTTGTCTCATAGATGGAAAATTTGTCCAGAAGAATGCTGTTTGGGAAGATGTGAAAGGCCTTACTAAAATCCAGAAATACTATGTCCATTGCCTTCACTTAATTCACCAAGTGGGTGACTTTATCATAGAAGGAAATAAAATTACTAAGGCCCATGTTGGCTGTGTTTGATAATTGCTTTGTTATTTAACTGTCTTTCAGTGTCTGTTGAATAAAACCTGGTCTCACATACAGTCAGCGAAGCTCATTTCAGACTGTTACCTGATGTGATGGAGGTTTTCTGAATAGTCTCCTTTTCAGGATACCATTTTTGAAGGCAGACAGCTCCAACTGCTGCTTACAAGAATACACTTTATATATTCCAGGGTATTCCCCTACATAGTCTTTGGAGACCATGGCAACTACTGTGGCTGCTAGTGATACTGTTCTTTCCAGTCCTGGCACTGTAACACCATTATATCATTGTTATGTTTAAAAGCAAATGGGTACATGTTAAATAAAGTACAGTGTTAACAAAGGCATGGCTAATTACTCATCTTACTGAGCTTATCAGAACAGATTTACTAAATGGTTTAGTGATGGTTAGTGCTTCCTTTCTTCCTCTGCTTTCCTGTTCTGTGATCACTTCAGCTTTTCTGCCCACACTACATCATAGCCCCACTGTCTACCCACTTTCACCATCTCCATCATAGCTACATCCCTCCACAGACAGTTCTTTAGAATCATAGAATCACAGAATGCCTTAGTTTGGCGGGGACCTTAAAGATATACTGGTCCTAACCCCATGCCATGAGCAGGGTTGCCAACTACTAGATCAGGCTGCCCAGGATCCAAATCCAACCTTGCCTTGAGCACCTCCAGGGATGGGGCACCAACGTCTCTGGGCAGCCTGTTTCAGTGTGTCACCACCCACTGAGTAAAAAATTTCTTCCTAACGTCTAACCTAAATCTCCCTTCTTTTAGGTTAAAGCCATTCCCCCTGGTCCTGTCACTATCAGATCATGTAAAAAGTCAGTCCTTATAATGCTTATAAGCTCTCTTTGAGTACTGGAAGGCCGTAGTGAGGTCTCCTCAGAGTCTTCCCTACTGAAGTGTAAACAAGTGCGACTCCCTCAACCTTTCTTCATAGGGCTGTCCATCCCTGTGAGCATCTACATGGTCATCCTCTGGACCTGCTCCAATAGCTCCACATCCTTCTTGTGGTGGGAGCCCCAGACCTGGACACAGAACTTCAGATGGGGCCTTACAAGGGCAGAGTAGAGAGGAATAATCACCTCACTTTGCTCTCTGGCCACCCCTCTTTTGATTAAGCCCAGGATACTGTCTCTCAGTCAGTTCCTTTGACATTGGTTACCCCACTACTGAAAGAAGATTCTACTGAAAATAAGAAAGTCGTACAAAGTTCAAAGAATTTATACTGTATGACTCAGTGGCCAGAGGTAATGGAGTTAAATGCTGATCTGTAAACATTTAAGTTAGAACATTGTCATGGTTTCATTTTGTTATCATTATTCTACGTCATAATATCATGTAAAGCATGGGTAATTAAAGAGTTAATACTCCAGTTCCATGGACTGACAAGTTCCGCATACCTGGTTCTCAGAAGAGAAGAACTACATATCCCAGGCGACTTCACGGTCAGAGAGGAAGAGAAGCCATGGGAGGAAGTCACTGGATCTCGCTCTCTGACTCTCTCTTGCTGGCTACCTGGCAGTGTGTGGGTGTGCTCCCCAGCTGTGTGTCTTCAGTTCAAAGTGGACCTTTTGGTTTCAGACACTCTCTCTCTCACACACACACACATTTAGTTTGATTTATTAGCCTCAATTTCAATTACGTTGTATTATATTGTGTTAACTTGCATTCAGATATCATGTTTAGTAAAATTAAGTTTTCCTCCTTAGATCATTGCCTCTGTTCTGTTTTTGGGGCCAGCTCCCATCTCCCTACTCTTCCCCTTTTCCCTTCCTATTTTTGGACCAGGGTGCCTATGGGCCTGCTGCCCGTTGTCATGGGCACAGATTGATCTAAATAACTTCATGACAAACATTCATCAAATGATGTAATGTCATCATTCTCCTCTAAGATTGACCACAGAGCCATGAGCAATAAGTGCAATATGTTCCACACGTAAAAACGAAGTAATAAGATTGAAATCCAGATTTTGATTTGACTGTTACTCTTTAGATCTTCACTAAAGTCTCTGAAAATGCCAGGTGAACTCTTAAAGGGAAGCAGATCACTCTAGAGATGAAATAATTGTCAGTCCTTCTGTCTGTGCATTCAGTACTGTCATTTTCCTTTTCCCCATCCATTCCAAGTAAGAACAGGTAAATCTTCAGTTAATAACCATTACAATTACTTTTTTTTTCTTTTCTTTTTTTTGGATGATGGTGCTAGAACTCATTTGTCAGAACACTAAGGTGTTTAAGATAGAGACATACATACCATTTCCTTGGGCTGCCACTCAGTCATGTTTTCACCAAGCCGCTGGGACACACAGACACACACAAGCTAAGATGATAGGAGGTAATGCAAAGAGTTGAATAAATCCTTGCATTCATGACAGGGAGTAAGTAGTTTCACAAGATGTGGAGTTACTCAAAGACCAGGGAAAAAACACAGAATAAGTCATGATTTGTACCCTGATTTGACCATAGTAACTATTTCGCTGAGCACTCAGGATCAAAATAATAGTCAGGTGTCAGCAAGCAGCGACCTTAGCTGCACAGATTGAAGAAATGCTGACATGTGGCACCCAGGCACAGACTCAGATGTGAACGATACAGATCAGTTATTATAGGTTCTTACTTTACTTTTATACATTCACAAGTTTCCTCTTAGCTTTCCCATCTGCCTTTACAATTTTTCCATCTGCTTTTACGTGTCAACAAAGTATTCCACAAACACTCCCTAACCATGCAGTTAGTAAAGTTAGTAAAGTGTAGGCACTTATCCAATCAGAGCCATGAGCTGTTCGTTTTGCTTTTCTCTTCTTCTAGAGACATCCTTGGTTCTCAGCCTTGCTTTCACATGCTGTATATCTTGCTCCACAGCGTCTGTTCTGAATATTCTTGTATTCCCACACTGAAATGTATCACACCCACTTTTCCTTCTGACTTTGAGATGAACTGTAATCCTGAACGTATGATGAGGTATGAGGCTCTGGTTCAAAGACAAGTTATAAAACCCAGAAACATATTCCATTTCCAGCATGATGCTAATGAAATATGTAAGTATTCAGTGATTGTTTGAGAGCCAATGTATGAGCACAGATGTAAGTGATACTTATGTGCTGCAAACTTCAAGAAAAATGACAAATGTACTGCAATGATTAGGTATGAGTGGAACACGCAGATCAGTTTGGATGTTTTCTGCCTGTTGAAAGAACTCATGGGAGGAGGGAGGAGGGCAGGAGGCTGTCCCATATTTCATTCTTCATGGCTTTTTTTTTAGAGCTGGAGAAAGCACAAGAAAAGAAGCCATCTGAGAAACATAAGATTCAATTGCTAATATGTTTGTAGAGATCATGGCAGGTTTCCTGGGTCTGGCATGCCCAGCCAATACCAGACAAGTAAATTCTTCCAGGGAAGCTGCAATGACAGCGATGTGGTTGCTTTATTTTTGTTCAGAGAGATCATTAATGCTATTCTAGCTGCATTCAAGACAATGTACTGGCTTACCAGCTCCTCTAAAACTGAAGTATCTGACCATTGTGCCAAGTCTTTGATCTGACCTTTGACTTGTTTTTAGTCTCTAGATGCTGACAAATAGGTAATAGCCCATCCAGAGGCTGAGTTGCAACCTCTTACAATGCCTAGGCAACTCATCTGATACAACACTATTGAATTAAAATCAAATACTTACATTGATTTTCTTGATGGAGGAAAACTATGTGAACATATTTTACAGTCTTGCTATATAGCCACAAGGGTTTCTGCACAGACTGCAGTGTTCCAATGTACTTTTTTTCATAAAGCTGCTGAAAGTGCACCCAGACTGTGAGTGCTTTTGAGTGGTAAGAAAAATACCAGTAAAGCTTACTAGATCTCACTGTGATCTAAGATATTTCATGTTATAAAATGAAAGTGGCTATGCATTGATTTTGGGAAATAAATTGTCAATGGGATAAAGGCAGCATTTTTTTCTTTTTTTTTTACAGAGAATTATTGCAAACCCAACTTTTCAGTTCTTTCCTGGAAGATCAAAATAACAGATCAAATAAGGCAGGATCCAGTAAAAACAAATTTCTACTTTCTCTCTCTCTGTCTCATACTTGTCCTTCACGACAAGGAAAAAAGTTTCCTGAGAAGGAAACGTATATGATTGTATTCTACTGTCTTTTGCTTCACCTTTTGGTAAAGATGAATTCCCCATCCAAGGAAGAGCACAGTCACTTCATAGCCATGGCTTCCATCTTCTTGCCTGAAGAGCTTAGATCTATTTAACTGCAAAATATTCTGTTCCCATATTATGCAACCTTGATAACTACTGTGCGTTAGGCATTACTCACAGATGCTCAATTTTGGAAGCAATACTTAAAAAAAGATCGGAAGTTGAATGTACCACCACAACTTTAAACATGGAAAAAAAAGTACCTGTTTTGTAGGAATGCAAGAAATAAGAAAACGGAAAAGACTATGTCTTTGAAAACTGATGATGTGTCTTTGAAGAGAATGTGGGATATCTTTGAAGAGCTAGTTGAACATGAAATTTTCCATTGTGCAACCATGCATTTGCTGCAGAGACTAGCTGCATCTGTTGCAGAGACAAGCTATTTGCTGCGGAGACTAGCTTCAGAGCAGGTAAAACTGCACTGGGCAAGGGATCTGGAGTAAGAAGGGCCAAAAAAACCCAAACCCTTTTAAAGGCTTTTGTTTTGAAGCTAGCAACAGTGCTGCGCTTGTGCTGGGGAGCTGGCAGCTTGTGGACGGGCTCCTGAGTCAGCAGGAGTGGAGCTGGCACATTACCGGCACAGTTTAAACACCCGCCCTTAAAGTTCGCACCTGATAATAAGCTTTAAATAGCATCGGGGAGGGTGAAAGCTAGCTGGGGCAGCAGGCAATTCCAGTGCCTGACCTCTCTCTGAAATAAAAACTTTTTCCTTATGTCTAATCGAAACCTCTTCTGGTACAACTTGCAGCCATTTCCTCGGGTCCTGTTTCACAGAATCGCAGAATCACCAAGGTTGGAAAAGACCTACAAGATCATCCAGTCCAACCATCCACCCATCACCAATAGTTCTCACTAGACCATGTCCCTCAGCACAATGTCCAAATGTTCCTGTTCAAACGTTCCTCCAGGTTCGGTGACTCCATCACCTCCCTGTTTGTTGCCTGGGAGAAGAGGCCAAACCCCTCCCCATCACAACCTCCCTTCAGGAAGTTGTAGAGTGCAATGAGGTCTCCCCCGAGCCTCCTCTTCTCCAGACTAAACAATCCCAGCTCCCTCAGCCACTCCTCATAAGACTTGTGCTCCAGAACCCTCACCAGTTTCATTGCCCTTCTCTGGACACGTTCCAGGGCCTCAATGTCTTTCTTGTAGTGAGGAGCCCAAAACTGAACACAACACTCAAGGTGCGGCCTCACCACTGCAGAGTACAGGGGGATGATTACCTCCCTCCTCCTGATGACCACACTATTTCCCATGCAGGCCAGGATGGTATTGGCCTTCTTGGCCACCTGGGCACACTGTTGGCTCATGTTCAGCTGAGCATCAGCCAACCCCCCCAGGTCCTTTTCCTCTTTGCAGTCATCTAGCCACTCATCCCCAAGCCTATAGCGCTGCATGGGGTTATTGTGGCCAAACCTGGCACTTGGCCTTGTTGAACCTCATCCCATTCACCTCAGCCCAGCGATCCAGCTTATCCAGATCCCTCTGAAGGGCCTCCCTACCGTCAGGCAGATTGACACCACCTCCCAACTTGGTGTCATCTGCAAACTTACTGAGGATACACTCAGTCCACTCACCTAGGTCATCAATAAAGATATTAAACAAGATGGGCCCCAGCACTGATGCCTGGGAGACACCACTTGTAACAGGTTGCCAGCTGAACTTAACTCCATTAACCACTACCTGTTGGGCACGGCCCTCTAGCCAGTTCCTTACCCAAAGAAGGGTACACCTGTCCAGGACATGGGCAGCCAGTTTTCCTGGGAGAATACTGTGAGAGACAAAAGGCTTTGCTGAAGTCTAGGTATGCTACATCAACAGCCTTTCCCTCATCTGCCAGTCTGGTCACCCAGTTGTTGAAGGAGATCAGTTTGGTCAAGCACAACCTGTTCTTCATGAACCCATGATGGCTGGGCCTGATCCCCTGGATGCCACACACATGCCAGGTGATCTCACCCAAGGTGATTTGTTCCATAACTTTCCCCGGTGCCATGGTCAGGCTGACAGACTTGTAGTTCCCTGGATCCTCCTTATGGCCCTTCTTGTAGATGGGAGTCGCATCAGCAAGCCTCCAATCCTCTGGGACCTCTCCAGAAAACCAGGAATGCTGGTAGATGGTAGAGAGTGGATTGGCAATCACCCCCGCCAGCTCCCTCAGCACCCTAGGATGGAGTCTGTCCGGTCCCATGGATTTGTGACAGTCCAGATGGAGGAGGAGCTCTCTGACTGTCTCCACCTGAATCACTAGGGATGCATTCTGCATAACATCCCAGACTTCCAGATCAGGGTATAAACTGCCCTGAGGATAGCCGATCTGCCTATTAAAGGCAGATGTAAAGAAGGCGTTGAGGACCTCAGCCTTCTCCTTATCCTCAGTGATCGCATTCCCCGCTGCATCAAGTAAAGAATGTAAATTTTCCTTGGTTCTTCTCTTACCACTGATACATTCGTGAAAGGATTTCTTATTCTCTTTTACTGCAGTGGCCAGTCTGAGTTCGAGTTGGGGTTTTGCCTTCCTAACTAACTTCCTCCCTGCATACCTTGGCAAATTCTGTGCAATCTCCCCAAGTAGCCTGTCCCTTCTTCCTGAGGACGTAGACTCTCTTTTTCTTCCAGCGTCTCAACAATAGTTTCCGGTTCATCCACACCAGTCTTCTTCCCCTACAGCTCCCCTTATGGCATTCAGGGGCAGCCTGTTCTTGTGCCTTTAAGATTTAAGATAAACTGCCCCATGAAATGTTTCTGGAGCAAAGAGACTAATTAGCAGTTTTGTTGCCAAATCAGATACTTCTTGATTAAACATGAGAACAAAAAATCAACATTTCCTCTTTCCATTAGGGATTCTGTTTTGTCCAGTCAATGTGCGCTGAAAAGCGTGCCCAGGGGTGCTGAGTTGTATTTTAATAAATGGTGTCTGTTGAAATTCCTTTCACACAGATGGCGTGATACCACCAGGACTCATCCATTACCTTAGAGAGAGCTGGAAAAGCAGATGAGCTGAGATATTACTGCTAGAGGATATGGCTTCTCTTGGTGTTTTCTTCAGAGGAGCATGTGTAAGTTGCTTGCACATGGATTGGTATGATCTGTTGGGGGGCAGCAGTTATATAAAATATTCTTCTTTCTCTCATACCAGAACGAAACCATCTGTATCAGAGCTGCATACAAAAATTTAGATGAAAGATTGAAATGATGATATGAAAGATTAAGAATTTTTGTATAATAGATGAAGATTTCTTCTCAGAAACTGCATCTGTATATAGTCTTTCTTCCTAATAAAACCATACATGCCCTGCTGTGAAAGGAAACACCTTTCTAGTATTTCCGTCGAACACAAAAACTTGGCCAGTGAGCTGACACATTACACTGGTCAGCTCACTGGCCAAAGGGATATTCTATACCATATGACATCATGCAGAAGGAGAGTTTTTTAAGGGGGTGGGAATTTATTTCTCTCTCTTCCACTGCCTGGGGGGCTAGCTGGTCATCTGTCAGCGGTGAGCAATTGCTTGTGCATCACTTGCTATATACATTCATATATATATAAACATATGTAGATATAGATTTACCATCATTATTATCCTTTTCCTTTTCTCTGTCTTAGGTAATAACTTCATCTCAACACACGAGTTCTACTTTGCTGGGTTTTTTTTCCCTTTTGATTCTCTCCCCCATCCCACTGGGCAGGGAGGGACAGAGTGAATGACTGCGTGGTGCTGAGCCACCTGTCAGGTTGAACCACATCAGGTCAAAGGAACAACTGTTGCTTCCAAGTTCTCTTGTTATCTAAGTGCCATCACTCAGACAGAGTCCTCTGAAGGATCCTGGCAGCAGGGGATCACTGTCCCTTTATTTAAGAGACAGAAATGAAGAGTATAATCTCATTTTCTTTTCTGAGATGAAGACTTCCACCCTGACCTCCTGGCTGCTTGGAAAAACGTCAGCATTGCAGCACATTCATTTATCTTCAGGTGATAAAAGGTGCCTTAACTGGAGTGTTTCCACCCAGGAAAATGAAATGCAGGCAGACTGAGGTTGTGCTTGAAAGTCATGCATCAGAAACTATGCATCTACAACCATTCCTCTCCTCTGGGCATTAGATATCCCTTCTCCCACACTTTATTCAAAGCACTAAATCCTGAACAACAGCGTCAGTATGTCACAGCAATGAGCTATAGCCAAGTGTGTGGCTGAGGAATTGCTCTGCCACAACCCAGCTGTAAGGAAATGATAAAACAGATAATAAAACTAGGACTGAAGAAAAGTTACCCTTCGGGGAATACGTGGGACTATTTTTTGAAACCAAACCACAGACTTCTTTCCTCACCAAATGGAATATTTGTTCAAGCTCAAAGAAAAGTAACAATTTCCAAAATTACAATTTTTTTCCCCCCTGGCTTATAAGATAAATTCTGATCACTTGTACATTTGTATGCATCTATACTTTCATGTAGGTTGTCGCCTGTCTTAAAGAATCTGAATAAATGACAACCATGTGCCAATGGAATATAAAATTGATATCCTTATACAGATTGCTTTCTTTGGTATCAAATGAACCAGAGACTTTATGGTGGATGAGTTGTCTCCTGCTCAGTCTTCACTAGAAATAATTCTGGTTACTATTCTATTATCTCATCTTAAGGCAAAGCAAGGCTGGAACTACTTTGATGCTCACACTCTGTGACTTGCCTATAGTACTTGCAGGAGGCATCAGCAATTGCACCAGCAATTTTGTGGGTGATGACATCTAACTTAGTGGCTGAGGAATTTGTGAAAACAGAATTAAAAAGTCACTCAATCAATGCCAGACCAAAATGCTGCTGAATGCTGCTTCTCTGACCTCAGAGCAATTAAGCTGATTTATTCAGGACCATATAGGAGCTGCTTAACAGCTTGTAGGCATATACAGTGAAGTTCCAGACATTCTGCTTTGACCTTCTGGTTAAGAAGCTCCAAAGGATCAACAACAAAAGTCTATTAATCCACAGTTCAAAGAGGACTCAGGTTCTGAAACCACCCACCTGTCATTTGCTCTGTTTTTGCTAAGTATATAATGATATTTTGAGGTGGAAAGTCAGATTCTCCTTCTGCTAGGACTGCTCTTGATTTTGGTAAATACTGAGGCAAACTGAAAGCTGTTTCCTGTGTGAAGCACAGAAGTGTTTATTTTAACACACCTTATAATCCTGTCAGAAGTATTATAGGAGCTCAGCAATAAATGAGCTTACAATTAAATAAATGCAGTTCACTATATAGAAAGATCACTACAGAAATTGAAATTGCTGTTGGGTTTGGGTTTTTTTTTTTTTCTCTTTTTCTGATGTATCCACATCAGTTGTTACAAATCAGGAATTAGGTATTCACTGGAGTTTAATACAAAGCATAATGGTTGTAGAATATTTCACTCAGGGTGAAATTCATCTTTAGTGAACTAATAGGAAAAACTAAATAGATATATGATTAATTCCTCTGTTAGAATGTAACTTACTTGGGTACAATTTCTTCATTTGCATTTTTTCTTTCTTTTTTATTTAGGCCATCTAAAAATGGGTAATATAAAATTGGAACTTACTTATGTCATTTTTAATAGGATTTTTAATAGCATTTCTCTGTAATTACATTCAAATTACATTTTAGATCATTAATTCTTGATCAGGACTACCCAAAATACAACGGCATCTTTTGAGTGTCAGAAGGGAAAACAGAGTGTTTTTTTAATTTGTTTGTTTGTTTGTTTATTATTTTTGTTATTTTTTTGCAAGGGTAGGATTAAAGGACCAGTCTCACACCACAGAAGTATTTCAAGCCAACTTACTACAGGTTTTCTGTTGTTGGAAGCTGTACACTGAAAGAAATCCACGTGGATACTTTCCTGCTTTACTTAGCTAAACATTACTTGCATTTGCAAGGCAAAAATTGGACAGCTGTATATTACAACTGTGTAATGAGTGTATTCACTAAGGTACAGTGCTAAGAAGATGAATTAAAGTGTGAGGTAAAGTACATAAACCACACCATGGAAATACCCTTTTGGTGTGCTCTGTTGCAAGTACATTGTGGAGAAAGCATGAAAGGACAGAAAACTCTCTGGGTTTGCACTGGGACATTGGTTGCAGAGTAGCAAGTGTGTTGCACGTTTGTAACTCAGCTACCCTATGTGCAATAAAGACATCTTATTTGAATACTTACATGTTAATGCTGGTTGGTGTAAAGAGAGACCTAGGGCAGACAACCCCAAAACTTCTGTGCCTCAGGTCTCTTGGTTTCTAGCAAACTACTGTCTAATATACCTAGACACAGCTGCAGAATCTCAATGGCATCTCCTGGGTTTCAGGAGCTTAACAGCTTCAACAGCTTATTAAAAAAGGCCTTTAGGAATGGTGAAAACAAAGAGCAAATATTCCTTCCTGAAAACGTTCAGTGCAGAACAATCAAAGACAAAAGGAAGGATAGATGTAGACATGTATATGTGTCTTACATCTGAACTACAAGATGGTTGCCTCTGGCATTGCTGATTGGTACAACAAACCCTGCTTCAGGCCATGCTGAACTTTTACAATAACTTTCAGTCTGATTTTGGATTCAGAATGCAATTTCAAGTACTCATTGAAAGAGTCTATACTGGAAATATGGAATAAAATGTGTGTGAAAGAAAATTTCCAGGGACACACAAAAAAGGCAGAACAAAAAAAGCCATTCCTACCACCCAAATTAAGAATGGGTCTCCTCCACAGACTGAAACCAAAGAAACTGCTGTCACTGATTGCTGGAGTCCCTCTAGCGGAGATTCGGGTAGCAAATTTGACCTTTAAAATAGCACAATTTGCAAACACATCAGAAAAGTAACAACTAGGAAAACAAAAATTCATTCATTTTGTCTTGGTGTTGCAGGCTTTCCTGAGCCAGCAAAGTACTGACAGAATTGCAGGGTATGATTCCAGAGCTAGAAAAAGGGAGGAGGCTGGACAGAACAGATGATAGTGTGGCAGAAGTAAACACTCCCACTGACTGCTTTGCTCCTTCCTGAAGACCTGCAGAGCCCAAGGGCTGCAGGAGGTAGGCACTATTTATCCTCTCCCACAGAACGAATGAGACTGAACATATCCAGCATTCTGGGTAGGACAGCTAAACCCTGCAGCAGCATCTGTGTTTTGTTCTCACAGTTACTTGGTTATGCACGGGAGGTCATTGTTAAAACATTTTCATCCTGGGCCTGTGCTCTGCCTGCTCTGACATGGAAAACTACAAAGGATGAGCTTACAAATGTCAGTCCGTCTAACTTTATCTCCATTCATAGCAACTCCACTTTGAGCTCAAATCTCAGCAGCTGGTAGATTTTTATTCTTTAAAAAAACTGTTATTTTCTCCATCTAAAACATTTCACACATACCTTGCCTTGCAGCTTATCCCTGGGAAGAAGTTAGTCTTATTGAAATCTCCCACTAGGGCACTAACACACCTCATCAAATATTCTTTGTGTTTTTCATCCCCTCTAAATTACTGAAGAATATAATTCAGAAAGAAAATTAATAACAACAGACCTGGAACATATAGTTGTCAAACTGATCCAGGTTTTTTTAATGGCCCTTGTGTCTGACTTACCATTGTGTCTGATTACTATCCAATCATTTATGTAGCCTGTGCCGCTTGCATGGCTGAGAAATCTTGTATTTGTTTAGAGCAGCAGAGCTGGAAGAAAAAAATCTCTTGGTCAAATTCACGGAGGAAAAGCCTTAGTAGGAAAACTAAGAACTGAATTTACACTTTAATCCAGAATTTTAAGTATGTATTCCGTCTGCAGTTTGGTACAACTGACAACTGTTGATTGCCTGAGCCTTTGTTAATGTTGGAGTAACATGGAAAAATGACTAGACTGCTTTCTGACAAAAAGACTGACTCATTTGTGGGCATGTTCATGTTCTTGTTACATTTGCTTTCCATGACTGTGCCAGGTAAAAACAGGAAGACACACGAATATTACTGCAGAATAGAGCTCAGGGAGTCAGACAGAGAATTACACAGGTATCTGTACAAGCTGGGGAATGGGGGGCGTCTCATAAAAGGCTGAAGTTTGTGAGCTAATTTCTGAGGTGTTTTTATGTTGTTGTTATTGTTGTTATGAAGGAGCAATCAAAACAGCTGGTGTTTTTAGAGGGTATGGCTCATTTGTGTTGCAGTCATGTCAGCCAGGCTATAATGAAGAATGATGTTTAGGTCAGAGAAGAAGAGCTGTTGTTACTGCATTAATTGTTCGTCCATATGGATTTTCATTGAATAAATTCCATGTTCATGTCTAGATACACTTGACACATCTATTTCAATTTTACTTGTCTGTCCAGAAGATTGCAAGTGCTGACGATATTTAAGATGGCATTTTAAAGACAAAAACACCCATGCTAAGGAGAAGTGTTAAGAGAATGACAGTGGAGTGACACCAATTAGTCTATAAGGCTATGAAGTAAGAGCTACTTTGTAATGGACATGTAGTTTAACAGGATTACTTGTTACCTTTCGAATAACTGGGTTCATTGATGGATTATACAGTTACACTATGAAGTTTTCACAAGGAATAGATCAGGATTTCTGCTTGAATCACCGCATGTCTTCTAAGAAAACATATCCCAATTTTATTATTATATAGTTCTAAAGCCCTCAAGAAATCCAAGAAAGGCTGCCAATAATATGAAATATGAAAGACATTCTCTTTTCTTTTTCTCTCTTTAAATACATGGAAGATCACATTGGAGACAGTCTGCTGTTCTCTCACAGCTACTCCAGCTGAGAATTTGTGTACTCGAGATAAGCAATATTCGGGTGGGGAGGAAATGTCTTCTGTAATACCATCAGATGATAAAAGCTAAGGGATCTGGATTTTATCGTCCTTTGAATCTCTTTCTTTCCAATCTTTTGAAGGAAGGGCTTCAGGTATGTATGATCCTGCTGGCATGCCCTTTTGAACTGTAAAGACTGTAGAAAAATACTGTGCTGCACAATCTTTGTGAGACTTAAAATTGCTATAACACCACTGTAAACACTTTTGGAAGGGCCAGGACTGGGACCAGAGATAAAACTGATAAAAAGACACCTGCTAAGTAATGATTGTGTAGAGCTCCAAGACTCCAAAGTGGGCAGTAGTTGGTATCTTACGTTGGATTGTAAATTATTTCAACCACTTTCACTCAGTCCCCTGTGCAGTCTTACAATTAAAATGTAGGTAGTTATCTCTCTCAAAAAACTCATCAAAGGTAACATGAAGATACACTATTACCTATTAGATTGAATGGACATATTAGGGAAAATCAGACACATCTCAAAGCTGCTATTCATGTCTTGAATATATTCAAGGGATTTCGATGAATTCGTGGAGCTGAGTTCTGAAGGTCAGATGGATGATCTTTTTCTTTGAATTAGTTTGAATATTTAGTAGATCCAATGAAGTAGGGGGACATTAACTGAAATATTAACTGAATTAACTGAAATATTTTAGAATGGAACTGTATCCAATTTAAAGCAACATCAATTGTCTCTTCCCTAGGTATTCCCAATTTTTTAAACCCTAGCACTGCCATCTTTGTTTCCAAAGCATTTCAGTGACACTGTGAAGATTACTGGGGTGTTCATCATAGAACTCTACAGTCATCAAAGACTTGTTTCATTACTAGAAACTAAGCTCAGGATGACTAGAAATACCTATAGGATTGCATGCAAATTTGTGGCATGAAATTCTCTATATGTATTTGAAAAACTAGTATGTTTATTATACATTTTGAAGTGTATATTACCAAGGAAAAATATGTTAACATTAATACAGTATTTTCTTAAGACTTCAAACTGCAAATTGAAGGAGTGCAATTACATGCTAAGAAAAGGATGGACATTTTTCTTATCACAAAAGAGAAGCCACCAAAAGTCTGACATCAAAGCAGTTACTGCCCTGTAGCTACCCAATGTCAAAGTTTAAATGCAAAATACAGAGTAAATGGGTTTGAATTCAACTGGGTACTGACAGAATACAACCAGCAAAGGTGAGGTGTACATGACCTAAATAAAGATGTATGTTTGTGACAGTTTGGCATGTAGTAGATCACTCTGTAGGTCTTCACATGTATCATAGTTCCCCATTTCATTGTATAGAATAAAAGGACAAAAGATAAGGTTTGTGATCATGAGTTTTAAAACATCTGCAACCTAAAACTCTTTCATTTGAAGGCGCACCCTGCTGCAACACTTTCTTATTAGAGATACTTCACCCAGTGTTATTTGGATGCCATCGAATCACTTTATAGTCTGAAAATATTTTTCAGAGATACAGCTTGAAATTGGAAGATGATGTTCAGGTATTTTTTTTCCTCTAGCATGTGGCAATTACGATGAATCAGAGTTTAGTCTGTGTTCTGTCGATCACCATAGTAACCTGTACTCCCCATATTTAATGGGAAACAAAAATATATTTACTTGACAGAGATGGAGTTCTGGGAAGCACTGTTATATGAACATTGGCAAAATGTTTTAATGGGACTATTTGCCTCTCAAATGTACCAGCTACAAGATCATCTTTCACATAAACTCCACAAGAAGGAATTGATTGTAGTGAAAATATATTATCTAGGAATAAAGCTGTTTTCTACTCTTATCTGTCCTTAACCAAGAGCAGATCATGCCACGCCAGTTTGGGGCCTTCTATGATGGAGTGACAGCATCAGTGGACACAAGAAGGACAATTGATGTCACTTACTTGGACTTCTGCAAGGCCTTTGTCATGGTCCCACAACACATCCTTATCTCTATATTAGAGAGATACATGCCCCAAGGATGGGCTATTTGTTGGATAAGGAATTGGTTGGAGGGCCACAGCCAGAGTGTTACGGTCAATGCTCAATGTCCAGGTGGAGGCTGGGGATGAGTGGTGTCCCCCAGAGATCCATTTTCAGACCAGTACTCTTTAACGTTCTTATCAGTGACAGATAATGGAATTGAGTTCACTCTCAGCAAGTTTGCAGACAACACCAAGATGAATCATGCAGTTGATACATCAGAAGGAAGGGATGCCATCCAGAGGGACCTGGACAGGTTTGAAAATTGGGCCCATGTGAATTTAGTGGGTTTCAACAAAGTCAAGTTCAAGCCGTTGCACTTGGATTGGGGTAATCCCAGAACTGTGTACAAAATGGGAGAAGAACCCTTGATAGCAGCCCTGCGGAAAAGGGGTTAGGGATCCTGCTAGATGAAAAATTTAGCATGAGCCAGCAGTCTGCTCTTGCATCCTGGAAGCCCAACAGTATCCTGGGATGCATCAACAGAGGAGTGGCAGCAGGGTGAGCGAGGTGACTGTTACATCTACTCTACCCTTGTAAGGCTCCATCTGGAGTACCACATTCAGGTCTGAGGCCTCCATCACAGGAAAGATATGAAGCTGTTGGAGAAGGTCCAGAGAAGTGCCATGAAGATGAGAGGGCTGAAGCACCTCTGCTATGAAGAATGCCATCTCTGGAGACATTCAAGGCCAGGCTGGATGTGTTCCTAGGCAGCCTGATCTGGTGGGTGAAGCCAGCCCATGACAGGGAATTGGAACTAGATGATCTTTGAGGTCCCTTCCAAACCAAGCTATTTTATTATTCTATGATTTTTTTATTTATATAGACGATGCCGTCTTTAGTCCAGAGTGTATACATAAACATATGTTAGCTTATTTTGCTTGTTTTGCATTTTCAGAGATTCCTAAACTGCAAAAAAGAGACAGCAATTGCTTATTGTTGTTTAATGAAATGATTGTGATCTAGAATTGGACTTGTTAAGGTCTATTTTTGTCAGTCAAGTCAAAACTGAGATTGTCTATCAAAATTTAATAGTTCTTTTGGTGACATAATTCAATTTGATTTATTTTATTTCATGAAATGACTTCCAGTGTTTGAAATGATCCTTCTGAATGGTTACCCTTAACATAAGATCTAGTTTATAAAAATGGCCCAACAAAATGAACAGGTATCACAGGCTTAATAATTGGTATCTGCTGTGAGGCAGAGGAAGCTGTGGGAAGCTGAAGAGCTTTCTGCTCAGCCCCGTGATTTGTAGTACTCAGACACCAAATCTAGCTTTTAACTGAACAGATTGTTCAGCAAACTTTAGTTTTAGAGGGAAAGCCATCTAGAAACCAGGGGGATTCACTGTGCAGTTCATGAATTTCTAAATTTTCAGTCCCGTTAGAAGCTTCCCATAAGAAGACATAATGTCAGAGAAATTTATAAAGCAGTTCATCAGAAGACATGGTCATTACAGCTCTGACCGGCTCTAACTGCAATGGATGCTTTATTTTTGAACTCCATTGTTATATATCCATAAACCACTTAATTTATTTTTATCTTTACAGCTTACTTAAAGCATAACTAAAAGAACATATTATTAAGGAAGTCTCCTATCTCTCAAGCATGTTAATATCCTACATATTATATGTATAATTCTATGCATTCTATCATGATGCAGTGGGCAATATTTTGCAATGCATAAAGACTTTAAGCTTAAATTTCACTAGTTACGTATAGGGACTATTTCACTTAGAAGGGTGCATTTCTTTCTTTCTGACTTCTGAAGAAGTTTGATGTTAACTCTGAGACACTAAAATGTACTGAAAGAATAATGGCAGACGTATCTTTTTAATCAAGAACTTTTATTTTATCAGGATCACATTCAGACTAATATTCGATATAGTTACTTTATATACTTCGGTGCATATTTTCTCCTGTAGAAGAACTAACCAATACTAGGCATGAAATAGTATGTGTGTATTAATTGTACAAAAACACTTTCATATTCATATTATTAAATAGGTTTTTCTAACCTCTACTATTGGGAATGCAGTTTGAAGGATATGCACATGTGTGAAGTGAGCTATTATTAACACTTCAGCTCTGTCTGTGTTGTTACTGCAGGCTACCAGCTTTGCTAAAGTAATAATTCAGTCATGTCAGGGGATGAAAAATAGGATCTTCAAAGCACTATTCAGAAGGAATTACTGAGTAAGTTCACTGTATTGTGGTTTTTTTGTTGTTGTTGTTTTTGTTTGTTTTCCTTCTGTGAGATTAAACATCATACTTGGATATTATCTCATAAATGCCACACAGAGTACTTATGAGACAGATAATGGAGGACTGCTAGCTTTGACTTGCAGAATCAAACTTTACAACTGGATAAGGGTTATCAAATAGGTATGATTTATATCAGTACTGCACACACACGGTGGGTGTAAGGGGGTAGCCCCTCCTAGCTTGCACACCGCAAAGTGGAAGTTAAAGATATTTATAGAGACAAGCTATATATGTGGATAGAATTTTCAAGAATAGGAGGGAACATTATAGAATCACAGAATCACAGAATCACAGAATTGTAGGGGTTGGAAGGGACCTCCAGAGATTATCGAGTCCAACCCCCCTGCCAAAGCAGGTTCCCTACAGCAGGTCGCACAGGTAGGCGTCCAGGCGGGTCTTGAATACCTCCAGAGAAGGAGACTCCACAACCCCCCTGGGCAGCCTGTTCCAGTGCTCCGTCACCCGCACCGTAAAGAAGTTCTTGCGCACATTCGTGCGGAACTTCCTATGCTCTAGCTTCATCCCATTTCCCCTTGTCCTGTCTCCACACATTGCTGAAAAGAGTCTGGCCTTGCCACTTTGCCCCCTACACCTGAGATATTTATAGGCCTGGATCAGGTCCCCTCTCAGCCTTCTTTTCTCAAGGCTAAACTGACCCAGCTCACTTAGCCTTTCTTCATAGGGGAGATGCTCCAGGCCCTTCACCATCTTTGTGGTCCTCCGCTGGACTCTTTCCAAGAGATCCCTGTCTTCTTTGTACTGGGGAGCCCAGAACTGGACACAGTACTCCAGATGAGGCCTTACCAGGGCAGAGTAGAGGGGGAGGATCACCTCGCTCGACCTGCTGGCCACTCTCTTTTTATTTCAATATATCTCAATTACAATTGATTCCAAGAAATTATGCATATTACAATTAAAATAGAAGGGGATATTACAATTAATTCCAAGAAATTATGCGTAGATTCATTCTGATATTACAATTAGAATAGGAGGGGATGTTACAGTTGATTCCAAGAAGTCATTACCATATTCTCCACACCTAGTTGTTAAGCCCAATTGCTGACTCATCGTGACTTGCAAGTTTTGTTCCCCCCCATTAATTGTGAGCAACCTAGTTCATAATTAAGCAAATGCCATTCTGAAACAATTCTGAAGAAATATGTTTCACATCAGCATATACAAAAATCAGAGACATTAGAAGTAAGGAAATATTAATTTTCCAGCATAATGAGCCATTCTGTGATTCTATGATCACAAGACTTAACCCTGAGTAAGATCAGAGACAGATAAAATCTGCGTTTTCACTTGCATCTTTATCTGAGATAACATTTACTTTTCACAGAAGTATGGCATGCTTATGTAACATAATATTGAAGGGAATGAAAAGACCTTGGGTGAGAGGCTGCATGTGTATAAAGTGTTGAATCACTAATGTATATTTCATGTTTCCTGTTTCTGATGATACATGTATGCATATATGCTTTTTCCAGTAAACAAAATGATTATTTCAAAGGTAATTGAGAATAGCTGGTAGAGAATTTCTGTGTGAGATGTATATTATATATGCATAGAAAAATTTGCATAAGTATTTCATTTCCTTCTTAAATGTCACTAGTAGAGAACACTGACAAACCATAACACATACAATCCACCTTTGTTAAGTTACACAGAGCCACAGAATACAGGTTACATGTACCTAGCAGAAGACTTTATCACAAGAAAAGATATATAATTGTAAAATGGATTTGCTTGCACAAACTGGTGAGAAGATTTCCAATAAAGCAAAAAGGTATGTCATGGTAATATTGACTTTGGTATAGTCACACCTAAAAATACAGGTTTACAGTCAGTAGTGTCTTGATTTAGACTCTAACCCAACCTAAAAGTCTCAAATTCATGTCTATCCATTTCTTATTGATTTGTCTAGCATGGTGTGGGCTGGTAGGATTTTTTGTTTTTTTTTTCCAGGAACAATTTTCCGCTCTTAAATTTTAGCTAACTCTCCCAAAAGAATGTCTAATACAAAGAGGAATTATGTTTTTTACAAGTAAGATAATGACAAACATAATACATACGTCAGTCTAGTTTCTGATGGGACCTTAGAGTGCTCCTTCATTCAAAAACTCTCATGCAATCAACAAATAACAATGAGTTGGAAAATATGAACAGCCCTTAATTTTCTATAAGATAAGATCATAACTTTGTAAAGCTGAGCTGATTTTAAGGAACAAAAGACAATGTAACTATCACCAAGACTTCAGCTCTTTGCTATTTTACTATAATAGTGTTGTTTTGTGTTGTTGTTTTTTTTTCCTGTTCTTCTCCCTGGCATTTACATGCATATATTTTTCAACATCAGTACCACATCTCACCAGTTGAGAGCAGAAAGATACTACTTTTATAATTTCTAGACAGCAAATTCACCCAATCATCACCTTCTTCATCCTTTCATGGGAAGGAGGACAGGATAAAGAAACAAAGAGAGACAGCACAGCTTCTTTAATCAGCCTTAACAATTTTGCTTTGGTTAAATTTGTACAGGAAAATTGAAATCCTTTGGGTAGGAGTTGATGAATTGTAGAAGGAATCAAGAAAGGAAATAAAGATACAGTTCAAAGAGAATAAACAAGCCATATAGTTTTCAATAGAAGTAGCGCTTTGGAAGTAGGAAGAGATATAAGTAATCAGACAAGGTGCAAATGCATGCAGAAAGAAAGGGAAGAACAAGTTTTCCTGGGAAGTAAATCCCATTTAGGTCATTATAATTCAGTATGGCCACGATCCAGGAAAACACGGAGCATATGTTTGATTATAATACCTGACATGCTATCTTGAAATCTGAACTTTGCTCACTTGTCAGGCTCAGACTGAAGTGATTTCACTGTAGCTAGGCTAGCATCTTCTTTTGAATGACACCAGCCCACTGCAAAACCCAAAAACCAGATAACTCAAAGATGTATTGAGTATCTACACGAATAATCCTTTTTTCTCTGGGCAGAGTCGAAAGCATACTCACATGGAGCTGGAGGGCAATGAATGGCTATGGCAGCCAGAGGGAGTGTGATGTCATCACTCTGCAAACTTTTAATTTCTAGAAAACTCAGATGACATTTTGTGTGAAGTGGTACAAGAAAAACAGATTTGAGTTGGCCAAAATTCTAGCACACTTGGAACGTGTGTTTGTGTGTTTAGTTAGCTGTTACTGGTTGCATGCTTTGGGGATGCAGCAGCAGCAGGCTGGCTCTTGGCGGCCACGGAGCAGGAGGCAGAGGAGCAGGAGGCCCCTCCTGTCACCTAGGGCACAAGCAGGCTTTCCCAGGTATCTCTGTGAAGACAATTGATCCTGCACTCACTGGCTGCTGATAACTAGTTTCTTCAGTTGATCTTTCTATCTATCTCCTTTCTGGAGCAGAATGAAATACTGTTTTGGCTTTTCAAAAATGAACAAAGAGAAGATAAGATAGATATACAATATCTGTCAGTGTGACTAGGTACCATAATATTTATTTCCTGGTGAGATGGAAATTCTGAAGACTTACAGCTCTCATTGAACAATAGAAGTTAATTCCTAATTCTCAAGGTTTCAAAGAAAAGTGTGATTTTTGCAATATGTCACCACAAATTTCACTTGGACTTTTTGAATTTTTGCTTATCTTGTTCTGAGAGGATGCGACAATACACTCACACAAGCAACTTGTTTTTTCTCCTAGGAAAACAGACTTGTTTCTTCTCCTAGGAAAACATACCGATACAAGAACACCTACATTTTCACATGACCAAAATGTTCAGAAGATATTTTAAAATTGTTGCATTTATGAAAAGCTACTAGTTAAATGGTTTCCTTGAAACAATTCATAAATCAAAATCAAAAAACACATCTTTTTCAGTACAATTATGTTTCATTTACTCTCAAACTCTGTCAGCATGATGAGGTGGTTGACAATTATTGAGGCTTGCTAATTAACCTACTTAACAGGTCACATAGGTAACTGGCTCAGATTGTGTCAAACCTCATTACTGGGATAATAATTTAATCATTCAGCACACTCAAATCCAGAGAATCTGGAGAATAAGTCAAATGGGAAAATAAAATCAATACTTAGATATTAAATTAGATATTCAAGTTAAAAATGTGAAAACACTGTCTGTTATGAAAATATAAAGCATACTACTAAGAGGTAGAAAGCCAGTAAAAGCCAGAGAAGGCTGTGTTTGGTGGTTCTTTTCAGTCATAATATGCAGCATGAACATCAAAAGATGCTGTATATAGCCTTGCTTTTAGGAATGAAAAATAGTTTTACATATAAAGAAGCCATGAGCATGTGTATTATTCATCCACGTTTAGAAAGAAATGTCATGTAACAAAATGCAGTTGTCATAAATTGAATGTTTCAGAGCAGAATTGCTCATGTTTGTCTGCTTTCTGATCTGCATGGAACAATCATCTTCTCTCCCCTCTCTTACACAGCCCAGCCTTGTCCATTTCTTCATGCCTGGCTTTAGAGCAAAGCCAAAGGAATGTCAAATGAAAAAACTCACTGAATAGAAAAATAATATTGCTGGATTGAAGAACGGGTGGGAAGGAAGAAAAATTATAGTGATTGTCATAGTCATAGAGACAGTGTAAAAGCTGCACTTTCTCTGCACAGTAATTCTCTACATTTACAAAGTGTCTATGCAAATAGGAGGCAGAAGTAGAATATTTCTGGAACAAGAAAAACATTCTCTGAGCAGATTCTTTACCTTTCGTAGGAACAATAACACCCAAGTTTGAGTGGGAAATGCACATTTAGTTTGGATTCAAGAAGAAGAACAATCATTACCAGAACTTATTAGAGTTCCATTAGAACTATTCAAAATTCAGATGGAGAAAAAATACCATGACTCATAGGAAGGCACCCTGCTGCTCCTGCTTGTGTGGTTTGTGAGGAGCCCCACAACACAGACAAAAGTACATTGAAGACACAGGAAAATACCTCAGTATGGCCAACATGCCCATCTTCATAGTATATAGTAATGGTTTATTGTCTGCAGGAAGAGAGTGATAAAAGAAGCTGTCACTCTTCTGAGTAGTAGATCATTCAGTTTACATTATCTGTAGATCTTATGGCCAAGAATTACAGTTTAACACAAGCAGCTCTAGGACTTGCAATTTATCCACTCAATAGGAAAAAAAAGAAAGTGTGGGACAAAGAAACACAATGAACAAAAGACCTTGCAAATGAGTAAACGAGCTCGGCAGCTACTTGTGCCACACGTAAACACACACAAGGCATGTGACCAAGAGGTTCTTACATGGGTACAAAATGTTGTAAGCATGTCCTGCAAGCCTGCACCTCACCTGCCACAAGGAAAAAAAAAAAGGAAAAAAACTTAATTACCATAGCAGCTCGTAATAGATCTCCAAAACAAAAACAACCAGCATGCAAGGATAGCCAGCATGTCAGGAATGAATGCTGATCTCAGCTAGCTTTGTTTGTATTTTCTGCATATTTTCTGCATAACAATTAGCAAGAATGCATGCTCAAGCTGCTAGATGTGACCTAGACCACTCATATTGTCAAATGTATTGTTTTGAATCATAAGTTGTCTTCCTACTGAAACAGCATACATTATATTAGAAAGGCTGTGCATGTGTATCACAGTTCTGGAACTACAGAAACAGCATGCAGCTCTTAAATGTCTGTTCTAGCATCTGACTATATAATATAAATTCTACAGTAGCCAATAACTGATTTGAACTGAAAAAAAAAGAGTGAAGTGAGGCACCACTATTCATGGATGCTATCTCCTAGTTCAGGAGTGCTAGATAACAGGAACAGCTTACAGGGGAAAAAAATTGCCTAATTAGTACAAACCATAACACTGAGAAGTTAAATTTTCTCATTAAAAATTTATCTCCCAGATAAAAAAAAGCAACCATCATAAAGATAATTATGGTTGGTTTTTTTTTTGATTGTTTGCTTTTTGCATAAAACAAAAGCACAAAGAGAGCAGACAAAATGCATGTAAGGAGGTGTCAGCTCATGTAAATGAAGTTACTCTTTGCTAGAAGTTCAGAGGCTAGGCTCCAGCTGCCAGTGTTACTTCTTCTTACTGTGGGTAGAAGTCCCACAGCTCCCATTCTACTTTTCTAATTCTCATGAAGATTTCCATTGTTTTCAGATTGCTGGTAATTTTCATATATTATGTACTAAACTTACAAATGGCTCATCAAATTATACAACTGCAGTCACAATAAAGTGTGACTGTACATTAAGGACTTCCTTTAGAATAGGAATATTTAACTATCTGGCTATCTAGATTGATCCAACTTTATAAATATTTCAATATCAGCATATCTGGATCACTGTCATAGTGATCTAGATGCAATGAGTGCACGTTTCTGTGTGCTTCAGAAGTTAGCTGGAAGCAGTAACACAGCCTAGGTACCATGGTTCATATATTGTGAAGTCAGGATATATTCTAAGGAAGATTCAAGTTTGGATGGAGATGAGACCAAGAGAAAGCAATAGGTGTATAAATTTCTGTTTATCTCAAGTACTATTGCAGAGACTGAACATACATTAACTGCATCTTCAGCAAAGATAGGTTGCTCTCAGTGTCAGCTGTTCTGAGGGATTTCTGGAAATAAAACCAGTTAGAAACTTTTTGCTCCCCTGTCATTTATTAGGCTTTCCGTTTTTAAAAACATCATGTTTTCCACTGATCCTTCCTTTATAACTCATCTGTAATTGCTATAAGGAGTAACCCCATTATATCATTGTCAAAGCACCTTTTTACAACTCTTCATTTAAAAGAAAAAGATTTTCAGTGATTCTACTATGTCTTCCATTGACAACAGTCAGCTGTGTATTTGTTGAAAAAAATTAATGTGAAGAAGTAGTGAGTGATATTCAAGTATGGCAATGCAATATAATGGTGTTTTAGACACATCTGGACCTGTTAAAATTTTATCCATCCCTCTAATAGCATCCAGGCTTGACTACTTCTGTGCTAATCTGTTTCATTCCTCTCCTCGCTCAGACTGACACTGTCTTAGCATCAGTTCCCTTATATAGGTGATGCTTAATTGCTAGCATGCTTGCAGCAAATTGAACCATCTAATTCCCACAGAGACAGTTGCAGGGTGAAGATTTTTTTTACTGTGGTGCAAATTATGACTGCTCATGGCTGGAAAAAGGCACACAACATTTAATGAGGATGTGGGGAGGAGGGAATGCAGGAAGCAGACAGGCTCTGAGCCTCCCTGGGACTAGAGCAGCTTCTTCACAAAGCACTGGGGTGCTCTACAGGGTCTGTCCCCCACCCCTGAACTAAATGTGCTGAGGTCTGGGGGGCATGGGAGCTGTTGCCACATGGCCTCTTTGTCCCAGTCTCCCAGTTTTCACCCAGGCCTCCTACTCACAAAGAACTTTCCATTGGGGGAGCCTAGTTACAACCCACCGGAACCCACAGTGAGAATGCAGTGAGATGCCAGGCTGGGAGAGCAAATGGCAGGCTGTGTCTTCTTCCTCATCTTGACCTCATCTTGACTGCTTTCTGGACAGCAGAGTGGTTTTAAATCACTGCAAGCTGCAAAGAGCCCCAACCGTTCTATTGTGCTCTCTGAGCAAGAATTTTATCATTAGGGTGCACTATCTTTCAAATAGTATATTATAATAATATATTATACTTAGAACACAAACTCACTTCAAGCCCCGGTGAGTAGTGTTGAAAAGTGGGTTTTGGACAGAAATTAGTCCCATATAACATCCCAAGCAGAAGGATTTGCTGCCTGCATCTGTGTTGGGCTTTTATGGCTCTGGAAACAACGAGTATTTCAGCTTAAGACTGCAGAACATGGATGTTTTGTTAACTTCTGCACCTTTCCCACTGCTTGGGGAAGAAAGCCTTTATCTTTCAGTAAATCAATTACAAGATTGTCAGGGATTCATTGCAAAAAGACAGTTTACTGTTCAAGATAACTCCGAAGATTCACCAGTGTAAGAGTCTGCAATAAAATGTGAAACATTTAAAATATAATGCAGCGATTAACCATGGGCTTTCCATAATAATCATTTAGTGAATGTACAAATAGAATAAATGCAATATTGAAGCAAATAGATGACATTTGACACAAAAAGTGGCTTGTGTTTCATATTATTTCACTTAACTGCCTTGTCTTTCTCCCACCAAACAGAAGCTTTATTGACAAAATGTACTCTTGCAATTTAGTCTGCAGCCTTAAAGAATGTGCAGCTCTGGGAGAAAACTGAATTATGGCTTCTACTTGTAAGATAAGGAATGGCATCTAATAACTTAATGAACAGGAAGTTTGTTAGTTGTAAAAGAGAGAACTAATAGAATGCATTGTTTATCAATCTTTTTTCTTAATTCAGACATGTTGTTCATGTGGGTGTCACACCCCTTATGCATGCATTTGTTACCTTATTAATAGTCTAAACTCTTAATGCTCTAAACCATTAATGCTCTACACCATGTGCTAAAATCTCAAAAAGCCACAAAAATGTATCTCAACTTTTAATTTAATGTGTATGTGATCAGTGAATTTTTGGAGGCTCTATAACTACCATTTCTAATCAGATATTTGGACAGCAAAGAAATTCACTTGAACTTCTGTCATCTGAGCTTACAGACTCTTTCCCTGTTCATCCAGTATTTATCAAACTGGTGGAGGGGAAAAAATGCACACACCATCATGATGATGGCCTTTTTCAATTGCTGTTAATTGTTGTGTAGATACATCTAAATATGAAAAGATAATAAAAAGAAACCTGTAGATGTAGAAAAGCCACACTAACATAAAAAGTAAGCATTAGGTCCCTGTCTGAAAAGTTTCCTTCTCCGTGCCAAAAATAGGGATTTACCTCAGCCATAGCACCGTGTGAACTGGTTTATTTTGCACATTTGAATGATTTGCCTCCAAGTATTTGGATCATGATATGTGAGAATATGCAGCCTACTGTCAGGAAAAAAAAAAAAAAGGTCTAAAATGTGTTACGATGCTGCTCTGTCTTAGCTGATAATATTTCTTTATGAACACAGTGCAACAAATAGAACTAGAGCCTGTGAGAGGTAGATTGTATTTTTGCAGTGGAAATTTCCAGTAGTTCTGTATGTAACATAGAATAAGTTTTCTTTCACAAAGAAAGTTGCTGAACAGAGTGAAGTTGAGACTGGGGTGTTCCAACCTAGGTAAAATTGGCACAGGCACTAGGTAAGATGGTTATGTAGGGTAGGGGAGAGTCCAGTATAGCACAGAATGAATGTGCAGATTGTTGAAAATACTGTCCTCCTATTGCTGTAAAAAGTACAGAACATACCCCAAAACAGTGGGTTGGTAACAGATATTGTATGGAAGCGTAAGGTAGCTATGGAAGTGTACTGTAGCAACAGTGTTGGAAGACCGTGAGCATGAGGTGCTCAACCAATGAGTGCCAGGAGAGGCTTTACCTGCATCAGTCAGACCTAGGGTATATAACGGAATGGATTTCACTGACTAGTTGTGCAATTTCTCCCTTGTCAGTAAGGGGTGTGAGCCCATCCTTGCAATAATGAATAAACTGCTCTTCACAGACATCTTTGCCTGATTAGAAGTTTTTGATCTTGAGTGTGTTTCTCACAAGTCCTAGGTAAATACATAAGACATATGTGCACACAAAAACTGACAGAGAGCAGGAAATTCAAGTCACTGGATATGAAGGTAAAAGCAGAAATAAAAATTGAGCTGTATTATCAGCCCCAATGTTTCATGTTCTGTATATATCCTCAGGTAATTTTAATTCTAACCTGGAACAAATTTATCTCTTTGCTTCAGTTCTCTATTCCAGAAATAAAAATAATCGAGGAGAGCCTGCAGTAATTTGTTCCTCTTGTAGATGTCTGTGAATGGGCCTTTTTTGCTGTACTGTTTTTTCATATGGACAGCCTAGAAGCAGATGTCATATATTTATTCAGTTGTTTGAAGCCCCATCACAGCCATTCCACTCAGTCAGGTAACAGGCATACTACTGCCTATACTGAATATGAGACCTAATCAATACATTTGATCTCTTTATTAATTTAATTTTTGTCTCAGAAGCCCACTACAATGGGATTTCTAAGCATTTGTGCTGAGCACAGTAGGAAGGCCAGTAATCCAGTTATTTGGTTTTCTTGCTGAAGAGAACGGAGACTGGGAAAGCCATCTTTCCCTTGCTCTGGTGAGCAAGCTGGAGGTCTTCATTAGACTTTAAGCTTCCTGTGTAAAACATACCCCAAGGACTGCAGCAGGCCACTTACATAGAGCTTGGAGGGCATAAGTGAGACATGGTTGTGGTGCATTGGCTTTCTGCCTTAGGAAAACATTCACCATTAGAATTAAGCACTCACCCTGAAGCTCTCATTCCAAAATTAAATGCCAACAATCAAATGAATAAATAATAATAAATTAGAGCAGCATGAGTAAATAAATAAATAAATAAAATCACAATAATTTATTCTGTGACTCATCTATTCTGAATTGCTTTTCCAGACTGCATACCTCAGATTATCTTTCAGTTTTTCTTTTTTCCATGATTGTGTTTTATGCATGTGTGCAATGCACAATGCACAATTTGGATTTATTCACTGCCTAGTCCATGTAAATAAAAATAGAGTTTTAGATAGTACTTGCTTTTGCAATGCAAATAATTTTGTTTGCTTCTGCTATTCAGCAGAATCTGACCTACTTTGTATGCAGGTTGAGTCTATGTGAATGTGTGAAGAATTCAGACAACCAAAATGAAGCATGCAAAATATAGCTTTAGATGCTACATCTGGAGCTGCACTTTCTGGTTTTGAGAGTCAAGGGCAATTTCAACAGACTTCAAGATTTGGGAGGTTTTAAAATTATGGCAAACCAATCTCTTTATAACACAAAAATATATGTTATAGCAAAGCAGGCTGGAGCACCTCCCCTATGGGGACAGGCTGAGAGAGCTTGGGCACTTCAGCCTGGAGAAGAGAAAGCTCCAGGGAGACCTGATAGCAGCTTCCCAGTACCTGAAAGGCCCTACAGAAAAGCTGGGGAGGGACCTTCTATAGGGGCATGCAGTGACAGGGTGAGGGGAAATGGCTTTAAACTGAAAAAGGGTAGATGTAGGCCAGATATTAGGAAGAAATTCTTTACTGTGAGGGTGGTCTACACACTGGAGCAGGTTGCCCAGTGAGGTTGTGGATGCCCCCTCCCTGGAAACATTCAAGGCCAGGCTGGATGGGGCAGTGAGCAGCCTGGTCTAGAGGAAAGTGTCCCTTCCTGTAACAGGGGGGCTGGAACTAAGAGATCTTAAAGGTCCCTTCCAACCCAAACCATTCTAAGATTTTTAAAGTGCTCACAGGAATAGCAGGTTGTATTAAAGAGAATATTCAGTAAGCAGAATTTAATCACCTATCTTGGATTTTGCCATGTTACCCTGTAACACTTTACTTCTGGTGAAAAAAAATAATAAAAATATAATAATAAAAAAAGAAAGATAAGAAAAATCAGGTAAAACTATTTTGCTTCCATGCTTCATCTGAAAATGGTATATTTTACAGTAACAAATTAAGCCTTGTAATGGGATGGGACACCAGTTTCATTTCCTGCAATAAGTTTGTTCTTTCCAGGAGCTTCTTTTCCAAAACTTCCTTAGGGTATGAAATAATTGGCTATTAAACAGTGTGTTCTTGGCCCAAACAATGGTGTTGAAAGCATGCAAGACTTGTCTGAATTATCAGAAGAGAGAGAAGAGCTGATACATATCAATTGAGCCCATCCTGAGCAAAACTTTCTCACTGTCATTTACACAGGTTATCTGCAGCTTTCTTGATTTGGCTAGTTGAGACTTGGAGGGTTTTACTCACATTTGTAACAGAAAAAAAACTGAAGAAAGGAAACAGAAGAGCACAGTTTTCTCCTTTTTCACATTTTTTCCTACCTGTTTGCCCTGTATTTAGAGTGGGGATGTGAGAAAGAAAGGCTGTTAGCTCCGTAGCATGTTGCTTGTGTAGAGAACAGCCTGTCTCACCTGAAGATAAAAGGGAAATTGTGAAAAAATTTGTCTGCACAGTAAGAAAAAAAAACAAAAATAGTCCTTGTCATCAATTCTGTATAAGTGATGTCTTCCTTTTTTCCTTTGTAAATGTGATTACCTGCAACCTACCAAATCCTCCGCAAGTCCCTAATGGCTGCCTTTGGTCTTGCACACTGACAACCAGAGGCTCAGGTCAAGCTGTCGTGCAGGCTCCAAACACCACATACGGAGGATTGAGGATGCCGGCATGGGTGGAGGTAGCTCCCATGGCCAGGAAGGATGAAAGCAACTTGTTAATAAGCAGCATGCAGCGCTAAAGACTGAGGCAGCTACTAATGAGTACTACGCAGAAGTCATGGTTTTATGAAAGTCTGTAGGTATGGTACACCTGTAAAACAAAACATGAAAAATGCAAGTAAGTTCACACAGCCCTCCAACTGCAGCAAATTGTAATTGAGGTGCTGGAGTAGATGTCTCTGAGCAGTCAGTGAGATCTCCAGCTCTCCATATCAAGTTATTTGTTAGGACTGAGAAATGCTGTCTAAGTACAAGTGTCTTTATGGAGCTGGTAGGGCTGCAACACCAGGTACTGGGCAGGATGCAGCACCTTACTGCCTGGTCGTATTAGTTTGTAAAGGGTTACAATATGTGCCTGTACAATTGCATGCATCATGGGAACAGACAAGAAAATGCAGAGGTCCTGGCCAGGGCTGCAACTTGTTGCCATCACAGCAACGTGGTGCACTAATTCTGATAGGCAGAAAAGTTAGTTTTGGGAGGGCTGCTGGGATGGATCTAGCTCTTCTGGAAGGACAGGCTGGGATGAGGAGCTGCCCTTGATATAGGTAAGCATCTGGGATACGTGGAGCCATTGTACAATGCGCTAGCTGACATCTTATGGGTCAACATTAGAGGGCAGCCCAAGATGAGTTACACTGGGGTGGCTGTCTGCCACAGAATGCCTGGTCAGGGAGAAACAGATGAGGCAGACAGCTGAAAGAAGTCTGATTCTTGCAGGCTGCCAAGGGCCAGGGTACTAAGCTGCACCTAGCATTTTAATGAAGTAGCAGGACACAAGCGCACCATGAAATGCTCCTGGTAGATTCCCAATTCCCAAGAGGGCTTCTTTGTCATTTTACATCATGCCATAGTATCTTTCAGCAGAAAGCAATGGTTTCTGGCCTCTCTAGCCTTATCCTGCTGATTAGTTTGGTGTTGTAAATGTGTAACACATGGAAACAGGTCAAACAGGCTCAAAATTCCAGGAAAATCATTTCTTTCCCTATGAGCAGAAAAGAAGCCGTGTCTGTAGGAGGTATGTGTGCATGCACCTGCCTTAAATAGTACTGAGTAGATAGAAAGGGGACTGGAAAAAAATGACTGCAGAAAGAAAATTACTGAGACATAAGTATTTTAGCAGCTCACATGACTCATAAGTTCCTAGCCTTATTGACTAAGGGAGGCCTTCAAGAGGGAGATAAGTGTTACTTAGCTGTAAGACATTTTCATGGTGATGTGCTAATTTCCTCCAGATCTCTGAAAAGATTTCAAAGCAGCAATTAGGAAATGCTGTAGTATGTTCTAGGAGCATGGGAACATTTCTGGAGAAAGTGAGGGAGGAATTTGAATATATCATAGAGTCACTAAGATTAGAAAAACTATTAAGATCATCTAGTCCAATCATCAACCCATCACCACCCTACCCAATACATCATGTCCTTCAGGGACACATCTCCACATCTCTTGAACACGTCCAGAGACAGTAACTCTACCACTTCCTTGGGTAGCCTGTTCCAATACCTCATCACTCTTTCTGAGAAGAAATTTTTCCTGTTATCTAACCTGAACCTGCCCTGGCATAACTTAAGGCCATTACCTCCTGTCTTATTGCTGTTACCTGAGAAAAGAGACCAAACTCCACCTCACTACAGGCTACTTTCTGGTAGGTGTAGAGAGAAATAAGATCTCCCCTGAGTCTATTCTTCTCCAGACTGATTCATTCCAGCGAGGGCCTTGTTGTGGTTCTGTGATTTTTTGTTGCCGGTATTCTACATCAGACCATCATGAAAAACAGCAGGAGTTAAAGAGTTAATGTTCTGGTTCCGTTCACTGCCTTTTATGGGCATTTTGGGTCTTCGGATGGGAGGGAAGGGGCGGCATTCCTGGAGGACCTCGTGGGCAGAGGAAGAAAGGTGGAGCTCCTGGCAGGACAGGAGAGGTTATGCCCCTCTCTCTCGGTTTGCGGTGGAGAAAAGCATGCACTTCCCCTGTAGTCTACACGAACCCACCTGCTATCTTTCTACACATACCCCTCTCGCCCTCTCTCGGAGCAAACGGCCTGCCTTGGGGCTAGCCAGCTATGCTGGGGAAGGTACTTTTCCTCTCTCTCCTTTGTTTTTTTTTCCTGGGCTTTTTGCCCCTTGTCACGGACCCAGATCACTCCGTGACAGGCCTAAAAGTGAACACAGAACTTGAGGTGCTGACCAAGGGAATAGCTAGCTAGGATGCAGTTTAGTTGCAGGAGTCTTGCTTCCTCTGCTCCTTAGAGCAGACAGAAATTATATTCTATAATATTTTTTAAACTGGATGGCAAACTGTTCAGATTCAGTGTGTTCCTCAGGATCTTGTCTCTCTACACATTCACACACAGCTACATACCATCAATGCTCTTGCTTATTCTGTTTTTCAGTGACTCGGAATTGCATGATGAATTCTCTCACACTACAAATTTGTCTTCATGGAGCTAACTTTTTATCTTATTAACTCCAATCAGCACTAAGGCAGACACAGTCTATCCAATTAGCATGTAGCAGCCCCTCACAGTTCCTTTGTTTCTTTGCCTTCCAGGAGCCTTGATCTCAACAGAAACACCTGATGAACCTAGCCATGGTATTTTGGCTGCCTACCTCAGCTCATCTACTTGGATGGCATTTTACCTGTTAGCAATGCTAATATGCTACATTTGGGAGATGCCAGAAAAGGAAAGGTTTACATCCATAACTTGCTAAGCTCTGTTAAAATAGGTTTCCCTGAACAATTACGCAAAGCATTTTGACTTACACTTTGTACAAGTGACTCTTTATCATGCAGTTTCTTGTATGGAATCCTAACACCTTGATTTCCAACATCTGAAAAAAAAAAAAAAAAAAAAAAAGTGAATATTTCAAAGCAGAATGTTTCTGTTTTTGTTTTTTTCCTCTTTGAAGGCTGTTTTAATATTGATAATATTAAGGAATCTCTGTTTCACTTCATAGTTATAGTTAAGGCAATGACCATCTTCTGTGTTTTCATGCCTACAGCAAACTATCTTCAGGGTTCCTTGGCACTGTGATGATACCACTAGTAGTATCACATTAAATGTCAAATCAGACTGGCAGTCTGTTTTGCTGAGTTTCAAAGCCATGGAAAGAAACCATAACTCAGCTTCTGTTGAAAGCCGCTAGTTAGAAGTGAATGTCTCTACCTCACTGCCTTGTACCCCCAGGTAATCTGTTTGCACCAGTTTGTGTCAAGTGATGCCCATTTGCTTTGACATGGCCATCAAAGCTATGCGAGCAAGAAGAATTCCAAGCCTTGAGAGTGCTGTGTGAGTTGGCTGAAATGCATAACCTTTCAACATGTTGCTGGATGCTGAGGATATGTCAAATGAAGTAGCATTGAAATTATCTATAGAAAGAAATTGTAGATGAAGTCTGGTGTGAAATTCTTAAGTGTGAGTGAAACACTGTAGCAGAACCACGCATTGACGCTGTCTGCAAACTCTGTGTAGCTACTTAGCATTTGCCTCTGTTAAATATCCAAAGCAAAGCTGATCACAACTCAGTATGAGAAACAGATCTTACATGCTCAGAAGTGCCTTTCAGTCTGCCACTTTGGCATACCAAATCTGTGCTTGCAAAACATAGGCTAGAATGGAAGTACAAAACTCCTGGCTATAGCAGTGGTCAAGATACTTTGCGAAGCTAAGCTTAAAAATAAGCAATCAAAAAGCAATCAAAAATACTGAGTGTATGTCATTCATTCATAATCTCAAGTCAGCCATTAGCTCTGAAAACTAAAGGTGATCATGCAAATGTAGCACCACAATACCTGGAAAAAATGCAAGACCCTGTGTTGCCATATAAGCTCTTGCTCACTTGCCTTTGCCCACTTGGGGATGACCACGTTGTGATTTGCAGAGTCCCTGGCACAACAATACGTGAGGCTTATGGCAGAAGACTGTGGGTTACACTGCCACTAGGGCCAAAAACAGCTTAGGTATTTCCTGGTTTTCAACAGCCCAGTATGTACAAAGGATAGAGAAATGTGGCTGCCCTTCTGCACATGCTGCAGAGATTTCCAGTCTGTTCCAAGCAACAGAGTGAAATGCAGCATGCAGAAACTCATAAACATCACAGAGATACCAGTTCACCTCAGCGTCAGACCAGGACAGTTAGTTTCAACACTGTTTTGCACTGATGTGGCTTCCAGTTTCACCATTCAATTATTTCTGTCAGCACAGGGACCTCCAAACCATGCTCCTACAAAGGAGTTGTTCCCTTTTTCTTCTGCACTCCCACAGTAGTCCTTCCTCTGTTCCTCTTCCAGTTTGGCTAATTTTTTTTTGTAATATGATTGATCAGAAGTATATCTTGTCAGTGTCTCTGTTCAGTCACGCTCTTGTCAGGCACTTTACATTCAGAATGACAGATCTAAACCTAGAACTGAAATGAGAAGAGATCAGAGGAATAGAAAACAATAAAGGATCAAGAAGAAAACCTTGCAGTCCATTCAGAACATTGTACTTCTGCTCTTTCAAGGCTGAAGTGTGTTGTATAGCAACAGTAAAGAAGTCACAGGCCCTCAATCTAACAAGGAACAAGGAATTTCAGTAGAATGAGAAGAACAATATGCTTGTTGAAATTAGTCAACCGTCTCCATCCACTGCATGCATGAATTATTGATATGAGTTTAGAGAAAAGATTCACACAGTCATAGAATGGCTTAAGTTGGAGGGAGCCATTAAAGATCATTGAGTTCCAACCCTCCAGACATGGGCAGGGTTGCCATCTACCAGATCAGGCTGCCCAGAGCCCCGTCTAACCTGGCTTTGAATGCCTCCAGGGATGGAGCATCCACAGCCTCTCTGGGCATCTTGTTCCAGCACCTCACTATCCTCTGAATAGACTCTTCACAACTTCTAACCTACATCTTTGCCCTTTTTGTTTAAAACCATTTCCCCTTGTACTATTACTATCAGACCACATAAAAAGTCATAGAATCATAGAATCATAGAATCATAGAATCATAGAACCACCAAGGTTGGAAAAGACCTACAAGATCATCCAGTCCAACCCTTCACCTATCACCAATAGCTCCCACTGTACCATGTCCCTCAACACAACATCCTATCATTCCTTGAACACCCCCAGGGTTGGTGACTCCACCACCTCCCTGGGCAGATCATTCCAGTGCCTGACCACCCTTTCTGCTAGAAATTAAAAAAAAAAATTAAAAAAAAAAAGGATTACTTCTAGAAGTAATATTTCCTAATGTCCTAAGTCAGTTCCCCTTCTGCTCGTAAGCTTCCTTCAAGTACTGGAAGATCACAGTGAGGTCTCCCCAGAACCTTCTCTTCTCTAGGTAAAGCAAGCCCAACTCCCTCAGCCTGTCTTCATAGGACTGGTGCTCCAGCCCTTTGATCATCTTAGTGGCCCTCCTCTGGACCAGCTCCAACAGCTCTGCATCCTTCCTGTACTGAGCACCCCAGGCCTGGAGACAGTACTCCAAATGGAGCCTCATGAAGGCAGAACAGAAGGGGACAATCCCCTCCCCGCTCGCTGCCACCCCTCTGTTAATGCAGACCAGGATATTGTTGGCCTTTCAGTCTGCAAGTGCACACTACTGGCTCAGGTCCAGCTTTTCGTCCACCAGGACCTCCATGTCCTTCCCCACAGGGTTGCTCTCAATTAGTTCTTCTTCTAGTCTCTAATTGTTATCTGGGATTGCCTTGACAGTACTCTTTGTAAGGAAGCAGAGGCAAGGGCTCAAAGTGAACATAACACAGAGAATGGGAGAAGGACATGCAGGAGAAGGACTAGGAATGCAACTGAATCTGCAGAATAAATTCAAATAAACTGCATAAATGAACAGTATAATGTCTTCCTTTTACATTATGTTCTCCTCTTCATGTATACTGACGTGAGAAGAGTAGGCATGGAAAATATCTCTATTATTAGCCACACACACACTCACGAAAGAAAGAAAAGGAGGGATTAGGACAGACTCCAGTCAACAATGTACTATATCTACTGTCTCAAAACTTACATGGTGTCCTGCAAGGAGTTTGCTGGAGGAGTGAGAAAGACTTTGAGAGTCCTCTCCGGGTTTACAGTAGTGATTTGTCTACTGGCACGTTTCTACTGGCTGGTCATTTGACTGCTGTTCCTATATGGGTACAAGAAAACATATTTCTGTGCAGCCAAAGGCAACCTTTCAAGCATAGCTGAAAAGGAGTAGGTTATTTACTGTTCTGAATCTATAGGAAACCCCACAGCAGGTACTTATATGGAGCTGAAAAACTTGATTGTTAAAATCACATCCCCCAACACAGACAATTTGTATTGTCACGTCCCTAAACAATCTATTGCTTTACTTCCCAAAAACAACAGAAACAACTGAAAATCAGATTCTTGTTTAGTGCCCAAGCAATGAATAATATTAGTGCTCAGTTAAATATGAATAAAGATTAACTGCCTTGCTTATATTAATATATAGGAAGATCTGATGCGTAAACATTAACACAATGTACCAGCACTCACTGTGTTCATTTAAGTTTTAAATCAGAAGAATCTGTCTATCAAAATGGATTTTAATAAACTTAAAAGCATGTGGTATTTTACCTATAAAGGGAAAAGCAAACATGAATATGCCAGCTGAGATGAAGATAATTATAAAGGCTCTGAAAAACAAGGGGAAAAGACAGGGAAAACAACTGCAGTTGAATATCTCCTTTTCAGCATATAACTGACCTTAAAAATGGTGAGTCTCCAGCCTTTCCCATGCATTTCAATGCAATGGAGAATGTCCCTCGCCACAAACCACAGATCTGATTTAATGTAGTTCTGACTGAGGATAAAGACAGAAGAGTCAGTCTGTGGTACTCTCTTCACAATGAAAACTGTCTAGTTCTAAAAGCAAATCCACTCATCTCAGTCATCCCAATTAAAGTGTCAGCTGCTATTCAGCTAAGCAGAGATAGCACAAAGAATCCAAAAGAATCAGTCATTATGGTATATTTACAAAGGCATCACAGGAATTCACACTTGCTAGAGACAAAGAAGGAAAACAAACACATGTTCATACAAATATGAACATATTTACATATGCCCCTTCCCTGACATATGTCCTACTATCACTCAGTAATAAAATCTCTTTGCTCTCTCTGGGTTATTCTCTTGAATCTTTTGTGTCTATGAAAATAAGTGGAACTACTGCTGAAGCTGCAATATCTGGTTGCTGGAACAGTATTTTCTTGCTGGAAACAGAAAGTATAAACAAAAGGAAAATTTCAAGGAGCTGTTTCTTTGTGGGTGACTAACAACACATCTAATATTCAGAGCACACAGAAACCCTGATCTTATGCAGATGTCAGCTTGGCATAACCCCGCATGCCTTTAAAGGAATTTCTGTGCTGAGATCAGGATCCAGACTGATGCCAGGTCATACGCTGTAGTGGTGGCAGGCACAGATCTCCCACTGACATCTCTGGAGGTTGTGCATGACTGCCAGTGGCAGTCCATTAGATTCAGGTCAAGTCATCTGAAATCCTCCAGCTTCCTTGTTTCCAATTTCCATTTTTAGAAAGAGTGAGAGAGAGATCCCTACCAACGGTTATCTGTAAGTTCATACTGTGTGTCCTCACACTGCCACATCCAACAGATTGCTAACAGCCGTTGTACCAACCAGGCTTACCTGGGACCAGTTTTGTGAAGCCAGCATGAATTTATGCAGGCTGCTGCAAGATGGAGGACAAGCTGGGGTGGCACCACAGCCTTTCATGGCCATGTCCAGCCTTTAAATGTTTTTAGAATGGTCCTCTGGAGTTCATATTTCAAGAACAAAAGCAATCGGAGTCAGCTCAACAAGAATGAAACTCATCCAAATGAGCAGGGCACCTTCCCAGAGTCTTCTAAGCTGGTTTGAAATGCCACCAAAGATGGGTGATAGATGCTCTACCCTTCTCAGCCTCCCTGAAGAGCACCAGTTCTGATACTGGCCCCCACTGAAGGAACCATCCCCCGCATTTCAGACTAGGTGGACACTTGTGCCCAAGCAGAAGCAGCTTCACTCACTACTGGCCAAAATTACTGCAGAGGCTGCACTGCAATACTATCATCTCCTTACAGTAGTTATGAAGGTCATTTCAGACTACTCCTATTTGAGAGCAAAATTCACTTCCGAAAGATAACACAAGACATTGCTAAAGTCCATCGTAAGTCCTCAACGCGTTCCTCAGTTTCATATGCAATAGATGTCAATGGTTTGTAATAGATGGGAATGAACTTGCCCATAGCCCATGCTCTTGTTCTTGTTGTAGTGGTGGACTTTGTGCCCTTTTAAACTTTATAAAGCCAGATGACCTAGGCTAGTAGCAGGATGTCACCCAAAGCATAATTTTTATATAGTTCCTTCTTATTTTTTGGAATATCAACATTTTTGATTATCACTAAAGCAGATTAATTAAACCCTAAGCATAAGCGCACCATGACAGAGAGGCTTTGTTGTCATCCCAAGGAAGCATCTATTTGTAAAGTACATGACAATATCAAAAAGCTCTCTGTTGACTAAACTTTGGAAAGAAAATTGCACCATTTATCATATGCTGTTTGCAAAAATGCCAATCTTTATAATAGTCACATAAGCATACTGTGTCTTCCCCATGAACTTGTTAAATTTATTACTAAGGCTAAGCTAGGCTGGCTAGATGTGGGAAAAATCTCTTTCAGATAACGCATTAACGTTCATAACCAGTATTTAAAGCAGCGCATGGTGCCATCTCAAAAGAGAACGATCTTGTCAGCATTTCCAGCCTAAGCCTCATTTTAGGGGATAGACACGGAGTAGCAACACTGTATTTCGGTTCTTTTAAATGATACTAGAAAAGGTCTGATGTACAATTTGTCAATCTAATTGCAACTATCTTGCAGAGGTTCATGGTACATCTGCACAGCGAGTTAAGCAATAGTGAAATTGTTAGCATATCATTGTAAACTACCTGGCAAGTGCTAGCATTCTGATTGTGCATACAGTATCCAGTACAATTCTAATTCTAGATCTAAAACTTAATGCTTTTAAGGTATTGAACAAAAAATGATACAACCATTTTATTACACATATGCTCACATTCAGTAGAAAAAAAAAAAATAGAGAAGCAAAACCATAGGTACAAATACAATGAGTGTTTGGGCCATGAATCATATTGTTAGATGTTCCTGAAGTACCAAAATATGAATGATATCAAATACATAAGTCAATGACAAAAAGGGTAAAATAATAACAACAAACAAACAAACAAACAAAAACTCAAAACAACCACATTTTGAGGGGGAATAAATTTGTAGCTGCAATACATTGGGCCTTTGAGCCCAATCCTACAAGAGATACTCTCCGTGTAAGATGTGATTTGCAAAAGGACATCCATTAGCTGTTCATGTTCACAGAATCATAAAACATCCTGAGTTGGAAGGCACCCATAAGGATCATCGAGTCCAAATCCTGGTTCCACACACATAGGCCCACCTAAATATCAGACCCTATGGCTGAGAGCATAATCCCAATACTTCTTTAACTAACTCCAGCAAGCTCTGTGTAATGATCACTTCCCTGGGGAGACTTCCATTGCCTGACAGCCCTCTCAGTGAGGAACCTGTCCTTGATATTCAACCTGACCCTCCCCTGTTGCAGCTTCATACCACTCCCTCAGGTTCTATTGTTGTCCAGTGAGAGGAAATCAGCATCTGCTCCTCCATTCCCTCTCAAGAGGAAGCTGTAGGCTGCCATGAGGCTCCTCTCAGCCTCCTCTGCTCAGGGCTGATCTGAATCACAGAATCACAGAATGGTTTGGATTAGAAGAGACCTTTAAGATCATTTAGTCTCAACCCACTGCTACAGGCAGGGATGCCTTCCTCTAGACCAGGTTGCCCAAAGCCCCATCCAGCCTGACCTTGAACGCTTCAAGGGAGGGGGCATCCACCATCTCTCCAGGCAACCTGTTCCAGTATTTCACCACCCCCACAGTAAAGAATTTCTTCCTAATATCTAATCTAAACCTAACCTCTTCCATTTTAAAGCTATTTCTCCTTGTCCTGTCGCTACATGCCCTTACAAGAAGTCCCTCCCCAGCTTTTACGTAGGCCCCCTCCAGGCACTGGAAGGCATCATACCATTTAATTTCTGTATTGAAAACTTTGGATAAATAAGTATTCAGATTTTCATTGATTTTTGAATCTCACAAAATCATGTTGTTTTAATCCTGCAGTCAGCTCTGGATCAGCAAACCCATGCACTTGCACAGAGCTTCGTGACAATCAGTTTGCCCTGAAGAACAAACTTCTCATATTAAGTTCATTTGCAAAACAAACCAAGGAACTTCGTATTCTCCACACACATTCTCCTGTAGAACCTTCATCATCTTTGTAGCCTTCCTCTAGATCTTCTCTAATAGTTTTAAGTCCTTTTGGTACTGTGGCACCCAAAACTGTGCACAGTACTCAACGTGAGATTGCATCCGTGCAGTGTAGAGTCACTTCCCTTAACCTGCTAGCAATACTGTTCTTGAGGCATCCAAGGTACAGTTGGCCTTCCTGGCTGCTTGGACACACTATTGACTCATGTTCAACTTGCTGTTGATCAAGATCCCCAAGTCTGGAAACCCAGAGTCTATCATCAGCATTGAAGACAGATGCAGATAAAGCATTAAACGTCTTTGTCTATATCCCTGTTTGTAAGATGATCATACTCATCAAGTAAGAAGTCAGAGCTCTCTCCAGCCTTCTTTTTGTTGTTAACATATTTAAAATATATATATATTTTCTTTGTCTCCACAGTATTGACCAGTTTTGACTCTTACTGAGCTTTGGCTGCACAAATTTTCACCCTACAAAGCCAAACAGCATCCCCGTGGTCTTCCCATTTTGCCTGACCTTGCTTCCAGCAGCCACACACTTCCTATTTCCACCCGAGCTCTAGAAGAAGATCTCTGTACAGCCAAGCTGGCCTTCTGCCCTGCCTGCTTGACTTCCAACAATTTGGAATTGCCTTTTCCTGGGCTCTCAGAAGATGGTACTTGAAAAGTGACCAGCACTGATGGACTCCAATGCCTTCAAAAGTGATTTCCCAAGGGACCTTACTAATTAGCTCCTTGAGCAGCCTAAAATCTGCTATCCTTGTGTTCAGGGTTGAGGTTTTTGTGGCAGCTTTCCTCCTGTCACCAAGGATTTTAAATGTGACCACTTCATGATCACTATTGCCATGATGAGCGCTAATCGCCATTTCATCCATGAGACTTTTTCTGTTCACAAGTATCAGATCTAGGAGGGCATCCCTCCTGATCATCTCCTTTACTACCTGTACCAGAGAGCTGTCATAAAGGTGTTTTAGGAATTTCCTGGACCTGCTTGTATCAGTTGAGCGGTGTTCCCAGTTATCATCTGACAAGTTGAAGTCCCCCCATAAGGACAAGGGAAGTTGATCTACATGTCTCTCTTAGTTCCTTAAAGAATAATTCATTAATGTTATTCTGTCAAAAGAACAGTTATCTGTATCAGTAAAAAAAACAAAAATGTTAAAATTAAACAAGAAGTTCTTATAAGGGAAGAGAGGCTTCAGAAGGCCATGACCTATGTAACTTTACACAGTGAAGTAATCACATTGATCATATATGCATAAAAGAGACCTTGAAAAAGTCCTGCAGATAAATGTGAATGTCTGGTCTGAAAACATTTTTTCTATCAATCAGAGAGCTATCCCAATCATTACCATTGGATATTGAAGAAGCCTGCAAACAAGAAGACAAATGCTTAACAACAGGTTGGTTTCCCTATCTAATTCTGACAGGAAGCTGAGCATTCAAGACACAACTTTTCAATTCTGAGCCAAATTCTGATGGGAATTTTTTTCTCATAAATAACAACAAATGAAGTCAGGATTTAAGTGTTCTATTTGGGGCAATTCTCAGACAGTAATTTCCATGGAAGAAGTAGGAAACAAAAATCTTTAATGCCTACTTTCTTTCATCAAATCATCAAATCCGGTTCAAATTATTGGATGGGACCTTGACTGACAGCCAGACACATGCACATACTGTACATATAGATAGAGGATCATTACATCTCTATTAGAAACCAGATGGATCAATACAAAAGCCAGCGAGTGCTCAAACAATTTTTGTTCAGTTAGCAACTGCCTGCAGACATCGCATGGAATGAACTTAATGGAAAGAACTTTTGGGAGCACATGAATGTCCAAAAAATATTCAGGTTTTTCTCCTCACCACGGAGCAAGTGCAGAAATATGTGTCCACTGTGCATAATTACAACTCAATGACATGACTCTCATTCTGAATGTGGAATATGAAATGTCTACTGTGAACTGTTCAGAAAAAAGTCCTCAGGTCATGATTATTCATAGAAATTATTTGATGAGTAATTTCAATTAAATAACTTCAAGGAAACAAGAAAAATAGGCTAAACCAATAGAATGCATTACTTATCATGAATAATTGATCTGGAGGAACTCTTCCTCCTACCTTACAGAAAGCCAGCTCAAGGTTTAGAACACCAGAGTCCCACTTAAGCCCTGTTCCAAGGTCTTAACTGGGGGCTTTTATGATAATTCATTCTAGGCTGGCCTTCTGCCCAGGTCTGAATTTCACCCATTGCTCCCACTCCTCCCATATTTTTAAATATGTCATTAGCACTAGCAGGATTTGGATTCAACTGTACTGCCATAAAAATCAGTATACGGAGACATTTCGTTATGCTTCTTTTACTACTAATAACTAAAGGGAAGAAACCTCTCATACCAACCTACCAGATTTGCAAGACTGGATATTCAGAGTACTCATACATAAACTGAATTATGCAAAGTGAGCACCATTACTAAAGCATATGCATGCAGTAAAGCAAGAAGACCTGACAGTTTCAGTAATACTCCCTGAATGACTAAAAACATTTGTGTTCACTTGTGTTTGCATGATGGGATATTTCCAGTTAGAAACATGCAAGGAATATTACACATAGAGATCTCAGATGATATTTTTTTCCACTTCTGATTCTCAGCAATGTCAGCACAGAACATCCATCTTCAGGGAGATTCATCTCACTGTCCCACTTAGAGAAAAAGAACACACTGACATGATGAAGCAAAGTACTTCTAAAAATATTTAGCCTACTCAACTAAATAAGATGTGAGTGCATACTTTTAAGTTAAACATTTGTTCAAGGATCTGATCCAAAGCCCACTGAAGTCAGTAGAAGTCCTTCCACTGACACCAAAGGGCTTTGGCTCAGACATACTGCTTTGCTGAATAGCAATGAATACAGCCATAAACATCAGCTGTCTCACAGCTCTTTGCTGGGATCCATGCTAAAAGATGCATGTAAAAGGGAAGGTGACACTTATTTTTCTATGCAAGAATGAAAAAATAGTTGGACAAGATAAAATAAAATGCAGTCTTAAATATACAGAGGCAATTGGGCCTATCAGCATTTCAGGTGTACAGGCTACCTGGGGCGCTTTATGACAGACAGATTATATATCATGTTTCCTGCTGAAACTGACATTATAGTTCATTAAATATGCATCTAATTTGTAAGAAAGTTGGGATTCCACATTAATAACACAAAACATCAGAAAACTGATAGTTTTGCTGCTGTTTTGCACAGCCAATGTAAGTTCCTGCTGTGCTGACACAAAATGGATTACCCCAGACACACAGAAACAATGGTGAAATCGCTTTGCAAAGCAAGTAAATAAATAAATAATAATTACCCTGAAATTATATAACGGATCTCAATGATGTGTATCTTTAGCTAGGATTTGAGTCCTTGCAGGAACAACAAAGGAAGGAAGGTGCATGTTGATTTCAAGTCACAGTTCATTAAATTCTTTTATTTGTACAGTTGAAGTCATGAAGTGTCAGTAACTAATATGCTGAAGTAACCCATTGCTCTCCAGATGCTTGAATGGCTGGGGGAAATTGAGCTAAAAATGTATCCAGAAGTGAAGGAACATTATTACAGGTAACAGCAAAGACCATTACTGACTGCCAGCAAAGTGCAACTCAGCAGACACCACATATAAACAAGCCCCCATCACTCTGCAGTGCCCTTCTGCCCATGAACTGAAGGGGAACCTTTGCTCTCCTTCCACGGAGGCTTTGCCAAAAGCATCCCTCTCCTCTGCCAGTCTCAGAAATGCACTACACCAGCCTGTTACTGATCAGCACTGGTGAGCAGGGATGGCTGCCAGGGCCTCAGAGGGCAGAGGTTGCTAGCTCCTTGCTCCTTGGTCTTCATACTCACCCTCCTCCTGTTACCATTCCCTTGCCCAAAGGAAGGTAGTGAAAGCCAGACTGTTCTTTTTCTCTCTCTTCCATAGCACACTTTCCAGTGTTACTGGGTGAGCTAAAAGCTTGGATTGCAAGTAACAAATATTTTGCATGCTTCTCACTGCTAAATCTGGAGACTGTTTATTTCCTCAATGCTTTTAATTGAGGCACAAAAATACCCCATTTATAGTACAGGAAAGATTCCAAAAATGTACATATCCATGGAGAATGTCTCCAGCTACAAACAGGCTCACAAAAGCATACAGGGAAGTAGTCCCTCAGAAAGTGAGAATTCTTGCTGAATAGCAATGAAGATAATCTCAGAACCCTGAGCTGACATGGGAAAGGCAGCTCATATTATGGATCACAGGGTGAGGATCACTAAATACCTATACCTACGAGTTCTACCACGCTAGTCACCATGTTTTGTTCACAAACATCAGTCAGGTAACTATCTGTACTACATGTATAAATCCCTCCTTACACACTACCTGAGTTTCCTTGATAGTTTCTGATGACCAGTAAAGCTTAAATACTGCCCTCCATCCCACTAACTGGGATCGCTGCTTAGCTAGTTGTTCTGTTCTTTACTTTACTCCGTAAGACTTGGTGGATGCATATGATTTTGTTTTTTTCATTTACAAAAAGAGGGACTGATGAACTGATGGAGATACATGAGAAGCATTTAACATCCATCTGCAGACAAAATGTGGAGAAAGAAAAAGAGCATCACATTTCCAGGCTTATTCTGCTCCTCAGTACTGACTCTCACAGGACAATAGCATGAGGCAGGCAGTAAGAGTAATGATCTGTGCCAAATTTTAGGTGCTTATGCTTCCATGCCATGACCTGGCATTCTTTTTCATGCCAGCAGATAGATGAAGTGGTGGCTCTAGCACCATGCAGGAGTCAAAAATTACGCTGGTGTATATAACAGCACAACACTAACACAGCCCTTCTGAAGCTGGTTCAGGCAGGTATCAAGTATTTCATTTACACCTGCACTGGAGCAGTTTGTGAGTGGCCCCCTGGGAAACCGGTCCAGGATAATCAAGGGTTCTTCATCATGTACATAGGGATGCAAGCAAGGATAAAAATGTCAAATTGAAGGCAGCCAGAGATACAGCGATGCAGAGAAGGCAGCGTTTTTTAGCAGTGGGAGCTCATGGAACAATTTACCAAATATATACCAGATTTTCTTCATAGGAAATAGCTAAAATATGCCTGGTTGTGCTATCAGTTTTTCAGGGTTCTCAATTTGCTTTGTTTTGTTTTGTTTGCTTGTTTCCTATAAAGTATGATCTGGTTTAAGCAGGAATTAATTCTAACTTAGCTTATGGAGTGTTAAAGCAAAATCATGAAGACACAATGGTTCCTTTAAGCCTCATAACCTACGAATCTGTAAGTTTATAGATTTCTTCATACCTCTACCTCAAAAGGAGGATGAAGAGATACAGCAAAGTAATTGGGAAAAAGAAGAAACCTTCCCAATACATTCACACCAGGTGCAGGACTGTGTTTTCCCAAAGTCTCCCACTGCTGGAGGCTCCCAGGCAGCCGCAGCCTGAAAACATTCCTGCGTCCAATGTACCAAATAAGACAGGTGGGGAAGAAAGTTGCTCTTTTTTTATTGGGTGTTTTTAATTGAATGGGTTATAAAATACTTTGGGCATGCTGAGAAATTACGATTTATTCCTAAATAAAAAGCTGTAGCTATCTTCCTTCTTTAAATCCCCATTTCTCCTCCCACAACAGTGGTTATTATATGGATACATTTGCAGTGTAATGGAATCAGTATCGTCTCTGTGTATTATTACTGTTTCAATCCCTTAACACTCTGTTCCTTCCATCCCACAGGATGCTGGTAATTACTGCTGAGGCATACCATTTGTACACTTTCCCTTCCCAGGCAGCTTCAGCAGTTAACACAAATGCATTTCCCATGTACTAGTAAACACAAGCAAGCGTGACAGCCTATGTGGCCCCATGAGCCACTTTCAGGACATGACCCTTGCCCACCAGAAAGCTGCACGGCACCAAACCTCACAGCCACGTACATGCAAGATGAGAAAGAAATGCAGAGGACTTGTTTCTGCCTTCAGCTTTCACTGTGCATTGCAGCAAGCCCAGAGTGCTGGCCATGCTGTGCAGGGCTGTCTGTGAGCAATGCGGGGAAGGCAGGTTACAGCAACATGTGTGTGCCTCTGCTGCATGCCCACATGGGCAAGGGCACGTCTGAGCATACTCCCTCAATAAACTCAAAACTCAAAAAAAAACTCAATAAAACAAATTCAACCTGAGCCCAATTTTCCCTTCTCCCCTTAGGCTCATGCCCCTCCTCTGGGTTCCAAAGACCTGAAAGTAAGATGAGGAATGTTCTGAAACTGTTCCAATTTTGCTTCATCTTTTGATGATGTATTCTAATGCTTAAAGCAAAATTAAGCATAAAACAAGCAAAATAAATTAATAAATAAATAAAATTCCAGCAAAATAGTGTTGGTGCTGTAAAACTCCAGACCTACTATGGTGATCTTCCCTGATCTCAGCTAATTTTGCTCCTGAATTAAGCTGAACAAGCTTAATTCACAACAAGGTTTGAAAGGAGCAGCTCTGGTCGCATCTCAAAATCCCAGTCTTGTCGAGCTTGGTGCAGCACCACCTAAACAGCATACCCCTGAGCAGGATACACCTGTTTTTTCTACAACATTTCCACGTTTTAAGTAGGGAAGCTTTAGTAGCTCTGATTCTAAACACCAATTTCAGTACCTTCTGTGCTCAGCGGCACTGCAAAGGCATATGAGGTGGCTGCTGCGGGGCGCTGCTGCTCTTCCTGATTTCAGGCACCCTGTAAGAACAGGCAATGCATTTTTGATACTCCTAAAATGTGGGCTCTGATACTTACTGGTTAAAGACTAATACATAATGACAGCACCAATCTTGCCAAGCCCAGCAGTCTTTTGGTGGCAAATCTGATTAATCTAGAGACTAAGCGCTTCTAACTCCCTGTAAAAACCCTATAATTATGCATACTGCCGTATTAGCACTTGAAAAATTTATTGTGCATTTTCCTTTCTTTTTTTTTTTTTTTTTTTTTTTTCCTCCCAGTGTGAACCCAAAATTTTATGTTCTTGAGAGAAATGAAGAGGAGCAATCTGCTCCTATCAAACACTCATCTGCGCCCTGGGCACGGTGCTTAAGCAAAGTCACAATAACCCACATCCTTGTTCTTTCAAAATGCAGCCAAATACTATCCCATTACATCGCTTTGGCAGCGGGATTTGGCAGCGGGGCGGCACCAGGCAGTGGGAATAGTCACGCTGGATGTGGTCTCGTTCCTCAGCACTCGGGTAAGCTTTCCAGAGCGTGGAGCCAGCTGAGTCGGCGGAAGGTGCTGAATCCCCATGGCTGACAGCGAGCGTCCCCGCGGCGAGCAGCGCTCGGGGAAAGGAGCTGCGCGGCGGGGAAAGAACTGCCGCCAGATCCGGGTTTTGCAGCACCCCTGCTCCGAGAGCCGGACTGTGTGCGTGTGCGCGCGTGTCTGCGGCTCGTCGGCTGGCAGGTGCCGAGGAAGCTGGCTGACATGCTATTTTGAAGGCACGGATTTAGAGACTCGGGGCCAAAACTCCGGTCGCAGGTACCTCCGCTCACTGCCGCGCTCCGAGCTCTTTGGGTTTCCGGAGAGCTCCCGGGGCGAACTACCGAGCCGGAAGCGGAGCCGCCTGCGAGAGAGGATGGGGGGATGCAGGAGGGGGAGGGAGGGGGCTGGGAGAAACGTGTCCCCCACGCCCCCGACGTGACGTCAGCGCCGCTCCGTGCGGGGCAGCCAGCAAACGATCCGCGCCGCGCCGCGCTCTGCGTAGAGCCGTCCGCGCTCTCGCTGCGGCGCAGCCGCCGCTACTCTCCCGCTGCCCGGCAGAACTTCTCGCCCCATCGAGGCCGGGACAGCACTGCGCGAGCACTGCCTCGCCCCTCCGGGCTCTTTCAGAGGTGGGCGGCGGGCGATGCCTCTTCCCGCCGGGTGCCTGGTTCCCGGGGCGCGGCGGCGGCGCTCGGCGGCGGCCCCTGCCCCTGCTGCCCGCTCGGGCACCCCGAAAGCAGGTAGGAGCCGGGGAGCGAAGCGACTCCGGAGCGTAGGGAGGCTCGGAGGGGGTCGGTTCGGGGCAACTGCTGCTGCCGGGATGGGGGCAGGGAAGGCTGTCGATGGCTTATTCTCCTTCTCCCCATTATACGCCTCCCCCTCTCCATCCGTTCCCCTCCTTCTCTCTCCCCCCTCCCATTTAAAATAACGAGTAGGGAATGGAATTAAGGGCAGCGCTGGTATCACAGCTTTGGGAGACTCCTGCGGCCGGGCTTTCCCAGAACGGGTCCGCGGGCAAAAAAGTGGGCTGAGGGAAGGAGAATTTCAGGGGAGTTTTGCTAGTCGTTGCCTTGCTGCCCCCTTAAAACCTGCCTTGCCCTCCCCTTGCAGCCTCTGTCCTGGCCGTTTTCATTGGGGGTTTCTTCTTTCTCTCTTTACCTTCCTCAATAGGTTTGACTGTAGGTACTAAAGCAGGGATCAACGGCGCATAAAGATGCTGAAGGGTGTTTGGTTGCTCAGTTTGTTAACAGTGGCTGGGATCTCGCAGATAGAAAGTCGCAAACCTGCCAAAGACATTTGCAGCAAGAGCCGCTGCCCTTGCGAGGAGAAGGAGAACGTGCTAAACATTAATTGTGAAAACAAAGGATTTACAACCATCAGCCTCCTCCTGCCACCACCATCCAAGATCTACCAGCTCTTCCTCAATGGGAACGCGCTGACCCGCCTGTTCCCCAATGAGTTTGTCAACTACTCCAATGCCGTAACCCTCCACTTGGGCAATAACGACATGCAGGAGATCCACACCGGGGCCTTCAGTGGCCTCCGCACCCTCAAGAGGTTGCACCTCAACAACAACAAGCTGGAAGTACTGAAGGAGGATACATTCCTGGGCTTGGAGAGCCTGGAGTACCTGCAAGCTGATTACAACTACATCAGTGCCATTGAGGCAGGGGCCTTCAACAAGCTGAACAAGCTCAAAGTGTTGATTCTCAATGACAACCTCCTGCTGTCCCTGCCCAGCAATGTCTTCCGCTTTGTGCTCCTCACCCACCTGGACCTGCGGGGGAACCGGCTGAAGATGATGCCTTTTGCTGGTGTGCTGGAGCACATTGGAGGCATCATGGAAATCCAACTGGAAGAAAACCCCTGGAACTGCACTTGTGACTTGCTGCCACTTAAAGCCTGGCTAGACACAATCACCGTGTTTGTGGGTGAGATAGTCTGTGAAACTCCTTTCAGGCTACATGGGAAAGATGTGACTCAGCTCACCAGGCAAGATCTCTGCCCTAGGAAAAGCTCCAGTGAATCAAACCAGAGGGAAAAACACCCTATCATCTCAGACCCACATGTCTCAAAGTTATTGCCCACAGCCAACTCTGCCATCAATCCCACCAGAGCCCCAAAAGCCAGCCGCCCCCCCAAAGCCAGGAATCGCCCCACACCCCGTGTCACTGTGTCAAAAGACAGACAAATATTTGGACCTATCATGGTTTACCAGACAAAGTCTCCTGTGCCCATCACCTGCCCAGATGGCTGCATCTGTACTTCGCAGAGCTTGGACAATGGCTTAAATGTGAACTGTCAAGAGAAAAAGATAAGTAATATCTCTGAACTCCACCCTAAGCCAACCACTCCAAAGAAACTTTACCTTACCAGTAACTATCTGCAAGTCATTTATAGAACCGATCTAACAGAGTACAGCTCTCTGGATTTGTTACATCTAGGAAACAACAGAATTGCAGTGATACAAGAAGGTGCCTTTACAAACCTCACAAGTTTACGCAGACTTTATCTTAATGGCAACTACCTTGAGATTCTGTACCCTTCTATGTTTGATGGGCTGCAGAGCCTGCAATATCTCTACCTAGAGTACAATGTCATTAAGGAGATCCTGCCACATACCTTTGACACTCTTAGTAATCTTCATCTGTTATTTCTCAACAACAACCTGCTCAGATCCCTGCCTGACAATGTCTTTGGTGGCACTTCTCTCACCAGACTCAATCTAAGAAACAACCATTTCTCATACTTGCCTGTGAGAGGAGTCTTAGATCGGCTGTCAGCTCTAATTCAGATCGACCTCCAGGAGAACCCCTGGGACTGCACATGTGACATTATGGGGCTGAGGAACTGGATAGAGCAAGTCACTGACCAGAACAGTCAGCAGTCAAATCCCCCTGTTGTTATCAATGAAGTCGTATGTGAGTCTCCCACCAAACACTCTGGAGAGCATTTGAAATTCCTGAGCAAAGAAGCCATCTGCCCAGAGAACCCCAACTTGTCAGAGTCATCTCTCCTGCCCATGAATCAGAACACAGATATGCCCCATCTCCTTGGTATCTCTCCCAGCTCCTATCCGGAAATACACACGGAAGTTCCACTCTCTGTCTTAATTTTAGGCTTGTTGGTTGTGTTTATTTTGTCAGTCTGTTTTGGGGCAGGCCTGTTTGTCTTTGTGCTTAAGCGCCGGAAGGGGGTGCAAAGCATGCCCAGCAGTGCAAACAACTTAGATATCAGTTCATTTCAGCTGCAGTATGGGTCTTACAACACCGAGACCCACGATAAAACTGAAGGACATGTTTATAACTACATTACCCCTCCTGTTGGACAGATGTGCCAGAACCCAATCTACATGCAAAAGGAAGGGGATCCGGTTGCCTATTACAGAAATCTCCATGAGTTTAGCTATAGCAGTCTTGACCACAAAAAGGAAGATCCCACCAGCCTTGCATTTACAATCAGTGCAGCTGAATTACTGGAAAAGCAGTCCTCACCACGGGAACCAGAGCTGCTGTATCAAAATATTGCAGAAAGGGTCAAGGAACTCCCCGCTGGAGGATTAGTTCATTATAACTTTTGCACCTTACCCAAAAGGCAGTTTGCCCCTTCGTATGAATCAAGACGCCAAAACCAGGACAGGATAAATAAAACTGTTTTGTATGGAACTCCCAGGAAATATTTTGCAGAACAATCTAAACCAGAGCATCCTTTACTCCAAGGAAAGCTACAAACAGAACCAGACTACCTCGAAGTTCTGGAAAAACAAACTGCAATCAGTCAGCTGTGAGGGGGGCATTGGGAGACAAAGAAAGATTTTTAAATGAGCTCAACGTCACATTTGATTGATTCTGAACTCAGTGCTGATGTCATCTGTCGCATTCCAAAAATGTTCACTTTTTAAATTAGGAAGCGTGAGAGAGAAATCAAACCCTTACTGCATAACAGGGACGTGATGTTGCTTTTGCAATATTTCCTTTAAGTTATTTCTATCTCTCTCTCCTTTTGACCTTTCTGTGGGAACTGTCACTGCAAATATACATTTCCTGTAATAGATCTTGAATAATTCTTTTTGATTTGGAAGGAAATGAGGAAGGGAGTCCTTGGTTTGTTTTTTTTTTTTCTGTTAGTTTTTTGGGGTTTTTCTTTTCATTTTTAAGTGGAAACTTAATGTGGTACATGGAAGATCTCCAAAGATCTTTTTCCTGGACTCTTTACTTTCTTTTGTAAATAATGATATACAGTACTGCTGTTTCAATTACCATGTCTAGCCACTGGGTGTCACTTTCTTGTGTTAAAGTGCCTTTGCACTTTAAGTACATTATTACTTAATTTTTGCTCTTAGCTTTGATAAATTGAACCTATTTTAATGTGTTGTATTTTTGAAATTAAAAAATAAATAAATTGTAAAATAGACTTATATGTCAGCTGCTTTAAATCAGAAGCTTTGATTTATAGAAAAGTTACCCTTTAAATGAATCTAGTTCTAGGGCCGTAGAGACTGAACTGTAATTTATTGAGTTTTTTATTCTTTTCCCTCTGGGCTTGTTTAATGCAACTCACTGAAATCAGCTGAGGATTTAACAATGGACTAGAGGTTATCAAATGCCTCAGCTAGGAGTAACAGCTCATTAATAAAAGACGTTTAACGCAACATCACAGTGAACTGAACAATTAGTGTCCTTAATTCCTTGCATTGCAGTTCTAACACAGTAATGTTCAGTGGTTTAAGATTAGTTTCTCATTTAAGAAAGCATTACTCACAAAATTTATGCATTAAATTGAGTGTTTTTATGTATTATGCGACAGCTGATATTTGTAACTTTTGACTGAAACTAAAATGTCCTAAAATGCTGCAAATATAGCTTTTTTTTTTTTTTTTTTCTTTTTTTTTGGCAGGGGCACCAGCAGGGGTCATCCCATGCCTCATTAATTTTGTTAACATACAGGCAAATGAACCAACACTAAAAGTAAAATATGAACCTGAGTCTCTCCATTCCTCCAAATGAAGGTAGCAGAGCTCAGTAATGTGCGTCACACTAACTTTCAGTTGTCTGAACTGTGTCAAGTTTTCTGTCTCTAAAGCAAAAGTATTACTGCAATAATTCTAATATCCTAGGAAACATCTAAGTCCATTATCTTAAATTTTATAAAATGTTTCAAGTTAACTGCATTCACTTGGCATTCATTTTCTTAGGGCCATCAGTGCACAAATGCAGTATGTCTTCTCCTTTCCCATTAACTCAGGCCTGTTTTACTTCAAGCTTTACCTTATCTCCTTCAATTTACATTACCTTCCTGGAGAGTACTAAACCCATTTTTATTAACAAGTCAAAATTGATTGCACCTTATTAGCTTCTAAATAATTTTTAGATGCAAACAGTATTGTGTGATTTAAACAAACAGCCCTTATTTTCAACAGAACCAGTTTTGTCTATTGTAAATCCTTATGCAACTGGGATGGTGATCTGCATATAAAGTAGGCCATGCTTTTCAATTCCTTATTAAAGCAATTGATGGAGTCTGAAAGAAGCACACTGTTTCCTTTTCATAAATAGGTTACTGCACATAATAATCTTTTATTATCCTGCAGAGATTGAAGTGGCCTCTGCTGACTGATTTTTAGAGCTTTACTATAGTTAGAAATACAGTATGTACAGCTTGAGAAATTTTCAGCAATAGCATTTGAGCTATAAATTACTACAATCAATGTTGTTCTAATGAAGACTGCCAAAAGGAAGTCACTTTATATATATAAAGAGCTAGAGAGGCTTTCAGTGTGTATTGCCAGATATCTGAGTCATTCAGTAAACTGTCTTCTAATGATTGATGTGACATCCGAGTACATTACCATGCTAACATGTCAGTTCTTTATTCTCCAAGCCCATAGCATCTATGACTGTCCATTAGGTCAGGTTTAAAACTGAAGTGCCACAATGCAGTACAGAAGAAACAGTCTTCAAAATGGTCTCACTTCAAGAAGGAGGTGAAATGGTATCACATCAGCTGAATTTGGAACATTTTGACTAAAAAAGCATCCATCTTTGAGTGAGGTATTTGTCTGAAATGTGACTGTCCGGCTGCCCTGCTATGGTTCCTTTCCCTGTGTGCTTAAAAGCATTTACTGCTTAGAAAAGTGTAAGGATGATTTTAAATTATTTTAAGCAATTAACTGTTTCCATATATGATTTTAGTATTGCCTGAAAAACAAGTCGTGCTATATCTGGCACTATAGCAGCTAGTATATTATTATCTGTTGCTCTCTAACAAATTGGAACCAATTACAGGGTTTGGTTTTTTGCTCAGAAAAATGTTTGGTTTTTTTTTTTCCTACAAAAATAAGCTTTCAGTTTTACAGTGTTTGTGAACAACAGACGGAGATATTTGATTCGTTTAGTAACTGTTTATTTTGTTTACCCATTTGAGCCTCAGACTATATTTCATGCTTATTTGGTATCACAGCAATGTTTTACACAGGTTGCAGTAGCTTTACACTGCCTTAGCTGTTCCAGTGGAATTTCCTTAGTGACTTCATTTTGTTTTGCATCACCATTACCAACTTAAAAATCAGTATGGCTGTAGATCCTTTGTGTTTGTTTTTATATTCTTCAGCTGACATCTATGAAACAATCCTTTTCAGAAGGTGTATAGGTGACAGATTTTTTTTTTTCAGTTATGCTTACAGAGATTGGTTTAACAGGGAAAGAGTGTTGGCAGCTCTACATTTCTTTTGCTGTGCAGCTCTGGAATCTGCTGCTTGTTATGGGAATGCTGTTTGACCAAGTAATGGCTCGATAATGAGAGAAAAAAATTTCCTTCATAGCCTGAAAATTTAAGCTGTTAAAATTATGCAACCTGTGTTGGTTTTTGTTTGTTTGTTTGTTTGTTTGTTTTACCCCAGGAAAATAGGATGCAAGTTTTTTCTTCCTTCCTTTTCAGTTGTGAGAGTACATATAACAATCTTTACAGAAACAATGACAGTGCAGACTGAAACAGTATGAAAACTGCATAGTTTTCTTGAGAACAAATAAGGGACAGTGTACATCCGATGCATAAATTTACTTTTGAGAAGGACATCATTCTATGTAAGTGTGAAGTAAAGCTTGACAAAGTATGATCTTAGAAACTGGATTTCAGTAAGTGACTTCAATGGTAAAGTGGAAACAAATGCTAACCTTACACTACCAGTACTCCAACTGCCCTGTGCTTCCTAGGTAGACATCTGTCTCCTAAGACTTTCTTTCAGCCTCCCTTTCCCATCAGATTTAATCCTTTCACATTCCAGCATTTGCTCAGTTCCTCCCTCACTTCTGATTTCTGTACTTCACAAGCCCTCAAAGTGTAGTACACCAACCTTTCCATCACTGCCCATCTGGGTGCTTTCCTTTTCTTTATCACCTAGTTCTAGAGGAACTGTTTCAGTGTTGAAGGGAATTAAAGTCCCTGCACCATTTGGAGCTCAGCCCTTACCTCCTCCCATAGCTATTAAAATTCAGAACTAAAAGTAGTCAATATCAAAAAACAGGCCATTCAAATGTAACTTATTACCTTCCAAAATATACGGCACAAACTGAGCTTCAAATACACCTGCTTTTCAACTGTAACTGTCTAGGGGTTACAACTATTCACTAGATGGCTAATAATTCCATCACAGGTTCAGCCAGTGAGCTCGATCATTTTCTAGCGCTTCCGTGTATGTACTCTTCTGATTAAGACATTTTCATATTGTCCATGAAAGGAATGTTCCCACTGCAGTTTGGTCAGTGCCCTGTTTCAGTCAAAGGCACTGGCTTTTAATAACACATTCTTGTGCTGATAGGTAATTATATTGTATGGTTTATTTGGTTCTCTTTTTCTTCCCATTTTCCATCCACTGTTGAGTTTGGGAAAAGAAAATCAAATTTTAGAAAAGTTAGAAGCTGTAATTAATGGTGTCAGTATAAAGATACCAGCAAGCTAAGCTGCCCAAATATACGTCTTCTTGTATATGAATACAAATGCCATAATTTTAAACTGCTCATGAGTGAAATGAGATACTGGAAATGTTAATGAAACTATTTAGGCTCTTACAGGCTAATCACTGGTACAGTTTGTGATTTTTCACATTAGCGTTCTTGTAGACAGTAAATGCCGCTTAACAGAGACAAGAGGAAAAAACCTGTTTCCCAAAGCTCCCCCGAAAAAAAACTGTACAACTCCCGAACCAGCAGATAAATTAACTTATGCAGATGATGTGACATTTCTTGCATTTCTCCCTTCAGTTTTTCAAAGTATTCTGTAGGAGAAGTACAAAGTTATTCTTTTATCAGAGGATCATTAAGTCCGTTTGGGTTATTGATCTCATAGCTTTTCTGGGCACAAGGTCAATCATTTTGACCAAGGTTCTTAATCCTAGCTAATGAGGTAGGTGGTTAATGAGACGTTTCTGTTGTTTTTGTTGTTGGAGGGTTGGTTGGATTTTCTGAAGCTGCAGATTAGCATGTTTATGAATACAGATGAATAGATCATTTGGAATGAAAGACATGTTGGAGCTACAGTTGGAGCACCAATCATTCTAAAGACCAAATAGATTCAAGAGAATGAGTGAAGTCTGAAAAACAAGACTTTTTAGAATTAGTTTTCTTCCTGAGATCATAAACATGGAGGACCCCTATTTGAGTACAGCAGCAGCTTTTGTTACACAGTATTTAAGATTTAAAGGATTGAAATTAGAGGCCAGATGCATCTCCATTATCTTCAAGGATGTTCAGGTAACTAAAGCATTTAGAATCTGGTTCTCATCTCTGATTGTTAGCCTGTTTGTGCATGCATCTAATTATCACTGTTATGTGCTATGCTTGAAAAAGTAATCAGTGGGAAGCTCAGAAGAGTACAGATACTTGCAGTATTTCCAAATCTTTTTTATCTATGTTTTTAAAAATACAGTGGATGAACAATTTAATTATTTTTATTTAACAAATTAATTTAACAATTTAATTTGTCTAATTAATGCTGCGGTCTTGTAACTTCTAGGGACCTTTGCAAAATCTAACATTTCAGCAAACTGTTCAGATCAATATATGTGGTTGATTGAAACAGATAATTATATTGTCAATTTTAAAAAGGAAGCTGACATTATCCTTTAGAAATTCAGAAAATTTATGTTGGTATTTGCAGTGTAACAGCAGTTACACCAACAGTGTGTGTGTGCAATATGACGTCAGGTTTCTGTATGGTGGCAGAACAAACGTAGATTTATGTCTTAGCAACACAGATTTCTTGTATCTTCTTTTTGCATTGCTCCTGAGAGCCAGAAGTGTTAGGCACCAATTATCTTCTGTGTAGGAGGCAGTAGGCAGTACAGCCATTTTAAGAATGCTGTCTGCATTGGAAAAGGCACTGCTAATATATATAGACCTGTTGCAGTTATCTCCTCTTGAGAGAAGAGCTATTTCCATACAAAAGCTAGAACATAATCCCCCTGAAATCACTGATAATATGTCAGAACCTATTTTAAGACACCTTGATTTTTGTTCTGAGAGGCAGAGGTGTTGGAGTTGAGGCAGATTTTTCTCGTGTCACAAAGTTTTTTCATTTCTCCAGGTACTTTTTACTGACTTCTGTCCATGCCAGTCTATTACTTGGACAGCTAAAATCAATAGAAAAAAATTGAGAACTGTGAAAATGCAGTGACTACGCAAATTCTCTTCTAATCACAAAAGAGCAATATAATAACAAAGCAAGATTGTCACAGGCTTTTAAAGGTTTTAAACTGGGCGATTGGGCAATTTAGGTGTAAATGCAGAGAGTACCTTTGTTCACTTTGCACCTGAATGGCCTCAAGCAGATTCCCCCAGGACTGGTATTAGTGACAAGAATCTCACCTAACATGGGCAGTCACTTCAGTGGGAGTGGGAGAAGAGACAACAACTTTTGTCTTGTTACATAAAATGCCATCTAGGAGTCATTCACGTAAATCTGAAGTCAGCATACTCCCAGTCTGTGCCTGAGTCACAAGAATCAGATTTTCAGTAGTTTCAGTACGGTGAGATGTTGGTGAAAAACTCACTTACGCAGCCAAAATCTTACATGCAATCATCTCCCATTTTCCTGGGAGGGTAAGGTTTTGTTTGAAAGATCAAGTTTATTATATGTCTGCTAAATTTTTTAAGTAGGGTATTCCTTACCGTATCCTTGCTGAGCAGGAAAGTGGCATATATTCAGCTAAGTCTTTGTTTTCATTATCTTCTTCCACAAGTAGCCAAGTTCCTCAGTACTGGGGCAGTTGGGACTTGAACTGATCTGCGGAACAGCACTCAGACTCACAAGAGTCAGAATGTAAGACAGTCTATTATGTTTAAGGTGTATACATAGGTGATTTGCGGAAATCAAACTCTATAGCCCAGGAGATATAGAGCAGGTATGTTTATTCCAGCACTGCGCATATCGCCGGGTGCAAGGGGGATCGCTCCTCCTAACTTGCACACCCACAAACAGAAACATCACATTTTTAAAAGTCAAGCTCATACATAATCAGTAGATTTCCAAGAACTCATTCGCGTATTCCGTCCCTTTCCGATAAATCATTTACATAATGTCCCTCCTCTTGGGGCATGCGTTGTAGCCTCCTCTGGTGGTCGTTGGATGAAGGCTCGACGTCTTCCTCCTCATCTGGTGGTCGTTCTTGGATGAAGTCAGTAGTCTTCATCATTGTGTCCTTCCAACCTTTGTCCCAGTTTAGAGCATTCCCCTTATCTTGCATGCCTCTGTAATGTTTGTTCCCCTTTCCATTGTTCTCTTTGGTCCCTTCTTTGTTGACAGGAGATGGCTTTCTTTTGGGATAGCTCACTGTGGCACTTCCTTGGGGCTACAGAAATTAAGCTACTCAAGTGCTTCCTTGGGCCAACAAAAGCTAGGCTAATCAAGTGCTTCCTTAGCCTAACAAAAGCTAGGCCAAGCAAGCGCTTCCAAAAGCTCAACTAAAGTTTTCTTGAGCTCGCAGAAGCTGCTATTAATTTTCTAAGTCCTGCATCCTCTAACTCCTTACTTCATAGGTGCATGGGGGGCTTGCACCACCCAATTGCACAACTAGTGGCTCTCAAGCAGTCATATTTATACCACACAATATGCACACTCATAATTCCGCAAAGCAAATAATGCTAACTCATTCTAGACAGTGGATCGTCCTGTGCTAACTAATTCCATGAATGTCTTCTTGTTTTTCACTCCTTCTTGGACATGCACAGTGTATAGTCAAGTCTTTTATTGAATATGATTTCCTTTGTGGTGATTGGTCCGGTTTCTTACCCTGGAAATTGGTCCAAGTTTCAGACCTGGAATTCCAGGAGCATCCTCCTCTGCAATGTGTTATTGATAAGTGAAAGCCTTGCCCCTTTTCTACCAAACTCCTCCCAAGTCCTGCCTATTCCTAGTAAACCACACCCCAAACTCCGTCTCTGAAGTAAGGGTTCCTCCCCCCTTTAATTTCTGTGAAATTCAAGCAAGAGGTCCCCCCATACCACCCACCTGTACCGGGACCATCCTAGGGTCTCTGCCTCCACTCAGAACTGCTCAGAAGAATTTCAGAAACTCCAATGAGCAAAGCCTTGGCTAAACTTTACTGCTTTCATCACATTTGCTGTGTTCTGCTGAGCTGATGCTTCTCTTCACATTTATTCCAGCTTGAAACACATACACGTCAATACATTTCTATGGAAAACACTGAGCTAACATTTAAAATATATTTAAAAAGAGTGGAAATGAGAGGTCAGAAAAAGCCCTTCAGATTTTCTGTTTTTTTTTTTTTTTTTTTTTTTTTTTTTTTCCAGAGGTTTAGGGAGGCTTATTACAAATATCTGTGAGTCAAAAGGAAATCTAACAATACATGTGTGAATTCTATGTGTCTTTCTATGCCAGAAGGAGCTATGAGGGAGAGACAGATAGACTGTAATTGTCTTAACTATCATGATATTTAAATGAGACTCTCAGAAAGATGAGAACTTCAGCACTGATCTTTTGAACAGTTTGATGCAAGTGCCTTTTTGTTGTGGAACTTCTGGTGGGAAATAGCCATTATCAAATACGCTGAACAGACAGTTCTCTTGTATAGCTGAGAAATCAAAGCCTAAAGTTATACAAGATTGATACAACTTGGGCATATACATGGCTTATGTGAAAAGACAATAATAAGAGGGGAAACATGTAATGCTGTAATTCACACTTTAATTAGAAGTGTATTTTTCAGCTTGTGATTTCTGCGACCTTATTTACCATCCCATCTAATTCATAAACTATTTACCAGAACTCAGTGCACAATTCTTAATTATTAATGTAGCCTCCTTTTTTATTATGCGGTGTTTATGAATTTGTTTGCTGGTGGTTTATGTTTTCCTTGGCTTCCTGTTGTCCTCCAAATTATGTGTGGGAATGATTCCTAGCTGTAGAGTGTTAATGGACAATTCATAGTGGATGCCTAAAACCAGACTATTTTGTTCATATTATTGTATTAATCTATTTTCACTGCATAGAGAGGCAGTGAGCCTACTTAAGAGACCATTGGATGGGAATTTAGAAATTACTGTTCTCTTTTCAGTTCTGCCAATGACCTTGAACAACGCCTACCTGTATCCACATGGTTTAATGAGTGGGATGATGTTTCTTGTCTTAGTCTAGTGAGATTTACTGATGAAAATGCTAACTGTAATTGTTTTTCAAAGCCAGTGATTAGAGCTTTGTAGCTTTATCTATATACAGTTGTAGTCTACTGCTTCTTTCCTCGGCATCTGTTACTCTATGAATGTGATGTATACATTCCAGATTTTTCTTAGTTTTCTGTTTTTACAAAAAAAAAAGAAACGGCAAAAATTATTCAGCAAAGGAAAAATTATTTACTTCATATGAAAAGAGACAACGTATGTGAAATGAAATGAGGAAAAATATATAGTCTGTTTTGATACTTCCAAATATGCACAGAATCCCATCTCCTAAATTTTAATGTGTTATATCACATTATTTGTTCTTCTGCTCAGTGGAATCCTTTCAGCAATATTTCTTAACATACCAGTCGTTTTTCACTTTTTTTTCCACATGAAATCAATTTGACTGTTGCATACCATTTTCTGCTAGCAAGTGATCCAAAAGAGGCTCTGAGTGGCAGACAGCTGCTGAAATAAGAACCTGGCAGTCTGGGGAAAGAAAGAAATTCATTCGACTTTTCTGTCTCTTCCCTGAATTATGTATCGTCTCCTTTTTTCCTATTCCATAGTTATATTTAATTATCCACTTGCCCACTGAATATAGGATGTAGAAATATTTTCCACATTAGAGCCCAGCTGCAAGACTATAAAATCCAACTATTTGTGTTGGGCTCTCCAGTAGGAAAGACCACCATTTTCCACAGTCAGTCATCTGTTACATGTGTGGATATGTCATCCCTAGCAGTCTGAGGATGCTTCTACACAGCAGAGAGCTGATCTATGAATCTAGGACTAAATGCTCCTAGAATCTGTGACATTATATTCATTTAATGCAATTAAGCTATAATTTCATCTCCATCTTTCAGTTGTCTTTTGATTACACTACTGAAATCATCCACTGGTTAGTTGTGTTACTCAGATATATGATTAGATTTTGTGTCCATGTAAGTTTTAGCCTTTTAAGACTATGCTCTCACTTTTGTTGCTTATTATTGAAATGGAACATGGTTCCTGCCTTCTAGACCATAAATTACATGGTGAATTTCTTTTGCCTGGGTATGGTAATCCCACACTCACTTTATACTTTCAGATAATTTGCCATTGTTTATAGACCATTTGTATAAAATATAAGGCATGTTGTACACCACCAACTATTTCTGCCTATTCAGGTGTCCTGCAAACCATCGTGGGCCAGCAGAAGTATATCAGAAGCAGTAGTTATGATAGTCCTTGAGAGAGTTATTTTCTGGAAGTTCTGGGAAAAATCTGGATTATTAATGCAAACGATCCTTTTTATTATGTCCATCTTAGATATTTTAAATGTTAACTTTGCTATCCTAAGAATAATAGATATTGCTTAAGTTAGCTCCCTAGCTGCTATAAAGAGTGTAATGTTAAATCCATGCAAAGGTTTATAGAAGGTGAAGATGCAGCCACTGTTGTAGATCTCTAAAACTAAGCAATCAACATTTATATTGCTTGCAAATCAGCACTACAGGCAGTACAGTAGGTTCTTCACTTTAATTTCACTGTTTTATAAGGAATGCAACTTGCTGCCATTTTGGAATTTTTAGTCAGATCTGAAAAAAAAAAAAATGAGAGATTTTTCAAAGTTCACACATCATAGTTCTTTTGGATATTTAAATGAATAATCTATGCAATAGAGCTAGTTATTATACCTAGGTATCTTGTTCTTTACAAAAATAATCAGTAATACAAAATAGTGAGATAGAAGGGCATATCTATGCATTTTCCATTTGGCGTTTCTTATTTTGAAAGATCAGAAGTGCTTAACAAATCTAACAAATCCACTCTGTTGGCCTCAGAGTTTAGATATACGTCTGTAATCAATGGCAACTGCACTCATAACAGTAAATATACATTCAAAAAAACCCTACTTAAATAGTTTTGGGACAGGGACAAAGTCACAGTCAGAAAGTCATGTTTTCCCAAGGCTAGCCACAGCTATTTCTTCTTCTTCGTGAACAATACGCTGTCTTCACCTAAAGTACATAACCTTATTATCATGTAAATATTTATGCTATGTTAGAATCAGTCTTGCTCTTTTCACAATAGATAAGCTTTCTGTATTACTACAGATAACAAAAATCCAATTTCTGAAAATGTTCTGCCATTGTTTTATTTATCCTCTGCTTTTTTTTTTTTTTTTTTTTTTTTTTAAGTGATAAACTTGTAATTATTTCATCTTAATCAGACTCTGCTGAGGAAGAACTAAAGAACTAAAGTCATATTTCCCACACACTGGGAGTCTGATCATTTAAATTCACTTCTTTCTCATCTTTTTTATTTCCTTTAAATAAAGGAATGTACTTTAGGAGGAAAGACTCAGGTCAGTCTGGAATGATACTAGTGCGAGTCAGGAATAATTGAAAATGGTTTTGATCACTCTTTGAAATCCTAGATTAAGCAGTTTTGCTAATACTCAAAGAAATTCACTGGAACCTTTTGATTTATTGCACAATAGGTAGAAAGCTTATTTTCTTCTTCATGCTTATACCCTGTCAGGGAATATTTATTCTGTAAGCAGGACTGACACAAAAAGTCTGAAGTTGTCCACTTTTTTTCCCTTTGACCAACATTCTCTTGGTAAAGTGAGTACCATGAGGAGAGTGGCGTTAATCCTCTGTGATTAGCTTTGAAAAAATGCCTCACTGAAAGCTGTGAAAACTCTGAGCAAAATCAACAAAACTTTGCAAGACTAGCTAGTTTCTTGAGACTTCTGGCTAATGTATCCAGAACATTTGCCATTGTATGAGATTCCAATTTAATGACACATCTAACAGTTGCTTCCAAATCAATACAGTACGAATGTGAAAAGAACATGGGCTTTACCCATAGCTGAAGGAACTCAGTTTAGCAATGTAAACTGTAATGCTGATTGCAAAGATGGTCCTCTGATCTGCTTGATTTTGTTTATTAATTGAATTAGTTGAATTGCTAAATTGAATTTTGTTGCCAGCAGGCTTAGCAGTCTGGCTGGGTAAGAGCCAGCCTGCTTCTGAAAAGAAATGTAAGGGACAGAAGTAGAAAAGCAGCAGAGGAAGCACAGCCCTAAGCAAAGGTCATGGCCATCAGGAACGTGAGCAATGTGCTCTTAGCAGGGGCACTCACTCCCATGTAGAGGAAGGCTCCTGCAGCCAAATGTGCCATCCCACCTCCTGTAGTCTGGCTGCAGTGGGATTTGGTATAATCAAAGCAAATAGTACAGACCTGGCCTTTTTACTTCCCCAAGAAAGGGATGCAGTGCATATGCTTCCAGCCAGTTGCTACAGGTTGATTTGTGCCATTCAAAGCTGCCTCTGTTCTCTTAAACTTGGCAAATTCAGTAAGAAACCTAATAGATAGGTAGAGATCCCATGGCTAAGGAATTCATTCTGGAGTGTTCTGTTTCAGCTCCCTGTGAAGAAGTGTGAACAATGCACACAACTCTCCAGGTGTGTCAGGGGAACACTAGGAGCTTGCTCCTAGCCTTGTTGCACTAAATTGTCACACACAAAAAATGTATGTAAGACACCTCAGCAAGGGTACAGAGGAAGATAAATGTTGAAGTGGTTATAGAAAAGGAAGAATACTGCTGTTGCAGGCCAATCTAATAATAAAGATAGAAACTGGCATCGCAGATTACAGTCCCATGAATGGTATATGTTGCTGTTCTGCTTGTGACAATGGGTATAGCTGCCACTGGCAAAAAAACACAAATCAGAGGCTTTCTGCAGTTTCCAAAGGGTATTTTTTTCATCATTACTCATGCTGATTTGGAGTTCTCTCAAATTTACCCACTGAAATCTGCCATGCTGTTCATGTACAAACATGGGAAGCAAAATCTGGCACCACTTTCTTTTTAAGGGACCTAACTGTCTGAACAAATGAGACTCCCCCTTTGCTGCTACATTTGAAGATACTGGTAGGAGCAATGGGGTAAATCTATGCTGGATGAACACATTATTCTGAATGCAATTCGAGCCCCTGGGGAAGAAAATCTGTTTGTCAGAGCCATCTTATTAGCTCAGTATTGCTTCCCATAGGATGGTAAACATTAAGGACCACTTCTTTACATAATTTAGTCCTCCTCCGATTATAGTAGGAAAATAGGTAGTATTCCACTAGATTTTGTTTCCTCTTCCATAAATATAATTGCGTTCAGAAATAAACTTATTTTAAAATGGAGAAACTAAAAAAGGTAGAAAAGATGGGGAACATCACATAGATAGATTTTTTCATTTCTAGACTGAAATAATTTATATCTGTCACAAATATATGAATGAAATCATCCTGAACCAGAAACTTGGGATGATGGGACACCCTGAGGACCTCGAAATTCAAAGAACAGATGATTCCTATGAAATGCAGTCCTCGTACAGTAATGTTGCTAGGACGCACATTCCTGTCATGCAAGACAGACACTCTTAACAAATGGAAATAGCCCAAGTGTGTGGAAGTTTTGAAACAAAGAACAGGAACCTAGCTGGTCAGAACTGGGTCTGTAGTTAGTGATTTATTACAGTGAAAAGTACACCACGAAGCCTTCATGAGGAAGACTTGGAGAAGACCCCTGCCCACGACCACCAGAGAGCAGCACGCATTGCAAAGAGCTGAGACGTATTATGATGAGTTCTCGGAACTGTCAACGCAAGCTCAACTCACCTTTTGTGTAATCCTATGTATATATATGATTTTGTACGATTAACAAGCAAGCAACAGGTGTTTCGGTGTGCGATTTAGGAGTTATCTCCCTTGCACCTGATGCTGTAATAAACATACCTGCTTTACAACCTTACGTGGGTTATAGAGTTTGATTCTGCATGTCACCTATCTTCTTTATGGATGGAGTTGGCTCCAAGTGCTTTCTGATAGGACAGGTGACACAAAGAACACTGGCTTGTCACTGCCCTTGGAATAATGTGGGTTACACAGAATCATTAATTTTAAAGTAAAGCTGCTCCTTGGAATCAGTAGTTAAATTTTTAAAAATATTGTGTGTTGAACTACACTTTAAATGTTCAGTAAGTATATATACCAAATAGGGCAGTACTGTACTCTATAGTCCAGTGCAGCAAGAGATTTAGACTCCAGTGATATTAGGAGAGTGTCCTTTGGCAGATGGATAAGCACTATTGCTTCCACAGACAGCTTTATAATAGGGCTTCTTTTGCTGCTTGATTTTGTCATTCATGTGGAATTCATGTCATTTAACTGTACCTACCTAAGCATGAGGTGTCTTGTCTATTCAATCATCTATGTTCTTTTTGTATTTAACAGGAGAAATCAACCCCGCCGCAAGTTGACTCATCTTACCCACATCAGCAAATTGTCACTGTCTGCATGCCACTTACATCTTTGTGAGTTAGTTCGAATTCCCTCTGAGTGAAATTAAGAACTAAAATTTCCTGTTCCTACTGAACAGGAAATAGATGAAACATCCAAAACAGTTCTTACATTTTCAAGTTTCTTGTAGAAACATGTGAATCGTCTGTGCTTTAAGGGTAAGGAGAAGAGTCAAGGGACAGAAGAAACAAGTGTTTTCTTATATCAAATAACTCTTACGAACGGGGCATCTATTCAATGCTATGCATTCCTCTATACATCTTTTCTTCATGTCCCAAACACAAATTTAGTGCTTGCTGAGCCCTTAATCTCCTCCACTCTTGTCTCTTCTTGAAGATACCTGGCACACATAATGTTGTATCACACTCTTGGTGCCTATGCCTATACTTATCCCATTATAAATTTGTTTTTAGCAAAAAAAAAAGATCTAGCAGTCTTAGAGTGGCAATCTTGTACTTCGCACACACACTTAGACATATCATGTATTCAAATTGATAAAAGAGACAGGAGACACTGAAAGTCATTTGGAAGATGCCCAGCAGTTACTACCAGGAGGGTCCTGGAAACGTTTTTGTACTGAACAGTGAAAAAACAAGTGATTCTGCTGAATGCCACAAATCATGTTGTTAATTCTACAGAAGCTGCATGCAGTTGCTGAATTGAGTAAAGCGTATAAAATGATTCTGCTTAACTAACCATTGTTTTATGCCTCTCATACCATTTTTTACTTATGGAGTGACCTCATTTTGCCATTACTGAGATAAATCACTCCCTCTTTTTGCATGTCCTTTTCTAAATTAAAGTGCTTGGGAAGAAAAGGTAGCATTTTCAAAGGCTTGCTGGTGTTTAAATATTGAGCTGAACCAGGTGCTACTTCTTGGATAGCCCGTCATAAAATAAAGCATTTGTAAGCAATTTATGCTCCTTTGTTTCTCGAGCTCTGAGTAGTTTTGCAAGACATTCCCAAATCGCCACTTTACTCTAGCAGTGCAAACATGAAGATGCATTGAAAACAGTGCTCACATTTTATCACAAACCATGCATGCACAAAGAAGCAGTGCCTCAGGTGTTCAGAAACATTAGGAAGGGACACACAACCTCTTATTTCCTAGAGTTCTCTGTCACAGGATGAAATCCAAGTCATAGCTGCAACCTTTCTGAGATGCTCATATATGGAAAAAAGTGCACCTGCAGCCATACTGTGTGACTTCTAGTCCTTTTACAGGAGTCAAAGAGAGATAAGTGATCAATTAGCTGATGATGTTGAGAAGACCCCCAAAATTGCCTTGCCTGCATCCACCTCTTGTTAGCTGATCTGACAAAATGTGTAATACAATCCATAAAACAAAGACATTCCTTACTTTTTAACAGCTTACTCATGGATTTGACATCACTAATCTCTGTTTGGAAAGCCATGGATATTACTTTTTGTAGCAAGTAAACAATCATTCTATCAGTCATTCAATCATTTGTCGGTAACAAAACACTGGAAGGTAATAATTTTCCCAGGAAAACTTAAACAGAAAGCAAAACAAAAAGAAGTAAATTGAGTAAATCCACAAAATGCACATCATTCATTTCCTTCTATAGCAAGTTAAAAACTGAGAAATTAAGTGACTGAAGTAGTTCGTTAAAAGTCATATAGATGAGTCATACTAATAACAGTTTGACTCCCTTCTTTGCAAAAAAGCTTTGTGTGCTTTTTCACAAAGGTTCCATCAGCTTATTGTTCTGAGACTCCCAGGTAGAAAATGCTACTGAAGTCTAAAGTATGCACTGTTGTTGTTGCTCATTGTTATTTGATGCCCTACGCCTTCCATTCTTGAAGGTAGACCACGCGTGACATATTGTTATGAATTTCTAGAAGTAACTGTAATTACTACTCCTTTTATGCATGTATTCGTTCTATAAATAGAGGTGCTTATCTGTGTCCATCATACAGGATAGAAGGGGCTGTTCCCCCTCCCCCCCCCCCACATCCAGCGTGTGTGCACAGCACTGAATAAACATCCCTGCTTTATGACTACTTCGTAGTTACAGAGTTTGATTCCACAAATCACATTCATCAAGATCATTTAGTTATTTTCCATTTATTTAGTCTTCTTTCAAAGCTTTTTCTCTTCCTCCAAGAGTTCCATTAGGCTAAAAGTTTTAAGAAGTACTGCTGACCCAGTGAAACATAATCTTGTATTAAACAAGATGATAAAGATATATAGTGCCACAATTATCTCTGATCTCAACATAATTAGTTTCATGTCTTTAGTAGTAGACACAGGGTGAAGCTGTCTGAACAATAAGAAACATTTAATTGCGCTTGTAGTATTTTTTTCTAGCCAGAGTAAAACCACCTAATACACAAATCACACATTTCAAGACAGCGCGACAGAATGAGCACAGTATGTAGGTTGTTTTTTGTTTTGTTTTGGTTTGTTTTTCAAATATACTTCATATATATTTGAAAGTGTGAGCAAATTTAGTAGGTGTCACGGAGTTATCTCTAGATTTGAGCCCATGACGGGGGCACAAGCCCAGGAGACAAAAGGGGTGGGGATTGGGGAGGGGAGGGGGAGGCAGAAAAAACAACTACCCCAACTTCTGCGGCGCAGCCGGCCCCTGCCCATGGCTAATAAGCGGGCGTGACTAATAACTTGCGGGCCATGCGCTCCGGGAGAGGGGGAAGAGTAGGGAGCTAGATAGCAGATGGGTCTAATTAAAAAACAAACAACGGCAACGGATCTGAGGAGGAATGGTAATTTATTAAATCCAACAAAATCGAACAAAATGAGAGAGAAAAGAGTATCCAAAATACGAGGTCGTATGCTATAGACTGCAGGGGAAGCACGTGCTTTGCTCCGCGGCAAACCGTGAGACAGAGCGAGTCAGCGAGAGGGAGAGTGGCTGATGTGCTGCTAGGAGCTGCACCTTTCTTCCTCTGCTCGCCATTCCTCCGGGAATGCCGCTCCTCCCCTCCCCCCTGAGAACCCAAAATGGCCAAAAAAGGCAGTCCACGGCACCAGAACATTAACTCTTTAACTCCCATTGTTTTACATTATGTTCTGCTGTGAAATACCGACAACAAAAATCACAAAACCACAACAGTAGGACTGCTGCAGTTAATCGACCTATATATGGTCAATGTCATCCTCAGAAAGAGAAAAGAACAGAAATAGCTTGTGGGTTAAGGATAAAATAAGGAGTGCAAGACTCTCTAGAAATCATATGTACAATTCAGATTCCTAGTCATCTGCAGCAAAAATCCTTGCCTGTGACTCACTGCACTGACAGTGTCATGCACCTGCCTTTGCCTGGTGCCTTGCACTGGGCAAACTAGGTTATACAGCTGTTTCACTGGGCTCATATTTTAACATCCTTTGTAAGCCTCTTGCCTGTCATGCGTTTAGTGAAACTTGATGTTAGGCTCCTGCCTCCTTTAAAGATATGAAAATTTCTGTTCATCTATACTCTGAAGGCCTTATTCAGCCTCTCCGAGTGCCTAAACTCCGATTTCAATTTACTTTGGACCTGGATGCTCTCTCTAAGTCACTTAGCTTGAAAGGGAAATTGGAAATGCAGAGCTGAGTCACTGCGCTGAGAACAGACTCTCTAATGTCACATCTCATGCCCAGCACAGGACTGAACAGGATCAGGCATGGATGTAAGTGCTGCAATGGCTGTGTCCTAAAATGGGTTGCAGAGGTTTGCTTGTGGCCATTATCCTTTTAAATCTGTTTCCCATTACGATAAATTTGAGTCTAATTTGGTTCTTTTAATTAAGAACATAATTTCTGTGATGCATTTGATAAGGCCTATTCTACATCCTTAAACAGGCAACAGTTATTTCCAGACAAAAGTTGATAACTATGTTTCAGGTTATCAGAATGGCTTAGTCTAAAGAAAGCAATGGAACCCAGAGAATATGTCTGTGCAGGGAGACCACTTCATTCTCAAACCAAAAGTTTCTACTTTTTCCATGTATACAAACTGTATAAAAAAAGATTTTTTTTTTCTTTACAAAAACTTTATCTTTACAGGCCCACAGAAGTAAACTATAACTTGCCATTAACACGTGTGGTTGCAATGAGGCTGGATAATTATGGTTCCTTTCATTGGCTGTTTCACTGTAATTACAACATCAAGAACTGCTATACAGAAAAGTAAGCTTGTGCTACAAATATACATTTTCAGAAGAGAAAAATCAGGTTCACAGGTTGTTTTTAAAGCATATATCAAGAATCAAGCAGGCCTGATCAGATGTCAAGAACCGGTTTGTTCATGTGAGATTTGCCATTCGTAGTCTCTAAAAGTCAGTGAGAGCTTAGTTTCTATTTCACAAGTCCTGATCATATCAGTTAGCTTCATGCTGTTAGATTAATGTATACACTGAACATTTCAGAGACAGAGGATAGAAAAAGATAAGGCAGGAAAAAAGTCAAGAGAAGCCTAAAAGGATGGCAAAAGAAAAAAAGAAGCTGGAGAATACAGAACTCAAGAAACGAAAGAATAAAGACTTGCCAGGATTTAAAAAAAAAAAAAAAAAAAAAAAAAGAAGTGGGGGTGCAGATGCTGGGGAGAATATGATAAACGATGAAAGTGGAATATTCACAATTAAAAAGATAATAAAAATTTACCAACAGAGAGGAAGAGGAGGCAAAGAACCAAGTATTTCAGTCTGCCTTCTTAAGGGTTAAGGCAAACATCAATACATCTATTTTGTCCTCAGGGAGGTGGTTGAGTCACCATCCCTGAATGTGTTTAAAAACCTTTTGGATGTGGTGCTTAGAGACATGATTTAGCGGAGGGCTATTAGAGTTAGGGTAGTATGGTTAGTTTGTGGTTGGACCTGAAGATCTTTAAGGTCTTTTCCAATCAATCAATTCCATGATTCTATGTAATAATTATTTCCATTTCATCAAAGTGTTGTGTCCATGCTATTCAGGGACTTTGTGATCTTTTTGTTTCCGCATCATCCTGTAGTAAATCTTGTTACAACTGCAGTAGGAACTACTCTCTGCTCAGTTTTATTTGATTTCTCTGTGAAACTAATTAAAAAATTGTCATATGGTCAATGGGAAATTCTATGTTTATGCTAGTTTTGGTGAGATAATGGAGAATGATAAAATTATTAAGATCTCCAAGGTGCCACACTAATTTTACACCAGCAGAGAATTTTCAAAGTGCAGCCTGAATATTCAAAACACAAAATATTCAAAGTACAGCCTGAAGCACATCCCCAATAAAAGCATTAAAATGAAGTGACACCACTTCATTGAAGTGACTGCATTGTACTGAGACCAATGGAATGCATTTCTGTTACTCAGGTCCTATTTTGTTTAGCACTAATTATTCAGTATGCTTTTAAAATAAAATAGAAAATTTCAATACTGTTTACATACTTCATTTAAAAGCAAACTACAAACTTTCTGTAATTCAATCATATCTTCTCTTTCAACATTTTTGCAACTTTGCTCCAATATATGAGACATCTGTTATGCATGTTGTCCAGACCTTAGTTCTTCCAAACGAGACTCATGTCTAAATACTACTCCTCCATGTATGTTCAATTTTCAACTAGTACAGGAAAAGGGCAAGAAAGAAGGCATGCTATACTGGCCAGATCTCATGGCTCATTTACTCGTATGATCACATAAATTTCTCTAATACAAGTGTTATGGTTTTTTGATTTTTGTTATCAGTATTCCACATCATAACATCATGTAGTGCACTGGGAGTTAAAGAGTTCATGTTCCAGTTCCGGGTACCTGTCCCAGAAGAGAAGGAGAACTAACTCCCCCAGAGGACTATTGGCTGTTCTGTTACCATTTCTGCTCAGAGTGAAAGATAAGAACTGTAGATCACTTGACCTCTCCTTTTGATCATCTGGCTCATCTCTGCTCCGAGCCATATTGCCTTAGCTTACTTAGAGTAAGGCTTTTGGTTTTCGGACAGTCCTTTCTTTTTTTTCTTCCCCCCCCCTTATTTATTAGCTTCAATTCTAAGTGTATTGTATTACAATGCATTAACTTGCATTCTGATATCTTATTATTTAGTAAAATATTTTTTTCTCTTCAGATCGTTGCTGCTGTTTTGTTTTTAGGCCCATCTCTCTACCCTTTCCCCTGTTTCCCTTTTTCTCTTTCCCAGGGCATGGGTCCATGAGTCCCCCCACCCCGCCAGTCATGGAACCGGGTCAAATGAGCCCTTAAACTATTGACAAAAAGCCAGCATGATTTTTTTTTTCAATTTGTGATATAATTCCTGCTCCCCGTTAAACAGTTCCTTACTGGGATAAGCATGGAAATGTAGCACCCACTTTGTTAATTTACTCAAAAATAATTTTTGTCATTCTTGTAATTTATACAATGGCGCAGATTCTACAGGAACACTTAATTTTTTTGATCGAGTGTTTTGGATTTTTTTGCAAATAAAGTTTTGAGATTTGTTTGAAGTTAGCAAAATTACACGTTGCTGAGGTAACTCTTCCTGAACAGGTTTAATTATAATATTTTATGTGTTATTCCCTGTCCTTTTCCTTATGCTTCTTAATGTCTATTTAGTCATATGGCAATCCATATTCAATGTTTATGTAGACCAGAAACCACATTATCAAAAATTAATTCTATGAAAGTCAAGGAAACCCTATGCTACAGTTCTATATACATTTTTTTTTTCTTGAATCTTATAAAATATTAACCAGGATTATCATGAACTTGTGATTTTCTTCCCCCCAGTAAAAGAATATATTCCTAAAAAAATAAATTTAGACTAAGATATTATTAAATGCACAGAAATGAAGCATGGGACAATCTAAATACTTTCAGAAAGAGAAAATAGTGGCTTGTAGCACAGCATCAAGGTGCTTAAGGACTCACTGTTTAGATTTGCTCTGAATTTGTGCCATCTCTCCAGCAGTTTAAAGTGAGATGTCCCTTTTTAGGAAAAAAAAAAAAAAAAAAAGAATCAAACTCTAGTTTGATTTCTAGGTTATAAAGAGAGAATCTTATCTTCATATATGAGTTTTAATGACATAGGACCCTTCTAGCAATCATGACCTGAAGCTAGAATAGCAGAACAGGGCATCTTCTGCAGAAAAATGATTCTTCTTCAGCACTTCTTCGTCGATATTTTTTCATTTCCAGAAGTTCGTTCATTTAACTTATACCTGCAAGAGATCCGAGCACCTTGGCACATGCCTAGGAATAAACAGAGACTCAATTCATCCACAGTTTATTCCATACGCATTTCTAATCCCTGCCAGCATTGCAGAAATGGTTGTTCCTGATCTTTAGAACTTCTGAAATCTCTTACTACGTGCAGAAGACTACATATATCATGCAGATGATGGAGAATCTCAACTGTATTGCATCAAACATGACAACAGTCATGAAATGTTTCTGTAAATTGAGATTAAAATCTGATGAGAGGTCTAAACACACTCTTAGTATTTCAACACTTTAGTATCTGACTAAACATGCATATGGAAACTATTATTCTTCCTACAGTTTCTGGCAGCATCTCTCACAGATGAGACATTAAAATGTTCATCGATAGAAAGGTAAGATTTCACTTTACTGTACTTCACAATCTAGGAAATTAGATGGATTTATTTTACAGAGATATCAGTGATGTATAGTGTTTGAGGAAAATTAATTACCTGGTTAATTACATTATAAGTAAAAAATGCATTTGTAAACGTGTGTAAGGAAGTGGATAATCCAGATGTCTACAGGATGTGAAAATGCTTCCCTGGGAGAAATTCTCAGGTTTGTATATTAATCAGCTATACGGGTATAAGTAAAAATACAGGGAGACCATTTACAAATAATGCATGATTACCTACTATTTACAGCTTGTTGTGTTCACGAGATGCAAATAATTAGCAAAGTTTCCGGAAATTTAGAAAAGAAACCAACACATTCATTTCTTTAACATTAAGCCATACTTTCCATATATCAAATGCCAGGGCAAGATTGTGCTCTAATCCTTTCATCAGAAGCCTCCTACATCCCTCAGTTCAGAGCCATGCTTTAGAAGCAGCCATATGGGACTACTCTGAAGGCCACTCACAAAGGTACTATGCAGTTATTGATAGCAGCACCACCAGGCCTTGCAAAATTGACAAGTAATTTGCACTTGAACATTAATTTTTAAGAAGATTTTAAGAATGACCCTTCACAGTGTGCAGTTAAAAATGCCCTTATTCTTTGATGAACTCGATGTAGTTATAACTCTGGTCCATACACAGTCCTAGGAAAATGTACACTGGTGATCTTTGCAGATAAGGGAATTCATACACAGGCTGTCTTTAACTTGTACAAGGAGGACAATTCAAATGAGCTTTATTCTGGTTTTCATAACACAGATTTATGGCACATTCATAAAGTGAAATGTCTTTACAGAGAAACTGAACTGTGGATGGAAAAGACCCTACCTGTATGTGTGGTTTTGTTGAGGTGTAAGTCACCTGAATCTGCAAAATTCAAAATGATGGATAGGAACAGTGTCTTCAAGTAAATTAAGCCATCCTTACTAGGCAAGTGATGATTCTTAGTGTATTCTTTTTCCTAATTGCAGTGAATTGTTTGTCGCTATCCATTATGAAGCACCACTTGTTTTATAAGGCTGAGAAACACTGAAATGCTCTGCTTGCCTGCTTGATACACCTAGCTGCAGAATCACTTTCAAATATGTACTAATGACTTCTTTTATTTAAAAGATTTGAAAGTACAGAGTAATTAGTGACTAAAATTGCAATTTTTTTGCCCTAGATTTTGAACTGCTTAGTGAGCATGCTTCACATTTACAAAGCTTTCCTCTTCTAGTAACACAGAATCTTCAAATATCTCACAGCTTCTGTTTTGTTATGCTAATTATAATGCTAATTGCAAACGTGAAGATTGGTAGGTGGGATAAAAGACATTGTTTTGTTTTTGTAGCCTGAAAACTGTTTTGCATATTTAAACTCAATCAACCAAAATCACTAAAGGAGAAAAGGAGTGGTGCAAATGAGAAATCTGACTGGAGGTCAGTTTTACTGCTAAGCCACAGAAAATAGCTGGCAAACATTCAACTCTGGATCTCATTTAAAAGAAATCTGTAAGAAACATATACCACTAAAAACTGGCATGCTTCTGTGGTGAGATCCTCTGGATTGATGATAGAACTCCTTCATGAAATACAAACCATCATTAGTAGTCACCATATGCTTCCATCCAGTCACAGTTAATTAATAGCTATGTTACTCAGTTGTTTTACATTTATGCTGGCTGTTGAGCTAAAAAAAATAATAAAGTTAAGGCACATAAGCTGTTGCTAGTTCAGCAAACCTCAGCTGCACTCAGGGCTAGCTGACATTAGCTATCCTATTATTTCAAACCTGGAGAACACAGCAAGGATAATCCTATCCAACTTTGCTGACACAAACCGAGTCCTCTTTCATTAAACAGAACTGGAAAAAAAAAAAAAAAAAAGATTGGAAAAAACAAATTCCTTTATATCTTTCCATGTCTTCTCCAGGTTGCAAGCATCACAGGCTGAATATATGGAATGGCCTCTTTTATCAGAACAAAGATCACTACCTCCTTGTGTCCTTTTGCTCAAGCGGCCAAGAACAGTTGGATTACGAGAGCAGATCCAGTGTTCTATTCAACTTCCTCAGGATAGTCTCTCAGTCCCCCCAGATTTGTATCTTACAGCTCTCCAAAACCACAAATACAGAAAGATGGTCACTTCCAGAACTCAGCCTGGTGAGAAATCCATGGCAAAAAATACAACTGTGAAAATGGCATAAGTCAGGTTGGAAAGATAACAGAACATGATGGGGGACCGGACACGGGGCAGAATGCTTTGATGTCTACACTGAAGAAATGTTACTATTGCTCACCTTTTCTACTAATTGCACTGTCTGAAGTGTGTAAAACAATATATATTACAGCTCCATTGCATAAGGTCAAAGGTAGTATACTTTCCCATCAGCAACTTTTGCTTGCATAAACAATACCTCTCTGTCACCATATATCCAGTTATCACTGAATTGATACGGATGTCTGTAGGAAAACACCCCACCAATGAGTTTTTCATTTCCACAGTTTAATTTTTCTTTTGTTAATTAGACCATGAGAAAGAAACAAAAATGTTTGAGTGAATAATCCGCTGAAGATCCTGTGTCATATTTTAGAGCTTTCAATTTCATACCATCCATAAGGAATCTGATTTCTGTTCACATTCTTGTCTCCAGAAAAAAAGGATCAGCTCCTCTTGATGGTGTCAACTGGACTCAGTGTTGTCTGAACGTTCACACCAGTGAACTGCTACAGTTTCTTTCTTCTCGTGTGCTTACAGAGATGCTTTTACAGGGAACTGTGTTGCTTACATTTGCTTTATAAGTGAAAGGTTTACATTTCCTCTCTACACAGTTGTAGCCAGGTGAACAATCCAAGTTTTAATGTAATTCTACTTACAAACCACATTTGAAATCAAGATTAGAGGGTGTTTGGATGCCAACTCAAACAGACAGATAACAACAAATTGCTGTTAATTGCATATTTCAACATGCACACATTGCAATTTTTCCAAAATGGGGCAAAACAGCAAAAGAACCCCCAGCTTCATGCCGATGACCTGAACCAATCTCTTCACTCTTTGTACACATTTTAACTTTGGCTTACATACACGCACCAACATTTCAAGAAATACAGTAAACTTTCTTGCTTCTCCTAATACGTGTTGAGCCGTCTAGTTATGCTCAATAATATGTTCTTAAGTGTACCAGATTGCTTCTTTTTTGGAAAAACTTATTTCTATTCTAAGTTCCTACAGGCCTATAAATTATCAACACTATTACTGGTTAAAAAAAAATAAAATAGTTTGCCTGAAATAAAGAATTTCCACTGTAATGCACGGTGTGTTTACATATTTGATAGGCAGGGCATGGGCAGCGGTCAGGAATGAAGACTCCGAGGGTGAGCAAGAGAGCTATAACTAGTTTGTTCAATTTTCATGTTAATATTATTAACATAGAAAGTATCATCCACAGCAGAGACCATAATTTGAATGGGAAGGGAATGTGTTACTAATATAATATCAGAGGCTTGACAATAAAGAATAATCTTTGTTCTGCACTTAGAAAAACAATTTTGGAAGACTGTTTACATGAGGTAAATACTGAAAGGAACAGGTCATTTTATTTTTGGCTCATATTTGTTTTTAATGCTCAGTATTTTCTTGATAATAAATCATTCTTTAATACTTCTGTGATGAACTTTTTTTTCTTGAAAAATAAATTCTATCATTTACCTTTTGTAATGGCTTACCTCTGTTTTCCTACTTTGTTTAATTATTTCAATTTAGTATCATGGGCTGTTGTTCTAGCCCTCTCATAAGTGTTATCATTGCAGATTTAAGTTAATTTTTGATGATAGTCTTATAGCTAGATGTACTTTGTACCATATAATATGATACAGCAACATATTTGTAGGACATTATAATACTATAGGTAAAAATAGTCAGTATACATAACTTCCAGAAAATACGAGAGTTGCTACCTTTTAATATTGCTGTTGTTTTCCTAAAACATTAGCAGAGCATTTCTTGTATCTTTGGTCTGCTCAGAAGTCTATCTATCTGTCTGTTTACCTAAACCAAAATATACACTCTCACCATTCTGTCAGTAAAATGTCTGATCTTTATGGCTCCAAGTACACTGTGATGGTCCTCTGGTACAGTAGGTCAGTTACTTTTCTTTTTACAAGGAGCATAATATTTTTGGCTTACAAGAGTATTCTGTCAGGGAAATGGTTACTGGAATGCTAACTCCAATTACAGAGGGCCGACAAATGCAAGTTGCATCTGTGGATGACTGAAGGGATTGTAACTGAGAATAAGGGTGGATGTTGTGATTTAACAAAGCAGGTGGCAAAGTACCACACAGTCATTCTCTCACTTCCCTTCCCCATTCCCAGTGGAACAGGGGAGAGAATCAGGAAAAAAAAAAAAAAGTAGAACTTGTGTATTGGGATGAAACTCTTTACAAAGGTACAGAAAAGGAAAAGTATAATAGCTATGACTATATACATATATATATACGTATATATGTACCAAGTGATGTACAAGCAATGGTTTATCAACCCTGACCGACCTGACCAATGCCCAGGTAGTCCTGTGAGCAGCAAAAGAGAGAGAGATGCACACCCATCCTGTTCAAAACTAATTTCTCATGATGTCATATAGTTCAGAATATCCCTTTGGCCAGTTTAAGTCAGCTGTCCTAATTCTGTTCACTCTCATCTCATTGGGTGCTTTGATAAGAATGGCCTTGGCTCTGGAATGGAGGAAAGCAAATGTCTCCTCAGTCTTCAAAAAGGGCAAAAAGAAAGACCCTGGTAACTATAGACCGGTCAGCCCCACCTCCATCCCTGGAAAGGTGATGGAACAACTTATCCTCGACACTGTCTCTAGGCATATCAAGGATAAGAGGGTCATTAGAGGCAGTCAGTATGCCTTCACCAAAGGGAAATCATGCTGGACCAACATGATAGCCTTTTATGAAGAAATAACCAGGTAGAGAGATGACGGTAAAGCAGTGGATGTGGTCTATCTTGATTTCATTAAAGCATTTGACACCATTTCCCACAGCATCGTTCCAGCTATACTAAAGAAGTGTGGTCTGGAGGGTTGGGTAGTGAGGTGGACTGTGAACTGGCTGAATGAAAGAAGCCAGAGAGTTGTAGTCAGTGGGACAGAGTCTAGTTGGAGGCCTGCATCTAGTGGAGTAACTCAGAGATTGGTACTGGGACCAATGCTGTTCTGTATATTCATCAATGACTTGGACGAGGGAAGAGAGAGCATGGGGGAAAGGGACCTGCGGGTCCTGGTGTACAGCCGGATGACCATGAGCCAGCACTGTGCCCTTGTGGCCAAGAAGGCTAATGGCATCCTGGGGTGTATTCGAAGGGGTGTGGTTAGTAGGTCGATAAAAGTTCTCCTCCCCCTCTACTCTACCCTGGTGAGACTGCATCTGGAGTATTGTGCCCAGTTCTGGGCCCCTCAGCTCGAGAAGGACAAGGAACTACTTGAGATTGTCCAGCGCAGAGCCACAGAGATGATGAAGGCAGTGGAGCATCTCCCTTATGAGGAGAGGCTGAGGGTGCTGGGTCTGTTTAGTTTGGAGGAGACTGAGGGGTGACCTCATTAATGTTTATAAATATGTAAAGGGTGAGTGTCATGAGGATGGAGCCAGGCTCTTCTCAGTGACATCCAATGATAGGACAAGGGGCAATGTGTGCAAGCTGGAACACAGGAGGTTCCACATAAATATGAGAAAAAACTTTATGGTGAGGGTGACAGAACACTGGAACAGGCTGCCCGGAGAGGTTGTGGGGTCTCCTTCTCTGGAGACATTCAAAACCCACCTGGATGCATTCCTGTATGACCTGATCTAGGTGTTCCTGCTCCGGCAGGGGGATTGGACTAGATGATCTTTCAAGGTCCCTTCCAATCCCTGATATTCTGTGATTCTGTGATTCTGTGATTTAATTCTAACTAATAAAACTCCTTGGTGCCTGTGTGGACTTCTTTTAAACTCCCTAAGCTGAGAAATCCAAGTGCTGCAAACTATATCAACACCACATTTTTTTTAGAGATCACATCTCCGAAAAGCAAGCAGCTTCAGAGGCTGAAGGGCATAGAGTTCAGTGGTGGGTGACCCATCTTCCCACATGCCAGGATATGCTGTTAACAATAGCTGAAAAAGCTAGCAGTGAGGTAGCAAAACAGATCTGCAAAAATTTCACTCACAGCTGAGCTGCATGAGCACAGCCATAGATATGCTTGTAGCTACTGCTTCTCTGGGCATCACAGAATCATAGGATCATAGAATAGCTTGGGTTGGAAGGGACCCCAAGGATCATCAAGTTCCAATCCCCCCATCACGGATAGGGTTGCCAGCTGCTAGGTAAGTACTAGATCAGGTTGCACAGGGCCCCATCCAACCTGGTCTTAAACACCTCCAGGGACAGAGTATCCACAACCTGTCTGGGCAACCTGTTCCAGCACCTCACCACTCAGTAAAAAACTTCTCCCTGACATCCAATCTAAATCTTCCTTCCTTTAATTTAAAACCATTCCCCCTTGTACTATCACTGTCTATTCACATAAAGGGTTGATTTTCCTCATGTTTATAAACTCTCCTCAAATAGTGGTGGGCCACAATGAGGTCTTCCTATAGCTTTCTCTTTTCCAGGCTGAACAAGCACAGTTGCTTCAGGCTGTCTTCATAGGAGAGGTGCTCCAGTCCTTGGATCATTTCCATGGCCCTCCTCTGGACCCTCTCCAAAAGCTCCACATCTTTCCTCTGTTGGGGGCCCCAAACTTGGACACAGTACCCCAGATGGGGCCTTGCGAGGGCAGAGGAGAGGGGGACAATCACCTCCTTTGCCCCGCTGCCACCCCTCTTCTGATGGAACCTAGGATAGCATTGGCCTTCTGGTCTGCAAGCACACACTGCTGGCTCATGCTGTGTCATCATACAAAACCCCTAATTTCTTGTCAGCAGGGCTACTCTCGAGGATTTCTTCTCCCAATTTGTAATACCTGGGATTACCCTGACCAAGGTCCCACCTTTCAAGTTTATCAAGGTCCCTCTGGATGGTATCTTTTCCTTCTGCTGTATCAGCTGCAGTGTTCAGCTTGGTGTCATCAACAGACTTGCTGAGGGTTTGCTCAATTCCATCATCTATGTCACTGACAAGGATTTTAAAGAGTATCAGTCCCAAGATGGACCAGTGGGGGGCATACCTCATCACCAGCCTCCGCTTGGACATGGAGCCATTGACCACAACCCTCTGGCTGCAACCTTTCAACTAATTCCTTATCCACCAAGTAGTCCACTCTTCAAATCCATATCGCACCAATTTAGAGATAAGGATATGGTGGGGGGCCATATCAAAGGCCTTGGGTAAGTCCAGGGAGATGAAATCAGTTGCCTTCCTTTTGTCCACTGATGCCATCGCTGCACTGTAGAAGACCACCAGATCAGTAAGGCACAGTCTTCCCCTTGGTGAAGCCGTGCTGTCTGTCTTAGGTCACCCGCTCAGCCAGATTTGTCTTTTGCAGCTGTAAAAAGACAGAATGAAAAATAAGACTAAGTCATAAAGTGTAAAGTATGTAGGACTGGAGGCAGGCAGAAACTATCTGTTTAAGGAACAAAAATTCATGTATGGTCTGTCTCATTTTCTAGAAGAAGAATTGTCAAGAATTGTCAATTGGTCTTTAACAGTCTTAATAAACTGAACATATTTAGGCATGGGACAAAAAAGGTCAAGTCAACCAGGAATGACAGCATTATTCAAAGTGATGAAACACCATGGAGAATGTTTCTTTTCAAAGGCCATTAACTTCAAAAAAGACAGAAAGGAAATCAAAGGTACACAAATTGCTTTTGTATCATAGAATCATGGAATCATAGAATCATAGAATGGCCTGAGTTGAAAAGGACCACAATGATTATCTAGTTTCAAACCCCCTGCTATATGCAGGGTGGCCAGCCACTAGACCAGGCTATCCAGAGCCACATCCAGCCTGGGCTTGAATGCCTCCAAGGATGGGGCATCCATAACCTGCCTGGGCAACCTGTTCCAGTGCGTCACCACCCTCTGTGTGAAAAACTTTGTCCTAATATCTAAGCTAAACCTCTCCTGTCTTTACCCTTTTTATTTGATTAATCTATATTTTTACATACCTGTTGTGAGCAGAGTTCAGTAAATGGTAAATAAGTTATTTATATCTTATAATTTTTTATTATTATTATTTGTTTTATTTATTTTTTTTAATCAGAAATTCAGCATTTGCATTTGGTCTTCTTCCAGCAGATTCTGAGTAAGATCCATTTGTACCAAACAAAATCTCAAGGACTGGAAGATATTCAGACTCTGCAGGCAAGGTCACATTGGCTGATTAATTTAGTTGATGTATACCATAGTGGAAAAGTAGTATATCTCTTTCATATTTATGAAATAAGTGAAGAAAATGCAGGTTTTAAATGACTGTTTGGTACTCTCCTATAAAATGTGCATTGAGAGAATTAAAATACACATGAATAGAATGCAAATATCATACTAACTGTGGTGTCAGACCACCTATCACCTAAGTCCTTATCAGCACCTGAATCCAAGTTAACTGAACAATATCTTTCCCTCATGAACCCATGTTGCCTGTGAGCAATCACCACGGTTTTTTTCAGCATAACTTCCTCCATAATTTTTGCAGGTGAGATTGACAGGCGCATAATTAACAGGGTCTTTATTGCTCTTCTTGAAAATCGAAACGTTTTCCAACTTTCACTCAAGTGGGACCTCTTCAGATTACCAATATCACTGAAAAATAATGTTGGATTCAAATTTGTCTTACCAAGAGATTTGTGTCATTTCTAATAGTTTCTTGTAAACCTGTTTCTGGTTCAGAAGGACAAGTAATGTTAAATCTAGGGAAAAAAAAAATCAAACCAAACCAAACCAAAACTGAGAACAAGTAAGGAAACATAGTACATCATTGGTGTTCCCCGTTCTTGAATGTTGAATGAAGTTCTGATAAAATCAACTTAAAGAGAAGTACAAAAGAACTAGAAAACACGTGGAAAAAGAATGAGGAAGATGATAAAAAATAAGGAACAGACTCCACTCTGAAAGGATAAATAGCCTATCACTTTAGGTTTGTAAAAAGATGGTGTATGATCAAATCTTGGAAGTGATTCACTAGTTTGCATGATACAAAAAGTAACGCCTGCGCTTTTCAATGATTAGGCAGTGGGTTTAAAACAAATTTTAAAACTCAGCATGCCACATAGTACTGAAATTACACATGGGCTCTACTTAGTATTGAAGAACAAATTAAATGGAGAGGTTTGTATTTGTCTGGTCCATATGCTTCCTTCTGCTCTTAACTCTTAATTTATTATTACTAAAAGATGGATAGCACCACTCTGAAAACTTCCACTGTTGCTCTCGACTATAAATGTCTACAACTGACCAATATTTACTGTAGAGTAGTTGTGAAAACTCTTAAAAAGATTATTCATATTAATATGGCAAAAACAAACACTTGCAAGTTATGATTAAGGATGCCTTTACAACAAAGTTTCTGCTCTCTTGTACATTCATACTCAATACCTCTTACTTTTATTCTAAATAAAAATAAGGGAATTGAGAGTATCCCAAAATATTTCATAACATCATTGATATAAAAGCTGGATAACTTACACCACTTCTCTTTGAAAGTCAAACAACTTTTGTTTAAAAATAGAAAAAAATAGAACATATATTTTTTTTACCATCTATCATCTTCTCAATTTTCATAACCACAGTGAGTTCATTGACTTATAACCATGCGTGTCCAACATTTTGTCTTGCCTGGGCTGTACTGAACAAAGAGGATTTGTCTTGGGCCACACATATATAAGTTGTTCCAAAAGTAATGTCTCCCATTTATTTCCATGGAAATGACAACGGATACAAAGAGCAAGATAACACTGTTTGATAGAGCAAACTCTCTACTGCAAAATACTCTTTTTCAGCGCAGTCAACACCATTAGCTATTCATTTTTTGCCACCAATGAACAAGAGCCTGCATGATGCATCCATAAAAATCTGTGCCAAAGGAGTGACCCATTCTTGCCACTGCTGAAATGCACCACCTACCTCCTCTCTGTGCTCACACCCACTGTTTAGCCTCCATAAACTTTCAACGAGTATCAATGAATGTCAGTGGGTGCAATTTTTTCCACATGGAGGAATTCAGTGGTATATCTTTGCTCCATATGCACTTCCATGTCAGACGCCACTATTTGAGACTGCCCTTCCGCAGCCATCTGTCACATAACATCAGAATGCAATGGGATATTGGTAGGAAGGTTCACCTTCTGCTGCCACACCACCGTCTGCCTCTGATGTCATGGGCCAACGTAATAGAATAGGAGGTATTACTTTCAGAGGAGCTCTAGTAAGATATGTAATATAATGAATATGCAAGCAAAAAGACATTAAACTAGTGGGATATTTGACCTTGATTTTGTGAAACTAATGCATCAGGCTTGTTCAATGGAAGTGTCTGCAATTCTCAGTGAGGTCTCAAGGTGTTCATCAGAGATTTCTGATGAAGAATTACCTTTCCTGTGCTTTATCCTTGACAACTGTTCACAAATGTACATAATGCCAAATAAGTGATGATATGACTAAGGTATGGTTGTAAAGCAAAGGATATTTTTCTCTGGCAAGAGAGATCTTACAAAACTCTGGTAAAGAGACATGACCAGAATTTTGAGTTGAATATCTGCAACTCTATACATTCCATCTGAAAATTTGCAGATAATGTATTTATATCAGCTGAAAATGGTGTTGCAAATATAAATTGATGATTTTTTTGGCAGTCTTGAAACCTAGTCTCGAACTGCTTCATCAAAACAGAAAGCACAATTGCATATTCTTCACTGTTCAAAGCACTGTGTTTAGGCGATTGATCAAAATTCATACAATTACTAGCCGTCACTTGAGTAGGCACTGCACAGCACTGCCCTCCCCATGCCCTGGTTTCAGTTGACAGTGTTATTAGCGCACTGATGATATGGTTGTTGCTGAGAAATGGGTGCTTGCCCAGGTCCGCTCTGTGGCAAAGAACCACCACCTTTATAGTGCAGGGCAGGGGGTGGGCTGCATTGCCAGCCAGGCCAGGCCACATACAGCCTGCAGGCTGCAGGTTGAACATAACTGACATATCTGGTTCCTGAATGACTTTGGACTTTAATGAGAGTTATAAATTGAAAAAGAATGAATGAAAGTTTTTTCATAGACTACTTCACCTACAATCACAGACCATCGCATGGTTCAGAAACTACACTAATTAAGAGAGAATGACTTATGCTGTTTGTATGTTCCAGTTCTTTTCTTTCTTGCCTACCTAGTAGTATTTGTTAGTTGGTTTGCCTTATCTGAGAAATAATATACCACTAATAATAACGTAGAAACTTGAAGTTAGGGCAAATTGTAGATTGCTCAGATCTTTTAGACTTGTCATGGAGTTAAAGTTAGTCTTTAATTTTAAAGATTTTAAATTAATCATAACAACACAATAAATTTTGGTGCTATTTTGAATGCTCATATGTACAGGAAGCAGAAGAAGTATGAGGAATTTTGTATTCTGCCATAATTCTTTCATTAGAATAGGAACATTGACTTTACAGTGAAACAGAAATGGGAAAGGGTTGTACAGATGCCATCATCACAGCCAGACGTTTTAAAAACTCTTTTAAAATCCCTGAACTTAGTTGTGTAGAATTTGATGACATTGTACAAACAGCTCTCTCTTCTGTTATTGGATGGAGTGCACTAAAATTAACTGGGCAGCCAATATAATGATCAGAGAGTGAAAAGTAGCACAAGGATAGCACAAAAAATCTGTTTAAATCTGGAAGTATGTACGTGGTGGATGGCTAAGCATATGCCTGTTAGTTATCACTGCTTGTTACAGTTGTAGCTAGTTTGCTATAGATACTGTGAATTGCATTTACCAAAGTTGGGGCTTCAAGAATCTAGTGATGTTTGTAAATCTATTTTACTATTTAGTAAATACTATTTAGTATTATTGTGGTGCCGGCTTTGCATGGGAGTTAAACAGAGCATCTTGAAATGGTTGTAACTTTAAAAACATAGCAAACCTTCTCACAAAATTCTAAGCAGGGAATGATCATTGCACACAGACATATTCCTGTTCATGAAAACGAGGAGAAACAACTGTTAGTACACTGGCACATCTGGTATCCTGGCTTTATCACCAGAGCTGCTTCTGCTGTAACTAAAGACTTAAAGTTCATGGGCTTAGGGTAAAACAACTTATCATCTCCTTATTTTTTACAGCTTGACTTTTAAATACATTGTACAGTGTTTTGATGTTTTCATGTAATACTTCCAGTCAAAGGTCTGAAAATTAAAAGAAAATCAAAGTAATTAGTTAAGTAATCAGGTGGTATTTAACATCAGGAGTTCTGTAACTATTATACAAAACAAAGCTCTAGACACTGAAATATTTTAAAGTCTTTTATACAAATTTTACAAACATAGTTTAATCAATGTATATGCAGGAAAAGAGTAATTCTGCAGTTATTTTTATTTCAGAAAAGTCAAGTCTTAATGTTTTAATTTAGGTGGCCTCACATATGTGCTTTCATTGACATCTGTCTCAATATTAGAATCACTGAATCACCTAAGCTGGAAAAGACCTCTAAGATCATCCAGTCCAACTGTCCACCTATCACTAATATTTCCCACTAAACCATGTCCCTCGGTACAACATCTAAACACTTCTTGAACACCTTCAGGGTTGGTGACTCCACCATCGCTCTGGGCAGCATGTTCTAGCACCTGACCACTCTGTTGGAGAAGTATTTCCTAATGTCCAACCCGAATCTCCCCTGCTGCAACTGGAGTCAAATGCCTCTCATCCTATCACTAGTTAGATGGGAGAAGAGGCCAACTCCTCCCTCACCACAACCTCCCTTCAGGGAGTTGTAGGGAGCAATAATGCCACCCCTGAGCCTCCTCTTCTTCAGACTGAACAATCCAAGCTCCCTCAGCTGCTCTTCATAACGCTTGTACTCCAGGTCCCTCATGAACTTCTTTGCCATTCTCAAGTTAGGGCTGCAATTCTCAATTAGGGTAAGCTTTACTTTTTTTTTTTTTTTTTTTTTTTTGCAGTGATTCTGTGCAACTCTGTAAACTGTGACCTTGTTTACTGGAAATGCTTCATTGATCTGTTAGTTAAACACTGCATTATTTTTCAAATTTGCAAAGATTTGGAAACTAGAAGAGCTTTCTGAACATCACAAGTCAAAACCAAGATTCATTTTGGCTCTAGGTGCTTATGTGCAAATGAGCAATTCATCACATGAAATTGAAAGGAAACATCTCCAGGTTTATTTCAAGCTGTTGTGATGTGAAGTGGTTCATGACTCTGCTGTAAACCCTATACCAATGAGACTGATGAAACTGAGAAAGCAGGAGTTGGATTTACTCTTACTTCCCATACTGTTCTCATTGGAATGTGGAGACTATGAAAAGCACTGAAATGTAGTTAAACTATCAAAAGCAGGAAAAGAGAAGAGAGGAATATTATAGGATCAGGAATATTTAGGAAGGATAAGAGTTCTTTATGATAATCCTGACTAACTGCTATACTAATAAGATTCAGCAATAAACGAAGCCTAACCTGAGTATTGTGTAGATGCTTCTTGGGAGAAGAAACAAAAGTTTCTATGATCATTTAAGAGTAGACAAAGCAGTCAAAAATATTAATATAGCTGCAGTGCCAAACTGGTAGGTCAAGTTAACCTCCACATCATCTCCATGTAACATCAATATTCTTTCAGAGTACTGAAGATATTTCTCTAAGACACTTTGTAACTGGAGCAGATTGTGTTGTTGGAGTACAGCAGAGAAAAACCATTTCTAAATTTATGAAATGCAATGGAGCAGACCAACCTGCAGAGTCCTGTAGAGCCTTCTTGCTGGATTTAGTCATGTTATATAGATGCTTTTACTATCTGTATAAAGGATAAAGAATGTCACAAAAGAGACTGCCTGAGAAGAGAGAAAAAAAAGGGCAAGGAAATGAGTTGTGTGTCTTTAAAAAGTGTACTACATTATTTTAAAAATAAGAAGAATGAATTATATCTATTTAATTCCTGGCATGTAGCCCTGCAATAGAAATGAATTTAATAATATTAAGAAATACTCGGAGTTCTTTTTAATAAAATCAAAGTACTGATTTAATTCAGAGACATTCAAAATATGTCCTTGAATTTGTTAGCCATTAATCCATCATATAACATACGTGCTGCGCACTCTGTGATAGTAACAGAATGTCCTTTATAACCTTAATATGTCTAGTCTCTTATTATGTACACACAACCTAAATTTAACAATAAGTTTTCTTCTACTTAACAGTCACAGAGCAAATTGTCACATATCTTAAAATCTAGTTAATTATTACTGAATTAGTAATTTCTGCTCCACCATTTTTTTATGAGGTGGGACACAAACTTCTATGTTGGTACTGTGTGGTTTCTGAGTGCATGACTCTTGGCCATAATGTATACTCTTACACAGTATTAAGGATGTGCATCTC